>CANXME010002591.1:4120000-4720000 GCA_948144175.1 Closterium sp. NIES-65
ACGAATGAATGAAACTAGCAGTGAAATGAGTACAAGTAGGAAACCCTAGAATTGTGTACCCCCTATAGGCTAACCCACTGTAGCCTACACAAGCATAACATATATAATGTTTGACACACCCCCATAGGCAAAGTGGGGGAGAACAAGGGGTCACAAGACCAGTCAAGCAAAGCAAAGCAAGCTCAGGGTGGATCACAAAGTCACCACACAGTCCGAGCACAAGAGCAGGGCCAGAGGCCAGTTCACATGCAGGAGTACAGACATATATATAAAACTAGACAAGCAAGAGCAGGTATATATATATGTCACAGTACAAGTGAAGTCAAGAGGAGAGCAAGTGAGGCAAGACAGGCACAAGACCCAGCTGGGTGCAAAAGCGCTGATGGTCACAAGGCGCGAGTGCCTTGGTGAACACATCAGCAGTGTTGGCCTCAGAGGCCACGTACGCAAGTCGCAACTGACCACGCTGCTGCAGCTCACGAGCAAGAAAGTAGCGGAGAGCAATGTGCTTCGTTCTGTGCTCCAAGCGCTGCTCTCGACACAAGGCCAGTATGGCCTTGTTGTCTACGTACAGCACTGGAGGAGAACGAGGCGGCTCTCCAAGGTCAGTCAGCAGGTAGGTGAGCCAGCGAAGCTCCTGTGCAGCCATGGCCCCGGCGTAGATCTCAGCCTCACAACTGGAGCCGAGAACCGAAGACGAGCGAGTAGACCGCCACGAGACAGAGCCGGAACCAAGGCTGAAGGTGTAACCCTGTGACGACCGCTGCGTAGTCTGGTCGTCAGCCCAAGAAGCGTCCGCGTGGCCGGTAAGGACCACTGGACTCCGCCCTCCAAGCACAAGCCCCATGCCCGACGTACTGCACAGGTAGCGCAATACCCTCTTCGCTGCAGCCATGTGCTCTGGTCTGTGTCTCCCAGGAGCAACATAGCGTGCAAGAATGCTCAGAGGATATGCAAGGTCAGGTCGTGTGCAGGTCATCAGGTACATGAGGCAGCCAACAAGCTCTGCATACGGACCACTCGACTCTACGGACTCATCCGAAGGCAGAGCTGAGAGTGAGTGGCGAGTAGGCAGAGGAGTGGCCTGAGGCGAGGAGTACGTGAAGCCGAAGCGCTGAAGGACCTGCTGCACCATGTGTGACTGAGTCAAGGTAATGGTGCGGCGTGCTCTGTCCCGAGTGATCTGCAAGCCAAGGTAGCCGCGCAGTTCACCCAGGTCTGTGCACGTGTGTCTCTTCAGCAGTTCGGACTTCACGTAGGCGAGTCCAGCAGTGTCCGCTGTGGCAAAGACCAAGTCGTCGACGTACACGAGGATGTAGAACGGCGGCAGTGAAGTGTCGGTGCGCAGAAACAGCGACGGGTCAGCAGTAGAAGGAGCAAACCCAAGAGCCGCAAGCGTAGTCCTCAGTGTGTCGTGCCACTCACGCGGTGCCTGGCGGAGACCGTAGACTGGCCGTCGGAGGCTCCACTGGGTGCCAGGAGGGAAAGTCCCAGTGAAGCCAGGTGGACGGCGCAGCCAGATCTCCTCGTGCAGGCTACCCTGCAGGAACGCAGTGCTGAAGTCGAGAGAGTGAAGCTCGTAGTCGCGCTGAGCGGCTATGTGCAGCAGCACCCGAAGAGTGGTCATCTTCGGGGTGGGAGAGAAGGTCTGAAAGTAGTCAACTCCCTGCCGCTGACTGAAGCCACGAGCAACGTACCGCGCCTTGAAGACAGGTGGAGAGCCCGGCGGCCGCTTCACCCGGAAGATCCACATGCCACTGACGATGTTCGCCCCAGGAGGGGGAACTGCGTCAACGTAGGTGCCTGTGGACTTCCAGGAAGCCATCTCTGCATCCATAGCTGCCTGCCACTGAGAGGAGTAGGGACCCTCTACGGCCTCCGCGTAAGAACGCGGAGTCGGGATGTCTAGTGCATCCGGGTCTCCCTCAGGGGCAAGCAGTACAGACGCGAGATGAGGTGAAGCAGCCGCTAGACACTGTAACTCCTCCTGTCTGTCCTCTAGGACGTCCGTGCCAAGAGCACACTCACCCCCGACGGACGGAGGACAGACAGACGCAGACTCAGCAACAAGACCAGCAGCGTAGTCGAGACGACAGCGAGCAGCAAAGTCAACGAGCTCAGCGACTAGAGCAGACGCAGCAGTGGACTCAAAAGAGGGGTCAGTGACGACAGTAGCAAGCAGACGCGTGACAGTAGGACTGGCAGCGCGAAGAGAGTCCGACTCAGGGTCGGCAAGCGCAGGAAGAGAGGACTCAGGAGGCGAAGGCAAAGGGGCACGCAGAGGAGCAGTGGACGGACGCAAAGACATGCGGTGCGTGCCAGGGACAGGAGGAGGACGCTGACGCGAACCGCGACCACTAGCGCGAGCAGCACGAACAGGCGACGCGGGACGAGACGCAGGCTCACGACGCTCAGCAAGACCTCCAGTAGGACCAGTGTAAGGAGAGGGAGCAGGCAGAGGAGAGGAAGGCTCCAACAGTGACTGCGACTGGACAGGCTGTGGACACTCTACCGAAGGAGAAAGACCAAGAAC
Source organism: Closterium sp. NIES-65 (assembly GCA_948144175.1). Taxonomy (NCBI): domain Eukaryota; kingdom Viridiplantae; phylum Streptophyta; class Zygnematophyceae; order Desmidiales; family Closteriaceae; genus Closterium; species Closterium sp. NIES-65. Next base: position 4,122,534 of record CANXME010002591.1, read on the forward strand.
CTGCTGTAGGAGCGGAACGAAGTACGGCCGAGGCCGCGCGGCAGCTCCAGACTCAGCAGGGACAGCACCAGCACCCTCAGCGACAGCACCAGCGCCACCCACACCTCCAGCGGCAGGACCAACAGCAGTAGGCTCAGCACCAACGCCCTCAGTACCTCCAGCTCCAGGAGGACCCGCAGGTCCAGCAGCTCCGGGACCGGCAGCACCCGCACCCTCGACGGTCGAAGAAGCTCCAGCACCAGCTCCAGCAGCACCTCCAGACTCAGCAGCACGCCTCCAGCGGCGAGCGTACCACTCGCGCAGCTCCTGTGGAGAGAGGGGCTCCCGGCGAGACGCAGCAGCAGGAGAAACCCCAGGCTCAGCAGCTCCAGACGCAGCAGGGACAGCACCAGCGCCCTCAGAGACAGCACCAGCGCCACCCACACCTCCAGCGGCAGGACCAACAGCAGCAGGCTCAGCACCAACGCCCTCAGCAGCTCCAGCTCCAGGAGGACCCGCAGGTCCAGTAGCTCCGGGACCGGCAGCACCCGCACCCTCGACGGTCGAAGAAGCTCCAGCTCCAGCTCCAGCAGCACCTCCAGACTCAGCAGCACGCCTCCAGCGGCGAGCGAACCACTCGCGCAGCTCCTGTGGAGAGAGGGGCTCCCGGCGAGACGCAGCAGCAGGAGAAACCCCAGGCTCAGCAGCTCCAGACGCAGCACCCCCAGGCTCCGCACTCTCCGCAGTAGCACCCGCAGGCCCAGTACCCCCAGCAGTAGCACCCCCAGGCTCAGCACCCCCGCGCACAGCACCCCCAGAGTCAGCACCCCCAGGCTCAGCACCCCCGCGCACAGCACCCCCAGAGTCAGCACCCCCAGGCTCAGCACCCCCGCGCACAGCACCCCCAGAGTCAGCACCCCCAGGCTCAGCACCCGCAGCAGCACCAGAGTCACCTGTAACCTCGACCGGGTCAACGGCGTCTACCTGGGACACACCTGAGGGGGCAGGAACCTGAGGGGGAAGGGGGTCTACCGGGGGGGGAACCGGTACAAGGAAGTCCGGGGGAGGGGGGAGGGAAGGAGTGCGGTAGGGGAAGAGACGGTAGAAGGGGACTGACTCGTCGAACGTGACGTCCTGGGAGGACAGAACACGACGAGAGGAGGGGTGGTAAAACTGCCACCCTGGGGCGTCAGTGGGGAAGCCAAGGAAGACACAGGGAGCAGCACGAGGGGACAGCTTGTCCGCAGACAAGTCGCGGACAAACGCCCGAGATCCCCAGACACGGAACACAGACGCATCGCCAACCTTCCCTGTCCACAGCAAGGCTGGGGACATCGCAGGCCGAGAGACCCGGGGGTGAAGGTTGAGCTGATGCGCCGCGTACCTCACCGCAAACGGCCACAGAAAATGGGGGGCAGCCGCATGCATCATGGACGTACGAGCGACATCCATGACCATGCCAATGCGGCGCTCAGCAATCCCATTTTGCTGTGGTGAGTCCGGAAGCGTGAAGGACTGGCGGATGCCTCGCGCACGACAGTAGGCACGCAGAAGGCCAGAGGAGAACTCTCCGCCTCTGTCCGAGTGCAGACGCAGAACAGGAAAGTCCGAGCCGAAGCTCTTCCTGAGCCGGAGACGAGCCTCGCGGATCCAGTCGATCAGCACCTCAGTGACCTCACCCTTGCTGCGCAAGGGGAGGACTGTGGTGTAACGCGAGTAGTCGTCAACCACCAACAGGAAGTAGCGCTCGTAATCCTGCCCACGGACGGGGGCTGGGCCCCACACATCCATGTGAAGCGTCTGCAGGGGAGCCTCTGTCGGGGGGAAGTGGGAGGAGTGAGGAGTAGCCCGGAGGCGACCCTCGACACAGGGGACACAGGGAGGTCCTGGCCCAGAGGGGAGAGGAGGGAGAGACTGGGGAAGACCAGAGACAAGGACACGGGAAGCCATGCTCCGAAGACGGGGCAAGGAGGGGTGGCCAAGACGGTGGTGCCACAGGAGAGTCTCGTGAGACAGGAGGCGACAAGTACAGGGGGCAGACTCAGGACCAGACCTGGACGCAGCAGCAAACACCTGACCCGACGCTGCTACCTGACCGGACGCGGGGACAGGAGGAGACTCAGTGGTCAGGGTGTAGAGGCTCGACCCCGGCCGACGCGAGAACGTGGCCAGGTGCCGGCCTGTGCGTGCGTCCGTGCAGTGGGTCACCCGCTGACTCGCAGGAGTGAACTGGTGAACCCCCGCATCCTGTAGGTCTGCACCACTCACCAAGTTCGTCGAGAACGAGGGGAGGTACAGGCCAGACAGGGTGCCCGAGGGGGCAGCCGGACACGGGAGGACAGTGGAGAAGTGAGCGAGGACAGGACCCCCAGAGGGGTCAGCCAGGGAGACTGCAACCGGCCGACCAAGCGGCGTGAGTGTGGTGCGGTCCCGAAAGAAGGAGCGAGAAGCCCCAGAGTCAAGTGTAAAGGTGAGGGAGGCCGAAGCCAACGCGGTACCTGAGAGCGCAGCCTCACCCGCACCTGAGGAAGCAGACTCACTAGCACCTAGAGCAGCAGCCGCACCTGTACCTGGAGCAGGAGACTCACTAGCACCCAGAGCAGCAGCCTCACCAGTAGCTAGAGCAGCAGGTCCTATACCTGGGTCAGGCGGGACGCACAGGTGACTTGCACGGTCAGCACTAGTAGGCAATGCATACATGGCAGTGAGAATAGCATCATAGTCAAGAGCATATATATCTACCCTCTGCCTAAGCAACTCCACCCAGTCGGGAAGCTCAGCCTCGTCGCCAAACACGGTACGCCAGGCGTCGCTCAGACGGGCGAAGCAGCGGGACGGTGTATGACTACGTGTCCCACAAGGCTGACCAGTCCGAGTACCAGTGCGAATCACGTAAGAGCAGCGAACAGCACTAAGAGACCCTCCACTCTGAGCGTACCACTCACGAAGCTGGCGAGGCGTGAGAGACACGCGAGAGGGTTGCGGGAGCTGCATCTGGCCGTCACCACGAGTAGAAGCAGCAGGAGTGGTAGTAGGAGTAGCGTCGCCACCCCTACAGCCCCAACCAGCGTACCACTCACGCAGCTGCTGCGGCGTGAGGGACTCACGCCGGCGTCGCTGGGGCTGCATTTGGCTCCGCAAGTAGAAGCAGGAGCAGGACTAGCAGCAGGGAGGCAGGCAGCCAGGCAAGCCAAAAGGCAGGCAGGCAGGCAAGCAGGCGACGCGCAGCGTGCTAGCAGGGCAAGAGCTCACCAGTGGTGGGAAGAGTAGGTTCGGCGATTCAGCGGCTCGGCAGCTCGGCGGCTCGGCGGCTCGGGCGACTCGGGCGGCTCGGCGGCAAGGCGGCTCAGCAGCAACTGCAGCTCAGTAGCTCGGTGACTCGGCGGCTCGGCGGCAGGGCGGCTCGGCAGCAACTGCAGCTCAGCAGCTCAGCGACCCGGCGGCTCGGCGGCAGGGCGGCTCGGCTGTGGGGCGGCTCGGCTGCTGCAGTGGGAGATGAAGGAGGAGGAGAAGCAGGGGAGGCCACACACCTGCCACCCCTCTGCTGGCCCCGAAGGAGCCGCGACGGGCGACGGGAAAAGGGGGGGTGGGTGGTGGGGGGCCGGTAGGTGCAGCGGCGGGGCCAGCACGTGCAGTTGCGGGGCCGGTAGAAGGGGACGGCAGGAGCCGTCAGGAGGGGACGGCGGGGCCGTCAGGAAGGGACGGCGGGGCCGTCACGAAGGGACGGCGGGGCCGTCAGGAGGTGACCGGGCCGCGACGGGGGCAGGCGGCGGGGCCGCGTAAGGGCCTGGGCGGGGCCGCGACAGAGCCGTCGGCGGGGCCGCGTGAAAGCCGGGGCGGGGCCGCGTAGAAGCCGGGGCGGGGCCGCGCAAGAGCAGGCGGCGGGGCCGCGAAGGAGCCGGGGCGGGGCCGCGTGAGAGCAGGCGGCGGAGCCGCGTAAGGGCCTGGGCGGGGCCGCGACAAAGCCGTCGGCGGGGCCGCGTGAAAGCCGGGGCGGGGCCGCGTAGAAGCCGGGGCGGGGCCGCGCGAGAGCAGGCGGCGGGGCCGCGAAGGAGCCGGGGCGGGGCCGCGTGAGAGCAGGCGGCGGGGCCGCGACAGAGAGGGCGGCGGGGCCGCGTCAGTGAAGGCGGCGGGGCCGCAGGGGAAATGGCGACCCGAGGGGTCGCTAAAAAAAAAAAAAGATCGCGCCTCGGGGGGCGCTTCGGTGGGCCCAAAAAAAACGGTCCGTAGAAGGACCCGCTCTATACCATGTGAGAATAAGCGAACAGGAATGAATGAAACTAGCAGTGAAATGAGTACAAGTAGGAAACCCTAGAATTGTGTACCCCCTATAGGCTAACCCACTGTAGCCTACACAAGCATAACATATATAATGTTTGACAGTATCCGCATTTGCGTCATCGAGAAATGTGTTAGTGAATGCAGGGCACACATCGGCCCATTTCGCTGGCTCGACCAGGAGACTGCGGCCCCTCCGTAGACGAACACATAGGTGCTCATGCTCATCCGGCTCTGCTTGTCACCGGCGTCGTCGGCGTCCACATAACCGCCAGCTCTAGTGACTCAGGTCCACCGCCGAACTCCAGGGCGGTGTCACGCGTGTTGGCGAGGTAGGCAAGGCAGCGGTCGACCTCGCGCCAGTGCTGGTCGCTCCTCATCGTGAGGCCGCTCCCCAGCTTGCTGCAGGCAAAGGCGATGTCCGGCCTTGTCGTCGTCGCCGCAAACTGCAGCGAGCCGACCTTCTGCCGGTACTCCTCCTCTTGTTGCTCTTGTGCCTCCTCGTTGTCGAAGGTGAGTTCTGTGTAGGCGTCGACCGAGACCAGCGTCTTCGGGGTGCGCCCGGTCTACTCTTCGTCCATGAAGCGCCTAAGTAGCTTGTCGGCGTAGCCCTGTTGGTGCAGCCATAGCTTCCTCGCCGACCTGTCGCGGACGATCTCCAACCCGAGGTACTTCTGCACCGGCGAGATCTTACGCAGCTCGAATGCGGACTCCAGCAACCCCTTTAGCTCCTTCAGCATCTCGGTGCTGCTGCTGGCAGCGAGCAGGTCGTCGACGTAGATCCGCACCCAGCATGCCACTCCGTCGTCGTCGACCTTGAAGAACAGAGCCTTGTCAACCTGGCTCTTCTTCCACCCGACGTCGACCAGCACATCGTTGAGCGCCAAGTACCACAGCAGCGGCGAGTGGTTCAGGCCGTACAAGCTCTTTAGCAGCTTGCAGATCCGGCCGGTTCCGTCGTTGAAGTAGTCTGGCTGGGACATGTAGACCACCCGGTCGAGCTTGCTCTGCAGGAAGGCGTTCTTCATGTCGAGTTGGATCAGGTTGAGATTGAGGACGGCGCCGATGCTGAGGAATATCCTTAGCGTGACGTAGCTGCCCACCGGCGTGAACGTCTAGTCATAGTCGGCGCCATACATCTGGGTGAAGCCCTTCACGACCAGCCTCACCTTCTCGCGCTCGACGGTGTCATTGACGTGGTACTTCGTCATCAACACCCACCGGTTCTTCATGATATTCACTCCCCGTGGGCGTTTGACCAGCTCCCAAGTGCCCATGTTGATGAGGCTGCGGATCTCCTCCTCCATGGCGGCCTTCACCGCCGAGCCCTGCCAGCTCGCCAACGCCTCCTTTACCATCATCGTCAAGATGTCCCAACGGTGCTCGGGGTCTGCATGCAGGTCGGGGTCGAGCTCTGGGAACTCCTCATCCTCCTCGACCTCGTCATACGCCATGTTGTCGTCGTCCACATCGTACACCGTGGGGAAGGCAGTGGGGACGAAGAAGTCGGACGGCCTCCGAAGTCGGCCTGACTTCCGGGGTTCAGGCTGAGCCTCCACCATGTCCCTGTCGGTGGACTTTTCCCCTTCGTCAATGGCTTTGCTGCCCTCGTCGTCTTGCTGCACCTCAGTTGACTTCCTGGCCGACCTCTCCCCTATAGTCGGCTCCTTAGCTAACTGCCTGGTTGCCGACTGCTCCGTGGTCGGCGTCACCGCAGCCTGCTCTCCTGTCGGCTGCTGCCTACTGGTGTCTTCTTTGTCGACTTCATCCAAGTCGGCTGCTCCTCCTTGACCTGCTCGCCCTGCTCCTCCTCGACCTGCAGTCCCATGTCGACTTGCCGCTCTTCACGTCGGCCACCGGCAACGCCCTTGGCCGGCGCCGAAGGCGACGTCCCACTACTCCCCTCATCGCCAGAGGCCGACACAAGAGTCAGCCCGTGCAGGTCGGCCACGAGGGGAGGGACAGGGGTCGTAGGGGGAGGGGAAGGAGGACAGACGACCTCGACGTCCTCACCAGCAAGCTCACCGACCTCGGTGAGCAGAGGCAGCGTCGTCGTCGAGAAGTCGGACGGCGGGGTGGTCGGCGTCCGTCTAGACACCGGCCCGTGCTCCGACTTCCACACCTCCAGCAACATATCCTCGTAGAATACCACGTCCGACGTGGTGACCACCCGGTTGTCGGCGATGTCGAGGAGCTCGCTGCCCTTGCTCTCCGCCGACACACCGAGGTGAAGGCCCCACTTGGCCTTCGGCTTCAGCTTTCCGCCACGCTGCTGCTCGGGGACTAAGAACTGTGCCATGCAGCCCCACACCCATGCCAGTGACAGGTCAGGCTTCTGCCCGGTGAGCAGCTGGTACGGCGTTGTCTCCGGCGGCAGGGTCGACCTCTCAAGGGAGTTGCGGACCCAGACGGCCTGCCGCAGAGTGAGGTGCCACCAGTGGTGCTGCGCGCCCATGTGCAGCAGCATCGTCCGCACCGACTCCGCCACCGTCCGCATCTCCCGTTCCGCCATGATATTTTGCTGAGGGGTGTACTAGTAGGTCAGGTTGTGGACGATCCCCTTGTCGTCCACGAAGTCAGTGAACGCCCGTACGAGGAACTCCCCCCTTGGTCGGAGCGAAGCATTAGCACCGACTTCTTCATCTGCCACTCCACCAACACCAGCCACTTCTAGAACTCGGGCAGCACGTCCGACTTCTTGACGACCGGCCTCACCCATACGTAGCGGGTCTTGCGATCCTTCAACAGAAAGACGTACAGGCTGCCATCCTTGGCGGCCACCCGGAATGGCCCATACAGGTCGATGTGCATGACGGCCAGCACGTTGTCGGCGTCGGAGCCTTGGTCGGGGAAGTTGTGCCGCGCTAGCTTCCCGCCGACGCACGAGACACACGGTGTGTTGGCGCCTGTCGCCGACTTGAGGTCCAGCCCAGTGGCGACCTCGTGCTTCGTCGAGCTCCGTATGGTGTCCATGCCGACGAATGCAAGCCTCACATGCAACCTGTCTAGCGTCGACTTCGTCGTCGAGACTATCGCCCGCAGGGCTACCATCTCCGTTGCGGATGTTGTCGACTTTGCCAAGCAGAGACGCTGGTCGGTGTAAGACGCCCGACCGAGGACGTCTCCCGCAACTGAAACAAGCAACATCCCGTCGCCGTCCTCTTGCAGCTTCACGCCGTTCTCCTTCAGCTGGACGGCCGAAAGAAGGTTCAACCGCACACCTGGGACGTAGAGCACGTCGGGGATGAGCACCTGCTTCCCGGCCTCCCCTTGCAGAGTGACAGTGCCGCGGCCCTGGATGACCGGCAGCGCCCCATTGAAGCCTCGCACGTGTTTCACGTCGCCGCTCGGCCCCAAGTCAAAGAAGGCCTCCTTCATCCCCATTAGGTGGTGCGAGCAGCTACTGTCAAGTAGGACCACCAACGAGTTCGTCTGCACAGCTGCCGCCACTGCCTGGAAGTCCTCGCCGGCCTCCGGCGCCAGCGAGACGGTCGGCTCCACGACGCCGTCTGTCAGAACATTATAGCTTATACATTTGTGTAGGCTGTAGTGGGATAGCCCATAAGGGTACAACCCAATTAGGGTTAGTACTTGTACCCAACTGTTTCATAGTTCATTCATTCCATTCTCACTTCTCGTCATGGTATCGAGCAGGTTCCCGAGTGGGAATACTGCCTAGGGCACATCACGGAATTTTTTTTTTTCCCTTCCCTGCCCGGAGCGCGTTTAGCTCCTAACCCGAGTAGCGCCTTAGTGGCCCTTGTTGGCCGCCCTTACTGCCCCTCGAGCCGCCCTCTACGGCCTTGCTTAGGCCGGTTACGGCCCTGTCGCGGCCTCGCTATGGCCCCGCTTAGGCCCCGCTACGGCCCCGCTACGGCCCCACTACGGCCCCGCTTAGGCCCCGCTACGGCCTCGCTACGGCCCCGCTACGGCCTCGCTACGGCCCCGTCGGCCCCGCTTAGGCCCCGTCGGCCCCGCTACGGCCCCGCTACGGCCCCGTCGGCCCCGCTTAGGCCCTACTACGGCCCCGCTACGGCCCCGCTTCAGCCCCGTCGGCCCCGCTTTGGCCCCGCTTAGGCCCCGCTTTGGCCCCGTCGGCCCCGCTACGGCCCCGCTACGGCCCCGCTACGGCCCCGTCGGCCCCGCTACGGCCCTGCTTAGGCCCCGCTTCGGCCCCGCTACGGCCCCGCTTAGGCCCCGCTACGGCCCCGCTACGGCCCCGCTTCGGCCCCGCTTCGGCCCCGTTGGCCCCGCTTAGGCCCCGCTACGGCCCCGCTACGGCACCGTCGGCCCCGCTACGGCCCCACTTAGGCCCCGCTTCGGCCCCGTCGGCCCCGCTACGGCCCCGCTTAGGCCCCGCTACGGCCCCGTCGCGGCCCCGCTACGTCGCCCACTTCGGCCCTGTCGCCACCGCGGCCCCGCCCACCCTTTCGACCTCACCACCACCTGCGACCTCGTCGCCCAGCGCCAGCAGCGCCGAGCAGCCGAACCGCCGGCCAGCTGAGCCGCCCGACCGCCCGAGCCGCCCAGCAACCGAGCCGCCCAGCAGCCGAGCCGCCCAGCAGCCGAGCCGCCCGACAGCCGAGCCGCCCAGCACCGTGCAGCCGAGCCGCCCAGCAGCCGAGCCGCCCAGCAGCCAAGCCTCCCAGCAGCCGAGCCGCCCTGCAGCCGAGCCGCCCGACAGCTGAGCCGCCAAGCAGCCCGATCGCCCCACCTACCTGGTAAGAGCACAGTCTCTGCCACTGCACTGCCCTGCCTACTACTATTATGGCTTCCCCTAGCGTTCTCACCTTTGACGCTGAGGGTCGGGCAGTGGACTTTGAGGTCTGGGTAGATGATATTCAGCTTTTCCTGCAGTGCGATAGGGCAGACGGCCTCTCCCTGTTTGACCTCACTTCTAGTGCCTCCCCTGCCCCTACTGCTGATGCTGACGCCACGGTTCGCTCACAGTGGGCCACACGTAATGCTGCTGCTCGCCTTGCTGTTTGCCGCCACTTACCGACCACTGAGCGTGCACACTTCAGCCAGTACAAGAGTGCTCATACCTTGTACGACGCTGTAGTTGCACGCTACTCTTCCCCTGCCACTGCTGCACTGAGCCGCCTCATGCTACCGTACCTCTTCCCTGACCTTACTGCCTTTCCCACTGTCGCTGACCTCATTACGCACCTCTGCACTAGTGACACTCGCTACCGCGCTGCGCTTCCTGCTGAGTTATGCGCCAAGAACCCCCCCCCCCCCCCATGTACATCACCCTCGACTACATAGTCACCCGGCTCCCTGACTCTCTTCGCGTAGTCAGGGACCACTTCCTCTCTGTTTACCCCACCACTCTCACCGTTGACCTCCTTGAGAAAGCCCTCCTAGCAATAGAGAAGAGCATAGTCGCTGTAGGAGCTTCTCGTGGTGACCCTCGCACCCCCGTCTTTGAGGGGTGTTCTCCCTCCCCCCTCTTGCCCTCTGTTGCCTCTGCTGCTGCGGCCAACCTCGTTGGTTTCGAGTCGGTCGGCGCTGCGTCTGCCTCGAGCGGGAGACGTCGCACCGGCAAGGGCCAGGGGGGCAAGGGCACTGGAGGGGGTGGAGGGGGCAGTGGAGGTGGTGGTAGAGGCGGGGGAGGGAGTGGGGGTGGTGGTGGGAGTGGTGCCGGGGGTGGCGGCGGCGGCGGCAGCAGTAGAGGCGGCGGAGGCGGTGGAGGTGGCGGAGGGAGCGGAGGCGGCAGAGGTAGTGGAGGAGGCAGAGGTGGAGGAGGCGGCGGAGGCGGCGATGGCGGCGGCAGCGGTGGTGGAGCGAGTCGCGACTGTGCGCCGAGGAGTGGCGCCGGTGGTGGTCAGCGCCAGCAGCAGCAGCGGAGTGGTGTGACCCTCTCCCCTCAGCAGATTCGTGAGTGGTACACTGCACGCCAGCGCAGTGGGGGTTTTGGTCCCTGCACTTACGTTCTCCGTACCGGCGACCGCACTAGTGAGTAGTGCGGAGGTCCGCACTCCACCCAGCGCTGTTTTGGTCGCCTGACGGACGCGTGGTATCGCCACTTCCCTGAGGCGTCACAGATCCCTCGCTGGGGAGATCTGGCTAAGGCCGGGGTTGCCATCTTTGATCTTGACTTTGATGCTATTCTTGCTGCCATGTATGCTGTTGCTGATAGTGTTGAGGGTGCCTGTTACCTATGTGTACCGCCTGACCCGGGCGTTGAGGCCGCTGCGCTAGGTGCTGGAGAGGCTGCTGCTCTAGGTGCTAGTGCGACTGCTGCCCCACGTGCCAGTGCGTGTGCCGCCCCAGGTACTGGTGAGTCTGCTCTCTCAGGTACTACGTTGGCTCAGGCCTTCCACACCTTCACCCTGGACTCGGGTGCGTCCCGCTCCTTCTTTCGAGACCGCAACACTCTTACGCCGCTTAGTCGGCCGGTTGCAGTCTCCCTAATAGACCCCTCTGGGGGTCCTGTCCTTGCTAGCTTCTCTACTGTCCTTCCGTGCCCTGCAGCCCCTTCTAGCACCCTGTCTGGTCTCTACCTCCCCTCGTTCTCTACGAACTTGGTGAGTGGAGCGTGTTGTGTGATGCAATCATATGCATTCACGTCTGTCTGCCTCCCATCATATGTTCGTGCGTTGCATGCGTGGTGTGAGCGTGTGCAAGAATTTGTGTTTGATGTGGTTTGATTTTTCTGAGTGTGTGTGAATGTTATTTGGCTTGAGCAGATATCTGAAGTGAATCCTCTGCTCAAGAGCTTTCCGACGAACCAAGTATCGCTTCAATCGGAGCACGAACAAGAAAGTTACGAACGTTGGAGTTCGTATGCTTTTGATATTTGGTTGTGGTGACCATGGAGAGTTGTGGGGTTGACTCAATATGGGGTACAGACTTTTGGGGGTTGGGAAACTCGTCACTACTACTGTAGTTGCTGCCAATTGGTTGGGAGAAACCAAACCAGGTTGGCAAGTGTGGCCAAGTTGGGTTGAGGTGGATTGTGGAGGTTGGGATAGTGACAAAGGTCAAAGTTGGGTTGCCTATGGGGAAGGGAATTGTGTGGCATGGAGTTTTCTTTGGTTGGGGACTCCTTGAGACCTTCCCTCTCGTCCTCCTCTTTCCTCCTACCTGGTTTAGTGCTACTCTAACTCTCTTGTGTGCAACTCTTGTGAACTTGTGAAACTATTGTGAGTGAATTTAATTTCTATGTGGCAGCATACCCCCTGGTGCGCCGAGAAGCATAACTCGAGATTTACTCCACCTTTCGATACGATTCAAATTGGGAATGATAGCCACAAACAAGGGCTATAACATATTCGAGTTTGAGACGATTCAAACGGTGCACGTTTCGTCGACAACGTTTCTTGTGAAGTCGCGGTTTCTGTCCAGAATTTCAAGCCAACGATTTTGAGAATTTTAGCCACCTAATCTTCGTAGACTCCATCCTTAGTCTCTAACAAGTGGTATCAGAGCTGATTAAGGACTTTGTGGAGAGTCTACTGAAGTGTGAAGACCCTCCTAGACCCACCATGGCCTGTGGGCGTGCCTAAGTGGAGTTCTAGAGGTTGGATGTGACTTCCGTTAAGGGGAAACCCTGCCGAAATTTCGTTGGCGCCGACAGTTGTGAAGATTGTGTGGATCTACATATTGACCAGCAAAAGGGGGAGCTAAAACCTCTGATTGGGAGAAGAGGAGATGATTCAAGGGAGTGGAGAAGCAGCTGAGAAGAAGAGTGAGCCGCCACCATCCAAGATTGAGGCATTGGATGGCTCCAACTATGAGGAATGGAGTGGGCGGATGAGGAGCGCCTTCAAGCGCTACAAGCTGCTAAAATTGGCTATGGGAGAAGAGAAGATGCCGGAGGAAGGAGATGCCCGCGATCGGTGGATTGAGCGGAGCGCGGTGCTGTACGACTTGATTCTATAGTCGGTCAACAACGACATGTTCCAGCATATCAAGGATTTGGTGGAACTCGATGACTCGGGACCGAAGGCGTGGAAGCTGCTACGCGACGTGGTTCAACCCAACACGCAGCCGATGGTGATCGTATTGGAGAAGGAGTTGGCAGCCCTCTCCATGCGGCCGGGAGATGATGTGAAGCCGGTCCTTGACAAGATCAAGGACACCTATGCGAGGATGGCAGCGGCGGGCAGCGAAGTGTCGCAGATGCAACAGTGCACCAAGATCATCTCGGTGCTCGACAACTCGTGGGACAACCTCATCCCCACCCTCAACGTTCAGCAGGACAAATGGACGCCTGAGTGGCTACGGCAGCAGATCCTGCAGGAGGACTTCCGCAGGCGCCACACTGGAGGTGGTGCTGCCAACAAAACTGCCGAGGGGTATGGAGCTGCAGGAGGCAGCAGAGGGAGAGGGGGAGGGAGAGGCCGAGGCCGTGGGAGAGGCTTTGGCAGAGGGAGAGGCCGAGGTGACTACAATGAGGGGCATGGGAGCTCTGGTGGCAGGGGGAGTACCCGAATGGAGGGTGCGTGCTGGTACTGCAAGAAGGCTGGAAACCCATGGTTCAAGTGTTTCAGCCGGCCTGAAGGATGGGCGCCTCCAGGCATGAAGCCGCCAAGTGGTGAACGTGCACGAGGTGGTGCTGTGCAAGATTCAGGTGCACAAGGTGATGGTGCACAAGGTAAAGCCGACCCTGGTATGTTCCTCATGGTTGAGGACGTGCAAGGGAATGGGGGTGATGTGGGTTCAGTTGGGAAGGTTGTGATGCACCCCCTCACTCACTGGGTGATCGATTCAGGTTGCACGAGTCACATGACTCCACGGGCAGATTTGCTTGATGAGGTGAAGCCCCCTGGGAAGATAAAGTTTGTGGCTGCCGCTTCAGGTGCCTTGCTCCCTGTGATTGGTGTTGGGAATGCCAAGGTTATGGGAGCTAATGGGGGGCTTGTGGGGCTGGGAAATGTGCTGTTGGTTGAAGGTTTATCCGCTAACCTCCTCTCTGTGCGCCGGCTGCAGAAAAGCAAGGCCAAAGTTACGTTCGGCCCAACCTGCTGCCGTGCAAAGCTTGGGAAGTTGCTGCTGTGGAATCTGGAGGAGAAGAGCAGCTGCATCAAGGACTTGTGGCAGCTGCCCATCATCCCTTGGAAGGGGAAACCACCAGCAACGGCAAAGGCAGCGGCAGCGGCTAAAGCAACTGCGGGAGGAGAGGAGACTGCACCAACTGATAGGGCCCTGGATGCAATCAAGAAGGTGCAGCAGCCACAACAGCCACATGGTGAGGTGCTTGCTGGTGTGGATGCGACAACTGCATGGGCAAAGGCTTCATCTGGGAGTGGTGAGGCTGATTGTGAGACGTGGCATGAGAGGCTGTGCCATGTGAACATTCCTATGCTGCAGAAGTTGGTAAAGGATGGGTGCTTGAAGGGGCTGGAGGTGAAGGGGGGAGCAAAGGAGATTGGGAGCTGCCCTACCTGCCTTGAGACCAAATTCACGAAGTTTCCCTTCAGCAGCAGCACAAGACCAGCAAAGGCACCACTTGCACTAGTGCACATTGATGTGGTGGGCCCCACGAGGGCCCTTTCTCTCTCGGGCAGCCGCTATTTCTTGACAATTGTGGACGACCACACGCGTGCGGTGTGGGTGTACCCTCTCAAGACTAAGGGGGAGGTGGCAGCGGCTGTTCTTAAGGAGTGGATGCCGAGAGCACAAAGGGAGAGCGGACACAAGGTGAAGGTGATCCGCACTGACAACGGAGGAGAGTTCATCGGCGCTGATTTTGAGAAGGAGCTGAAGCGGAAGGGGATCCAGCATCAGCTCACAGTGCCTTACAACCCTCAGAAGAATGGCGTGGCTGAGCGGTTCAACCGGACCCTGCAGGAAGGTGCTCGCACTCTCCTTGGGCGTGCAGGGCTGCCGGATCCGTTTTGGGTGACAGCACTGCGGCAGGTCGTTGTTGTGAAGAACCGAGTGCTGGCGACTGTGGGGGACAAGCAATGGGTCCCCTACACCAAGTGGTATGGGAGTGTGCCTGCAGTCAACATGCTGAGAACTTATGGCTGTATGGTGGTGTTTCATGTGCCGAAGGAGAAGAGGGGAAAACTGGAAGCTTCTGGGAGATGGGGTGTGCACTTGGGGCTTGCTAAGGATCACAAGGGCTGGCTGATTTGGGACTTGACCAGCCAGCAGCTGACTGTGTCGAAGGATGTGAAGTTCCTTGAGTCCTTGTACTACAAGGAGTGGAAGCAGCAGCAGCAGAAGCTTCCCACTACACCGCTAATCATTGAGACTGATGAGGTGCAGCGGCCTTCGAGGCAAGTGCAGGTCACTGTCTCAGAGGAGGAGATTTCTGGGGTGACTGAGGATGGGGGATAACCTGAGGTGGAGGAGCAGCAGCAGCAGCAGCAGCAGCAGCAGCAGCCGCAGCAGCAGCAGCAGCCACAGCAGCAGCAGCAAGGTGCTCCACAAGGTGCCGCGCGTCCGGCTGACCGTCCCCGGAGGGAAGTGCGCCCTCCTAACCGGCTGACCTATCCGAGCTTTGGCAAGCCAAAGGTAGTACGGGCTGGGAGTGTGGCTGAGCAGTGTGATGAGGATGAGATAGCACACTGCTACTGGGCAGCCGTCCCTGAGCCCAAGACGTTAGCCGAGGCATTGAGCGGGCCCGACGCTGAGAAGTGGAAGCAGAGTGTGAAGGAGGAGTATGACTCTCTGCTGGAGAATGAGACGTGGGAGCTGTGTGAGCTGCCTCCTGGGAAGAAGGCCATTTCTTCCAAGCTGATCTTCAGGCATAAGTACGGACCCGATGGGGAGCTGACCCGCTACAAGTCAAGGCTTGTGGCTAAGGGGTTCCAACAGACAAAGGGGAAGGATTTTGATGATATCTTTGCTCCTGTAGGGAAAGGCACTACACTGAGGACGATGTTGGCAATGGCTGCAAACCGTGACTGGAAGATCAAGCAGATGGACATAATCACTGCATTCCTCAATGGAATCATTCTGGAGGAGCTGTACATGCTGCAGCCTGAGGGGTTGGATGATGGGAGCGGCAGGGTGTGCAGGCTCAAGAAGGCCATCTATGGCCTGAAGCAGGCTCCTCGCGCATGGTACCACAAGCTGGAGGAGACACTGCTGGCCGGGGGGTTCAAGAAGAGCGAGTGTGATCACAGCCTGTTCCTGCTGCAAGAGAAGGAGCAGTTCCTCATGCTCCTGGTGTACGTGGACGACATCCTGCTCTTCTCTGAGTCGTCTGCAATGATTGAGCGTGTGGAGGAGATGCTGGAAATGCAGTTCAAGTGCTCCAAGATGGGAGATGTGAAATACTACCTTGGGATGCATGTGGAGAGGGACCTTGACAAGGGAGTGTTGAGGTTGCACCAGAGAAAGTATTGTGAGGGGCTGGCTGAGAAGTATGGGCTGCAAGATGGAGGAAAGCCAGCCACCCCACTGCCTTCGGGGTTCACTGTGGAGCCCTGTGCTGATGAGGAGGTGGTGGGTGAGAGTGAAAAGAAACTTTTTCATTCCATGGTTGGGGCACTCAACTATGCGGCTAACCACACACGGCCTGACATTGCCTTTGCAACATCTAGGCTTGCCAGTGTGGTTTCACGCCCCAGTCATGAGCAGCTGGAAGCGGCCAAGAGGTTGGTCCGCTATGTGAGTGCAACGGCATCAGTGGGTTTGGAGTACAGTGCTGTGAGGCAGAGGCTGCAGAGGGGTGCAGCTGATTTGAGCAAGGGGGAGATGCTCCTGACCTGCTACACTGACGCTAGCTTCAACTCGGTGAAAGCGGATGGCACCAGCATTGGAGGCTATGTGTGCCTCTTTGGAGGTGGTGCAGTGAGCTGGCGCAGCAAGAAGCAGAATGAGGTGGGGCTGTCCTCGTGTGAGACCGAGTACATGGCCCTTCATCATGGGGCAAAGGAGGTGGTGTGGCTGAGGCGTTTGTTGGAGGAAATCGGAGTGTGTCAGAGGGAGCCGACTGTGATTTTCTGTGACAATGAGTCGGCGATGAAGCTAGCGAAGAATGCTTGTCTTCATGGGCTGACCAAACACATCAGGCCTAAGTGGCACTGGGTGAGGAGGCTCCTGGACAAGGAGGTGCGGCTAGAGATTGTGAAGACCCATCAGCAGGCGGCTGACATTCTCACCAAGCGCCTGGCTGAATCTGAGCACTGGAAGGGCATGAAGCTTGCTGGGATGAGTGTGCATTGAGAGTGCATGCTTGAGCTATGGCATGTGGGATGATGTTTGGCAGCCAGAGGGGGAGTTTGTTGTGTGATGCAATCATATGCATTCACGTCTGTCTGCCTCCCATCATATGTTCGTGCGTTGCATGCGTGGTGTGAGCGTGTGCAAGAATTTGTGTTTGATGTGGTTTGATTTTTCTGAGTGTGTGTGAATGTTATTTGGCTTGAGCAGATATCTGAAGTGAATCCTCTGCTCAAGAGCTTTCCGACGAACCAAGTATCGCTTCAATCGGAGCACGAACAAGAAAGTTACGAACGTTGGAGTTCGTATGCTTTTGATATTTGGTTGTGGTGACCATGGAGAGTTGTGGGGTTGACTCAATATGGGGTACAGACTTTTGGGGGTTGGGAAACTCGTCACTACTACTGTAGTTGCTGCCAATTGGTTGGGAGAAACCAAACCAGGTTGGCAAGTGTGGCCAAGTTGGGTTGAGGTGGATTGTGGAGGTTGGGATAGTGACAAAGGTCAAAGTTGGGTTGCCTATGGGGAAGGGAATTGTGTGGCATGGAGTTTTCTTTGGTTGGGGACTCCTTGAGACCTTCCCTCTCGTCCTCCTCTTTCCTCCTACCTGGTTTAGTGCTACTCTAACTCTCTTGTGTGCAACTCTTGTGAACTTGTGAAACTATTGTGAGTGAATTTAATTTCTATGTGGCAGCATATCCCCTGGTGCGCCGAGAAGCATAACTCGAGATTTACTCCATCTTTCGATACGATTCAAATTGGGAATGATAGCCACAAACAAGGGCTATAACATACTCGAGTTTAAGACGATTCAAACGGTGCACGTTTCGTCGACAACGTTTCTTGTGAAGTCGCGGTTTCTGTCCAGAATTTCAAGCCAACGATTTTGAGAATTTTAGCCACCTAATCTTCGTAAACTCCATCCTTAGTCTCTAACAGAGCGGACCTACAGGATCGAGGGGTTGACCAGTTCACTCCTGCGACTCAGCGAGTGACCCACTGCACGTGTGCTCGGAAAGGCCGACACTTGGCCACGTTCACCCGTCAGCCAGGATCGAGCCTGTACACCCTTACTTCTAAGTCTCCTCCTACTGCTGAGTCTACCCCGGTAGCTGCGTCGAGTCAGATGTTTGCTGCGGCGTCCAGGTCTGGTCCTGAGTCTGCTCCCTGCTCGTGTCGTCTCCTGTCCCACCAGACTCTCCTTTGGCACCACCGCCTTGGTCACCCCTCCTTGCCTCGTCTCCGAGGCATGGCCTCCCGTGTCCTTGTCTCTGGTCTCCCTCAGTCTCTCCCTTCCCTTCCTCCGGGGCCTGGCCCTACCTGCGTCCCCTGCATCGAGGGGCGACAACGCGCCGCCCCTCACTCCTCCGAGTTTCCTCCGACAGAGGCTCCGCTGCAGACTCTCCACATGGACGTGTGGGGCCCCGCCCGCGTCAGTGGGCAGGGGAGAGAGCGGTACTTCCTGCTGGTCGTTGACAACTATTTGCGTTACACCAAAGTCTTCCCCTTGCGCAGCAAGAGTGACGTCACTGAGGTGTTGATCGACTGGATCCGCGCAGCTTGTCTCCACCTCAGAGAGAGTTTCGGCCCGGACTTTCCTGTTCTGCGTCTGCACTCAGACAGAGGCGGGGAGTTTTCCTCTACCCGTCTAGGAGCCTTCTGTCGGGCACAGAGCATCCGCCAGACCTTCATGCTTCCGGCCTCTCCACAGAAAAATGGGATTGCTGAGCGCCGCATTGGCATGGTCATGGACGTCGCGCGTACGTCCATGATGCATGCGGCTGCCCCCCATTTTCTGTGGCCGTTTGCAGTTCAGTACGTGGCGCATCAGCTAAACCTTCAGCCCCGGGTCTCCTTGCCAGAGACCTCCCCCGCCTTGCGGTGGACAGGGAAGGTTGGTGATGCGTCTGCGTTTCGGGTCTGGGGATCTCGAGCGTTTGTCCGCGACTTGTCTGCGGACAAGCTGTCCCCCCGTGCTGTTCCTTGCGTCTTCTTTGGCTCCCCCCCCGACGCGCCTGGCTGGCAGTTTTACCACCCCACCACGCGCTATGTTCTGTCCTCCCAGGACGTCACCTTTGACGAGTCGGTGCCTTACTACCGTCTCTTCCCCTACCGCACTACGCCCCTCCCACCGCCGCCGCTCTTCCTTGCGCTAGGTGCTACCCAGGTAGACCCCGTCCCTCCTCAGGGTCCTGCTCCTTCAGGTGTGTCCCAGGTAGATGCAGTCCAGCGTGTCGAGGTAGCTATTGTCTCTGATGCTGCCAGAGGTGCTGAGCCTGCGGGTGCCGGGTCTGCGGGTGCCGGATCTGGGGGTGCCGAGTCTGGGGGTGCTGAGACTGGGGGTGCTGAGCCTGGGGGTGCTGAGCCTGGGGTGCTGAGCCTGGGGTTGCGGAGCCTGGGGGTGCTGGGCCTGCTCGTGTGGCCATCGGCGGTGCTTCGTCGAGGCGGGAGACGCTCTCTCCACAGGAGCTGCGCGAGTGGTTTGCCCACCGCTGGAGACGTGTTGCTGAGTCTGGGGGTGCTGCTGCAGCTGCTGTCGGTGCTGGTGCTGCTGGAGGTGGAGCTGCTGGGGGTGTTGGCGCTGGTGTTTCTACTAGTGCTGGTGCGTTTGGGGGTGCTGCTGAGGCTGCTGGTGCTGACGGTCCTACAAGAGTTGGTGCTGCTGGAGCTGGGGCTGCTAGGGGTGTTGGCGCTGGTGGTGTTGCTGGCGCTGGTGCTTCTGAGGGTACTGGAGCTGGCGCTGTTGGAGCTGGAGGTTCTGCTGGCGCTGGTGCTGCCGCTGGGGGTACTGGTGCCGTCCTTGCTGGTTCTGGAGGCGCTGAGCGGCCGAGTCCGTACTTCGTTCCGCTCCTGGAACAGGTTCTTGGTCTCCCTCCCTGTCCTGATCCTGCTCCTCCCTTAGAGTGTCCACAGCCTTTCCTGTCGCAGTCACAGTTACAGCCCGCCTCCCGCCTACCTGCTCCTACTCCCTACACTGGTCCTACTGGAGGTCTTGCTGAGCGTCGTGAGCCTGCGTCTCGTCCTGCGTCACCTGTACGTGCTGCTCGCACTAATCGTCGTGCTGCGTGTCCGCGTCCTCCTGCGGTCCCCGGCACACACCAGATGGCACTGCGTCTGTTCACTGCTCCTCTACGTGTCCCTTTGCCGTTTCCTCTAGAGTCCTCTCTTCCTTCTCTTGCTGACCCGGAGTCTGACTCGCTTCGTGCTGCTAGTCCTTCGGTCACGCGCCTTCTTGCTACTGCTGCCACTGACCCTTCCTTTGAGTCCACTACTGCGTCTGCTCTAGTTGCTGAGCTTGTCGACTTCGCTGCTCGCTGTCGTCTAGACTACGCTGCCAGTCTTGTTGCTGAGTCTGAGTCTGTCTGTCCTCCGTCCGACGAGGGTGAGTGTGCTCTTAGCACGGACGTCCTTGAGGACAGGCAGGAGGAGTTCCAATGCTTTGCGGATGCTTTGCCCCATCTCGTGTCCACACTGATTGCCCCTGAGGGAGACCCGGATGCACTAGACATCCCGACTCCTCGATCGTACGCTGAGGCGATTGAGGGTCCCTACTCCTCTCGGTGGCAGTCGGCCATGGACGCAGAGATGGCTTCCCGGAAGTCCATACGCACCTACGTCGACGATATTCCACCACCTGGGGCGAACATCGTCAGTGGGATGTGGATCTTCAAGGTGAAGCGGCCACCGGGCTCTCCGCCTGTCTTCAAGGCGCGTTACGTGGCTATAGGCTTCAGTCAGCGGCAGGGAGTTGACTACTTTCAAACCTTCTCTCCCACCCCGAAGATGACCACTCTTCAGGTGCTGCTGCACATAGCCGCTCAGCGCGACTACGAGCTTCACTCTCTTGACGTCAGCACAGCTTTCTTGCAGGGCAGCCTGCACGAGGAGATCTCGCTGCGCCGCCCTTCTGGCTTCACTAGGTCATTTCCTCCTGGTACCCAGGCGTCCAGTCTACGGTCTACGGTCTCCGCCAGGCGCCCCGTGAGTGGCACGACACACTGAGGACTACACTTGCAACACTTGGGTTTGCTCCTTCTACAGCTGACCCGTCGCTGTTTCTACGCACCGACACCTCTTTGCCGCCGTTCTACATCCTCGTGTATGTCGACGACTTGGTCTTTGCCACTGCTGACACTGCTGGACTCACCCACGTGAAGTCCGAGCTGCAGAAGAGACACACGTGCACAGACCTGGGTGAACTGCGCAGCTACCTTGGCTTGCAGATCACCCGGGACAGAGCACAGCACACCATTACCCTGACTCAGACACACATGGTGCAGTAGGTCCTTCAGTGCTTCGGCTTCACGTACTCCTCGCCTCAGGCCACTCCTCTGTCTACTCGCCACTCGCTCTCAGCTCTGCCTTCACATGAGTCCATAGAGTCGAGTGGCCCGTACCTAGAGCTTGTTGGCTGCCTCATGTTCCTGATGACCTGCACACGACCTGACCTTGCATACCCTCTTAGCATCCTGGCACGCTATGTTGCTCCTGGGAGACACAGACCAGAGCACATGGCTGCAGCGAAGAGGGTGTTGCGCTACGCGTGCAGTACGTCGGGCATGGGGCTAGTGCTTTGAGGGCGACGTCGAGTAGTCCTCACAGGTCACGCTGACGCTTCTTGGGCTGATGACCAGGCTACGCAGCGGTCGTCACAGAGTTACACCTTCAGCCTTGGCTCCGACTCTGTTTCGTGGCAGTCTACCCGCTCGTCCTCTGTTCTCGGCTCCAGCTGTGAGGCTGAGGTCTACGCAGGGGCCATGGCTGCACAGGAGCTACGCTCGCTCACCTACCTACTAACTGACCTAGGAGAGCCGCCTCGTTCTCCTCCAGTTCTGTACGTAGACAACAAGGCCATGCTGGCCTTGTGTCGGGAGCACAGACTGGAGCACAGAACGAAGCACATTGCTCTCCGCTACTTCCTGTCTCGTGAGCTGCAGCAGCGTGGTCAGCTCCGCCTCACCTACGTGGCCTCTGAGGCCAACACTGCTGATATCTTCACTAAGGCCCTTCCGCCTTGTGATCATCAGCGCTTCTGTACTGTGCTAGGTCTTGTGCCTACCTGGCCTCACTTGCTCACTTCTTGATCTTGTTTGTACTGTATTCTTTCTACACCTGCCCTTGCTTGTTTTACCTTTATATATATGACCTTGCATGTGAACTGGCCTTGTGGCCTTACTCTTGTGCTCGGACTGTGTGGTGACTTTGTGATCCACCCTGTGCTTGCTTTGCTTTGCTTTGCTTGACTGGTCTTGTGACCACTTGTTCTCCCCCACTTTGCTTATGGGGGTGTGTTAGAACATTATAGCTTATACATTTGTGTAGGCTGTAGTGGGGTAGCCCATAAGGGGTACAACCCAATTAGGGTTAGTACTTGTACCCAACTGTTTCATAGTTTATTCATTCCATTCTCACTTCTTGTCACCGTCTTGTCGTCTTGCCCCTTGCCACCAGCAGAGGAATCGGCGTCCTTCGCCGAGGCCGACTTCGTCAACTGCTTCTCCTTGCGCGGCTTGTTTCCTCCTCGACGAGGACGGCTTCCAAACCTGCCGCGGCCTCCCTTGGCGTCGTCGTCGTCGCAGCCACTGCGGTCGGGGCACTCGAAGAAGAGGTGCTCGGGGTCGTCCTAGAGCCAGCACTCCCGACGTCGACCTCCTCCTCCTTGACCGCAGTCCTTGCTCGACTTCTTCTTGTCGATTTCTTTGGCCGGCTTCTAGCCACTGCTACCACCGCCGCCAGACTCTCCGTGCTGCCCCGGTCCGCCACCTTGTTTTGCTGGGGCGACGAAGTTCGCCTGCGCCAAGAGCTTCTAGGACCGCTCTACCTCCTGCATCGCCTCATCCTACAGGATGTAGGAGGTCAAGTTGTCCTCGTTGAGCCTCGTCCTTGTGCTAGGCGCCATTGACAGCCGCTTCAGGAGGTTGTAGCTGCTCGAGAGTCCCTGCTCAACATGGGTGACGTACGACGCCGTCGAGTATTGCGCGCCGGCCATCCTGATGGTGGCGAGAATTCGCCGGCCTCGGTTGCAGTAGTCGGTCGTCGTCTCCTCGTCGCCCATGCGCAGGTGCGTCAGCTACCCTTCCAGCTGGGCGATGAACAGGTCGTCGATGACTTGGTAGGTCGACTTGATGAAGTGCCACGCCCGGTGGCTGGCGTCGAGGTACTCTCGGCACCACTTCAGAGCGATCTGCACGCCCGGCAAGCAGCACCGCAAAATGACCGCGAAGATTAGCAGCTGCACAGCGCGAAACTCCGCTCGCAAATCAGGGTGGTGCTCATCCGGCGTCACCACGGTCCCTCGGGCGAAGCCGATCAGCCCGGCCATCTCCAGCTGGGGCTTGATGGCTTCCTTCCAGGTAATTATGTCGGGTCGACCAACGAGCGGCGGGGTGACCAAGATTCGGTCCGGTGTAAACTTGACGTAGCCTTAGCTCGGTGCTATTCCACCCGCCGTCACCTAGGTTGTCGAAATCGGCGACAATCCGCTTTGTCGACCTTCGACATCGCGCTGCGGGGACCTTGCAGCAGTCGACGACTGCATTCCTCGCGCCTGAACGCCGCCGACATCATCGGTGTGAATCACACCACACTGCCTCGACATGCCTCCCGCACTGCTGCCGACTTGGCCACCTCTGACGTTGACGCACACGTGGACGCCGCCTTTGTTGGTCACTTGTCGAGGAGAAGCCGGTCAAGAAGGGGGATGCTCCGTTGCCCACATGGTGCGGAGTCCAGCCTCAACGATCGCCCAGGGTATTGCCCCGTACTCCTGGGCCTCATGGCATCTCCTCGCATCCTCAAGCCGTCCCTCCAGGGTGTCCATCACCTCTAGGTCACCTACGCGCATGCTAGGGACTGTATGGCTGGCGGCCTATGAGCAACTTAGGTAAGTGACCACTACGTCGACCTGACTGAAAGGTAAGTCGTGTGCTGTCCACGCTCACCGCACCATGCGGAGATAACTACTTCAACGAGAGCTAGACTATGGGCTAGGCACGGGTGCTCGTGTGATGTCTGCGTTCGTTGGTCTTTAGTCGTTTTCCTAGTGCTCACACTGCTTGCTAGCTCACGGGGTGATTTGGCAAGAGTTTCACTAGAGAAGGTCAACAACAACGGTACAATGAAGTTGGCATGGCAAGACTACATCAAAGCTAGCATTCAAGTCGGTTGACTGCCAGCGCAACATGGTCGACCGCGTTCCAGCACGACTTGGTCGACCGCGCTCCAGCAGTGCAAAGTCGACGACATGCCAACGCTGTAGGTTGACGGTGTGCCAGCGTTGCTCCCGTAGTACAGCATCGCACCAGCTTCGTAGGTGCTCGTAGATGTATGGCGCGCTGAGCCTTCTCACCTGTACAACGCACACACCAAGTAAGTCTGGCATTGACGACTGCATCTGATCAGCCACGTCGACCTCGGGATACCACCACCGAGGTCGGACTCGCCAACTTTGCCTGGGTGACCGTCGCACTCCTCGGCAGAACCTCGTCACCGAGGTAAACTGGTCGATCGGGCAACCACGCCGACCAGCTGTTCCTGCATGTGCCTGTCGACCTACCAAGTCGACGACCACCCCAAGTCGACATCACCAGGTCAACCACACCCCTGGTCGACCAGCTCGAGGTAGACGTCACCCCTGGTCGACCAGCTCCACGTCGACCAGCGCGGTTGTCAGCCGACCACCCAAGTCAGCTACCCGAAGTGGACGTCACCAAGTTGACACCCGGCGACTCGACGCCCAGCTGCTTGGCGTCCTGATTTGAGGTCGATGTCGGCCCCTCCTCCGTCGACCACCAGGTCAGGTCGACCACCAGGTCGACATCACGCCTGGTCGACCAACCGCCAAGTCGACCAGCAGTCCTTTCAGCCGACCACCCAAGTCGGCTGCCCCAAGTTGGCGTCACCAAGTCGACGCCCTCCGCACGTCGACTTCCCAGGTCGACCTCCTTGAAGTCAGCTCCCGTGCAGTGGTCCCCGTGCAGGTCAACCTCCTCGTCAACCAGCTCGCCCACTGCTGCAAGTCGGTTGCTCCCTGCGCACTCGACCACGTAGTCAGCTCCGCCCAAGCAAGGATGGGGCCAACACACAACTCCCTTAACACTGCGTGCGCTGCCTTGCCTTGTGCCCTTGCGCCCTGCTACCACTACTGCAGCCGCCATTTCCGCTACAGCACATTCTGCCACTACTGCTGCCGCTACAGCCCTTGCTACTCCCGCTACAGTCCTTGCTGCTGCTGCTACAGCCCTTGCTGCTGCTGCTACACCCTTGCTGCTGCAGCTACAGCACTTGCTGCTGCTGCTACAGGCCATGCAGTTGCCGCTAGAGTCCCTACTACTACCGCTATAGCCCTCGCTACAGCCCTACCGTTGCCGCTACAACCCTGCTGCTGCTGCTGCTGCTGCTGCTAGAGCCCCTGCTGTCACTGCTACAGCCCGTGCTGTCGCCTCTACCGCCCCTGCTATTGTAGCTCCAGCCCTTGCTGGTGCTGCTGCCCGCCCTGCCCATACGCTACCTGCGCAAGCTGCTCTGCCCATGTCCTGCCCCGCGAGCCGCGCCTACACTCCCCGCTGCCCTGCTACTACTGCTCCAACCGCCGCTGCACTTGCCTCTGCTGTTGCTACTGCCACCCGCTGCCGCTATGGATGCCACTGCCGCCCTTGCGCTGCTGGTGCTGACTGCCGCTGCGGGTCATGGCCTTTCTCCCAGCCTTACTGGATGGCGCAGATGGCCACCCTTTCAAGTTAGGTTTCTGGCTTATGTGCCTATGATGGTTCTTCAAATTTTCACTATAAATAGCATCTCCCAGCTCAAGCATACGTCGGGGTCCCTTCAAGCCCCCACGACTCCCACTGAGCCTGCTGCTGACGCTGGCGAGGAAGTGCAGTGGCGGTACCGAGTGGACAGCCTTGCCTATACACAATGTACGGAGCATGACACTATCGCACAGCTTGTCATCCGAGCTCACTTATCGGTCAACCAGAGGGATCACTTTTGTCAGGCGACATCGGCCCAGAGTTTGTATGATGCTTTAGCTAGCCACTAATCCTCTCTCTGTCTTGCCTCTTGGCCATTGCAGCAACGCCGTCCATTGTTAGGGGAGGTGCAACAGCTGGTTGAGGAGGCGAGTGTAGGTGCCTGTGCGTCTTCCCGTACAAGTGGTGCCGCCAGTGAAGGCGGAGATTCTGGGGGTGGACAGCAGCGACAACAGAGTTAGCAGGAGACCCTCTCGCCGCAAATGCTTTGAGAGTGGGTTTCACAGCGACGCGTCCTTGGTGGAGGTGTAGTGGCTGCTAATCTAGGTGCTAGTGAGTCAGCTAGCACGAGTGCAGCTCCGATGGAGGCTTTGCTCACCTTCATGCTTGACTCAGGCGCGTCTCGTTGCTTCTTCCGCGATTGCACCATAGTCACACCACTCACCACATGTGTCTCTGTCACTCTTGCCGACCCCTCCTCTGGCCCAGTCGTTGCACCAAGTACCAATGTTCACCCATGTCTGGCAGTCCCCTTTGGTTTGCTCACAGGATTAGGTGACTGCTCTAGGGTTAGCTCTTTCGACTGCTGACCCGTCGCTGTTTCTGCATACTGACACTTCTCTGCCGCCGTTCTACATCCTTGTGTACGTCGACGACTTGGCCTTTGCTACTGCTGACACTGATGCACTGGCCCTTGTGAAGGCGGAGCTGCAGAAGAGACACACATGCACTGACTGTCAGAATGTAATTGTATACATTACTATAACTGCCTGTAGTGTAGACCTAGTGTAGTTATATTGCTTTCATGTTAGGTGGTGCACCCTTTTCCTTCACTATATCTTGTACAACTTTCTATAGTGAAACCCTCATTTCTCCTTCCAAACTTGCTCGATACTTTCCTCATACTCGATCTTCTCCTACCTCACTAGCCATGGCTCCTAAGTCACGCTAGATTCTTTGACATGTTATCAGAGTGACCACAGTCCTTGCCTGTGGACCCGCCCCATTGCTTCCGCTGCTACTCTGTGTTCGGCACGCCCCGTGGCGTGCCCCTTAACCTTCTCTTAGCGGCCCCGTTGCCGCCCTTTCAGGCCCCTTGCGGCCCCTTCGCGGCCCCGTCGCCGCCCTTCCGCGGCCCCGTCGCCGCCCTTTCAGCGGCCCCGTCGCCGCCCTTTCAGCGGCCCCGTCGTCGCCCGCCCTTCAGCAGGCCCCGCTACGGCCCCGCTACGGCCCCGCTCCGGCCCCACTACGGCCCCGTTACGGCCCCGTCGCCCACCTGCAGCCCCGTCGTCCGCTGCGGCCCTGTCGCCACCTGCGGCCCCACCACCAGCGGCCCCTTCGCCACCTGCGGCCCCGCCACCTGCGGCCTCGTCGCCACCTGCGGCCCCGTCACCCACTTCGGCCCCGACGCCACCTGCGGCCCCGCCCACTTGCGGCCCCGACCCCGCCCCGGCCATGCCCCGTTGCCAGCCGCGGCACACCGGGGGCACGTGCACCGCCCCCCCCCCCTTTTCCTGTCACCTGTCGAGGCGACCTGGAAGACGACCTGGAAGGGGGGGGCAGGCGTCGCCCCCTCTGCCGCCTGCTTTGGCACCCGGGGAGGCCGTGCGTCGCCCCCCCCCCCCCCCCTTTCCCCCCCCCCCCCCTTTCCCCCCCCCCCCCCCTCCCCCCCCTCCCCCCCCCCCCCCCTCCCCCTTCTCCTTCGTCTCCCTGCAGCTGCAGAGGGGAGGGTCTGGGGGTGGCGGGTGTGGGTGGTGTGTTTCCCTTCCCCTCCTCCTCCTTTCGTTCCCACTGCTGCAGCTGCCGCTGGGGGGGAGGGTGTGAGGGTGTGGGGGAGCCGGGGGAGTGGCACTGGGGTGGCGGGTGTGAGACCAACCAGCAGCCGTCCCTCCACCTCTCCTCTCTTCCCCCCCCTCTGCTGAACCTGCAGTAGTATGTGGGGGAGGGGGAGGGGGAGGGTGAGGGGATGGAGTGGGTGACCAACTAGCTCTATTACCTTGTCTGTTGTTGCAGCTTTCTTTGCACTTGGTGTACCTGTGCAGGAGGTGTACTGCACACGGTTCTTCACTGCAGGCAGTTAGGGGGTGTGTCAGAATGTAATTGTATACATTACTATAATTGCCTGTAGTGTAGACCTAGTGAAGTTATATTGCTTTCATGTTAGGTGGTGCACCCTTTTCCTTCACTATATCTTGTACAACTTTCTATAGTGAAACCCTCATTTCTCCTTCCAAACTTGCTCGATACTTTCCTCATACTCGATCTTCTCCTACCTCACTAGCCATGGCTCCTAAGTCACGCTAGATTCTTTGACACTGACTTGGGTGAGCTGCGCAGCTATCTTGGCTTGCAGATCACTTGCGATAAAGTAAGGTGCACCATCACTTTGACTCAGTCACACATGGTGCTTCAGGTCCTTCAGCGCTTCGGCTTCGGTTCTCCTCGCCATAGCCCGCTCCTCTGCCTACGAGTTACTTGCTCTCAGCTCCACCTTCGGGCGAGTCCGTAGAGCTGAGTGGTCCGTATCTAGAGCTTGTATGTTGCCTCATGTACCCAATGACTTGTATTCAACCTGACCTTGCATACACTCTCAGCATCGTGGCCCATTTTGTTGCTCCCGGTAGACACCGGAAGGAGCACTGGACAGTTGCAGAGGGTACTGCATTACTTGTGCAGTGCATCAGGCATGGGGCTTGTGCTTGGCGGATGGGGTCCATTTGTGCTCATTGGGCACTCAAACGCTTCTTGGGCGAACGACCTGGCGACTCAGCGGTTGTCATAGGGTTACAATTTTAGTCTTGGCACTAATCCTGTGTCCTGGAGGTCGACCCGCTGGTCTTCTGTTCTCAGCCTCAGTTGTGGGGCTGAGATCTACGTGAGGGCCATGGCTGCAATGCACAGGAGGCTGGCCAACTTGCTGACAGACTTGGGTGAGCGACCTCGTTCTTCTCCCGTTCTTTACGTCGACAACAAGGCCATGATTGCCTTGTGTCGGGAGCAGAGACTGGTGCATAGAACGAAGCACACCACTTTGTGTTACTTCCTCGCTTGAGAGCTGCAGTAGCGTGGTCTGCTTCGCCTTGCCTACGTGGCCTCAGAGGCCAACACTGCTGATATCTTCACCAAGGCCCTAGGGTCTAGTAATCATCAGCGTTTCTGCACCGCTGTAGGCCATGTGCCTACTCTGCCTCACTTGCTCCCAGTTGATTGCGCTTTGTACTTGCTAGAAAAGCATAGTGCCAGCGTAGCGGAGACGCGCTTGTAGAAACGAACAAGATAGAAATCTTGCATTAATCATTGAACTTTAGAATGATGACACACTGATGATGAAGAAGTGACACAGCAGGGTATATATGCATCCACCTACCCCTCCAGAATGACCCCATTCACACCAATAATGGTGTACCAATAATTGTGCCCTCTACCCTCCAATAACGTTAGGCTCCAATAATTGTGGCCCTACAATGATTGTGACAATTATTGTAGGACTTGGAGGCTTATAATGAGGACTACACAAAAACCAAACAGCACGCTAGTATATAGTATTTGTTATACTATCTTTGGATTTCCAACACCCCCCCCCCCCCCCCCCCCCCCCCCCCCCCTTCCCCCTTCTCCTTCGTCTCCCAGTAGCTGCAGGGGGGAGGGTCTGGGGGTGGCGGGTGTGGGTGGTGTGTTTCCCTTCCCCTCCTCCTCCTTTTGTTCCCACTGCTGCAGCTGCCGCTGGGGGGGAGGGTGTGAGGGTGTGGGGGAGCCGGGGGAGTGGCACTGGGGTGGCGGGTGTGAGACCAACCAGCAGCCGTCCCTCCACCTCTCCTCTCTTTCCCCCCCCCTCTGCTGCTCCTGTAGTAATGTGTGGGGGAGGGGGAGGGGGGAGGGTGAGGGGATGGAGTGGGTGACCAGCCAGCGCCAGCCCGCCTCCTCTCTCTCCCTACCGCCCCTCCTGTGGTCGGGGAGGGGAGGAGAGTTAAGGGGTGGCAGGAGTGCCTGCCCCCCCCCCCCCCCCTTTTGCTGCTGTACCTGCTTTGTAACATTGCCTGTTGCCTGCTGTTGCTGTTTTCTCAGTTCGTGGTGTACCCATCCAAGTTGTGTCACTGCACAGACTCCTGCTTCTGGCAGTTATGGGGGAGAGCTAGAATATATCTGTAACTGCATGTAGCTGTAGTTAGTGTAGTTATTATAAACTTTGTTAGGTGGTGTACCTTCTTTGTTCATTTGCTAAATGTTCTTGCAAACCTATAGTGAAGCCCCTCATTCTCCTTCTCAAACTTGCTCGATACTTTCCATCAACTCGATCTTCTCCTACCTCACTAGCCATGGCTCCTAAGCCTCGCTAGATTCTTGACAGCAGCAGGTCCTTCAGCGCTTCGACTTCACGTACTCCTCGCCTCAGGCCACTCCTTTGTCTACTCGCCACTCGCTCTCAGCTCTGCCTTCAGATGAGTCCGTAGAGCCAAGTGGCCTGTATCCAGAGCTTGTGGGCTACCTCATGTTCCTGATGAGCTGCACTCGACCTGAGCTTGCTTACCCTCTTAGCATCCAGGCACGCTAGGTTGCGCCCGGGAGACACCGACAAGAGCACTGGAAGGCCGCTAAGAGGGTGATGCGCTACTTGTGCAGTACGTCGGGCATGGGGCTCGTGCTTGGAGGACGGGCTCGAGTTGTCCTCACTGGTCACGCAGACACTTCTTGGGTTGACGACTTGGCTACACACCGGTCGTCACAGGGTTACACCTTTAGCCTTGGCTCTGGTTCTATTTCGTGGCGGTCTACCCGCTCGTCTTCTATTCTCAGCTCCAGTTGTAAGGCTGAGATCTACGCAGGGGCCATGGCTGCACACGAGTTACGCTGGCTCACCTACCTGCTGACCTACTTGGGAGAGCCGCCTTGTTCTCTTCCAATTCTGTATGTCGACAACAAGGCCATGATTGCCTTGTGTCGAGAGCACAAATGGAGCACAGAACGAAACACATATGTGAGAGGACGTCCCCGTTGTAATATTTTCTCACTATTATATTTTTCCGTTATCCTATTCTCCCTTTTCTCCTCTTTATTTTGGTCTTTTATCTCATCTCAATCGGCCTACTATTCTATTTTCTAGAGCCTTCTATTTATTTCTCTTATTTCCTACTTTTCCCACCGACATACCTATTATACGGCACCGACAGCGCCGACAGTTGTGTATACGGCGTAATCTGGGCGTAATCCCAAGTGCCAATAGCCTTCCGTGCTTTATGCGCACTTGTGATTGTAGTATCGAGAAGGGCGTATTCCTGAAGGTTCGTTTTATCTCGTTTATCCTTGTGTTTTCCGACTATACAAATGCCTTGTATTCAGTTTTAGGGACACGTTTTGATTGAGAATTCGATCCTGTGACAACATAGCTATGCGCTACTTCCTTGCTCAAGAGTTGCAGCAGCGTGGTTAGCTTCATCTTGTTTACGTGACCTCTCAGGCCAACACTGCTGATATCTTCACCAAGGCACTTCAGCCTTGTGATGATCAACCTTTCTGTAATGTTCTAGGCGTTGTGCCTACTTGGCCTTACTTGCTCACTTCTTGACTTAGCTATGAAAGAACGAGGAAAATAAATGAACTAGAAAGCAGGTGGGTACAAGTAGGAAAACCTAAAAGAGCTGTACCCCATATTGTCTACCCCACTACAGCCTACACAGACTAAAGCATATGATTTTGACACACCCCCATAGGCAAAGTGGGGGAGAACAAGAGGTCACAAGACCAGTCAAGCAAAGCAAAACAAGCTCAGGGTGGATCACAACGCCACCCCACAGTCCGAGTACAAGAGCAAGGCCACAAGGCCAGTTCACATGCAAGATCATACATAAAGGTAAACGAGCAAGTGCAAGTATAGAAAAATCACAGTACAAGCAAAGTCAAGAAGTGAGCAAGTGAGGCCAAGTAGGCACAAGACCTAGCATCGTACAGAAGCGCTGATGATCACAAGGCGGAAGTGCCTTGGTGAAGATATCAGCAGTGTTGGCCTCAGAGGCCACGTAGGTGAGGCAGAGCTGACCACGCTGCTGCAGCTCACGAGCAAGGAAGTAGCGAAGAGCAATGTGCTTCGCTCTATGCTCCAGTCTGTGCTTCTTACACAAGGCCAGCATGGCCTTGTTGTCTACGTACAGAATTGGAGGAGAACGAGGCGGCTCTCCTAGGTCAGTCAGCAGGTAGGTGAGCCAGTGTAGCTTCTGTGCAGCCATGGCTCCCGCGTAGATCTCAGCCTCACAGCTGGAGCCGAGAACAGAAGACGAGCGGGTAGATCGCCACGAGACAGAGCCGGAAGGAAGGCTGAAGGTGTAACCCTGTGACGACCGCTGCGTAGCCTGGTCGTCAGCCCAAGAAGCGTCTGCGTGACCTATGAGGACCACTCGACGTCGCCCTCCAAGCACTAGCCCCATGCCCGACGTACTGCACAAGTAGTGCAACACCCTCTTCGCTGCCGCCATGTGCTCTCGTCGGTGTCTCCAAAGAGCAACATAGCGTGCCAAGATGCTAAGGGGGTATGCAAGGTCAGGTCGAGTGCAGGTCATCAGGTACATGAGGCAGCCAACAAGCTCTGGGTAAGCGCCACTCGGCTCTACGGACTCATCCGAAGGCAGAGCTGAGAGCGAGTGGCGAGTAGACAGAGGAGTGGCCTGAGGCGAGGAGTACATGAAGTCAAAGCGCCGAAGGACCTGCTGCACCATGTGTGACTGAGTCAGGGTAATGGTGCGCTGTGCTCTGTCTCGAGTGATCTGCAAGCCAAGGTAGCTGCGCAGTTCACCCAGGTCTGTGCACGTGTGCCTCTTCTGCGGCTCGGACTTCATATGGGTTAGTCCAGCAGTGTCACCAGTGGCAAAGACCAAGTCGTTGACATACACGAGGATGTAGAACGGCGGAAAAGACGTGTTGGTGCACAGAAACAGCGACGGGTCGGCTGTAGAAGGAGCAAACCCAAGAGCCGCAAGTGTAGTCCTCAATGTGTCGTGCCACTCACGGGGCGACTGGCGGAGACCGTAGACTGGCCGCCGAAGGCTCCACTGGGTACCAGGAGGAAACGACCCAGTGAAGCCAGGTGGGCGGCGCAGCCAGATCTCCTCGTGCAGGCTGGCCTGCAAGAAAGCTGTGCTGAAGTCAAGAGAGTGAAGCTCGTAGTTACGCTGAGCGGCTATGTGCTGCTGCATCCGAAGAGTGGTCATCTTCGGGGTGGGAGAGAAGGTCTGAAAGTAGTCAACTCCCTGCCGCAGACCAAAGCCTCGAGCCATGTAACGCGCCTTGAAGGCAGGCGGAGAACCCAGCGGCCGATTCACCCTGAAAATCCACATGCCACTCATGATGTTCGCCCAAGGTGGGGGAACCTCGTCGACATAGGTGCCTGTTGACTTCCAGCAAGCCATCTCTGCCTCCATGGCTGACTACCACTGTGAGGAGTAGGGACCCTCGATCGCCTCAGCGTACGATAGTAAGGCACCGACTCGTCAAAAGTGACGTCCTAGGAGGATAGAACACGGCGCGAGGTGGGGTGGTAAAACTGCCAACTAGGTGCATTAGGGGGGAAGCCAAGGAAGACGCAGGGAACTGCACGGGGGGACAGCTTGTCCGCAGACAAGTTGCGGACAAACGCCCGAGATCCCCAGACCCGAAACCCAGACACATCGCCAACCTTCCCCGTCCACCGCAAGGCGGGGGAGGTCTTTGGCAAGGAGACCCAAGGCCGAAGGTTGAGCTGATTCGTTGCGTCTTGAACCGCAAACGGCCAGAGAAAATGGGGAGCAGCTGCATGGATCATGGACGTACGAGCGACGTCCATGACCATGCCAATGCGGCGCTCAACAATCTCATTTTGCTGTGGAGAGGCCGGAAGCGTGAAGGTCTGGCGGATGCCCTGTGCACGACAGTAGTCTCGCAGAGGAAAACTCCCCGCCTCTATCTGAGTGCACACGCAGAACAGGAAAGTCCGAGCCGAAACTCTCTCTGAGCTGGAGACGAGCTGCGCGGATCTAGTCAATCAACACCTCAGTGACGTCACCCTTGCTGCGCAAGGGGAACACCGTGGTGTAACGCGAGTAGTCGTCAACCACCAACAGGAAGTAACGCTTGTGACCCTGGCCACGCACGCGGGCGGGGCCCCACACGTCCATGTGAAGAGTCTGCAGCAGAGCCTCTGTCGGAGGAAACTCGGAGGAGTGAGGGGCGCAGGCCCCGGAGGGAGGGGAGGGAGGGACCGGGGGAGACTAGAGACAAGGACACAGGAGGCCATGCCTCGGAGACGAGGCAGGGAGGGGTGACCAAGGTGGTGGTGCCAAAGGAGAGTCTGGTGGGACAGGAGACGACACGAGCAGGGAGCAGACTCAGGACCAGACTTGGACGCTGCAGCAAACATCTGACTCGATGCAGCTACCTGACTACACTCAACACTCGGAGGAGACTCAATAGTCAGTGTGTACAGGCTCGACCCCGGCTGACGGGTAAACGTGGCCAAGTTTCGGCACATCCGAGCACAAGTACGCTGGGTCACCCGCTCACTCGCAGGAGTGAACTGGTCAACCCCCCAATCCTGTAGATCCGCACCACTCACCAAGTTCGTAGAGAACGAGGGGAGGTAGAGACCTGACAGGGTGCCAAAGGGGGCTGCCGGACACGGTAAGATAGTGGAGAAGCTAGCAAGGACAGGACCCCAAGAGGGGTCCGCCGGGGAGACCGCAACCGGCTGACTAAGCGGCGTAAGCGTGGTGCGGTCTCGAGAGAAGGAGCGGGAAGCACTTGAGTCAAGGGTGAAGGTGTGTAAGGCCTGAGCCGACGTGGTACCTGAGAGAGCAGACTCACCAGCACCTGGGGCAGCAGACGCACTAGCACCTAGAGCACCAGCCTCACCAGCACCTAGAGCAGCAGCCTCAATGCCCGGGTCAGGCAGAACATGTGAAATGTGTGAGTACAAGTACTAACCCTAATTGGGTTGTACCCCCTATGACAAACCCCACGATAGCCTACACAAAAGCATAAGCTATAAGTTCTGACACACCCCCATAGGCAAAGTGGGGGAGAACAAGGGGTCACAAGACCAGTCAAGCAAAGCAAAGTAAAGCTCAGGGTGGATCACAAAGTCACCACACAGTCCGAGCACAAGGTCAAGGCCACAAGGCCAGTTCACATGCAAGAGGAGACATATATATATAAGGCTAAACAAGCAAGAGCAGGTATATATATATGCAAGAGTACAAGTAAGGTCAAGAGGTGAGCAAGTGAGGTAGGACAGGTACAAGTCCCAGCTAAGTGCAGAAGAGCTGATGATCACAAGGCGGAAGTGCCTTGGTGAAAACATCAGCAGTGTTGGCCTCAGAGGCCACGTACGCAAGTCGCAACTGACCACGCTGCTGCAGCTCCCGAGCAAGGATGTAGCGGAGAGCAATGTGCTTCGTTCTGTGCTCCAAGCGCTGCTCTCGACACAAGGCCAGCATGGCCTTGTTGTCTACGTAGAGCACTGGAGGAGAACGAGGCACCTCTCCAAGGTCAGTCAGCAGGTAGGTGAGCCAGCGAAGCTCCTGTGCAGCCATGGCCCCGGCGTAGATCTCAGCCTCACAACTGGAGCCGAGAACAGAAGACGAGCGAGTAGCCCGCCAAGAGACAGAGCCAGAACCAAGACTGAAGGTGTACCCCTGCGACGACCGCTGCGTAGCCTGGTCGTCAGCCCAAGAAGCGTCCGCATGACCGGTGAGGACCACTGGACTCCGCCCTCCAAGCACTAGCCCCATGCCCGACGTACTGCACAAGTAGCGCAACACCCTCTTCGCTGCAGCCATGTGCTCTGGTCGGTGTCTCCCAGGAGCAACATAGCGTGCAAGAATGCTAAGAGGGTATGCAAGGTCAGGTCGTGTGCAGGTCATCAGGTACATGAGGCAGCCAACAAGCTCTGGGTACGGGCCATTCGACTCTACGGACTCATCCGAAGGCAGAGCTGAGAGTGAGTGGCGAGTAGCCAGAGGAGTGGCCTGAGGCGAGGAGTACGTGAAGCCGAAGCGCTGAAGGACCTGCTGCACCATGTGTGACAGAGTCAAGGTAATGGTGCGGCGTGCTCTGTCCCGGGTGATCTGCAAGCCAAGGTAGCTGCGCAGTTCACCCAGGTCTGTGCACGTGTGTCTCTTGTGCAGCTTGAACTTCACGTAGGCGAGTCCAGCAATGTCAGCTGTGGCAAAGACCAAGTCGTCGACGTACACGAGGATGTAGAACGGCGGCAGAGAGGTGTCGGTGCGCAGAAACAACGAAGGGTCAGCAGTAGAGGGAGCAAACCCAAGAGCCGCAAGCGTAGTCCTCAGTGTGTCGTGCCACTCACGCGGTGCCTGGCGGAGACCGTAGACTGGCTGTCGGAGGCTCCACTGGGTGCCAGGAGGAAAAGTCCTAGTGAAGTCAGGAGGACGGCACAGCCAGATCTCCTCGTGCAGGCTACCCTGCAAGAAAGCAGTGCTGAAGTCAAGAGAGTGAAGCTCGTAGTCGCGCTGAGCGGCTATGTGTAGCAGCACCCGAAGAGTGGTCATCTTCGGGGTGGGAGAGAAGGTCTGAAAGTAGTCAACTCCCTGCCGCTGACTGAAACCACGAGCCACGTACCGTGCCTTGAAGACAGGTGGAGAGCCCGGCGGCCGCTTCACCATGAAGATCCACATGCCACTGACGATGTTTGCCCCAGGAGGGGGAACCGCGTCAACGTAGGTGCCTGTGGACTTCCAGGAAGCCATCTCTGCATCCATAGCTGCCTGCCACTGAGAGGAGTAGGGACCCTCTACGGCCTCCGCGTAAGAACGCGGAGTCGGGATGTCTAGTGCATCCGGGTCTCCCTCAGGGGCAAGCAGTAGAGACGCGAGATGAGGTGAAGCAGCAGCTAGACACTGGAACTCCTCCTGCCTGTCCTCAAGGACGTCCGTGCCAAGAGCACACTCACCCCCGACAGACGGAGGACAGATAGACGCAGACTCAGCAACAAGACTAGCAGCGTAGTCTAGACGACAGCGAGCAGCAAAGTCTACGAGCTCAGCAACAAGAGCAGACGCAGCGGTGGACTCAAAGGAGGGGTCAGTGACCACAGTAGCAAGAAGACGCGTGACAGTAGGACTGGTAGCACGCAGAGAGTCCGACTCCGGGTCGGCAAGCGCAGGAAGAGAGGACTCAGGAGGCGAAGGTAAAGGGGCACGCAGAGGAGCAGTAGATGGACGCAGAGACATCCGGTGCGTGCCAGGGACAGGAGGAGGACGCTGACGCGAACTGCGACCACTAGCGCGGGCTGCACGAACAGGCGACGCGGGACAAGACGCAGGCTCACGACGCTCAGCAAGACCTCCAGTAGGACCAGTGTAAGGAGAGGGAGCAGGCAGTGGGGAGGCTGGCTCTAACAGTGACTGCAACTGGACAGGCGGTGGACTCTCTACAGAAGGAGGAAGACCAAGAACGTGCTGCAGGAGCGGAACGAAGTACGGCCGAGGCCGCGCGGGGACTCCAGACACAGCAGGAACAGCACCAGCACCCTCAGCGGCAGCACCAGCGCCAACAGCACCTCCAGCGGCAGGACCTCCAGTCGTACCAGCAGCAGGACCACCGCCAGGAAAGACAGCAGCAGTCTCAGCACCAACACCCTCAGCAGCTCCAGCTCTAGTAGGACCCGCAGGCCAGGCAGCTCCAGGACCGGCGGCACCAGCACCCTCAGCGGCCGAAGAAGCTCCAGCTCCAGAAGTACGCCTCCAGCGGCGAGCAAACCACTCGCGCAGCTCCTGTGGAGAGAGGGGCTCCCGTCAAGGCGGAGCACCCGGAGAGCCTCTAGGCCCAGCACCGCCAAACGCCACAAGGGGAGGTCCAGCAACCGCAGGCTCCGCACCCCCAGGCTCAGCAGCTCCAGACGCAGCACCTCCAGGCTCGACACCCTCTGGCGCAGCACCCCCAGACTCAGCAACCCCACGTTCAGCACCCCAGGTGGTAGCACCCCCAGGCTCGTCACCCCCAGGCCCAGCACCCCCAGTTGTAGCACCCCCATGCTCAGCACCCCCAGTCGCAGCACCCCCAGACTCAGCACCCCCAGGCTCAGTACCCACGCGCGCAGCACCCCCAGAGTCAGCACCCCCAGGCTCAGCACCCGCAGCAGTACCAGAGTCACCAGCAACCTCGACCGGCTCGACTGCGTCTACCTGGGACACACTTGAAGGGGCAGGAACCTGAGGGGGGAGGGGCTCTACCGGGGGGGGACCTGGCACCAGGAAGTCCGGTGGCGGTGGGAGGGAAGGAGTGCGGTAGGGGAAGAGGCGGTAGAAGGGGACTGACTCGTCGAACGTGACGTCCTGGGAGGACAGAACACGACGAGAGGAGGGGTGGTAGAACTGCCACCTTGGAGCGTCAGGGGGGAAGCCAAGGAAGACACAGGGAGCAGCACGAGGGGACAGCTTGTCCGAAGACAAGTCACGGACAAACGCCCGAGATCCCCAGACACGGAACGCAGACGCATCGCCGACCTTCCCAGTCCACAGGAGGGCCGGGGAGGTACGGACCTTCCCCGGCCGGGAAACCCCGGGGTGAAGGTTGATCTGATGCGCCGCGTACCGCACCGCAAACGACCACAGAAAATGGGGGGCAGCCGCATGCATCATGGACGTACGAGCGACGTCCATGACCATGCCAATGCAGCGCTCAGCAATCCCATTTTGCTGTGGAGAGTCCGGAAGCGTAAAGGTCTGGCGGATGCCTTGTGCACGACAGTAGGCTCGCAGAAGGCCAGAGGAAAACTCTTCGCCTCGGTCAGAGTGCAGACGCAGAACAGGAAAGTCCAAGCCGAAGCTCCTCCTGAGCTGGAGACGAGCTGCGCGGATCTAGTCGATCAACACCTCAGTGACATCACCCTTGCTGCGCAAGGGGAAGACTGTGGTGAAACGCGAGTAGTCGTTAACCACCTGCAGAAAGTAGCGCTCATGACCCTGTCCACGGACGCGGGCCGGGCCCCACACGTCCATGTGAAGCGTCTGCAGAGGAGCCTCTGTCGGAGGAAACTGTGAGGAGTGGGGGGCAGCACGGAGGCGCCCCTCGACACAAGGGACACAGGAAGGTCCTGGCCCCGAAGGAAGGGGAGGGAGAGACCGGGGAAGACCAGAGACAAGGACACGGGAAGCCATGTCTCTGAGACGGGGCAAGGAGGGGTGGCCAAGACGGTGGTGCCAGAGGAGAGTCTCGTGAGACAGGAGGCGACACGAGCACGGGGCAGACTCAGGACCAGGCCTGGACGCAGCAGCAAACACCTGACCCGACGCAGCTACCTGGCCAGACACAGGGACAGGAGGAGACTCAGTGGTCAGGGTGTAGAGGCTCGACCCCGGCCGACGGGAGAACGTGGCCAGGTGCCGACCTGTGCGCGCGTCCGTGCAGTGGGTCACCCGCTGACTTGCAGGAGTAAACTGGTGAACCCCCGCATCCTGTAGGGCAGCACCACTCACCAAGTTCGTCGAGAACGAGGGGAGGTACAGACCAGACAGGGCGCCCGAGGGGGCAGCTGGACACGGGAGGACAGCGGAGAAGTGAGAGAGGACAGGACCCCCAGAGGGGTCAGCCAGGGAGACCGCAACCGGCCGGCCAAGCGGCGTGAGTGTGGTGCGGTCCCGGAAGAAGGAGCGAGAAGCCCCAGAGTCAAGTGTAAAGGTGAGGGAGGCCAAAGCCGACGCAGTACCTGAGAGAGCAGCCTCACCAGTACCTGAGAGCGCAGCCTCACCAGTACGTGAGAGCGCAGCCTCACCAGTACCTGAGAGCGCAGCGTCACCAGTACCTGAGAGCGCAGCCTCACCAGCACTTGAGAGCGCAGCAATCGTACCAATGCCCGGGTCGGGCGGGAAACACCGGTAACAGTCACCCTCATCACTAATAGACACAGCATACATGGCAGCAAGGATATCATCAAAGTCTAGCTCAAAGATCGCTACACCAGCTCTAGAAAGCTCTCCCCAGCGGGGGATCTCAGAAGCGTCAGGAAACTGCTGACGCCAAG
Organism: Closterium sp. NIES-65; assembly: GCA_948144175.1. Lineage (NCBI taxonomy): Eukaryota > Viridiplantae > Streptophyta > Zygnematophyceae > Desmidiales > Closteriaceae > Closterium > Closterium sp. NIES-65. The sequence goes on from CANXME010002591.1 coordinate 4,161,891, forward strand.
CGTCCGTCAGGCGGCCAAAGCAGCGCCAGGTGGAGTGGGCACCCCCACACTGCTCACCCGCGCGGTCGCCGCTGCGAAGAACGTAGGTGCACGGGCTAAAGCCTCCACCACGCTGACTCTGCGTGTACCACTCACGGAGCTGCTGAGGCGTGGGGACGTCCCGAGCACGCTGCTGCTGCTGCTGCTGCCGCGGACCATCACCAGAGCCGCTCCGCTGCGGGGCACTACCCCGACCAGCTCCACCTCCTCCGCCACCACCGCCTCCACCTCCGCCACTACCACCGCCTCCGCTCCCACCGCCTCCGCCGCCACCACCTCCGCCGCCGCTGCCGCCGCCACCGCCACCACTCCTGCCACCACTCCCACCGCCACCCCCACTCCCACCGCCGCCTCCACCGCCACCTCCACCGCCCCCGCCAGCTCCACCCGCGCCCTTGCCCCCCTTGCCCTTGCCAGGGTGGCGTCTCCCGCTAGGGGCAGACGCCCCGCCGACCGACACAAGACCAAGCAGGTCGGCAGCAGCAGCAGAGGCAACAGAGGGCAGCAGGGGGGAAGGAGAACACCCCTAAAAGATGGGGGTGCGCGGGTCACCACAAGAGGCTCCTACAGCGACTATGCTCTTCTCTGCCGCTAGGAGGGCCTTCTCGAGGAGGTCGACAGTGAGGGTGGTGGGACAGACTGAGAGGAAGTGGTACCTGACTACGCGAAGGGAGTCAGGGAGACGAGTGACTATGTAATACAGAGCGATGTACATGGGGGGGGGGGGTTCTTGGCGCAGAAGTCAGCAGGAAGGGCGGCGCGGTAGCGAGTGTCACTAGTGCGGAGGTGCGTAATGAGGTCAGCGACAGTGGGAAAGGCAGTGAGATCAGGAAAGAGGTACGGTAGCATGAGACGGCTCAGTGCAGCAGTGGCAGGGGAAGAGTAGCGCGCAACGACAGCGTCGTACAAGGTCTGAGCACTCTTGTACTGACTAAAGTGCGCGCGCTCAGTGGTGGGCAAGTGGCGACGCACAGCAAGACGTGCAGCAGCATCGCGGGTGGCCCACTGAGAGCGAACAGTGGGGTCAGCATCAGCAGCAGGGGCAGGAGAGGCGCCAGAGGTGAGGTCAAAGAGGGAAAGGCTGTCAGCTCTATCGCACTGTAAGAACAGCTGCAGGTCGTCGACCCAGACCTCAAAGTCAATGGCTCGACCCTCAGCGTCAAAAGCGAGGACAGTGGGGGTAGCCATGACGACGACAGTGGAGCAGTGCAAGCAGTAGGGGAAGGGCACGCAGTGACAGTGGTACGGTGCTCACCGGGCAGGGCAGGTCGGGCGGCTCGGCACGATGGTCACCCGGCGACTCGGCGGCTCGGCTGCTGGGCGGCTCGGCTCCCGGGCGGCTCGGCGGTAGGGCGGCTCGGCTGCCAGGCGGCTCGGCGGCAGGGCGGCTCGGGTGCAGGGCGGCTCGGGTGCCGGGCGGCTCGGGTGCACGGCGGCTTGGGGACGGGGCGGCTCGGCGGTCCGGCGGCTGCTGCTGGGTGGCTCGGCTGCTCCGGTACCGGGCGGCGTGGTGGTCGGCTGCGTGGGCGGCGAGGCCGCGTGAGTGAGGGCAGCGGGGCCGCGTAGATGAAAGGCGGCAGGGCCGCGTAGGTGGAGGAGGCGGGGCCGCGTAGGTGAAGGCGGCGGGGCCGCGTTGATGAGGGCGGCGGGGCCGCGTAGGAGAGGGCGGCGGGGCCGCGTAGGTGGAGGTGGCATGGCCGCGTAGGTGGAGGTGGCGGGGCCGCGTAGGTGAAGGCGGCGGGGCCGCTCAGGTGAAGACGGCAGGGCCGCGTAGGAGAGGGCGGCGGGGCCGCCTAGGTGGAGGTGGCGGGGCCGCGTAGGTGAAGGCGGCGGGGCCGCTCAGGTGAAGGCGGCGGGGCCGCGTAGGAGAGGGCGGCGGGGCCGCGTAGGAGAGGGCGGCGTAGCCGCGTATGTGAGGGCGGCGAGGCCGCACGGCTCAGGGCGGCGAAGCCGCGACAGGAGGGCGGCGGAGCCGCAGGAGCAGGGCGACGGGGCCGCGATGGGAGGCGGCGGGGCCGCGACAGCGGGGCGACGGGGCCGCGAGGACAGGGGCGGCGGAGTCGCGAGAGCTGGGGTGGCGGGGCCGCGACGTCAAGGCGACGGGGCCGCAAGGGAAGGGCGGCGGGGCCGCAAGAGCAGAGGCGGCGGGGCCGCGAGTGTAGGGCGGCGGGGCCGCGATCAAGGGGCGGCGGGGCCGCGATCAGGGGGCGACGGGGCCGCTCAGGTGAAGGGCGGCGGGGCCGCGATCAAGGGGCGGCGGGGCCGAGAGAGTAGGGGCGGCGAGGCCGCGATGTAAGGGCGGCGGGGCCGCAAGAGTGTAGGGCGGCGGGGCCGCAGTGGATAGGGCGGCAGGGCCGCGATCGTAGGGTCGGCCACTAGGGCGGCTCGGTGAGAGAAAGGCCCGAGGCGCGACTCCGAACGAGGGCGCTTCGGGCAGGAAAAAAAAAAAATCGAGTGGTGGGCCCTAGACGAAGTTCCCACAGGGGAACCTGCTCTATACCATGTGAAATCAAAGAACATGAATGAATGAACTATGAAATGTGTGAGTACAAGTACTAACCCTAATTGGGTTGTAACCCCTATGAGAAACCCCACTATAGCCTACACAAAAGCATAAGCTATAAGTTCTGACAGAACACACAGGTAACAGTCACCCTTATCACTAGTAGGCAATGCATACATGGCAGTGAGGATAGCATCATAGTCAAAAGTATAGATATCTACCCGCAGCCGAAGCAGCTCCACCTATTTGGGGAGCTCAGCCGCGTCGCCAAACTCCGTACGCCAGGCGTCGCTCAGACGGGCGAAGCAGGGGGGTTCTGCGTGACCAAATGTCCCGCAAGGCTGACCAGTCCGAGCACCTGTGAAGCAAGGAAAACAGGAATGAAATGACTAAGTCAGAGTTGGGTACAAATACAACCCTAGAAAGCTGTACCCCATATGTGCTACCCCACTATAGCCTACAAACATGCATCAGTTATAATAATCCGACACACCCCCATAGGCAAAGTGGGGGAGAACAAGGGGTCACAAGACCAGTCAAGCAAAGCAAAGCAAAGCAAGCTCAGGGTGGATCACAACGTCACCACACAGTCTGAGCACAAGAGCATGGCCAGAGGCCAGTTCACATGCAGGAGTACAGACATATATATAAAACTAGACAAGCAAGAGCAGGTATATATATATGTCACAGTACAAGTGAAGTCAAGAGGAGAGCAAGTGAGGCAAGACAGGCACAAGACCCAGCTGGGTGCAAAAGCGCTGATGGTCACAAGGCGCGAGTGCCTTGGTGAACACATCAGCAGTGTTGGCCTCAGAGGCCACGTACGCAAGTCGCAACTGACCACGCTGCTGCAGCTCACGAGCAAGGAAGTAGCGGAGAGCAATGTGCTTCGTTCTGTGCTCCAAGCGCTGCTCTCGACACAAGGCCAGCATGGCCTTGTTGTCTACGTACAGCACTGGAGGAGAACGAGGCGGCTCTCCAAGGTCAGTCAGCAGGTAGGTGAGCCAGCGAAGCTCCTGTGCAGCCATGGCCCCGGCGTAGATCTCAGCCTCACAACTGGAGCCGAGAACCGAAGACGAGCGAGTAGACCGCCACGAGACAGAGCCGGAACCAAGGCTGAAGGTGTAACCCTGTGACGACCGCTGCGTAGCCTGGTCGTCAGCCCAAGAAGCGTCCGCGTGGCCGGTAAGGACCACTGGACTCCGCCCTCCAAGCACTAGCCCCATGCCCGACGTGCTGCACAGGTAGCGCAATACCCTCTTCGTTGCAGCCATGTGCTCCGGTCTGTGTCTCCCAGGAGCAACATAGCGAGCAAGAATGCTCAGAGGGTATGCAAGGTCAGGTCGTGTGCAGGTCATCAGGTACATGAGGCAGCCAACAAGCTCTGCATACGGACCACTCGACTCTACGGACTCATCCGAAGGCAGAGCTGAGAGTGAGTGGCGAGTAGGCAGAGGAGTGGCCTGAGGCGAGGAGTACGTGAAGCCGAAGTGCTGAAGGACCTGCTGCACCATGTGTGACTGAGTCAAGGTAATGGTGCGGCGTGCTCTGTCCCGAGTGATCTGCAAGCCAAGGTAGCTGCGCAGTTCACCCAGGTCTGTGCACGTGTGTCTCTTCAGCAGCTCGGACTTCACGTAGGCGAGTCCAGCAGTGTCACCTGTGGCAAAGACCAAGTCGTCGACGTACACGAGGATGTAGAACGGCGGCAGGGAAGTGTCGGTGCGAAGAAACAGCGACGGGTCAGCAGTAGAAGGAGCAAACCCAAGAGCCGCAAGCGTAGTCCTCAGTGTGTCGTGCCACTCACGCGGTGCCTGGCGGAGACCGTAGACTGGCCGTCGGAGGCTCCACTGGGTGCTAGGAGGGAAAGTCCCAGTGAAGCCAGGTGGACGGCGAAGCCAGATCTCCTCGTGCAGGCTACCCTGCAAGAACGCAGTGCTGAAGTCGAGAGAGTGAAGCTCGTAGTCGCGCTGAGCAGCTATGTGCAGCAGCACCCGAAGAGTAGTCATCTTCGGGGTGGGAGAGAAGGTCTGAAAGTAGTCAACTCCCTGCCGCTGACTGAAGCCACGAGCAACGTACCGTGCCTTGAAGACAGGTGGAGAGCCCGGCGGCCGCTTCACCCTGAAGATCCACATGCCACTGACGATGTTCGCCCCAGGAGGGGGAACCGCGTCAACGTAGGTGCCTGTGGACTTCCAGGAAGCCATCTCTGCATCCATAGCTGCCTGCCACTGAGAGGAGTAGGGACCCTCTACGGCCTCCGCGTAAGAACGCGGAGTCGGGATGTCTAGTGCATCCGGGTCTCCCTCAGGGGCAAGCAGTACAGACGCGAGATGAGGTGAAGCAGCCGCTAGACACTGTAACTCCTCCTGCCTGTCTTCTAGGACGTCCGTGCCAAGAGCACACTCACCCCCGACGGACGGAGGACAGACAGACGCAGACTCAGCAACAAGACTAGCAGCGTAGTCGAGACGACAGCGAGCAGCAAAGTCGACAAGCTCAGCGACTAGAGCAGACGCAGCAGTGGACTCAAAAGAGGGGTCAGTGACGACAGTAGCAAGCAGACGCGTGACAGTAGGACTGGCAGCACGAAGAGAGTCCGACCCAGGGTCGGCAAGCGCAGGAAGAGAGGACTCAGGAGGAGAAGGCAAAGGGGCACGCAGAGGAGCAGTGGACGGACGCAAAGACATCCGGTGCGTGCCAGGGACAGGAGGAGGAGAAAGACCAAGAACCTGCTGCAGGAGCGGAACGAAGTACGGCCGAGGCCGCGCGGCAGCTCCAGACGCAGCAGGGACAGCACCAGCACCCTCAGCGACAGCACCAGCGCCACCCACACCTCCAGCGGCAGGACCAACAGCAGTAGGCTCAGCACCAGCGCCCTCAGCAGCTCCAGCTCCAGGAGGACCCGCAGGTCCAGCAGCTCCGGGACCGGCAGCACCCGCACCCTCGACGGTCGAAGAAGCTCCAGCTCCAGCTCCAGCAGCACCTCCAGACTCAGCAGCACGCCTCCAGCGGCGAGCGAACCACTCGCGCAGCTCCTGTGAAGAGAGGGGCTCCCGGCGAGACGCAGCAGCAGGAGAAACCCCAGGCTCAGCAGCTCCAGACGCAGCACCCCCAGGCTCAGCAGCTCCCAGCTCAGCACCCCCAGGCTCAGCAGCTCCCGACCCAGCACCCCCAGACCCAGCACCTCCAGGCACAGCACCCCCCGGCTCAGCACCCCCAGGCTCCGCACCCTCCGCAGTAGCACCCTCAGGCCCAGCACCCCCAGCAGTAGCACCCCCAGGCTCAGCACCCCCGCGCACAGCACCCCCAGAGTCAGCACCCCCAGGCTCAGCACCCGCAGCAGCACCAGAGTCACCAGTAACCTCGACCGGGTCAACGGCGTCTACCTGGGACACACCTGAGGGGGCAGGAACCTGAGGGGGGAGGGGGTCTACCGGGGGGGGAACCGGCACAAGGAAGTCCGGGGGAGGGGGGAGGGAAGGAGTGCGGTAGGGGAAGAGACGGTAGAAGGGGACTGACTCGTCGAACGTGACGTCCTGGGAGGACAGAACACGACGAGAGGAGGGGTGGTAAAACTGCCACCCTGGGGCGTCAGTGGGGAAGCCAAGGAAGACACAGGGAGCAGCACGAGGGGACAGCTTGTCCGCAGACAAGTCGCGGACAAACGCCCGAGATCCCCAGACACGGAACACAGACGCATCGCCAACCTTCCCCGTCCACAGCAAGGCTGGGGACATCGCAGGCCGAGAGACCCGGGGGTGAAGGTTGAGCTGATGCGCCGCGTACCTCACCGCAAACGGCCACAGAAAATGGGGGGCAGCCGCATGCATCATGGACGTACGAGCAACATCCATGACCATGCCAATGCGGCGCTCAGCAATCCCATTTTGCTGTGGTGAGTCCGGAAGCGTGAAGGTCTGGCGGATCCCCCGTGCACGACAGTAGTCCCGCAGAAGGCGAGAAGAGAACTCTCCGCCTATGTCAGAGTGCAGACGCAGAACAGGAAAGTCCGAGCCGAAGCTCTTCCTGAGCTGGAGACGAGCCTCGCGGATCCAGTCGATCAGCACCTCAGTGACCGCACCCTTGCTGCGCAAGGGGAGGACTGTGGTGTAACGCGAGTAGTCGTCAACCACCAACAGGAAGTAGCGCTCGTAACCCTGCCCACGGACGGGGGCTGGGCCCCACACATCCATGTGAAGCGTCTGCAGGGGAGCCTCTGTCGGGGGGAAGTGGGAGGAGTGAGGAGTAGCCCGGAGGCGACCCTCGACACAGGGGACACAGGAAGGTCCCGGCCCGGAGGGGAGAGGAGGGAGAGACTGGGGAAGACCAGAGACAAGGACACGGGAAGCCATGCTCCGAAGACGGGGCAAGGAGGGGTGGCCAAGACGGTGGTGCCACAGGAGAGTCTCGTGAGACAGGAGGCGACAAGAACAGGGGGCAGACTCAGGACCTGACCGGGACGCCGCAGCAAGCACCTGACCCGACGCAGCCACCTGACCAGACGCAGGGACAGGAGGAGACTCAACGGTCAGGGTGTAGAGACTCGACCCCGGCCGACGCGAGAACGTGGCCAGGTGTCGGCCTGTGCGTGCCTCCGTGCAGTGGGTCACCCGCTGACTCGCAGGAGTGAACTGGTGAACCCCCACATCTTGCAGGTCCGCTCCACTCACCAAGTTCGTAGAGAACGAGGGAAGGTACAGACCCGACAGGGTGCCCGAAGGGGCAGCCGGACACGGGAGGACAGTGGAGAAGTGAGACAGGACAGGACCCCTAGAGGGGTCAGCAAGGGAGACCGCAACCGGCCGGCCGAGCGGCGTAAGGGTAGTGCGGTCTCGAAAGAAGGAGCGAGAAGCTCCGGAGTCAAGTGTGAAAGTGAGGGAGGACGAGGACGACGCAGTACCTGAGAGCGCAGTCTCACCAGTACCTGAGAGCACAGACGCACTGGCACCTAGAGCAGCAGCCTCACAAGCACCTAGCGCAGCAGTACCAATGCCCGGGTCGGGCTGGAAACAACGGTAACCCTCATTCTCCTCACTATAATCCACAACATACATAGCAGCAAGGATAGCATCAAAATCAAGATCAAAGATCGCTACACCAGCCCTGAGAAGCTCATCCCAGCGAGGGATCTCACTAGCCCCAGGGAACTGCTGACGCCAAGCGTTCGTCAGGCGGCCAAAGCAGCGCTGGGTGGCGTGGGCACCCCCACACTGCTCACCCGCGCGGTCGCCGGAACGAAGAACGTAGGTGCAGGGACCAGTACCCCCACCCCTCTGACGCCCAGCATACCACTCACAAAGCTGCTGAGGCGGAGGGATGTCCCGCGAGCGCTGCTGCTGCTGCCGCTGCGAGCGCTGGCCACCACCACCGCCGCTACGCTGCTGGGTACCACCTCGACCAGCTCCACCTCCTCCACCACCACCGCCTCCTCCGCTGCCGCCTCCACCGCCTCCACCTCCGCCGCCTCCACCACCGCCGCTGCCTCCACCACCACCGCTGGCACCACCACCACCGTCTCCGCCACTGCTGCCACCTCCACCACCACCTCCGCCACTAGTCCCGCCGCCACCCCCACTCCCTCCGCCGCCACCGCCACCGCCCCCTCCAGCTCCACCCGCGCCCTTGCCCCCCTTGCCCTTGCTGGAGCGACGTCTCCCACTAAAGGCAGACGCCGCGCCGACCGACTCAAGACCAAGCAGGTCGGCAGCAGCAGCAGAGGCAACAGAGGGCAGCAAGGGGGAAGGAGAGCACCCCTCAAAGATGGGGGTGCGAGGGTCACCACGAGAAGCACCTACAGCGACTATGCTCTTCTCCGCTGCGAGGAGGGCCTTCTCGAGGAGGTCGACGGTGAGGGTGGTGGGACAGACTGCGAGAAAGTGGTCCCTGACGACGCGAAGGGAGTCAGGGAGGCGCGCGACTACGTAGTAGAGAGCGATGTACATGGGGGGGGGGGTTCTTAGCGCAGAACTCAGCAGGAAGGGCGGCGCGGTAGCGAGTGTCACTAGTGCGGAGGTGCGTAATGAGGTCAGCGACAGTGGGAAAGGGAGAGAGGTCAGGAAAGAGGTAGGGAAGCATGAGACGGCTCAGTGCAGCAGTGGCAGGGGAGGAGTAGCGCGCAACTACAGCGTCGTACAAGGTCTGAGCACTCTTGTACTGACTGAAGTGCGCACGCTCAGAGGTAGGGAGGTGGCGACGCACAGCAAGACGTGCAGCAGCATCGCGGGTGGCCCACTTAGAGCGGACAGCGGGATCAGCATCAGCAGCAGGAGCAGGAGAGGCGCCAGAGGTGAGATCAAAGAGAGAAAGGTCGTCAGCCCTGTCGCACTGTAAGAACAGCTGCAGGTCGTCTAACCAGACCTCAAAATCAATGGCGCGACCCTCAGCGTCAAAAGCTAGGACACTAGGGGTAGCCATGGCGACGACAGCGACGTAGTGCAAGCAGTAGGGAAAGAGCTTGCAGTGTCAGTGGGACTGTGCTCACCAGGCAGGGCAGGTCGTGCAGCTATGCAGAAAGGCGGCTCAGCGACCGGGCGGCTCGGGTGCACAGCGGCTCGGCGGCTGGGCGGCTCGGGCGCAGGGCGGCTCGGCTCCCGGGCGGCTCGGCGGCTGGGCGGCTCGGGTGCAGGGCGGCTCGGGTCCCGGGCGGCTCGGCGTTGGGCGGCTCGGCTCCCGAGCGATGCAGGGGCGGGGCCGTCAGGTGCAGCGGCGGCTCGACCGGTGCAGTGGCGGGCCGGCAGGTGCAGCGGCGGGCCGGCAGGTGCAGCGGCGGGCCGGCCGGTGCAGGCGGTGGGCCGTAGGGTGCAGCGGCGGGCCGTAGGGTGCAGCGGCGGGCCGGCAGGTGCAGCGGCGGGGCCGTCAGAGGCGGCTGGCCGCTGGGTGCAGCGGCGGGCCGGCAGGTGCAGCGGCGGGCCGGCAGGAGCAGCGGCGGGCCGGCAGGAGCAGCGGCGGGGCCGTCAGGTGAGGCGGCGGGCCGGCAGGAGCAGCGGCGGGCCGTAGGGTGCAGCGGCGGGGCCGTCAGAGGCGGCGGCGGGGCCGCGGCAGTAGAGGCGGGGCCGCGTCAGGGGAGGCGGCGGGGCCGCGTTAGGGGAGGCGGCGGGGCCGCGTTAGGGGAGGCGGCGGGGCCGCGTCAAGCAGGCGGCGGGGCCGCGATCAGGAGAGGTGGCGGGGCCGCGTCTGAGGGACAGCGGGGCCGCGAGGGAAAAGGCGACCCGAGGGGTCGCTAAAAAAAAAGGGCGCGCCTCGGGGCGCGCTTCGGTGGGCCCTAAAAAAAACGGTCCTAAGGCAGGACCCGCTCTATACCATGTGAAGCAAGGAAAACAGGAATGAAATGACTAAGTCAGAGTTGGGTACAAATACAACCCTAGAAAGCTGTACCCCATATGTGCTACCCCACTATAGCCTACAAACATGCATCAGTTATAATAATCCGACAGCACCAGTGCGAATGACGTACGGACAGCGAGCAGTACTCCGTGACCCGTCACGCTGAGCGTATCACTCACGAAGCTACCGGGGCGAAAGGACCGCGCACGGACGACGCTGAAGCTGCACTTGGCCACTACGTGCAGTTGCCAGACTACTTACTCCAGGACGACTCCCACTACGACCACCCCGACAACCCCAACTAGTGTACCACTCATGAAGCTGTTGGGGGGCGAGGGACTCACGCGGACGGCGCTGCAGCTGCATCTGGACACGCCAGGAGCAGCAGTAGCCGTAGAAAGAGCAGTAGCAGCAAGCGCAGCAGTAACAGCAGTACGGGCAGGGCAGTGCTCACCAGTGGCGAGAAGGGCAGGCATGCGACGGCGGCAACGGCGAGGCCGCTACCATTGTAGGGCGAGGGCTCCGCGGCAGCTGCAGGGGCGGCTACTTCAGAGGGCAGCGGTAGCAGCTAAAGCAACTTCGGGAGGAGAGGAGATTGCACCAACTGATGGGGTCCTAGATAAAGTCAAGAAGGTGCAGGAGCCACAGCAGTCACATGGTGAGGTGCTTGCTGGTGTGGATGCGACAGCTGCATGGGCAAAGGCTTCATATGGGAGTGGTGAGGCTGATTGGGAGACGTGGCACGAGAGGCTGTGTCACATCAACATCCCTATGCTGCAGAAGTTAGTGAAGGATGGGTGCTTGAAGGGGCTGGAGGTGAAGGGGGCAGCAAAGGAGATTGGGAGCTGCCCTACATGCCTTGAGACCAAATTCACGAAGTTTCCCTTCAGCACAGGACCAGCCAAGGCACCACTTGCACTAGTGCACATGGATGTGGTGGGCCCCACGAGGGCCCTGTCTCTCTTGGGCAGCCGCTACTTCTTGATGATAGTGGACGACCACACGCGTGCGGTGTGGGTGTACCCTCTCACAAGGGCTGGCTGATTTGGGAATTGACCAGCCAGCAGCTGACTGTGTCAAGGGATGTGAAGTTCCTTAATTCCTTGTACTACAAGAAGTGGAAGCAGCAGCAGCAGAAGCTTCCTACTACACCGCTGATCATTGAGGCTGATGAGGTGCAGCGGCCTTCGAGGCAAGTGCAGGTCACTGTCTCAGAGGAGGAGATTTCTGGGGTGACTGAGGATGGGGGAGAACCTGAGGTGGAGGAGCAGCAGCAGGAGCAGCAGCAGGAGCAGCAGCCGCAGCAGTAGCAGCAGCAAGATGCTCCACAAGGTCCCGCACGACCGGCTGACCGTCCAAGAAGGGATGTGCGCCCTCCTAACCAGCTGACCTATCCGAGATTTGGCAAGCCAAAGGTGGTAAGGGCTGGGAGTGTGGCTGAGCAGTGTGATGAGGATGAGATAGCACACTGCTACTGGGCAGCCGTTCCTGAGCCCAAGACGCTAGCTGAAGCATTGAGCGGGCCGGATGCTGAAAAATGGAAGCAGAGTGTGAAGGAGGAGTATGACTCTTTGCTGGAGAACGAGACGTGGGAGCTGTGTGAGCTGCCACCTGGGAAGAAGGCCATCTCTTCGAAGCTGATCTTCAGGCATAAGTACGGACCAGATGGGGAGCTGATCCGCTACAAGTCAAGGCTTGTGGCTAAGGGGTTTCAGCAGACAAAGGGAAAGGATTATGACGAGATCTTGGCTCCTGTGGGGAAAGGCACAACATTGAAAGTGTCACTGGCAATGGCAGCAAACCGTGGATGGTAGGTGAAGCAGATGAACATCACCACCGCCTTCCTCAATGGGATCATTCTAGAGGAGCTGTACATGTTACAGCCTAAGGGTTTAGATGATGGGAGCGGCAGGGTGTGCAGGCTGAAGAAGGCCATCTATGGCGTGAAACATGCTCCTCTTGCATGGTACCACAGGCTAGAGGAGACACTGCTGGCTGGGGGGTTCAAGAAGAGTGCGTCTGACCACAGCCTGTTCCTGCTATAAGAGAAGGAGCAGTTTCTCATGCTCCTGGTGTATGTGGACGACATCCTGCTCTTCTCTGAGTCGTCTGCAATGATTGAGCGTGTGGAGGAGATGCTGGAGATGCAGTTTAAGTGTTTCAAGATGGGAGATGTGAAGTACTATTTGGGGATGCATGTGGAGAGGGACCTTGACAAGGGAGTGTTGAGGTTGCACCAGAGGAAGTACTGTGAGGGGCTGGCCGAGAAGTATGGGCTGCAAGATGGAGGGAAGCCAGCCACCCCACTACCTTCAAGGTTCACAGTGGAGCCCTGTGCTGATGAGGAGGTGGTGGGTGAGAGTGACAGGAAGCTGTTTCATTCCATGGTGGGGGCACTCAATTATGCGGCTAACCACACGCGGCCTGACATTGCCTTTGCTACATCCAGGCTTGCAAGTGTGGTTTCACGCCCCAGTCATGAGCAGCTGGAAGCGGCCAAGAGGTTGGTCCGCTATGTGAGCGCTACGGCATCAGTGGGCTTGGAGTACAGTGCTGTGCGACAGAGGCTGCAGAGGAGTGCAGACGATTTGAGCGAGGGGGAGATGCTCTTGACTTGCTACACTAACGCTAGCTTCAACTCTGTGAAGGCGGATGCCACCAGCATTGTAGGCTATGTGTGCCTGTTTGGAGGTGGTGCATTGAGCTGGCGCAACAAGAAGCAGAACGAGGCGGGGCAGTCCTCATGTGAGGCAGAGTACATGGCCCTGCATCATGGGGCAAAGGAGGTGGCGTGGCTGAGGCTTTTGTTGGAGGAGATCGGAGTGTGCCAGAGGGAGACGACTGTGATTTTCTGTGACAATGAGTCGGCGGTGAAACTAGTGAAGAATGCTTGTCTTCATGGGCTGACCAAACACATCAGGCCTGAGTGGCACTGGGTGAGGACGCTCCTGGACAAGGAGGTGCGGCTGGAGATTGTGAAGACCCATCAGCAGGCGGCAGACATCCTCACCAAGCGCCTGGCTGAATCTGAGCATTGGAAGGGCATGAAGCTTGCTGGGATGAGTGTGCATTGAGGGTGCATGATTGAGCTATGGCATGTGGGATGATGGTAGGCAGCCAGAGGGGGAGTTTGTTATGTGATGCTATCATTTGCATTCACGTCAGTTTGCCTCCCATCATATGTTCGTGCGCTGCATGCGTGGTGTGAGTATGTGCAAGAATTTATGTTTTGTGCGGTTTGGTTTTTCTGAGTGTGTGTGAATGTTATTTGGCTTGAGCAGATATCTGAACTGACTCCTCTGCTCAAGAGCTTTTCGACGAACCAAGTATCGCTTCAATCGGAGCACGAACAAGAAAGTTACGAACGTTGGAGTTCGTATGCTTTTCATATTTGATTGTGGCAACTGTGGGAAGTTGTGGGGTTGACTCAATATGGGGTACACACTTTTGGGGGTTGGGAAATTTGTCTTTTCTACTGTAGCTGCTGCCGAATGGTTGGGTGAAACCAAACCAGGTTGGCAAGTGTGGCCAACTTGGGTAAGGTGGATTGTGGAGGTTGGGATAGTGACAAAGGTCAAAGTTGGGTTGCCTATGGGGAAGGGAATTGTGTGGCATGGGGTTTCCTTGGTTGGGTACACTCTTGGAACCTTCCCTCTCATCGTCCTCATCCCTTCCACCTGGTTTAGTGCTACTCTAATTGTCTTGTGGAACTTGTGAGACAATTGTGATTGAGTTAAGATTCCATGGCAGCATACCCCCTAGTGCGCCGAAATTGATAACTCAAGAAATACTTCACCTTTTTGTATGATTCAACTTGGGAATTGTAGCCACGGAGTAGAGCTACATCATATTTGAGTTTGGTGAAGTTTTGACCTTGTACGTTTTTCGACGGTGTTTATTGTGAGCGCGAATTTTCTGTCCAGAATTCTAAGCTAGCGAATTTAAGAATTTTAGGCACCTAATCTTCATAGACTCCGTCCTTAGTCTCTAACACTCCAGGTCGACGTCACTCCTGGTCGACCAGGTCCACGTCGACCAGCGCAGCTGTCACCTGACCACCCAAGTCGGCTACCCAAAGTCGGCGTCACCAAGTCGACGCCCCTTCTACGTCGGCGCCGACTTCCAGACTGACCTCTTGAAGTCGGCAACCTCCTAAGTCGGCGACCTTGCAAGTCGGCGACCTCGCAAGTCGGTGACCTTGCAAGTCGGCGCCGACTTCCAGGTCGACGTGCCACATCGCTGACCACCAGTTGAAGTCGGCCGCCGGCTTTCCAAGTCGGCGGCATTGCAGTGGCCCCGTGCAAGTCGACCAACCCCGTCGACCAGCTCGCCCAAGTTGGTGTCGCCCACTGTTGCAAGTCGGCTCCGCCCAAGCGTGGATGGGGCCAACACACAACTCCCGTTGACACTCCCCTGCCGCGTTCACGCTTGCCCACCCCCCCCCAAGTCCACTCGGCAATACTCCTCGGAGAATAGCTCGTTGACGTGCACCCAACACACAGCACGTCGTCCACCGCACCAGCCATGCAAGAGGGCATGGCACCTAGTGCTGCACGTCGTCATATTCGTTGCCCACGTCGGCCAAGCACACCTGGCCGATGGCGATGGAGCACCGGTTGAAGGCCGGATAGTGCAGCGCCTTCGTCAGGAAGTCGGCCGGCTGCTTACTGGTCGGGATGTACCTCAGCGAGAACTTCCCGCGCTTCACCATGTGCTGCAGCCGGGCCTGTCGTCACTCCATGTGCTTGAGGCTGCCCGTCAAGCCCATGCCCTCGGTGACTGTGATGGCCGACTTGTTGTCCACCCGAAGGACGGTCGACTTCCCCGCATCCAGCTGCCCGGAACTCAGCAAGGAGGAAGCGGAGTCGGCGTCCTCCCTTGCCGGCTTCGGTGGCTGCCACGTACTCCGACTTGGTCGACGACAACGTCGCGCACTTGATGCGCTGGCTCGACCAAGAGACTGCGGCCCCTCCATAGACGAACACGTAGCCACCCATGCTCGTCCTGTTCTGCTTGTCACCGGCATCGTCGGCGTCTACGTAGCCGACCAGCTCCAGCTACTCAGGTCCACCGCCAAACTCCAGGGCGGTGTCACGCATGTTGGCGAGGTAGGCGAGGCAATGGTCGACCTCGCGCCAGTGCTGGTTGCTCCTCACTATGAGGCCACTCCCCAGCTTGCTGCAGGCAAAGGCGATGTCCGGCCTCATCGTCGTCGCTGCGAACTGCAGCCAGCCGACCTTCTGACGATACTCCTCCTGTCGCTCCTGTGCCTCCTCGTCGTCGAACGTGAGCTCGGCGTAGGCATCGACCGAGACCGGCGTCTTCGGGGTGCGCCCGGTGTGCTCCTCGTCGAGGAAGCGCCTACGCAGCTTGTCGGCGTTGCTGGTGCATCCACAGCTTCCCCGCCGACCTGTCGTGGACGATCTCCAGCCCAAGGTACTTTTGCACCGGAGAGATCTCACACAGCTTGAAGGCGGACTCCAGCGAGTCCTTCAGCTCCTTCAGCATCTCGGTGCTGCTGCTGGCGGCTAGCAGGTCGTCGACGTAGACTAGCACCCAGCACGCCACTCCGCCCTTGCCAACCTTGAAGTAGAGAGCCTCGTCGACCTGGCTCTTCTTCCACCCGGCGTCGACCTGCACGTTGTTGAGCGCCAATTACCAAAGCAGCGGCGACCGCTTCAGCCCGTACAGGCTCTTCAGCAGCTTGCACACCCGGCCGGTTCTGTCGTTGAAGTACTCCGGCTGGGACATGTAGAGCACCCGGTCGAGCTTGCTCTGCAGGAAGGCGTTCTTCATGTCGAGCTGCATCAGGTTGAGGTTGCGGACGGCGATGATGCTGAGGAAGATCCTCAGCGTGACGTAGCTGCCCACCGGCGCAAACATCTCGTCGTAGTCGGCGCCGTACACCTGCGTGAAGCTCTTCACAACCAGCCTTGCCTTCTCGCGCTCGACGGTGTCGTCGACATGGTACTTCGTCGTCAACACCCACCGGTTCTTCATGACGTTCACTCCCGGCGGGCGTTCGACCAACTCCCAAGTCCCCATGCTGATGAGGCTGCGGATCTCCTCCTCCATGGCGGCCTTCATCGCCGGGCCCTTCCAGCTCGCCAACGCCTCCTTCACCGTCATGGTCGAGATGTCCCAGCGATGCTCGGTGTCAGAATGTTATGTTTGTCTAGCCTGTAGTGGGGTACTCAATAGTGAGTACAGCCAAACTTAGGGTTTCCTATATGTACTCAACTGCTTGCTAGTGAACTCTTCTCTCTTCTTCATTCCTCATTTCTTCACATGCGATCAGAGCATCTACGGTCCTGGCCTGTGGGCCCATACAACTGCTTCCGCTACTACTCTGTGTGGGGCACGCCCCGTGGCGTGCCCCTCGCACTACTCTTAGCGGCCCCGTTGCCGCTCTTCCAGGCCCCTCGCGGCCCCTTCGCGGCCCCGTCGCCGCCCCTATCGGCCCTGTCGACGCCGCCAGCGGCCCCGTCGCCGACCCTAGCGGCCCCGTCGCCGCTCCTATCGGCCCCGTCGCCGCCGCCAGCGGCCCTGTCGACGCCGCCAGTGGCCCCATCGCCGACCCTAGCGGCCCCGTCGCCGCTCCTATCGGCCCCGTCGCCGCCGCCAGCGGCCCCGTTGCCGCCGCCAGCGGCCCCGTTGCCGACCCTAGCGGCCCCGTCGCCGCTCCTATCGGCCCCGTCGCCGCCGCCAACGGCCCCGTCGTCGCCGCCAACGGCCCCGTCGCCGCCACTTGCGGCCCCGGCCCCGCCCCGGCCATGCCCCGTCGCCAGCCGCGGCGCACCGGGCGCACGTGCACCGCCCCCCCCCCCCTCCTTTTCCCGTCGCCTGTCGAGGCAACCTTGGGGGGGGGGGGTGGGGGGCGAGCGTCGCCCCTTGTGCCGCCTGCTTTGGCGCCCTGGGAGGCCGCGCGTCGCCCCCCCCCCCCCCCCCCCCCCCTCCCCGTAACCTCCCTACCCGCCATCCCGCCCTGCCCTGTGTTAGGGTTTGGGGGTGGCGAGTGGGGGGTGGCGGGTGTGTGGTCTCCCCTGATCCTCCTCCTCCTTCGTCTCCCACTGCTGCAGTTGTCGTTGAGGGGGGTGGATGTGTGGAAGCCTGGGGTTTAGGGTTTAAGGGGGGTGCTGTGGGAGTGGAGCTAGGGTTTTGAGGGAGGTGGATGTGTGTGAGCCTACGGTTTAGGGTGTAAGGGGGGTGCTATGGGAGTGGAGCTAGGGTTTGAGTAGGGGGTGTGTGTCGAGAGATATTCGGCAGCTGGAGGAGGCTGGTTGAACGGAGGAGGTTGTCGTCGTGTCGTCAGCAGCACCAGTAGTCCGGGGCGCTGCTCCGGTAGCCCAGTTGTAGCCAGCTGTGTCAGTCGCCCGTGGGTCCGTTGCTCGTCTGCCGCTAGTCTTAGCCGCGGAGCCAGTTACTCCAGTTGTCCGGAGCGCTGTTCCAGTACCCGCTGTGCCAGTGTGACTCCTGTTGCCCGTGTGTCTGCAACTTCAGCCGTCACCTCCTATCTCCTCTCCTCTTACACTCTCGCCTCCTCCTCCTCACTTGCCCTTTGTGAATGACTCTAGCTTTGCTTGCTATTGTGAACTCCTGCTCTATGCCTGCTTGCTCATTGTGCTGATTACACCCCAATTTGGCTATGGGGGTGTGTCAGAATGTTATGTTTGTCTAGCCTGCAGTGAGGTACTCAATAGTGAGTACAGCCCAACTAAGGGTTTCCTATATGTACTCAACTACTTGCTAGTGAACTCCTCTCTCTTCTTCATTCCTCATTTCTTCACACTCGGGGTCGGCATGCATGTCGGGGTCGAGCTCTGAAAAATCCTCATCCTCCTCGGCGTCGTCATACGCCAGGTTGTCGTCGTCCACGTCGTACACCATGGTGAAGGTAGCGGGGACGAAAAAGTCGGGTGGCCTCCGAAGTCGGCCTGACTTCCAGGGTTCAGGTGGAACCTCCACCATGTCACTCTAGGTGGACTCCTCGGCGTCCTCCCCCTCGTCGTCCTTCTGCACCTCAGTCGACTTCCTGGCCAGCTTCTCCCCTGTGGTCGGCTCTCCTGCCGACTGACCGCTTGCCGACTGCTCCGTGGTCGATTTCACTGCTGCCTGCTCCCCTGTCGGCTGCTGCGCTTCGACCTGCTCCTCCCCTAGCGACGTCGGCTTCAATCCCACGTCGACTTGTCCCTCATCACGTCGGCCACCGGCGATGCCCTTGGCCGGCACCGAAGGCGACGGCCCACTACTCCCCTCATCGCCAGAGGCCGATACCGAGGTCAGCCCATGCAGGTCAGCAAGGAGGGGAGGGGTAGGGGTCGGGGAGGGGGGGGAGGGAGGACGGACGTCCTCAACGTCCTCAGCAGCAAGCTCACCGACCTCGGCGAGCAATGGGAGCGTTGCCGTTGAGGTGTCGGTCGGCGGCGTGGTCGGCGTCCGTCCTGACACCAGCCGTGCTCCGACTTCCACACTTCCAGCGACAAGTCCTCATAGAACACCACGTCCGACGTGGTGACCACCCGGTTGTCGGCGACGTCGAGGAGCTCCCAGCCCTTGCTCTCCTCTGACACGCCAAGGTGAAGGCCCCATCTGGCCTTCGGCTTCAGCTTCCCACCACGCTGCTGCTCGGTGACAAGGAACTGCGCCATGCAACCCCACACCCGCGCCAGCGTCAAGTCGAGCTTCTGCCCGGTCAGCAGCTGGTGCGGCGTCGTCCCCGACGGCAGCGTTGACCTCTCAAGGTAGTTGCGGACCCAGACGGCCTGCCAGAGAGCGAGGTGCCACCAGTGGTGCTGCACGCCCATGTGTAGCAGCATCGTCCGCACCGACTCCGCCACCGTCCTCATCTCCCGCTCCGCCATGCCGTTTTGCTGCGGGGTGTACGGGTAGGTAAGGTCGTGGACGATACCCTTGCCGTCCATGAAGTCGGTGAACTTCTTCTCGAGGAACTCCCCTCCTCGGTCGGAGCGAAGCATCAACACCGACTTCTTCGTCTGCCTCTCCACCAATGCCAGCCACTTGTGGAACTCTAGCAGCACATCCAAATTCTTGGCGACTGGCCTCACCCACACGAAGCGGGTCTTGCGGTCCTTCAGCAGCAGGATGTACAAGCTGCCGTCCTTGGCGACCACGCGGAATGGCCCGCACAGGTCGATGTGCACGACGGCCAGCACGTCGCCGGCGTCGGAGCCTTGGTCGGGGAAGGTGTGCCACGCCAGCTTCCCGCCGATGCATGAGATACACGGGGAGTCGGCGCCCGTCGCCGACTTGAGGTCCAGCCCAATGGCGACCTCGTTCTTCGCCGAGCTCCGTATGGTGTCCATGACGACGTGTGCAAGCCGCGCATGCATCATGTCCGGCGCCGACTTCGTCTTCGAGACGATCGTCAGCAGGGCCACAACCTTTGTTGTGGGCGACGTCCACCTCGTTGGGCAGGGACGCAGGTTGGTGCAGAGGACACGCTCGGAGTACGTCGCCCGACCGAGCACCTCTCCGGCTGCCGAGACGAGCAGCATTTCGTCGGCGTCCTCCTGCAGCTTCACGCCGTGTTGCTTTAGCTGGCCGGTTGACAGCAGGTTTGCCCGCACACCCGGGACGTACAGCACGTCGGGGATGAGCACCTGCTTCCCGGCCTCTCTCTGCAGGGCGATGGTGCCACGGCCCTGGACGTCCTGCAGCGCCCCATTGAAGCCGCGCACGTGCTTGATGGGGCCACTCGTCTGCACGTCGACGAAGACTTTTTTCATCCCCATTAGGTGGTGGGAGCAGCCGCTGTCGAGCAGGACCACCGCCGGGTTTGCATGCATAGCTGTCGCCACCGCCTGGAAGTCCTCTCCGTCCTCTGGCGCCAGCGAGACGGTCGGCTCAACGACGCCGACCAGCGAGCACGACGCCGTCTTCTCGTCCCGCCCCTTGCCGCCTGCAGAGGAGTCGGCGTCCTTCGCCGAGGTCGACGTCGTCGACTGCTTCTCCTTGCGCGACTTGTTTCCTCCTCGACGAGGATGACGACTGCCAGATCTCCCGCGGCCTCCCTTGGTGTCGTCGTCGCTGGAGTCACTGCGGTCGGGGCACTCAAAGGAGAGGTGGTCGGGGTCGCCGCAGAGCCAGCATTCCTCTCGTCGACCTCCTCCTCCTCGACCGCTGTCCTTGGTCGGCTTCTTCTTGTCGACCTCCTTGGTCGGCTTCCAGCCACTGCCACCGCCACCGCCGGACTGTCTGCGCTGCCCCGGTCGACCTCCTTGCTTCGCCGGAGCGACGAAGTTTGCTTGCGCCAAGAGCCCCTGTGACTGCTTAGCCTCCTACATCGCCTCATCCTGCAGGATGTACGAGGTCAGATTGTCCTCGTTGAGCGTCATCCTCGTGCTCGGCGCCATTAACAGCCGCTTCAGGAGGTTGTAGCTGCTCGAGAGTCCCTGCATAACGTGGGTGACGTACGACGCCGTCAAGTACTGCGCGCCGGCCATCCTGATGGTGGCGAGAATTCGCTGGGCCCGGTTGCAGTAGTCGGTCGCCGTCTCCTCGTTG
Source organism: Closterium sp. NIES-65 (assembly GCA_948144175.1). Taxonomy (NCBI): domain Eukaryota; kingdom Viridiplantae; phylum Streptophyta; class Zygnematophyceae; order Desmidiales; family Closteriaceae; genus Closterium; species Closterium sp. NIES-65. Next base: position 4,182,280 of record CANXME010002591.1, read on the forward strand.
CCCATACGCAGATGAGTCAGCTGCCCCTCCAGCTGGGCGATGAACAAGTCGTCGGTGACTTGGTAGGTCGACTCGATGAAGTGCCACGCTCGGTGGCCGGCGTTGAGGTACTCTTGGCACCATTTCGAAGCGATCTGCACACCTGGCAAGCAGCACCGCGAGATGACCGTGAAGGTCAACAGCTGCACGGCGTGAAACTCTGCTCGTAAGTCAGCGTGGTGCTCCTCCGGCGTCGCCACGGTCCCTCGGGCGAAGCCAATCAGCCCGGCCATCTCCAGCTGGGGCTCGATAGTTTCCTTCCAGGTGAGAATTTCTGGTCGACCAACGAGCAGCGGGGTGACCAAGATCCTGTTCGGCGTGAACTTGAAGTAGCCGTAGCTCGGTGCAATCCCGCCCGCCATCACCTGGGTCGCCGACATCGGTGACAATCTGCTTCGTCGTCCTCCGACGTCGCCCTGTGAGGTGCCTGCAGCCGCCGTCGACCGCATCCATCGCGTCTGAACGCCACCGACTTCATCGGCTTGTATCAAACCTCTCTGCCTCGACGTGCCTCCCGCACTGCTGCCGACCTGGTCACCACCGGCGTTGACGCCCACGTCAACGCCGACCTCTTTGTTCACCGGTCGAGAAGGGGGATGCTCAGACGCCCACATGGAGCGGAGTCCAGCCTCGACGACCGCCCAGGGTATTGCCCCATACTCCTGGGCCTCATGGCGTCTCCTCGTATCCTCCAGCCGTCCCTCCAGGGTCTCCATCACCTTGGCGTCACCTACGCGCACGCTAGGGACTGCACGGGTGCCGGCCTACGAACAACTTAGGTAAGTGAAAGGTAAGTCGTGTGCCGTCCACGCTCACCGCACCATGCGGAGATAACTAATACAGCGGGAGCTAGACTACGGGCTAGGCACGGGTGCTCGTGTGATCTCTGCGTTCGTTGGTCCTATGTCATTTTCCTAGTGCACACACAGCTTGCTAGTTCACGGGGAGAATTGGCAAGAGTTTCACAAGAGAAAGTTGACAACAATAGTACAATGAAGTTGGCATGGCAAGACTACATCAGAGCTAGCATTTAGGTCGGTCGACTGCCAGCACAGCATGGTCGACCGCGTTCTAGCACGACTTGGTCGACCGCACTCCAGCAGTGCAAAGTCGACAGCGTGCCAACGCTGCAGGTTGACGGCGTGCCAGCATTGCTCCCGTAGAACAGCAGCGCACCTACTTCGCAGGTGCTCGTAGATGATTGGAGGGCTAAGCCATGTCACCTCAACAACGCAAGCACCAAGTCATCTTCGTGCTGACGGCTCCACCTGATCCGCCACGTCGACCTCGGGATACCACCACCGAGGTCGGACTCGCCGACTTCGCCTAGGCGACCGTCGCACTTCTTCGCAGAACCTCGTCACCCAGGTGTCCTGGTCGACCGGGCAACCATGTCGACCAACTGCTCCTGTATGTGTTCGTCGACCTCCCAAGTCGACGACCACACCAAGTCAACCTCACCAGGTCGACCAGTCCTCTGGTAGACCAGCTCAAGGTGGACGTCACTCCTGGTCGACCAGGTCCAAGTCGACCAGCGCAGTTGTCAGCCGACCACCCAAGTCGGCTACCCAAAGTCGGCGTCACCAAGTCGACGCCCCTTCTACGTCGGCGCCGGCTTCCAGACTAACCTCTTGAAGTCGACAACCTCCCAAGTCGGCGACCTTGCAAGTCGGTGACCTTGCAAGTCGGTGACCTTGCAAGTCGGCGCCGACTTCCAGGTTGACGTGCCACATCGCTGACCACCAGTTGAAGTCGGCCGTCGGCTTCCCAAGTCGGCGGCATTGCAGTGGCCGCGTGTAAGTCGACCAACCCCGTCGACCAGCTCGCCCAAGTCGGCGTCGCCCGCTGCTGCAAGTCGACTGTACCTTCCGTACACCCCACCACGAAGTCGGCTCCGCCCAAGCATGGACGGGGCCAACACACAACTCCCGTTGATACCGACCTTATAGCCCGCGCACTGACGAAGAGAAAAGGCCCCGCCCTCGCTTGGGCGAAGTCGACTGGGCATTTCGGAATAGAACGGTGTTCGTTTTGTGGTCATCGACGACTTCGAGGACTTTTATTTGTATGCGACGATTCCTTTGTCAACGAGATTAACTGGTCGAAGTAGAAGTGTTTCCTCTGCTCGATTAAAGTCCTCGTCTAAGAGGAGCTCATCGACGGAAGTAAAACGGCATCGAAGACAAGCCTTTCTTATAGACGGAATTGGCAAAATTGGTTTGTCGACGGATTGCTGGTCGACAGAAATCATTTCGACGAGCGTTTCGTCGAGCAGAGTGATTCTAGTCGACCAGAATTACTCGGCTCCAGAATTCGCAATGTGCGCAATTTCACCCAATCACGAAACAACAAAATTTCGACCAATCAGGTAATTTTGGAAATTGTACTCCCTAGGAGAATTCGATTAAGGAAACTGAACTTGAAACACGTTTATACTAATAGTAAAAACGTGCACAGCTATGAACGTTGTAAACCTGAGCAACTACCACCTCAGGTAAGATATGCATGTGTTTGTCGTTTCACCTGCCGTTGCTGACTTGACAGATTCAAGTGCTTGTCGAGGAACGTCTCTACAGGGTTCGTTGTCTTTGCTATTTGGTTCTCCTTACTTGCACCATAATCTTGTTCTAACAGCTTTCTTAGTGAAACTATGCTTGAATTCTACTAAGGCATTTCAACACTCTGTCAAGAATCACTGCCAGAACTCCAACAGTGCGTCCCACGCAATACAGCTCTCCCGTAGAATAGCATTCTCCGCACGCACTGCCCCTTGCAGCCTCGCGCGCCGCCCTGCTAACCGCGCGCCGCCCCTGCCTGTCCGCACGCCGCCCCTGCCTACCAGCGTGCCGCCCCAGCTTGCCCACGCACCGCCTTCTGCCTGAACGCGCGCCGCCATCTGCAGCCTGCGTGCCGCCTTCTGCAGCCCGTGCGCTGCCCTGCTGCGCGCGCGCCGCTCGTGCCTGCCCGTGCGCCGCCCTGCTGCCCGCGCGCCACCCCTGCCTACCCGTGCGCCACTCAGGCAGCCCGTGCATCGCCCTGCAGCCCGCGCGCCGCCCTTGCAGCCCGCGCTCTGCCCACTTGCAGCCCCGCGCGCCACCCCTGCTGCCCGCGCTCCGCCCTGCCCCTACCCGTTGCGTCCACCGTGGCAGCCCGCGCGCCGCCCTTTGTAGCCCGAGCGCTGCCCTCCCCTGCCCGTGCGCCGCCTCATTTGCAGCGCGCCGCCTTGCTCTGGCAGTGTGCCGCCCTTCCCTGACCATGCGCCGCCCCGACCTTCCCTAGTGCATGCTCGCCACCCTGCGCCTCCTTACTTTGCCCGCTATGACTTCTCTTCGTGGTAGCGGTGGGAGTGGTGGCGGTTGTGGTGGCAGCAGTGGGAATGGTGGCGGCCGTAGTAGCAGTCGTGGTGGAGCTGTTCGGTGGGGATTTTCTGGCGGTGGCCAGATGCAGCTGCAGCGGCGTCCGCGCGAGACCGTTATGCCCCACCAGCTTCGTGAGTGGTATGCTAGTAGGAGTGGTGGCGGCGGCAGTAGTTGCAGCCGATGTAGAGATGTTCAGTGGGGAGTTTCTGGCGACAGCCTAATGCAGCTGCATCGGCGTCCATGCGAGACCCTTACGCCCTAGCAGCTTCGTAAGTAGTACGCTTAGCGTGGGGCGTCTCGGAGTAGTGTTCGCTGCCCGTAAGTCATTCGCACAAGTGATCGGGCTGGTCAGACTTGCGAGACAGTTGGTGACACACAGTCCCGCTGCTTCTCCTGTCTGAGCGACGCCTGGCGTGCAAAATTTGGCGACGCGGCTGAGCTCACCCGCTAGTTAGAACTGCTTAGGCAGGGCGTGGATGTCTTTGCTCTAGACTATGATGCTATCCTTACTACCATGTATGCTTTGACCATTGGTACTGAGGGTGACTGTTACCTGTGTGTGCTGCCCGACCCTGATATAGAGGCTGCTGCTCTAGGTGCTAGTGAGTCTTCTCTCCCTGGTACTGCGCCTGCTGAGGCCTTGCACATCTTTACGCTTGACTCAGGTGCTTCCCGATGCTTCTTTCGCAACAGCACCACAGTTACACCTCTCGCAGCACCGGTTGCAGTCTCTCTGGCTGACCCCTCTGGGGGCCCGGTTCCTGGACATTCCTCCACTGTTCTCACGTGTCCGGCGGTTCCGTCTGGCTCACTGTCGGCTCTTCACCTCGCCTCGTACTCAACGAGCTTGGTGACTAACGCCATCCTTCAGGATGCTTGGGTTGATACCTTCACCCCTAGAGGACAGCGTGTGGCGATCTGCAGATGTGCACGGGTGGGCTGTCACCTGGCCACGTTCACTCGTCGGCCTGGGTCGAGCCTGTACACATCGACTACTGCGCCTCCTTGGGTAGCTGCGTCTGCGTCCGTGTCAGGTCAGCTAGCGGCCCCATGTTCGTGTCGCATCATGTCGCACCAGACTCTCCTTTGGCACCACTGCCTTGGTCACCCCTCCCTGCCATGCCTCCGTGGCATGCACTCCCACCTCATTGTCTCTTGTCTTCCCAGGTCTCTACCTCCCCTCCCACCCTCGCCTGCCCCTCCCTGCCTTCCCTGTGTCGGGGGGCAGTAGCGCGCCGCTCCTCACTCCTCCTCGTTTCCCCCGACGACTGCTCCCCAACAGACTCTCCAAATGGCGAGTGGGGCCCAGCCCGCGTCCAGGGACAGGGCCGCGAGCGATACTTTTTGCGGGTTGTTGACGACTACTCGCGTTACACCACGGTCTTCCCCTTCTGCAGCAAGGGAGAGGTCCCTGATGTCTTGATTCCTTGGATCCATGCTGTCCGTCTCCAGCTCCTCGAGCCGTTTCGCCAGGACCATCCTGTCCTGCATCTGCACTCTGACAGAGGTGGTAAGTTCTCCTCCGACCTCTTGCGGGCGTTTTATCGTGGGGAGGGCATCCTCAAGTCATACACGCTTCCGCCCTCTCCCCAGTAGAATCTGGTTACTAGACGTTGCATTGGCTTAGTTATGGAGGTCGCTTGTACCTCCATGGTCCATGCGGCTGCTCCCCATTTTCTGTGGCCGTTTGCGGTCCGGTACGCTGCGCATCAGCTCAACCTCTGGCCCTATGTCTTCTTACCATGTTATGTGATGCTATCATCTGCATTCACGTCTGTCTGCCTCCCATCATATGTTCGTGCATTGCATGCGTGGTGTGAGCGTATGCAAGAATTTCTGTTTCCTGTGGTTTGGATTATCTGAGTGTGTGTGAATTTTATTTGGCTTGAGCAGATATCTGAAGTGACTCCTCTGCTAAAGGGCTTTCCGACAAACCAAGTATCGCTTCAATCGGAGCACGAACAAGAAAGTTACGAATATTTGAAGTTCGTATGTTTTTTATATTTGGTTGTGGCAACTGTGGGAAATTGTGGGGTTGAACATTTGTTCGTGATGGGGAAATTGTGGGGTAACTTCAAATGTTCGTAACTTCAAATGTTCGTACGTTTTTTATATGTGTTGTGTGATACAATCATATGCATTCACGTTTGTCTGCCTCCCATCATATGTTCGTGCGTTGCATGCGTGGTGTGAGCGTGTGCAAGAAACTGTGTTTTGTGTGGTTTTTGAATTTTATGAGTGTGTGCAAATGTTATTTGGCTTGAGCAGATATCTGAAGTGACTTCTCTGCTCAAGAGCTCTCCGACGAACCAAGTATCGCTTCAATCGGAGCACGATCAAGAAAGTCACGAACGTTGGAGTTCGTATGCTTTTCATATTTGATTGTGGCAACTGTGGGAAATTGTGGGGTTGACTCAATATGGGGTACAGACTTTTTAGGGTTGGGAAATTCTTCTTTTCTACTGTAGTTGCTGCCAAATGGTTGGGAGAAACCAAACCAGGTTGGCAAGTGTGGCCAAGTTGGGTTGAGGTGGATTGTGGAGGTTGGGATAGTGACAAAGGTCAAAGTTGGGTTGTCTATGGGGAAGGGAATTGTGTAGAATGGGGTTCCCTTGGTTGGGGACTCTCTTGGGACCTTCCCTCTCGTCCTCCTCATCCCCTCCCACCTGGTTTATTCCTACTCTAACTCTCTTGTGTAGTAATTGTGAAATTGTGTGAACTTTGTGATTGAGTTAAGATTCCATGGCAGCATACCCCCTAGTGCGCCGAAATTGATAACTCAAAAAATACTTCACCTTTTTCGTACGATTCAACTTGAGAATTGTAGCCACGGACTAGAGCTACAACATATACGAGTTTGGTGAAGTTTTGACAGTGCAATTTTTGTCGACGACGCTTCATGTGAACTCGACTTTTCTATCCAGAAACTAGGCCCAACGTTTTTGAGATATTTCGGCTCCTAATCTTCATAGACTCCGTCCTTAGTCTATAACACCAAGTGGTTGGGAGAAACCAAATTGGGTTGGCAAGTGTGGCCAATTTGTGTGAGGTGGATTGTGGAGGTTGGGAAAGTGACAAAGGTCAAACTTGGGTTGCCTAGAGAGAGGGGAATTGTGTGGTATGGGGTTTACTTGGTTGGGGACTCTCTTGGGACCTTCCCTCTCGTCCTCCTCTTCCCTTGTACCTTGTTAATTGCTACTCTGACTTCCTTGTGTGGTAATTGTGAGACAATTGTGATTGAGTTAAGATTCTATGGCAGCTTACCCCCTAGTGCGCCGAAATTCATAACTCAAGAAATACTTCACCTAATCAAAACGATTCAAATTGGGAATTGTAACCACAGACTAGGGCTACATGATATCTGAGTTTAGTGAAGTTTTCACTGTGCACGTTTTGTTGGTGGCGTTTCTTGTGAACTCGACTTTTCTGTCCAGAAATTGAGACCAACGTTTTGAGAAATTTAGGCCCATGATCTTCAGAGACTTCGTCCTTAGTCTCTAACAAGTGGTATCAGAGCTGAGTAAGGACTTTGTGGAGAGTCTACTGAAGTGTGAAGACCCTCCTAGACCTACCATGGCCTGTGGGCGTGCCTAAGTGGAGTTCTAGAGGTTGCATGTGACTTCCGCTAAGGGGAAACTCTGCCGAAATTTCGTTGGCGCCGATACTTGTGAAGATTGTGTGGATCTACATTGTGACCAACAAAAAAAGGAGCTGAAACCTCTTATTGGGAGTAGAGGAGATGAGTCAAGGGAGTGGAGAAGCAGCTGAGAAGAAGAGTGAGCCGCCGCCATCCAAGATTGAGGCATTGGATGGCTCCAACTATGAAGAATGGAGTGGGCCGATGAGGAGCGCCTTCAAGCGCTACAAGCTGCTGAAATTGACTATGGGAGAGGAGAAGATGCCCGAGGAAGGAGATGGTGGTGGTGCTGCCAACAAAACTGCTGAGGGGTATGGAGCTGCACGAGGCAGCAGAGGAAGAGGGGGAGGGAGAGGCCGAGGCCATGGGAGAGGCTTTGGCAGAGGGAGAGGCAGAGGTGACTACAATGAGGGGCTTGGGAGCTCTGGTGGCATGGGGAGCACCCGAATGGAGGGTGCGTGCTGGTACTGCAAGAAGGCTGGACACCCGTGGTTCAAGTGTTTCAGCCGGCCTGAGGAATGGGCGCCTCCAGGCATGAAGCCGCCAAGTGGTGAACGTGCACGCGGTGGCGCTGTGCAAGGTTAAGGTGCACAAGGTGATGGTGCACAAGGTAAAGCGGACCCGGGGATGTTCCTCATGGTTGAGGATGTGCAAGGGAGTGGGGGTGATGTGGGTTCAGTTGTGAAGGTTGTGATGCATCCCCTCACTCACTGGGTGATCGATTCAGGTTGCACAAGTCACATGACCCCACGGGCAGATTTGCTTGACGAGGTAAAGCACCCTGGGAAGATCAAGTTTGTGGCTGCTGCTTCATGTGCTTTGCTCCCTGTGATTGGCGTTGGGAGTGCCAAGGTAATGGGAGCCAATGGGGGGCTTGTGGGGCTGGGGAATGTACTGCTGGTTGAAGGTTTGTCTGCTAACCTCCTCTCTGTGCACCGGCTGCAAGAAAGCAAGGCCAAAGTGACTTTCGGCCCAACCAGCTGCCGTGCAAAGCTTGGGAAGTTGCTGCTGTGGGACTTGAAGAAGAAGAGCAGCTGCATCAAGGACCTCTAGCAGCTGCCCATCATTTCTTGGAATGGGAAATCACCAGCAACGGCAGCGGCAGCAGCAACGCCTAAAGCAACTGCGGGAGGAGAGGAGCCTGCACCAACTGATGGGGCCCTAGATGCAGTCAAGAAGGTGCAGCAACCACATGGTGAGGTGCTTGCTGGTTTGGATGGAAGCGCTGCATGGGCAAAGGCTTCGCTTGGGAGTGGTGAGGCCGATTGGGAGACATGGCACGAGAGGCTGTGTCATATGAAATTTCCTATGCTGCAGAAGTTGGTTAAGGATGGGAGCTTGAAGGGGTTGGAGGTGAAGGGGGCAGCAAAGGAGATTAGGAGCTGCCCTACATGCCTTGAGACCAAGTTCACGAAGTTTCCCTTCAGCAGCAGCACGGGACCAGCCAAGGCACCACTCGCGCTTATGCACATGTATGTGGAGGGCCCTACGAGGGAACTTTCTCTCGTAGGCAGCCACTACTTCTTGACCATTGTGGACGACCACACGCGTGTGGTGTGGGTCTACCCTCTCAAGACCAAGGGGGAGGTGGCAGCGGCTGTTCTTAAGGAGTGGATGCCGAGAGCTCAAAGGGAGAGCGGACATAAGGTGAAGGTGATCTGCACTCACAACGGGGAAGAGTTCATTGGCACTGATTTGAGGTGGTGCTGAAGAAGAAGGGGATCTGTCGGAGAACTTTCCTCCTCTCGGCCGCCGCTCTTCTTCATGCACCTCCTCTTCACCCTGCACCTGCTCTTCACCGTGCACCTGCTCTTCTTCCTGCACCTGTTCTTCTCATGCTGAATCTCATGTTTCCTCCTTCTCCCTGTTGCACAGCCTCAGTTACCCACTGCCCCCTCCTGTGCTCGTGCTCTCGCTGCCTGAGCCCGAGTCACAGGACCCGCTTGGTGAGGCTTGCTCCCCCTCACCATGGCCGTGTTGCTTTGGTGCTCCTTTAGGAGTGCCCCTGTGTCATTTTCCAGAACCAACACCCCTGAGGGACGGACCTCCTTCACCCTCCACCTCTCCGTGCCCACCCCAACATCCAGCGTGTCTTGCTTTGCCCGCTTCAAGTACACTTCCTGCCCCTGAATCACTCCCTTCCTGGGTCTGCCCCCTGCCCCTTGCTGTTGCCTCTGCTCATATCTCCAAACATCCCGCAGCTGTGCGGTGTAGAGATTCTCCAATGCCGCTGGCATCATCACTCGTAGGTATCTTGCCCTGGTCTCGGACAGCGCCACCCAGTTCTCTATCGTCCCTGCAGTCACAGTGTCTGTGAGGACCCGGGCTGCTCCCACCGGCAGCAGCGGCTCACACCCATATAGGAGACTATAAGGGGAGTGATCTCTCAGCGCCGCCTGCTTCCCAAATCTGTACCCTGCTGCTATCTAATGCAGCTCCTCGTCCCAGTCCCGCTTCCTCTTTTCCCCGTACGCTCGCAGTCCCCGCTTCAAGGTCTGGACCAGTCGCTCAGTCAGCCCATCGCTCTGTGGGTGGTACCGCGAAGTGTGCCTGTGGGTGATCCCAGTCTCCTCCAACAGCCCCTTGAACTCCCCCTGGAACTTTGTCCCTTGATCTGTTAGGACCTCTGCACATGCCCCGAACCTGCACAACACTTGTTCCTTGAACGCTGCTGCCACGTGTCTGGAGCTCTTGCTCGGGATCGCTCTTACCTCCACCCATTTGCTCACATGTTCGACCATGAGCACTATGTACCGCTTCCCCCCACGGCTCAGTGGTAGCTCCCCCTCCAGGTCTAAGGACCATCGGAAGCCAAGGCCTCGGATGGGTAGCGACTGCAACTCCGCCTTGGCTTGGATGAGGTTTGCCCTGCTTCTTTGGCATGCCTCACAGCCCTCCAACCACCCCTTTACTTGCCTCCGCATCCTCTCCCACCACCACCCTGTCTTCAACCGCTGCACTGTCCTCTCGTGCCCAAAGTGCCCTAGCTTGGTGTGGACTTCCTTAATCACTGCTTCTCTCTCGCTTGAGGCCGGCACCAACTTCCATCCGTCCTCTGTCTGCACCTGCAACTGCTGCTGGTACCACATGTAATGCTGGCCCCTTGCCCTCACTCGTGCCGGCAGCGCTTTGTCCTCTCCTGTCTCTTCCTTCACCCATCGCATGGCTGGTTCGTCCTCCCGAATCTCTGCTGGCCCCTTCCCCTCCTTGGCCCCGTTCTGCTCCACTAATCTGGCCAGCATTGTCAAGGTCACAGTGGGCTCGAGCGGCGGCGGGTTCCATGAGAGGCCATCTACATGTTGCAGTGTCTTTCCTGGCCTATGCCTGATCTTGAAGTCATACTCCTGCAGCTTCATCGCCCATCTTGCATTCCTGCCCGTTAGTCCCGGGGTTGACATCAGCCACGTCAGGGGCTGGTGGTCTGTTACTAAGGCGAATTCCTTCCCCTGCAGGTACACCGTGAAATGCCCTACTGCCCATACGGCTGCCAACCCTTCTCCGATGTAGGAGCTGTACTGCGCCTCTACCGAGTTGCAGCTCCTGCTCGCATATGCCACTACCTTTTCCTCTCTTTCTACCTCCTTGCACAGAATCCCCCCCATCCCTTGGCTGCTCCAATCGGTGTAGAGCGTGAACGGCTGATCAACAGCGGGCAGCTTGAGCACCATCGCGGTCTTCATTGCTGCCATCAGGTCCTGCAGCGCCCCTTTTTGTGCTTCCCCCCACTCCCACGCCTGGTCCTCCCGCAATAGCATATTCAACACCGCTGCTCGCTTGCTGAAGTTGGGCACAAACCGCCTGTAGTAGCTCAAGAAGCCCAGCACTGCTCTCAGCCCTGACTTGTCCCTCGGCTCCCTCAGTCTGTCCAGGACTTCCACCCTGGCCTGTTGGATCCCTATCTGTCCCCCTTTCACCTCGTACCCTAGGTACTGCATTGTCTGTTCCCCCCATCTGCACTTCTTCGGATGGCAGGTGAGTCCCGCCGCTTCAATCGCCGCCAGGGTCCACTCCACATCCTGCAGGTGCTGCTGCTCTGTGGTGCTAAAGATCACCACATCATCAATGTAGCAGGCTGCGCACTCCACTCCCCGCAGCACGCTGTCCATGACCCTCTGGAATACTGCTGATGCGTGCCTCAGTCCAAACGGCATGTACAACCACTCGTACAGCCTGTCTGGCCCATGAAAGGCCGTCTTCCTAACGTCCTCCTCTCTGATTTTGACCTGGTTGAACCCCTGCCGCAGGTCCAGCGTAGTGAAGAACACCCCCTCTGCTATTTTGTCAAAGATCTCCTCCGCCATCGGCATCGGGTACCTGTCTGCTACGGTGATTTTGTTGAGTGCCCTGTAGTCTCCAAACATCCTCCTGCTCAGCACCTCCCCTGTCAGGTCTCTCCTGGCTGCCACCACTGTGGGTGTGGCATACTCGGACTCCGATCTCCTAATCAGTCTTGCTTCCAGCAGCTCCTTGATCTTCTCCTTGCATATCTCCTCATCCCCAGGCGGCATCTTCCTCCTGCGCTGGAACACTGGTTATGTGCTGCTCAGCTTCAGCTCCATCTCCTTCACCTTACACCTTCCCAGTTTCTGCATGGTAAAGGCAAAACACTTCCTGTGCCGGGCGAGCAGCTCCTGCATGGCCTCCTTTCCCTCCTTGCTCATCACTTCCCCCACCACCCAGCTCTCCTCCTCCTTCTCCTTGCAGCTCCATGCACCCCGTGGCTCCGCCTCCATCCTTCCTCTCTCTTTCGCCTGCCCCCAGCTCACGACCGTCTCCCGCCACATCCGCTGAATCAGCCACCTCATTACGTGGCCATCCATTGTATTCCCCAGAGCCCTCCTCCTGTCCGCTTCACTTGCCCCAGGCGCTGCTGTTGCGTCTTCCCCGTATCCCATAGCCAGCTCCCGCTCCAGTGCCGTGGGCTCCTCCCATCTCCCCTTCTTGTGGTCATACACCATTCCCGGCCCCGGCTTCCCTGCTTCCCACTTGTACCCTGCTGCCCCGACATACGCCACCAGCGTGGGCAGAGCCCTCCTCTCCTGCCCCACTTGGTTGCACTGCTCGTGCCTGCTGTAGCTCTTGCGACACACTGGTGCTGGGGTCCGCCCTGGTTCCAGGATGTCCTTCACCTTCCTTCTGCTGCTCGCCTTACCCCCTCCATCTCTGCCTGCAGCTGCTCGGTAGGGACCACATTCTGCCAGTACATTCTGAGCCTGTGCGCGTAGGACCCCATTCTGGCCGCATCACAGCTCACCCCTTCTCCCAGTTGTCCCATGATCCTATCCCTCACTAGTCGGATTGGCTCTCTGCTATCCCCCTCCAGGTCCAGGTTCTCCAGCAAGTATGCCACCCTGCCCTGCCTCTCCTGCAGCCACTCCATGATTCGGAATAGATCCTCCAGCAGCCCCGACCTATGATCTTCTCCTCCCTTGCCCCTGCCTGCCCAAGACACCCCTTGGCATTCCCACCCTGCCACCAGCAGATCCACCTGCCCCCAGCTCGCTATTTCGGCCCCACCTATGTCTTTCACATCGTGAATCATCCCCCCCATCGCCTTGCTGATCACCTCCTCACTCAGCAAGTCCGGGAATTCCGCTTGCAGCTTCCTGGCATGGTGCTCCGCCATCCTCCTCACCCCGGGTTCCTTCTCCACATATGTCCATCTCTTCACTGCTATCCCATTCCTCACCACTGCTGACAGCCCAGCCCCTATCCCCCCAAATAACTCCACCAGGTGGATGGGCTGCTGCCAATCACTCTGCTGTTGCGGCTTGTCCATTCCCTTCATTCCAGGCGCTCCTCCCCTCCCTTGCAGCCCTCCCTGCTCCCCTGGCAGCCGCTCCCCGACGGCCTGGTACGCTCTCTTCGGCTCCACCTTCACGAATCGCACTGGCAGTTCTCCTAGCGGCCCCTCCCTTTTCTAGTATCTGGTCCTAAACTCCACCCTCTCCATCCAAGTGCAGATGGTCATTCCTACCGCACACACCAGCTCGGTGCCCACCAGCACATCGAAGTCCCCCGACTCGGAAATCCCACACTTCATGCGGATTTTGGTTTCATGTGTCCCCCCCGGCAGCAGCGTCACTTCTATGGGCGTCCGTGTGCATGGCATCCATTTCGGCTCCCCCCCTTCCGCTGTCATCACCAGCATCCCCTTGGCCACGTGCCTCTCCGGAGCCAGCAGTCCCAGCCTCTCAGCCATCCCTCTGCCCAACATCACACTCAGTGCCCCCGTATCTATGATGGCTGTCGTTACCTTCACTCCCTCCACTTCCATGGCTTCCTTTTCAAGCAGCAGCACCGAGGTCTGGCATGCCAGCCTCTCTTGGGGGTGGCGTGCGGGGGCTGGCTCTTGGGCTGGCTCGGATGGCGCTTCTCCCTTCACCTGCTCCTTCCTTCCTTGCTCTCGCCTGCCATCTCTTCCCCCGCTTCTCAGCCCCATCTCCTCTCTCCCCCTCCATGACATGAGAGCACACTGCATGTCCTGCTCCACCTCCTCTCCCCCCCCTTCTCCCGCGTACATTCCTGCCTCCGCCTCCCCCTTCAACCCTATTGCCCTCAGCTGTGCCTGCAACCTGTTAATCTGCCGCTGCAGCTCCTCTGGATGCCTCCTACTCCCCCCTTCCCTCTGGTAGCAATCCTTCGCCTCATGTCCCTGCCTTTTGCAGATTTCACACCGCGCTGCATCCGGGCACTCCCGCTTCCTATGCCCCGGCTTCCCACACCCATCACAGTTTTTGCAGTCCCTGCGCAGATGGCCCGGCTGTCCACACCTGTGGCATGTCCTGGTATCTGCCCCAGTCTCCCCTCGTCCCTCCGTTCTCCCTCCTCCTCCCGGTATTATGGCCGCCGCCCACGTTGGCCGCCTACTCCTCTCTGCTGGCCTGGGGAGATATGCCTCGAATTTCCTTTGCGCGAGCTCCACCCTCTCCGCCAGGGCGAACACCTCCTCCAGGCTTGCATCCGCTCCGAGCTCATACACCCTCATCCTCAGCCCCCTTCCTAAGGCCTCGTCCAAGCCCCCCAGGAACTTGCTGACGAGAAGGCTGCTGTCAGTGCATCTCACGTCCTCCGCCACATTTATCAGCCGGTTGTAGTAGGTCAGCAATGATTCAGTCCGGCCCCTGCTGAATTCCTGGAACTCCCTTATGCGCTCGGCTGTATGCCCTGGGAATTGCCGCTGCAGCCTCTCCAGGAATGCCTTGGTGGGGTCCTCACCGTACCTCCCCGCCCTCCACAGCAGTTCCTCCATCCTCATACGGTAGAGCGTCTCGGCCTCTCCCTCGAGCGTGTTTGGCAGGCTCAGGAAGAAGTCTACTGGATCCATGTGGTGCCGGTCGCAGCGGTACCGCACATTCCCCACCTGCATAAGGTAGTTCTTGAGGGTCGGTCCTGCACACTGGTCACCTGAGAATCTGGCGGGCACCTTCACCCGCGGGGCGCCGTTGCTGCCCCCACGCCCCTCTCCCCATGCCTCGCTGGCCCCTTCCTGCCGACTCCTCTCTGTTCCCCTCGCCCGTGCCCTCTGCATGCCCTCTCTAGATTCCCGCGCCCGCTCGGTTCCTTGCGCCAGAGTTTCGCCTTCCGTTCTGCTCTCTTGGCGGCTTCCGCCTGCCTCGTACCGCCTCTCCCTTGATCCTCCTCGCCCCTCTGTCCGTCCTCACTGCACCGTCGGAGGTCCGTGCACCTCCCGCTCCTCCCATCTGCTCATCTCGCGCCGCGGCCGCCTCTCTGGCGATGGTGACCAGGCATCCAAGTGCTCCCTCCAAGTGCGCGGCTGACGCCGCGGTGACCGCTCCCCTGCGTACTTCTCCCTGCGCGTGTGTTGTCCGTCCGGCGAGCGGGACCAGCTGCTGTCTCTCCGCTCCCTCTGCCTAGTCCGGCCTAGCGAGCGCATGGTGCTGCTGCGTCCCCCTTGCTGCTGACCGTGCCGCTTCGGCGACGCTGTTTCCGCCTCTCGCCCCCTCTCACCACGCGGCTGCTGCCGTCATGCCGAATGCGAAGCGCCGCCGCTCCAATCTCCCTGCTCCTGGCGCTCGCCGCGCGGGCGGAACTCGACCACGCGCCCTCCTCCGAGGCGCCGCTCCCTCTCTGGCGAGCGGGACCGCTCCTCCTTCCCCTTGCCGCGCGGATTCGGCGCCTGCCTCACTCGATGGCTCATCTCTGGCCCGCCCAGCTCCTGCCATCCGGAGCTCTCCGTGCGCCGCCCTTCCTCGTGGGGATCGTCTCGACCGCGCGATCCCGACGACGGGGCCTCTGATTCCGCAACCGCCACCGGGCTCGTCTCCGCTTGTGCTTCCGCCGGCTCGGTTTCCGCATCGCCCGTTCCTCCTGTTCGCGCTTCATTTGCCCCTTCTATCCCTCCCTCCTGGTCTGACCGTCCCGATCCTTCTTCCTCGTCCTCTGCGCCCTGCTCTGGCGTCTCTTCTGGAACTGCATTGTGCGGCGAGTTCTCTCCGCGAGCGACGCTACCGCCGCTCCCTCCTTGTCCACAAGACTGCTAGCCGAACGCCAACCACCACCCTCTCTCATTGCGACTTCGTCCGCGCTCCTCCGGGGAGCGAAGCACCCTTCCACCGCGGTGGTTTCCGCCCTCCGCGCTAGGTCCGCGTCCGCTCTCATGGAGCAACGCATTTCGATCCGCGCGTTCGGCGTGTCCTTCGTCATTCGTTCGCGCATCAGCTACTCGACCGTCCCTCACAGTAGGGATCTGATCAGCGCGGAAGGCGGGACAGCGCGGCAATCGCTCCGTGGATCGCCCACGCTCTCGTGACGGCTCTCGGCGCTCCTGTTCCTCCTCTCGTCGGCTATACGCCCTACCCCAGCGCAGCTTATATCAATCCTTCTCGTTCGCGCTAGGAAGTTACAGTCCTAGCCCCAATGTCCTTTCTCGTTGTTATGAAAGAGCCTGGTCTCTCACCCCGTAGGTTCCCTCTTAGTGTCGTGCTGTCGTGTACTAGAGCCTGAGACAATCAGATTCACCAGTGTAAGAGAATAACAACAAGAAAGCATCGATGGGTTGGAGGTGAGTGACCTTACCCCACCCCTGGCTGCACATTTCCAAATGTGCGGCTCGGGGTTGGGGTTCATTGGTTTCACATTTCGCCCTTCGGAGTCTTTCCCCCTTTTTATCTCAACCGCTCTTATCATGTTTCCCCCTTTATACACCCTCGCTCCTAACAGTAACTTCGCTACATCCTACAGCTATTACTTATATTCTTATTCCAATCTCATCTTCCTATGGACTTAGTATGAAGCCCACACTATACCATCATTCTACTGTCATTGCATATGCATTAAGTGCATATGCGGTGACAGATCCAGCATCAGCTCACGGTGCCCTACAACCCTCAGCAGAACGGCGTGGCTGAGCGGTTCAACCGGACTTTGTAGGAAGGTGCTCGCACTCTCCTTGGGCGTGCAGGGCTGCCGGATGCTATCTGGGTGCCTGCACTGCGGCTGGTCGCCCTTCTGAAGAACAGGGTGCCGGCGACTGTGGGGGACACGCAGTGGGTCCCCTACACCAAGTGGTATGGGAGTGCACCAGCAATCAACATGCTAAGAGCCTTTGGCTGCATGGTGGTGTTTCATGTGCCTAAGGAGAAGAGGGGAAAACTGGAAGCTTCTGGGAGATGGGGTGTGCACTTGGGGCTTGCTAAGGATCACAAGGGCTGGCTGATTTGGGACTTGACCAGCCAGTAGCTGACTGTGTCAAGGGATGTGAAGTTCCTCGAGTCCTTATACTACAAGGAGCGGAAGCAGCAGCAGAAAAAGCTTCCCACTACACCGCTGATCATTGAGGCCGATGAGGTGCAGCGGCCTTCGAGGCAAGTGCAGGTCACTGTCTCAGAGGAGGAGATTTCTGGGGTGACTGAGGATGGAGGAGAATCTGAGGTGGAGGAGCAGCAGTCGCAGCAGCAGCAGGAAGGTGCCGCACGTCCGGCTGACCGTCCTAGGAGGGATGTGTGCCCTCCTAACCGGCTAACCTATCCGAGCTTTGGCAAGCCAAAGGTGGTACGGGCTGGGAGTGTGGCTGAGCAGTGTGATGAGGATGAGATAGCACACTTCTACTGGGAAGCCGTCCCTGAGCCCAAGACACTAGCCGAGGCGTTGAGCGGGCCAGATACTAAGAAGTGGAAGCAGAGTGTGAAGGAGGAGTATGATTCTTTGCTAGAGAATGAGTCGTGGGAGCTGTGTGAGCTGCCACCTGGGAAGAAGGCCATTTCTTCCAAGCTGATTTTCAGGCACATGTACGGACCTGATGGGGCGGTAAAATGCTACAAGTCAAGGCTTGTGGCTAAGGGGTTTCAGCAGACAAAGGGGAAGGATTTTGACGAGATCTTTGCTCCTATGGGGAAAGGCACAACAATGCGGGTGTCATTGGCAATAGCTGCTAACCGTGGATGGCGGCTGAAGCAGATGGACATCACCACCGCCTTTCTCAATGGGATCATTCTTGAGGAGCTGTACATGTTACAGCCTGAGGGTTTGGATGATGGGAGCGGCAGGATGTGCACGCTGAAGAAGGCCATCTATGGCCTGAAGAGGCTCCTCGCGCATGGTACCACAAGTTGGAGGAGACACTGCTGGCTCGGGGGCTCAAGAAGAGCGAGTGTGATCACAGCTTGTTCCTGCTGCAAGAGAAGGAGCAGTTTCTTATGCTCCTGGTGTATGTGGACGACATCCTGCTCTTCTCCGAGTCGTTTGCAATGATTGAGCGTGTGGAGGAGATGCTGGAGATGCAGTTTAAGTGCTCCAAGATGGGAGATGTGAAATACTATTTGGGGATGCATGTGGAGAGGGACCTTGACAAGGGAGTGTTGAGGTTGCACCAGAGGAAGTATTGTGAAGGGCTGGCTGAGAAGTATGGGCTGCAAGATGGAGGAAAGCGAGCCACCCCATTGCCTTCGGGGTTCACTGTGGAGTCGTGTGCTGATGAGGTGGCGGGTGAGAGTGACAGGAAGCTGTTTCATTCCATGGTGGGGGCACTCAATTATGCGGCTAACCACACGCGGCCTTACATTGCCTTTGCTACATCTAGGCTTGCCAGTGTGGTTTCACGCCCCAGTCATCAGCAGCTGGAAGCAGCCAAGAGGTTGGTCCGCTATGTGAGCGCTACAGCATCAGTGGGCTTGGAGTACAGCGCTGTGAGACAGAGGCTGCAGAGGGGTGCAGCTAATTTGAGCAAGGGAGAGATGCTCCTGACCTGTTACACTTACGCTAGCTTCAACTCTGTGAAGACGGATGGCACCAGCATTGGAGGCTATGTGTGCCTGTTTGGAGGTGGTGCAGTAAGCTGGCGTAGCATGAAGCAGAACAAGGTGGGGCATTTCTCGTGCAAGACAGAGTACATGGCCCTGCATCATGGGGCCAAAGAGGTGGTGTGGCTGAGGCGTTTGTTGGAGGAGATCGGAGTGTGCCAGAAGGAGCCAACTGAGATTTTCTGTGACAACGAGTCGGCTGTGAAGCTTGCAAAGAACGCTTGCCTTCATGGGCTGACGAAGCACATCAGGCCTAAGCGGCATTGGGTGAGGAGGCTCCTGAACAAGGAGGTGCGGCTGGAGATTGTGAAGACCCATCAGCAGGCGGCTGACATTCTCACCAAGCGCCTGGCTGAATCTGAGCATTGGAAGGGCATGAAGCTTGCTGGGATGAGTGTGCATTGAGTGTGCATGCTTAAGCTATGGCATGTGGGATGATGGTAGGCAGCCAGAGGGGGAGTTTATTATGTGATGCTATCATCTGCATTCACGTCTGTCTGCCTCCCACCATATGTTCGTGCATTGCATGCGTGGTGTGAGTGTGTGCAAGAATTTGTGTTTCCTGTGGTTTGGATTCTCTGAGTGTATGTGAATTTTATTTGGCTGCTCAAATATCTGAAATTACTCCTCTGCTCAAGAGCTTTCCGACGAACCAAGTATCGCTTCAATCGGAGCACGAACAAGAAAGTTACGAACATTTGAAGTTCGTATGCTTTTGATATTTGGTTGTCGTGACTGTAGGAAGTTGTGTGGTTGACTCCATAAGGGGTACAGACTTTTGGAGGTTGGAAAATTCGTCCCCATCACTATAGACGCTGCCAAGTGGTTGGGAGAAACCAAATTGGGTTGGCAAGTGTGGCCAACTTGGGTAAGGTGGATTGTGGAGGTTGGGAAAGTGATAAAGGTCAAAGTTGGGTTGCCTAAAAAAAGGGGAATTGTGTGGTATGGGGTTTCATTGGTTGGGGACTCTCTTGGGACCTTCCCTCTTGTCCTCCTTTTCCCTTCTACCTGGTTAATTGCGACTCTGACTTCCTTGTGTGGTAATTGTGAGTTAAGATTCTATGGCAGCTTACCCCCTGGTGCGCCGAAATTCATAACTCAAGAAATACTTCATGTTATTGTACGATTCAAATTGGGAATTGTAGCCACGGACTAAGGCTACAACATATCTGAGTTTGGTGAAGTTTAAACGGTGAACGTTTCGTCGACGGCGTTTCTTGTGAACTCAACTTTTGTGTCCAGAAACTAGGCTCAACGATTTTGAGATATTTAGGCCCGTGATCTTTGTAGACCTCGTCCTTAGTCTCTAACATACCGGAGACTTCGCCTACACTGCGTTGGATGGGGGAGGTTGGCGATGCGTCAGTGTTCGGGGTCTAGGGCGCTCGTGCCTTTGTCCGTTATACTTCCGCGGACAAACTCTCCTCCCGCGCCATTCCCTGTGTCTTCCTTGGCTTCCCCCCTGATGCGCGTGTCTGGCAGTTTTACCACGCACCTCGTGCCGTGTTCTGTCCTCTCAGGACGTCACGTTTGACGAGTCGGTTCCCTTTTACCATTATCAATGGGAGTTGTGTTAGGCCTCGTCCTCGCTTGGGCGGATGTAGGGGTGGAGCCGACCTATAGCAATGGGAAAGTTGGTCGACGAGGGTGGTCGACCTGCACGGGGGCCACTGCACTGGCGCTGACTTCTGGGCGCTGATTGTGGGGTGGTCGACATGGTGGTCGACCTGAGGAGCGTGGTCAACGAAGGAGGCGCCGACGTCAACCTCGACAGAGGACGTCAAGTAGCAGAGTGCCGACTTCGGGGAGGTCGACTTGGGAGGTCGACCTGTGCAGGGCGTCGACTTGGTGACGCCAACCTGGGGAAGCCAACTTGGGTAGTCGGCTGTCAACAGTGCTAGTCGACGTGGAGCTGGTCGACCAGGAGTGACGTCGACCTGGAGCTTGTCGACCATGGGTGTGGTCGATTGGAGGTGGTCGTCGACTTGGGAAGTCGATGGGCACATGCAGGAGCATCTGGTCGACTTGGTTGCCCGGTCGATTTGGTTGCCCGGTCGACCACATTACCTGGGTGAAGAGGTTTTGCGGAAGAGTGCTACAGTCGCCCAGGTGGTGTTGGCAAGGCCGACCTCGGAAGTGGTATCCCGAGGTCGACATGGCTGGTGGGCGCTGTCGCTGGCGTGGAGTTGACCTGGGCGTCTGCGCTGTGTACGTAACACGGAAGTGTGCACCCAACAGCTGTGCACATTTACGACGCTGGTGCACCGTTGTCCTGCGGGTGCAACAGTGTGCAGCCGACTTGCTGCAGCGTTGTCACACCGTGGACTTGCAACGTTGGCAAGCTACGACTTTGCACTGCTGGAATGCACTCGACCAAGTCGTGCTGCCACGCAGTAGACCGAGTTGCGCTCGAGGTCGACCAGTAGCCATGCTAGGTTTGATGTAGTCTTGCATGCCAATATTGTTGTGATTTTTTTTTTTTTTTGGTGAACTTTTTCTAATAAAACTCTTGCCAACTTTCCCTGTGAACCAGCCAGTAGTGCAAGCACGAGTAAACGACGAAGTGGATGAACGCAGAGATTACATGAGCACCCGTGCCTAGCCCGTAGTCTAGCTCCCGTTGTAGTAGTTATCTCCGCATGGTGCGGTGAGAGTGGACCACACTGCGACTTAATTCAGTCTAGCCGGTAGATCGGCTATCGTGTTCGTAGATCCGCAGCTATGCGGTAGTCACTATGGTAGGAGCCGTAGGTGACGCAGAGGTGGTGGACACCCTGGAGGCACGGCTGGAGAACGCGAGGAGAAAGTATAAGGCCAACAAGTATGGCGACCTGCCCTGGGCGGTCGTCAAGGCCAGGCTCCGCACCATGTGGGCGACGGAGCACCCTGCTTGACCTTCCTCTCCTCGACGTGGATGTCCACGACAGTGGTGGCCAAGTCGGCAGGAGTGCAGGAGGCACGTCGAGGCAATGAGGTGTGATATACGCCGATGAAGTTGGCGGCGTTCAAGCGCGAGGGGTGCGGTCTGCCGCAGGCTCCTCGCAAGGTGACATCGGAGGTCGACGAAGCGGATCGTCGCCGATATCGGCGTCCCAGGTGACGGCGGGCGGGATTGCGCCGAGATACGGCCACTTCAATTTTACATTAGACAGGATCTTGGTCACTCCCCTACTAGTTGGTCGACCCGACATCCTCACCTGGAAGGAAGCCATAGAGCCCCAGCTGGAGATGGCCGAACTGATCAGCTTTGCTCGAGGCACCATGGCAACGCTGGAGGACCCCGACCTGCGTGCGGAGTTCCGCGCCGTGTAGCTGCTGACCTTCGTGGTCATCTTGTGGTGCTGCTCACCGGGCGTGCAGATTGCCCTGAAGTCGTGCAGGGAGCACCTCGACGCTGGCCACCGGGCGTAGCACTTCATCAAGTCGACTTATCAAGTCACTGATGACTTGTTCATCACCCAGCTTTAAGGACAGCTGACACACCTGCGTATGGGCGACCAGGAGACGGCGACCGACTACTGCAACCGAGCTCGATGAATTCTCGCCACCATCAGGATGGCCGGCATGCAGTACTCGATGGCGTCATATGTCACCCACGTCATGCAGGGACTCCCAAGCAGCTACAATCTGCTGAAGCACGCGGGCGACGCTCAACGAGGACACGTTGACGTCGTACATCCTGCGAGACGAGGCGATGCAGGAGGCTGAGCGGTCTCAGGAGCTCCTGGCGCAAGTGAACTACTTCGCCCCAGTGAAGCAAGGTGGTCGACTGGGGCAGCGCGGGCACTTTGGCGGCAGTGGTAGCAGTAGCTGGAAGCCGGCCAAGGAAGTCGACAAAAAGAAGTCGACCAAGGACAGCAGTCGAGGAGGAAGAAGTTGACGTCGGGAGTGCTGGCTGTTCGGCGACCCCGACCACCTCTCCTTTGAGTGCCCCAACCGCAGCGACTTCGACGAGGACGACGCCAAGGGAGGCCGCGGAAGGTCTGGCAATCGTCGTCCTCGTCGAGGAAGAAACAAGCCGCGCAAGGAGAAGTAGTTGACCACGTCGACCTCGGCGGAGGACGCCGACTCCTCGGCTGGCGGCAAGGGGCGGGACGACAAGACGACGTCATGCTTGCTGGTTGGTGTCGTGGATCCGACCGTCTCGCTGGCGCTGGAGGCTGGCGAGGACTTCCAGGCAGTGGCGGCAGCTGTGCACGCGAACCTGGCGGTGGTCCTGCTCGACAGCGGCTGCTCTCACCACCTGATAAGGACGAAGGAGTCTTCGTAGACCTGCAGCCGAGAGGTGACATCAAGTACGTGCGCGACTTCAATGGGGCGCTGCAGGACGTCCAGAGTTGTGGCACTTGTCAGAACATTATAGCTTATACACTTGTGTAGGCTGTAGTGGGTAGCCCATAAGGGGTACAACCCAATTAGGGTTGGTACTTGTACCCAACTGTTTCATAGTTCAATCATTCTCTCGTTCTAATCTTCACATGGTATAGAGCTGGTTCCCTCGTGGGAACTGTTCCTAGGGCCTACCGATTTTTTTTTTTCCTGCCCGGAGCGCGCTTGGCCCCTGCCCGAGTCGCGCCCCGTGTCGTTCCCCCTAGCGGCCCCTCTTACGGCCCCTCACGGCCCGTCGCGCCGCCCTTCCAGCCCAGTCGCGCCGCCCTTGCGGCCCCGTCGTGCCGCCCTTTAAGCGGCCCCGTCGCCGCCTTTCAGCGGCCTCGACACCGCCCTTCCGCAGCCCCGTCGCCGCCCTTTCAGCGGCCCTGTCGCCGCCCTTTCAGTGGCCCTGTCGCCGCCCTTCCGCGGCCCCGTCGCCGCCCTTTCAGCAGCCTCGTCGCCGCCCCTACCTGCGGTCCCGTCGCCGCCTCTTACTGCGGCCTTGTCGCTGCCCTTTAGCGGCCCTGTCGCCGCCCTTTCAACGGCCCCGTCGCCGCCCCTAACTGCGGCCCCGTCGCCGCCCTTCAGCGGCCCCATCGCCGCCTTTCAGCGGCCCCGTCACTGCCTTTCAGCGACCCCGTTGCCGCCCTTCGCGGCCCCGTCGCCGCCCTTTCAGCGGCCCCATCGCCCACCCCTTCCGCGGCCCCGTTGCAACCTCAGCAGCCCCGTTGCCGCCCTTCCATGGCCTCGCCGCCCGCCCTTGCAGCGGCACTGTCGCCGCCCTCTCAACAACCCCGTCGCCGCCCACCCTTTCAGCAGCCCCGTCGCCACCCTTCTGCGACCCCGTCGCCGCCCACCAGCGGCCCCGTCGCCGCCCTTCCGCGGCCCAGTCGTCGCCCTCTCAGCGGCCCGTCGCCGCCCTTTCAGCGGCCCGTTGCCACCATTTTAGCGGCCCCGTCGCTGCCTGTCTACGGCCCCGTTGCCGCTCAGCCGCTGAGAGCCCAGCTGCCGAGCAGCCGAGCCACCGAGCCGCCCGACCGCCGAGCCGCCCTGCAGCCGAGCAGCTCGACCGCCCAGCCGCCCAGCAGTCGAGCCGCCGAGCCCCGATCGCCGAGCCGCCCTACAGCCGAGCCGCCATTGCAGCAGCCGAGCCGCCGAGCCCCGACCGCCGAGCTGCCCTGCAGCCAAGCCACCACTACAGCAGCCGCCCCTGGAGCAGCCGCCACTACAGCAGCCGCCCCTGGAGCAGCTGCCACTGGAGTAGCCACCCCTGCAGCTGCAGCAGAGCTCTCGCCCTACAGTGGTAGTGGCCTCGTCGTTGCCGCCGTTATATGCCGGCCCTTCTCGCCACTAGTGAGCACTGCCCTGCCCGTACTACTGTTACTGTTGCTCTTACTACTGCTGCTCTTTCTACTGCTACTGCTGCTCTTGTCATGGCCAGATGTAGCTCCAGCGTCACCCACGTGAGTCCCTCACCCCCCAACAGCTTCTTGAGTGGTACGCTAGTTGGGGTTGTCGGGGTGGCCGTAGTGGGAGTCGTTCTGAAGTGGGTAGTTTGGGAGTTTCTCGTAGTGGCCCGGTGAAGTAGCAGCGTTCTCCGCGCGAGACTCTTTCACCCCAGCAGCTTCGAGATTGGTACGCTGAGAGTGGAGGGTCGCTGAGTAGTGCTCGCTGCCCGTACGTCATTAGCACGGGTGTTCGGACTGGTCAGACTTGTGGGACGCGTAGTCACACAGAGTCTCGCTGCTTTGCACGTCTGAGCGAAGCTTGGCGTACAGAGTTTGAAGACGACGCTGAGCTCCCTGACTGGTTGGAGCTTCTTAGGCAGAGGGTAGATATCTTTGCTCTTGACTATGATGCTATTCTCACTGCAATGTATGCATTGTCTACTAGTGCCGAGGGAGTCTGTCACCTGTGTGTGCCGCCTGACCCGGGCATTGAGGCCACTGCTCTAGGTGCTGGTGAGGCTGCTGCTCTAGGTGCTAGTGCGTCTGCTGCCCCAGGTGCCAGTGCGTCTGCTGCCCCACGTGCCAGTGCGTCTGCTGCCCCAGGTGCTGGTGAGTCTGCTCTCTCACGTACTACGTCGGCTCTGGCCTTCCACACCTTCACCCTTCACTCGGGTGCGTCCCGCTCCTTCTTTCGAGACCGCACCACTCTTACGCCGCTTAGTCGGCCGGTTGCAGTCTCCCTAGCAGACCCCTCTGGAGGTCCTGTCCTTGCTAGCTTCTCCACTGTCTTACCGTGTCCGGCAGCCCCCTCTGGCACCCTGTCAGGTCTCTACCTCCCCTCATTCTCTACGAACTTGGTGAGTGGAGCGGACCTACAGGATAGGGGGGTTGACCAGTTCACTCCTACGAGTCAGCGAGTGACCCACTCCACGTGTGCTCGGACAGGCCGACACTTGGCCACGTTCACCCGTCAGCCAGGGTCAAGCCTGTACACCCTTACTACTGAGCCTCCTCCGGCTGCTGAGTCTGCGTAGGTAGCTGCGTCGAGTCAGGTGTTTGCTGCAGCGTCCAGGTCTGGTCCTGAGTCTGCTCCCTGCTCGTGTCATCTGCTGTCCCACCAAACTCTCCTTTGGCACCACCGCTTTGGTCACCCCTCCTTGCCTCGTCTTTGAGGCATGGCCTCCCGTGTCCTTGTCTCTGGTCTTCCTCGGTCTCTCCCTCCCATACCTCCGGGGCCCGGCCCTACCTGCGTGCCGTGCGTCGAGGGGCGACAGCGCGCCACCCCTCACTCCTCCGAGTTTCCTCCGAGAGAGGCTCCGCTACAGACTCTCCACATGGACGTGTGGGGCCCAGCCCGCGTCAGTGGGCAGGGGCGCGAGCGGTACTTCCTGCTGGTGGTTGACGACTACTCGCGTTACACCACAGTCTTCCCCTTCCGCAGCAAGGGTGACGTCACTGAGGTGTTGATCGACTAGATCCGCGCAGCTCGTCTCCAGCTCAGAGAGAGTTCCGGCTCGGACTTTCCTGTTCTGCGTCTGCACTCTGATCGAGGCGGAGAGTTTTCCTCTGCCCGTCTGGGAGCCTTCTGTCGTGCACAGGGCATCCGCCAGACCTTTATGCTTCCGAACTCTCCACAGCAAAATGGGATTGCTGAGCGCCGCATTGGCATGGTCATGGACGTCGCTCGTACGTCCATGATGCATGCGGCTGCCCCCCATTTTCTGTGGCCGTTTGCGGTTCGGTACGCGGCGCATCAGATCAACCTTCACCCCAGGGTCTATAGGCCGGAGACCTCCCCAGCCTTGCTGTGGACGGGGAAGGTCGGCGATGCGTCTGCGTTCCGTGTCTGGGGATCTCGAGCGTTTGTCCGCGACTTGTATGCGGACAAGTTGTCCCCCCGTGCTGTTCCCTGCGTCTTCCTTGGCCTCCCCCCCCGACGTGTTTGGGTGGCAGTTTTACCACCCCACCTCACACCGTGTTTTGTCTGTCAAACACTTAATGTGTTGTTATTGTGTAGGCTATAGTGGGTTAGCCTTTAGGGGGTACACAAAGTTAGGGTTTCCTACTTGTACTCCAACTTTCATAGTTAAATCACTTCTACTTCGTAACATGGAATCAGAGCAGGTCCTCTACTAGGACCGATTCCTAGGGCCCACCATTACTGCTACTTACTAGCGCCCTCGTGCGCTCTACTGTTGGAGCGCCCTCGAGTGCCTCCCCCCCCTAGCGCCCTCGTGCGCCTCGCTTTCACGGCCCCTTAAGGCCATTAGTGACCCACGCGCCGCCCCTTAGAGGCCCCGTAGACCCCACAAGCCGCCCCCTACAGGCCCCTTAGAGGCTCCGTCGGCCCCGGTTGCCCCGTGCGCCCACCCCCCCTAGTGGCCCTGTGGGCTCCGTCGACCCCACGTACCGCCTCCCTAGCGGCCCCGCTGGCCCCGTCGACCCCGCGCGCCCACCTCCCCTAGTGGCCCCGTCGGCCCCGTCGAACCCACGTCCCGCCCCTTAGCGGCCCCGTTGGCCCCGTCCACCCCGCGGGCAGACCCCTTAGCGGCCCGGTCGGCCCCGTCGACCCCACGCGCCGCCCCTTAGCGGCCTCGCTGGCCCTGTCGACCCCGTACGCGACCCCCTTAGCGGCCTCGTCGGCCCCGAATGCCCCGTGCGCGCCCACTCCTTAGCGGCCCCGTCGGCCCCCCTCGACCCACGCGCCGCCCCTTGGCACCCCACCGCAACACCCTCGGCCCCGCCAGAACGAGCCGCCCAAACCGAGCAATCCGAACCGAGCCACCCAACCCGAACCGAGCCGCCCGACCCGAGCCGCCCAGCCCGAACCGAGCCGCGCCGCCCGAACCCAGCAGCGCCGCCCTACTCGAGCCGAGCCGCCCTACCTGAACCGAGCCGCGCCGCCTGTACTGGACCGAGCCGCCCTGCCTGAGTCGCCCTACCTACTGTTTTGAGGGTGCACCTACAACTACTACTGCTACTCTACTGTTACTCCTACTACTGCTATGGCTAGCCCTCCTGTGCTAGCTTTCAATGCTGAGGGTCGCCCAGTGAAGTTCGAAACCTGGCTAGATGACCTACACCTCTTCTTACAGCTCACTGCCAAGGAGGACATCTCACTGTACGATCACGCCCTAGGCCATGCTACTGCTCCTGCTGCTACTGCTGACAGCACTGCCCGCTCACAGTGGCAGACTCGTGACGCCCACACCCGCTTCGCTATTCGCAACTCCCTGCCGATAGACGAGCGCGAGCACTTTGGCCAGCACAAGACTGCACAGGCACTGTACACCGCTGTCGTTGCCCGCTACTCCTCACCTGCCTCTGCCACGCTAGGCCGTCTCTCACTCCCCTACCTGTTTCCCGACCTGGCCTCGTTCCACACAGTCGCTGACCTCATCACGCACCTCCGTACTAGTGAGGCCCGCTTCCGTGCCGCCATGCCCGATGAGTTTCTTGCCAAGAACCCTCCCCCGCTCTGGCTCACTCTCTACCACCTAGTCACCCGCCTCCCTGACACTCTGCGTGCTGTCAGGGATCACTTCCTAGCTTGCTGCCCCACTGAGCTCACCATTGCCCTCCTCGAGAAGGAACTGCTTGCAACTGAGGCTAGCATAGTCGCTGTAGGTGCCTCTAGTGGCGACCCCCGCACCCCTTTCTTTGAGGGGTGTTCCCCTTCCCCCCTTCTTCCCTCTGTTGCCTCTGCTTCTGCTGTCG
Source organism: Closterium sp. NIES-65 (assembly GCA_948144175.1). Lineage (NCBI taxonomy): Eukaryota > Viridiplantae > Streptophyta > Zygnematophyceae > Desmidiales > Closteriaceae > Closterium > Closterium sp. NIES-65. The sequence continues at coordinate 4,210,112 of CANXME010002591.1, forward strand.
ACCTTCTTGGTTTTGAGAAGGTCGGGGCCGCGTCTGCCTCGAGCGGGCGTCGCAGCGGCAAGGGCAAAGGGGGCAAGGGAGGCGGAGGTGACGGCGGGGGAGGCGGTGGTGGGGGTAGTGGCGGCAGTAGAGGTGGTGGTGGGGCTAGTGGCAGCGGTGGGGGTGGTGGCGGCAACGGCGGTGGCGGTGGCAGGGGCGGGAGCGGTGGTGGAGGCGGCGGTGGACGTGGCGGCACTGGCGGTGGCCAGAGCCTACAGCACTCTCCGTCGCCCCAGGAGCTCCGTGAGTGGTACACTCGGCACGGGGGGGGTGGTGGCCTTAGCTGCACGTACGTCATCCGCACTGGTGATCGCACTGGTCAGATGTGTGGGAGGGCGCACCCCACGCATCGCTGCTTCTCACGCCTTGACGACGCTTGGCATACTCAGTTCCCTGACGCCACTGAACTGCCCCATAGGGCTGATCTGATGAAGCAAAACATTGATATCTTTGCTCTAGACTTTGATGCTATTCTCTCTACCATGTATGTGATGTCTATAAGTGGAGAGGGTGCCCAGTACCAGAGTGTTCCGCCCGACCCGGGCATTCGACCCGGTAAGGCTACCGCTCTAGGTGCTAGAGTGTCTGCTACCCAAGGTGCTGGTGAGGTTGCTGCTCTAGGTGCTGGTGTGTCTACAACCCCTGTTACTGAGTTGAGCAGGTACTGCACACCTTGACACTAGACTCAGGTGCCTCCCGCTGTTTCTTTTGTGACCGCACGGCTTTTTAGCAGCTTACTCGGCCCGTTGCAGTCTCTCTCACTGACCCCTCTGGGGGTCGAGTCCTTGCGACCTCCTCCACTGTCCTCCCCTGTCCGGCCGTCCCGTCGGGCACACTGCCCAGTCTCTACCTCCCCTCGTTCTCTACGAACTTGGTGGCGGGTAGTGCGCTCCAGGACAGGGGTGTTCACCAGTTCACCCGTGCCTACGAGCGCGTGACACACTGCACGTGTGCTCGGACGGGCCGTCACCTGGCGACCTTCACACGGTAGCCGGGGTCGGACCTGTACACACTGACTACTGAGTCCCCTCAGGTAGCTGCGTCTACGTTTACGTCTGCGTTAGGTCAGCTGTCGGCCCCCTGCTCGTGCCGCTCTCTAGCGCACGAGATAGTCCTCTGGCACCACCGCCTTGGTCACCCGTCCGTGCAGCGCCTTCGGGCAATGCACAAACGGTACCTAGTCTCTGGTCTTCCGAGGGTTCTCCCTCCCCTCCCAGCCTCGCCTGCTCCTCCCTGCCTTCCCTGTGTCGAGGGGCGGCAGCGCGCTGCTCCTCACTCGTCCTCGTTTCCCCCGACGACTGCTCCCTTGCAGACGCTCCACATGGACGTGTGGGGCCCAGCCCGTGTCTGTGGTCAGGGTCAAGAGAGGTACTTCCTGATAGTTGTTGACGACTACTAGCGCTACACCACGGTCTTCCCCTTGCGCACCAAGGGTGAGGTCCCTGATGTTTTGATCCCTTGGATCAGCGCTTCTTGTCTCCATTTCAGCGAGCGTTTCCACTCGGACTTTCCTGTCCTGCTCTTGCACTCTGACAGAGGTGGTGAGTTCTCCTCCGACCTCCTGGCAGCCTACTGTGCGGAGCACGGCATCCGCCAATCGTTCACGCTTCCAGCCTCTCCACAGCAGAATGGGGTTGTTGAGCGTCGCATTGGCTTGATCATGGAGGTCGCTCGTACCTCCTTGATCCATGCGGCCGCCCCCCCACTTTCTGTGGCCACTTGTGGTCCGATACGCTGCGCATCAGCTCAACCTCTAGCCCCGTGTCTCCTTTCCGGAGACTTCCCCGACACTGCGTTGGAAAGGAGAGGTTGGCGGTGCGTCGCGTTTCAGGGTCTAGGTATCTCGGGCTTTTGTTCGCGATACGTCAGCAAACAAGCTCTCCTCCCGTGCTGTTCCGTGTGTCTTCCTCGGCTTTGTCCCGGACGCGTCTAGTTGGCAGTTTTACCACTCCGCCTCGCGCCGTGTCCTAGCCTCTCAGGACGTCACCTTTGACGAGTCGGTACCCTTCTACCGCGTCTTCCCCTACCGCACTGCCCTACTCCCTCCCCCGCCTCTCTTCCTCGCGCCAGGTGCTGCTGCAGTAGGCCCCCTCCCCCCTCAGGGTGCCGCTCCCTCAGGTGTGTCCTAGGTAGACCCGGTTGAGCCTGTCGAGGTAGCTGTTGACTCTCGTCCTCCTCGGGGTGCTGAGCCTGAATGTTTTGAGCATGGGGGTGCAGAGTCTGGGGGTGCTGAGCCTGGGGGTGCTGAGCCTGGGGGTGCGGAGACTGGGGGTGCTGAGCCTGGTAGTGCTACGCCTGGAGGAGCTCTCTCCTCTCAACAGCAGTGTGAGTACTGCAGCCTCAGGCGGGGTGCTGGTGGAGCTGGTGCTCGTGCTTCCTCGCCCAGGCGGGAGCTGCCCTCTCCCCAGTGTCTTTGTGAGTGGTACGCACGGCGCTGCAGTCTCCGGAGTGGCGCTCCTAGTGTCGCGGACCCTACTACTGTTAGAGACTAAGGACGGAGTCTACGAAGATTAGGTGCTTAAAATTCTCAAAATCGTTGGCTTAGAATTCTGGACAAAAACGTCGCGCTCACAAGAAACGCCGTCACAAAACGTTCACGGGCAAAACTTCACTAATACGCGATATGTTGTAGCTCTACTCCGTGGCTACAATTCCCAAGTTGAATCATACGAAAAGGTGAAGTATTTCTTGAGTTATCAATTTCGGCGCACTAGGGAGTATGCTGCCATAGAATCTTAACTCAATCACAAAGTTCTCACACAAGTTCACAATTACTACACAAGAGAGTTAGAGTGACAATAAACCAGGTGGGATGGGATGAGGAGGATGAGAGGGAAGGTCCCAAGAGAGTCCACAACCAAGGAAACCCCATGCCACACAATTCCCCTCTCCATAGGCAACCCCACTTTCACTTTTGTCACTATCCCAACCTCCACAATCCACCTCAACCCAACTTGGCCACACTTGCCAACCTGGTTTGGTTTCTCCCAACCATTTGGCAGCAACTACAGTAGAAAAGACGAATTTCTCAACCCCCAAAAGTCTGTACCCCATATTGAGTCAACCCCACAACTTCCCACAGTTGCCACAATCAAATATGAAAAGCATACGAACTCCAACGTTCGTAACTTTCTTGTTCGTGCTCCGATTGAAGCTATACTTGGTTCGTCGGAAAGCTCTTGAGCAGACGAGTCACTTCAGATATCTGCTCAAGCCAAATAACATTCACACACACTCAGAAAAACCAAACCACATCCAACACAAATTCTTGCACACGCTCACACCACGCATGCAACGCATGAACATATGATGGGAGGCAGACAGACGTGAATGCAAATGATAGCATCACATAACAGCTACTGGTAATGCGGACCCAGGCGTTGGAGCTGCTGCTGGTGCTGCGGACCCGGGCGTTGGAGCTGCTGCTGGTGCTGCGGACCCGGGATTTGGAGCTGCTGCTGGTGCTGCGGACCTGGGCGTTGGAGCTGCTGCTGGTGCTGCGGACCCGGGCGTTGGAGGTGCTGCTGGTGCTGCGGACCCGGGCAATGGAGGTGCTGCTGGTACTGCAGTCCCGAGCGTTGGAGCTTCTGCTGGTGCTGCGGACCCGGGCGTTGGAGCTGCTGCTGGTGCTGCAGACCTGGGCGTTGGAGCTGCTGCTAGTGCTGCAGACCCGGGCGTTGGAGGTACTGGGGGTGCTGCTGGAGTTGCTGGAGGTTCTGGTGCTGTCTCTGCTGCTGCAGGGGGCACCTGACGGCCGCGGCCGTACTTTGTTCCACTCCTTCAGCAGGTTCTTGGTCAGTCACCTCCGCCTTGTCCCCCTCCCTCTGCAGAGTGTCGGCCGCCGGTCCAGTCGCAGTCACAGCCACCGCCTGCTTCGCCACTTCCTTGTCCTTCTCCCTACACTGGTCCTACAAGCGGTCTCACAGAGCGTCGTCAGCCTGAGTCTCGCCCTGTGTCGCCTTTGTCCTCTCCTCAGTCCCCTGTTTGTACTACTTCCACCAGTCGCCGTGCTCCGCGTGAGCGTCCGCCACCAGTCCCTGGCACACACCGGATGTCACTGGGTCCCTCCACTACTCCACAGCGTGTCCTTCTGTGGTCTCCTCCTGCGTCCTCTCTTCCTGCTCTTGCTGACCCTGAGTCTGACTCTCTTCGTGCTGCCAGTCCTACTGTCACGCGGCTCATGGCCACTGCTGTCACTGACCCTTTGTTTGAGTCTGCTGCTGCGTCTGTCCTAGTTGCTGAGCGTGTCGACTTTGCTGCTCGCTGTCGTCTAGACTACGCTACCAGTCTTGTCGCTGAGTCTGAGTCTGTCTTTCCTCCGTCTTTCGGGGGTGAGTGCGCTCTTAGCACGGACGTCCTTGAGGACAGACAGGAGGATCTTGAGTGTCTTGCAGCCGCTGCGCCCCATCTCGTGTCCATGCTAGTTGCCCCTGAGGGAGACCCGGATGCACCAGACATCCCGACTCCTCGATCGTACGCTGAGGCGATCGAGGGTCCCTACTCCTCTCAGTGGCAGTCAGCCATGGAGACAGAGATGGCTTCCTGGAAGTCCACAAGCACCTACGTCGTCGAGGTTCCCCCACGTGGGGCGAACATCGTCAGTGGCATGTGGACTTTTAGGAAGAAGCGGCCGCCGGGTTCTCCGCCTGTCTTCAAGGCGCGCAAAGTTGCTCCAGGCTTCACTCAACGAGAGGGAGTTGACTTCTTCCAGACCTTCTCCCTGACCCCGAAAATGACCACCCTTCGGGTTCTCCTGCACGTCGCTGCTCAGCGTGACTACGAGCTTCACTCTCTTGACTTCAACACAACTTTCTTGCAGGGCAGTCTGCACGAGGAGATCTGGCTGCGCCACCCTCTTAGCTTCACTGGGTCGTTCCCTCCTGGTACCCAGTGGAGCCTCCGCCGGCCGGTCTACGGTCTCCGCCAGGCGCCACGTGAGTGGCACGACACACTGAGGACTACTCTTGCAGCACTTGGGTTCTCTCCTACTGCTGCCACGTCGCTGTTTCTACGCACCGACATTTCACTTCCACCGTTCTACATCCTCGTGTACGTCGACGACTTGGTCTTTGCCACGGGTGACACTCAGTCTCTCGCCCACGTGAAGTCCAAGCAGCAGAAGAGACACACGTGCACAGACCTGGGTGAACTGCGCAGCTACCTTGGCTTGCAGATCACCCGAGAAAGAGCACGCCGCACCATTACCCTGACTCAATCACACATGGTGCAGCAGGTCCTTCAACGCTTCGGCTTCACCTGGTCCTCAGCACAGGCCACTCCTCTAGCTATAGGTTACTCGCTCTGAGCTCTGCCTTCGGATGAGTCCGTAGAGTCGAGTGGTCCTTACCCAGAGCTAGTTGGTTGCCTCAAGCTCTGCCTTCGGATGAGTCCGTAGAGTCGAGTGGTCCTTACCCAGAGCTAGTTGGTTGCCTCATGTACCTGATGACTTGCACTCGTCGTGACCTAGCATACCCTCTTGGCCTTCTGGCTCGCTACGTGGCTCCTGGTCGTCACCGAAAGGTGCACTGGGATGCTGCAAAGAGGGTATTGCGCTACTTGTGCAGTACATCAGGCATGGGGCTCGTGCTTGGAGGAGGGAGCTCAGTTGTTCTCACTGGGCACTCAGACGCTTCTTGGGCTGACGAACAGACTACTCAGCGGTCGTCAGAGGGTTACACCTTCAGCCCTGGTTCTGGTTCAGTTTTGTGGCGCTCTACTCGTTCGTCTTCGGTTCTCAGCTCCAGTTGTGAGGCTGAGATCTACGCCACAGCCATGGCTGCACAGGAGTTACGATGTCTCACCTACCTGGTGACTGACCTTGGAGAGCGGCCTAGTTCTCCTCCCGTGCTTTACGTCGACAACAAGGCTGCCATTGCCTTGTATCAGGAGCACAGACGGGAGCACAGAACGAAGCACATCGCTCTCCGTTACTTCCTTGCTCCTGAGCTTCAGCAGCGTGGTCAGCTACGTCTCCGCTACGTGGCCTCTCAAGCCAACACCGCTGATGTTTTCACCAAGGCACTCCAGCCTAGTGATCATCAGCGCTTCTGTACTTTGTTGGGGCTAGTGCCCACATTGTCTCACGTGTTTTAGGCTTTGCCTGTACTGTAATCTCTATATATATACTCCTTGTTGAGATCACCCTTGCTGTCTGTACTACTTATATATACCTCTGCATGTGAACTGGCCTTGTGGCCCTTTGCTTGTGCTCGGAGTGTGTGGTGACGTTGTGATCCACCCTAAGCTTGCTTGCCTTTCTTGACTGGACTTGTGACCCCTTGTTCTCCCCCACTTTGCCTATGGGGGTGTGTCAAACACTATATGTGTTATTATTGTGTAGGCTATAGTGGGTTAGCCTTTAGGGGGTACACAATGTTGGTGCAACCCTACGGTTTGCACTCGGATTGTTGTCCGTGTGCGTGCATGTGTGTGTGTATGGAATGGTATGAGGGCATGGGATAATATATATTTCATGCTTATAATTGCGTGTGAATGTTGAGTAATGATGTCGAGTGTGTGTATCGAGTGTGTGTGTTGAGTCAATAGCGAGTTGTCGCTAGACGCGTGTTACGCGGTCGTTTGTGTCTCGCGCGCGGTTTCTATTTTGTCGTGCGCGGTTTCTATTTTGTCCTGTGTTGAACGTTCGGCTTGTCGCAGGTGTGTGCAGAAGACCCATCAAGAACTCAAGGATGAGTTTTTGATGAAGAGCCCGAGCCTTTGTGTCAAGCCTCGAGTGATTTCGAAGCTCGCCAAAAGGGTGCACCTCAAGATATTGAAGATAGTTACATTACTTTGTGTAGTGTAACATTTCACTTGGTGTAGGCCTTAGTGAAGGGTAGTTTCGAGACCCTTCGTGGTTGGGGACAGTGTGGCACTGTTCCACATCACTGTACCTCGGCTCTTGGGGTTTGTAGGAGCTGGGAGTCATTCCCAACTCGTAACTCTTCCTAACTCTTCCTATCTTGTGTTCTAAGACTATATTGCTGCCATAGTGCTGTTTGTTTAAACCAACGCTGTGTCGTCAGTTCTTAATGAACGCGTGCAATTTAAATTGCGTATTGTAGGCGAAATCAAGGCGCTCCAGATCCAAGTTGAATGAAGTCATTTGGAGTTGTGAGCAGATTACTATGAACGTTTGAAGCCGCTGAGCAGAAATCCGACTGTGCACTCTATCTTTCGTTTTAGGCACATTGGAGCCTGTTGTGACTATAACAAGTGGTATCAGAGCCCCTTGGAGCAGTTTCGACAATGGCTGGACATGAGGAAAGGGGTGGCAGAGGTGCTGGTGGTAGAGGAGAAGCCCAAGCTCAAGGCCAACCCCATGACTCAGCCATGGCGCCCGTGCAACCAAGTGTTGGCCCATCTAGGGATGAGCCTAGAGTGTTTGGCCTTGACAAGTTCAATGGTGACAACTTTGCTGAGTGGTCCTTCAGAATGGAGAACATATTTGACCACTATGACCTGCTGGAGGTGATGGAAGGAACGGAGAAGCGTCCCGAGAACGACCCGGAGAAGAGCCCGTGGGTGTGGAAGAGTGCACAAGGCTACCTCCTACTTGGGCAAGCGTTGGGGAGCAGCCAAATCCGTCACATCAAGCCATTCCAGTGTGAACCAGAGAAGGGACCAAAAGCATGGGCTTCTCTCAAGGGTGTACACGCTCCTGCAACAGCGGCGGTAGCTGTGGTGTTGGAACGGCAAATGGCGATGTTACGAATTGAAGAGGATGAAGCGGTTGAAGAAGGGGTGCAGAAATTCTTCGACTTGTTGACGCGGCTTGAGGGAGCTGATTTGAACTATAGTGAGCTCCAAAAGAAGACCAAGTTGCTGGCCCTACTCCCCGAATCATGGTCCTCGCTCATCATCAACCTGAATCGCGACTTGCCCCGCCTCTCGCTCGAAGACGTGAAGCGAGCTATCCTTCAAGAGGATTTCCGCCGCCGTGAGTTGGCGAGTGCGGATGGCGCTGGGGCAGCAAGCATCGGCCGTGGATATGGTCGAGGATGAGGCAGAGGACGAGGGGGAGGAAGGTTTGGTGGCAGCAACTTCAGCGGAGGCCGCGGGAGTGGCGGTTACGGCAGCGACGACAAGAGCTACGGACGCGGTCGCCGCCGATTCGACGGCAAGTGTCACTATTGCCACAAGAGCGGACACATGTGGCGCGACTGCTACAAACTCCCTGATGGTTGGACCCCTGCTCAAGGCCAAGAGGGTAGAGGAGTAGGAGGAGGGAGAGGACGAGGCCGTGGAGCCCGTGGCGGTCGCGGTGGCGGAGCTGCAAACATGACGAGCGGAGACAATGACAAGGACCCGAGCAACGATCGGTACCTGGGTCTATTCTACTTCGTGTCGACGCAAGTACCGACTAGTCCAGAGAAGGATGAAGGCTTTGAGGAGCCAGCAGCTGTGGGTAAGGTGACCCTACACCCTCTGGACTATTGGGTGATCGATAGTGGCGCTACCTATAGCATGACACCTCGCCCGGACTTGCTCACCGAACTCGAACTGTCACCGGTGAAGCATGTCACATCGGCTTTGGGGCAGCGAGCGGAGGTGAAAGGCATGGGCAAGGCCATGTTTAAGGGTGCTGATGGGAAGATGGTGGGCCTCAAGAATGTGCTTTGGGTGCCCAGCCTTGCTGCCAACCTGATTTCCGTGCGGCGGTTGGCAAGGGCCGGCATGGACACGAACTCGAAGGGAGCCAAGACCTACACCGCAAGGCTTGGCAATCGGATTCTTTGGGACCTTCATGAGGACAGAGATGTCTACAACGAGATGTGGCAGATCCCTGTGGTCCCAATGCTTAAGGAGAGGCAAGTGGCAGCAAGCGTCAGCACCAAAGGTGGAGCGATTGGTAGCGGCGATTGCGCGGGCGGTCGCGCTAAGGAGAAGGAGCCCAAGAAGTGCAAACTTGGAGGGACCAGCAAGCTTGGTGAACCTATGGAGAGAGGTGCAGCAGCCAAGGAGCAGCAAAAGGGTGAGAAGAACCCTGAGGCAGCAGCGGAGGAGGACTACGGAGAGAGTATGTGGGGCGCTATTGCGAGCGCGGCATTCTCCAACTTCGGCTACGGAGGAGTGTGATTGGCTCACCTTGCATCGGCGCATGGGGCATATGGCCCTGCCCATCTTGCAGCAGCTAGTAAAGAATTAGATGGTTGCTGGCATACGTGTGAAGGGGGAGCCCAATGAGGTACTTGGCTGCCCGACGTGCATGCAAGCCAAGTTCACCCGATTCCCGTTCTCTAGTTCGGAGGCGACGGCTAAGGCACCGCTTGATGAGGTGGTGATGGACGTGGTGGGCCCCCTGAAGCTTGGAGCTGCTGGAGCTGAGTATTTTCTCACCATTTTCGACGTCTACACCCGCATGACTTGGGTGTATGTGCTGGCCAAGAAGAGCGACGTGGCTGAAACGTTGAAGACGGATTGGTTCCCGATGGTGGAGCGGCATCAAGACCGTCTAGTCAAGTCAATCCGCACCGATCGAGGGGGAGAGTTCCTGAGGAAGGAGTTTGGGTTGTGGCTAAAGAAGAATGGTATTCGGCACTCCCTCACCATGCCATACTCCCCTGCAATGAACGGCATCGCCGAGCGAGCGAACCGCACAATCACGGAGGCGGCACGCGGGTTGCTCATTGAAGCCGGGCTACCCAACTATTTCTGGCCTGATGCAGTGCGGAGTGTTGTGCCAACACATTACAGTGGCACGGTCATTGCACTCCCATTCGGCCTGCAAGCCTGCTCAGCTTCTGGAATTTTGTGGGGAGGTTGTTCAACATGTGTTCTTCAAACCCTCAAAGTTTCAGAGGTTTTGAAGCAGTTACCAAGGCGTGACAACATTTTATGTTTCAAGACTTATGGCATCCCAGAAGTGTGTGTTACTCCTTTTTGGTAACACGCGAGTTCACCATTTCGGCTGCTGACTCGTCTATCAAGCTCTGATTGGTCTGAAATTCGGTCTGGCAGTTTTATTCCCCGCTGTGCAGGTGTTCACGAAGTTTCAGAACGATCCAACATGTGAGCATTGCGTGACAGCTGCCGAAATGCACTGTTCCGTAGTCATGGTGCACTGTTGGCAGCATTTCCCTTGCCACCCTTTCATTGTTGTCATGCCAATGGTGCAGGGACAGAGAATGAGACAAGAAGTACAGGTGTTCAAGTGGGAATCTACAGCCCTCCTTTTGAGAAGTTTGGTCTTCCTGGAACCAGCTTGCAAGAGGGTGCAAGTGGGAAGACAAGCTGACTCATGGTTGGCTTAACTCGCAATTGGTTGCCTTGAGTACAGCTCTGAACATCCATGTGTGGTTGGCTTTGCTGACCTAGCTAGGACGTTTCCCATCCTTCTCTAGCCTTTCTCCCCTAGGACTCAACATTCTCTGAGTTCCCAGGATGACCCAACCCCTTATGAGTCCCCTAGGCAATGTTGTACTCACCTCTTCCTTGCATCAATGAGAATACACGTTTTTTAGCCGAGCTTACTTTTTCGTTCACTGCGTAGTGCACACACTTCTGATAATAGCAAATAATATACCGTTGGAAAGCAGACACCTAAGGCTAAGTTTCAGCCTCATGTGATATCGGAGCTGATCGTGACGGTGTTTTGAACAGAGGCGGTTTGAAGACTTCAGATTCTGCTTAGGGGGTTTCATGGGCATCCGCGACCTCTAAGTGGACTCTTGACTATAAGAAGTGGTATCAGAGCTGTTCTACTCTGTTCTTGGGTGAATATGGAGGCTGAAGGTTCTGCTCCAGCCGGTCCTTGTGGCAGTGGTGGCGTGAGAGGCGCTGGGGAAGCGGGAAGAGGCGTTGCAGGCGGATCTGCACCAATGGCTTCCGTTTCAACATCAGCTAAGGATGATGTGAAGGCATTCAACCTGGAGAAGTTCTCTGGGGAGGATTGGGCATCATGGAGCTTCAGGATGGAGCTCCTCTTCAACCATTATGGGCTGCTTGAAGTGATGGATGGAGAATTGAAGAGGCCTACAAGCGAAGGAGCGACCAAAGAATGGGATCGCCGGTCCAAGGATGGATTCTTCCTTCTCTCCCAATGCCTCTCATCCAACCAGCTGCACCACATCAAGCATCTCATCAAGGAAGTTGAGTGTGGTCCTAAGGCATGGAAGATATTGAAGAATGTCCATGCCCCCAGCAGCGAAGCTATGGTGGTGGTGCTCGAGCGACAACTCCATGCAGTGAAGATCAACGAGGGTGATGCCGTACAAGGAGCGTTCGATCAACTCAGGGACCTCTATGTGAAACTCTCTGCTGCTGGTGTGGACTACCCTGAAAAAATCAAGTGCTACAAGGCTCTCTCCCTGCTGCCGGAGTCGTGGGGGCCCTTGGTGGTCAACCTTAATGGTATGAAGGACTCGTGGTCCCTTGAGTGGATTCGCGCGCAAGTTCTTCAAGAGGAGTTTCGGAGGAAAGAGCTGACCGCTGCTGCCGGTGAAGGTGGAGGTCCAGCCTACGGCATGAAGGGCTTCAAGGGGCGTGGCAGCAAGAAAGGCAAGGCCAAGGAAGGCTCTGGAGGGGAGCAGCATTCGGGAGGGAAGCGTGGCAACAAGGGAGGCAAGCGGTGTGGCGGCAAGTGTTGGTATTGCCATGTGGAAGGGCACCCATGGTTCAAGTGCCGCAAGCTACCTGATGGTTGGAGGCCTGGTCAGCCATCAATTGAGGGCTCCAAGGGTGTTCATGGAGCTATGGGAGAAGGCGTGGGCAGTGAGGCGGGCGATGGAGGTGCTGGCAGATACGGCGGCATGTTCTACCATGTAGGAGAGGCGTGCTCCGAGGACATGGTTGTGCCGGCCAGCAAGGTTGCTCTTCACCGCTCCTCCCATTGGGTCATCGACACGGGAGCCTTCATGACCATGACCAACCGAGAGGATCTACTGGATGAAATCAGGCCATCAAAGGCAGCCACCGTCGTTTCAGCCACCAGCCAAGTTGTACCCGTGCGTGGCGAGGGGAGAGCCATGTTCATGGGTGCGGATGGGAGGCTTGTGGGGCTGAAGCGTGTTCTCCTTGTTCCTGGATTGTGTGCCAACCTCCTCTCTACCAAGGCCTTAAGTGAGTCAGGGATGAAGATGGAGATGTTGGGCACAAAGGTTTTCAAGGCAACTCTGGATGGGCGCGTGTTGTGGGACCTCCGAGGCGGCAAGGACATGCACCGGTCCATGTGGGAGATACCGGTGCTGCCATGGAAGGAGGCGGCTGCGCGCTTGGCTGCTGGAGGTGTGAGAGGAGGGCGTGTTAACCACGTGGACAATGGAGGAGGTGGTGATGATAGTGATGGTGGGCTCCTTGGGCATGGAGGGGCTGAGTTACCAAGTGTAACTCCTAGCACGGGTGAGACGGATTGGCTCACCGCACACCGTCGCTTTGGCCACGTGGCGCTACCTCAGTTGCAGCAGCTGTTCAAGGAGGAGAGAGTCAAGGGGCTGATGATAAAGGGGGAGCCCAAGGAGGTGGGATCTTGTGAGACTTGCTTGACCAGCAAGTTTTCACGGTTTCCCTTCCATTCGGTGGAGGGGAAGTCGAGCGACCCGGTGGAGCTCGTGCATGTGGATCTCGTGGGACCCATGAAGGTGAAGGGAGATGGTGGGGCCCTGTATTCCATGACCATGGTGGATGACAACACAAGGCTCACCTGGTCCTTTCCACTTGCAAAGAAAAGTGATGCTGCAAGGATCATCATTGAAGAGTGGCTGCCCTTGGTGGAGCGAGAGAGCGGCAAGCGGGTGAAGGCGATTCGTAGCGACCATGGTAGGGAGTTCTTGGGAGCGGAGTTCCGGAGCTGGCTGAAGCGGCACGGCATCAAGCAGCAGCTCACCACGGCCTACACTCCTCAATCCAATGGCGTGGCAGAGAGAGCGAACCGGACCATCATGGAGGGTCGGAGAACGATGTTGGTAGACTCGGGTCTACCCTTACGATTCTGGCCCCTCGCTATTCGCCATGCCACCGTCATCAAGAACCGAGTATTGACTCATGTGGGAGGGCAGCATTGGGTCCCTATGGAGAAGTGGAGAGGCAAGAAGCCCCTGGTGGATATGCTTCGAGTCTTCGGGTGCATGGGAATCGTGCACGTCCCTAAGGAGAAGCGTGACAAGCTTCAAGCGGCAGCGGTGTGGGCTGTTCATTTGGGACTTGCACAAGGGAGCAAGGGGTGGCTCATGTGGGACCCAAAAGCCAACACCCTCTTCACCACCAGAGATGCCAAGTTCATGGAGGGGCTCATGTTCAAGGAGTGGTTGGAGCGAGGGAGGAGCAGATGTAGCTGAGAGATGTGATGCCGGGGAGGAGGTGCAGCAACCAACACCATCCCCTTCACTTCCACCAAGGCGGACAACCCAAGGGAAGCGTGGTGCTGTCCGCGGTGGAGTTAAGGAGGGTGCAGCCAAGGAGAGGCCCAAGAGAGCTGCTCGCCCAAGGGATTTCCTCAAGTATGAAAGGCTTGGGGGTCCTAAGGCATTGCTGGTCCAGGGGGAGGAAGATGATGAGGAGAAGGGAGCCGAGGAAGAGATGGAGCAGATTTGTTGCTTCGGTGTCAACTTACCTCATGAACCGGCTTCAATGGAGGAAGCACTTGCTGGAGATGATCGAGAGGCTTGGTTGGCTTCAAGGGAGGATGAGTTTCAGAGTCTCATGGAGAATGGAACATGGACCCTCACTGATCTGCCCCCTGGAAGAAAGGCATTGGATTGCACGTGGATATTACGTGTGAAGACCGATGCGGAGGGGAAGTTGGAGAGGCGCAAAACAAGACTTGTGATCAAGGGTTTCCAGCAGAGGGAGGGGGTTGACTTTAAGGAGGTGTTTGCTATTGTTGCCAAGGCTCCTACGCTCCGGGTGTTGCTGGCAGCAGCTGCTGTTTGTGGTTGGAAGGTGGAGCAAATGGATGTGAAGACGGCTTTCCTCTATGGCGTGGTAGATGAGGAGATCTACATGAAGCAGCCAGAGGGGTATGACGATGGGAGCGGACGTGTTTGCAGGCTCAACAAGGCCATCTATGGCCTCAAACAAGCTCCAAGGTGCTGGTATGCAAGGCTGATGGAGGCGTTGGAGGCTCTTGGCTTCAAAGTCAGCGGGTGCGACGAGAGTCTCTTCATGACCGAGGGGGAGGAGGAGAAGGTGTTTCTCCTTGTCTATGTCGATGACATTCTCCTCTTCTCTCCATCTCTAGAGAGGATCAAGGAGGTGCAAGGGAAGCTGAAGGAGACCTTTCAATGCAAGGCCCTTGGACCGGTGGGGTATTACCTTGGTCTTCACGTGGAGAGGGACGAGGTGAAGGGATGGTTGAGGCTTCACCAACACAAGTACCTTGCAGCCATGGGGGAGAGGTATGGGCTGGAGGAAGGGAGGAGCGTAAAGACTCCACTACACTCAGGGTTTCAGCTACATCTTGATGAAGAGGAGGGTGAGGTGTTGGAGCCCGAGTTGCAGCGTCGGTTCCAGTCAATGGTGGGGAGCTTGATGTATGCTTCAGTCAACACTCGCCCCGATATTTCATTCGCGGTTTTGCAGCTGGCTCGTGTGGTGTCTAGGCCCCTTCAAGAGCACCTTGATGCAGCAGAGAGGCTGGTGAGGTACTGCATGGCAACCTCAAGGGTGGGGCTGCAATATTCAGTGCATGGGCAGCTGAAGCAAAAGGGAGTGGAGGAGGTGAGCACGAAGACCGGTGCACCTGCAAGGCGTGGACACTTGTACCTCTCGTGCTTCACCGACGCTACATGGGCAAGTGAAATCAGTGATGCAACATCCCATGGTGGCTATGTATGCTGTGTTGGAGGGAGTCCAGTGAGCTGGAAGTCTAAGAAGCAAGGGGAGATAGCTCTCTCATCAACGGAGAGCGAGTACATGGCGTTGTTTCATGGGGTGAAGGAGGTGGTTTGGATGAGGAGGTTGCTTGAGGAGTTGGGGCAGGAGCAAGAGGGTCCTACACCTGTGTTTTATGACAGCCAAGGAGCAATTGCAATGGCTCGCAATGCTGTGCTCCATGGGCTGAACAAGCACATGCATATCAAATGGCATTGGGTGAGGAAGGAGGTGAAGAAGGGCACTGTCTCCTTAAACTACATCGACACTACCAAGCAACCTGCAGATTTTTTTACGAAGCGGCTTGTAGAGCATCAGCATTGGACCTGCGCCACCTTGTGTGGCATGTCCTTCAACTAAGGGAGGCAGCTTCAGGGAGCAGCTAAGGGATGAATGAGAGCACGATGAGGGGGGGTTTGTTGTGCCAACACATTACAGTGGCACGGTCATCGCACTCCCATTCGGCCTACAAGCCTGCTCAGCTTTTGGAATTTTGTGGGGAGGTTGTTCAAGATGTGTTCTTCAAACCCTCAAAGTTTCAGAGTTTTTGAAGCAGTTACCAAGGCGTGACAACATTTTATGTTTCAAGACTTATGGCATCCCGGAAGTGTGTGTTACTCCTTTTTGGTAACACCCGAGTTCACCATTTCGGCTGCTGACTCGTCTATCAAGCTCTGATTGGTCTGGAATTCGGTCTGGCAGTTTTATTCTCTGCTGTGCAGGTTTTCGCCAAGTTTCAGAACGATCCAACATGTGAGCATTGCGTGACAGCTGCCGAAATGCACTGTTCCGTAGTCATGGTGCACTGTTGGCAGCATTTCCCTTGCCACCCTTTCATTGTTGTCATGCCAATGGTGCAGGGACAAAGAATGAGACAAGAAGTACAGGTGTTCAAGTGGGACTCTACAGCCCTCCTTTTGAGAAGTTTGGTCTTCCTGGAACCAGCTTGCAAGAGGGTGCTAGTGGGAAGACAAGCTGACTCATGGTTGGCTTAACTCACAATTGGTTGCCTTGAGTACAGCTCTGAACATCCATGTGTGGTTGGCTTTGCTGACCTAGCTAGGACGTTTCCCATCCTTCTCTAGCCTTTCTCCCCTAGGACTCAACATTCTCTGAGTTCCCAGGATGACCCAACCCCTTATGAGTCCCCTAGGCAATGTTGAACTCACCTCTTCCTTGCATCAATGAGAATACACGTTTTTCAGCCGAGCTTACTTTTTCGTTCACTGCGTAGTGCACACACTTCTGATAATAGCAAATAATATACCGTTGGAAAGCAGACACCTAAGGCTAAGTTTCAGCCTCATGTGATATCGGAGCTGATCGTGACGGTGTTTTGAACAGAGGCGGTTTGAAGACTTCAGATTCTGCTTAGGGGGTTTCATGGGCATCCGCGACCTCTAAGTGGACTCTTGACTATAACACGGAGCGCGTGTGTGGCCAAGAACAGAGCCTTGACTCATGTGGGAGCAGACAAATGGGTGCCCTATGTGGAGTGGCTAGGAAGGAAGCCAAAGGTGGATATGCTTCGTGTGTTCGGGTGCATGTGCATGGCGCTCGTGCCTAAACATCTTCGGCACAACAAGCTTGGTGCCAAGACGGTATGGGCCGTGCACTTGGGCATGGCTCAAAACAGCAAGGGATGGCTTCTTTGGGACCCATTCACCAAGAAGTTCTTGGTGAGCAAGGACTGCAAGTTCATGGAGAACTTCATGTACAAGGATTGGAAGGCGGAGAATGAGGCCAAGATAGGCGTGCGGTTTGGGGAAGTGAAGAGTTTCGGTTTGGAGCATTTGGAGCTGCCTTTGGAGCTGAGCAGTGGCAGCACAACCACGAGGCAATCCTCCCTTGTGAATGGGGGAGAGGAGGCCAATGATGCAGAGGAAAAAGAGGAGGAGGTGCAGCAAGTGAGCGAGCGTGCACCGTCACTCCCTTCCCGTACTATGAGTGCTCCACGGATTCGAGCCACACCGCAGCAACACCAAGGCCTTCGAGTCCCTGCAGCTGAGGAGGAAGGAAGGGGGAAGAGGAGAGCTCAACCCCCTAATAGGCTGACTTATGATGCACTGGGAAAGCAGGGCAAGACAGCCCTGGCCGGAGCGGCAATGATGGCCGGAGACGACGAGGAGAGTGACTACGAGGAGTGTGCCTTCGCGTTCTTCTCTCCGGTGGAGATGCCGGGAGAACCAGCAACTCTCAAGGAGGCTTTGGAGAGTAGTGATGCTGAGGAGTGGAAGAAGGCCATGGAGAGTGAGCTGAAGAGCATCGAAGAGAATGACACGTTTGAATAGGTGGAGCTACCGGAGGGGCGTACGGCGATAACGTCCAAGTGGCTCTTCAAAATCAAGTCGGATGCCGACGGCAAGATCGAGCGCTACAAGTCTAGGCTTGTAGCCAAGGGGTACCAGCAGAAGGAGAAGGTGGACTTTAATGAGCTGTTTGCCCCTATGGTGAAGCCGACGACGCTGCGAACCCTATTCGCGGGCATAAATGGACATCGTAACGGCATTCCTTAACAGCATCCTTGAGGAGGAGATTTTTATGACTTTAAGGATGGGTCGTAAAACAAATGGACATCGTAACGGCATTCCTTAACGGCATCCTTGAGGAGGAGATTTTTATGGCACAGCCAGAGGGGTTTGATGATGGTAGTGGGAGAGTGTGGAAGCTGAAGAAGGCCCTCTATGGGCTGAAGCAGGCCCCTAGGCAATGGTACATGAAGTTGCGCGAAGTGTTGGAGGAGATCGGCTTCACTCTCTCAACGGCCGATCACTCCTTGTTCATGCTTGGCGAGGGGGAGTAGAGGAGCTTCATGGTGGTTTATGTGGATGATATTCTCATATTCTCACCCTCCTCTGACCTTGTGAAGGAGGTGATGCTGAAGCTGCATGACAAGTTCAAGTGCAAGGTCCTTGGTGACGTGAACTTCTACCTTGGGCTCGACATCGAATGAGACGTGGAGAAGCTGAGCATGCGAGTGCACCAACGGAAGTACCTGGAGGCATTGGCCGCCAACTTTGGCCAGAGTGAAGGTCATGTGGCTACTCCCTTTCCCTCTGGGTTCAAGTGTGTGAAGGGGCCAGAGGAGGAGAGCGTTGGAGAAGAAGAGAGGCGCCGTTTTCACTCGTTGGTGGGCAGCCTCATGTATGCGGCGGTAAACACCCGACCGGACGTCGCGTTTGCTACCGGGCAGCTGGCTAGGGTTGTGCAATGCCCTAATGAGGAGCAAGTAGCAGCTGGAATGAGGGTGGCCAAGTATCTTGGCCAAACACCGACCGTTGGGCTGCAATACTCGGCGGCGGCACAAAGGCGCCAAAAGGGCGCGGATGGTGTTGAACCCGGGCGTTTGTTCCTCACCGCCTATTCGGATGCTTCATATGCATCGGAACCAGAGGACATGACAAGTGTGGGAGGCTTTATATGCTGTGTTGGTGGAGGCCCAACTGCTTGGGAGAGCAAGAAGCAGGTTGACCAAGCTTTGAGCTCGGTTGAGTCCGAGTACATGGCACTCCTCCGTGCCGTACGGGAGATTGTGTGGCAGCGGCGTTTGTTGGCTGAATTGGGGGAGGAGCAGCAAGGACCTACCCCACTGTACTGTGGGGCCAGGGTGCCATTGCTCTTGCTAAGAACTCTGTGTTGCATGGACTCACAAAGCACATGAGCTTGAAGTGGCATTGGACGAGGAGCATGGTGACCGCGGGTGAAGTTGAGGTGCGGTATGTGAAGACCACGGGGCAACCGGCTGACATGATGACTAAGAGGCTGGTGGAGCAGCAGCATTGGAAGTGTTGCAAGCTGGCTGGGATGGAATGGTATGAGGGCATGGGATAATATGTATTTCATGCTTATAATTGTGTGTGAATGTTGAGTCATGGTGTCGAGTGTCTGTGTCGAGTCAATAGCGAGATATCGCTAGACGCGTATTACGCGGTCGTTTGTGTCTCGCGCGCGGTTTTTATTTTGTCCTGTGTCGAACGTTCGGCGTGTCGCAGGTGTGTGCAGAAGACCCATCAAGAACTCAAGGATGAGTTTGGGATGAAGAGCCCGAGCCTTTGTGTCAAGCCTCGAGTGATTTCGAAGCTCGCCAAAAGGGTGCACCTCAAGATATTGAAGATAGTTACATTACTTTGTGTAGTGTAACATTTCACTTGGTGTAGGCCTTAGTGAAGGGTAGTTTCGAGACCCTTCGTGGTTGGGGACAGTGTGGCACTGTTCCACATCACTGTACCTCGGCTCTTGGGGTTCGTAGGAGCTGGGAGTCATTCCCAACTCGTAACTCTTCTTAACTTCTTCCTATCTTGTGTTCTAAGACTATAGTGGCTGCCATAGCACCGTTCGTTCAAACCAACGCTGTGTCGTCAATTCTTAATGAAAGCGTGCGATTAAAATTGCCTATTGTAGGCGACATTAAGGCGCTTCAGATCCAAGTTGAATGAAGTCATTTGGAGCTATGAGCAGATCGCTATGAACGTTTGAAGCCGCTGTGCAGAAATCCGACTGTGCACTCTATCTTTCGTTTTAGGCACATTGGAGCCTACTATGACTATAACAGTACCTCGGCTCTTGGGGTTTGTAGGAGCTGGGAGTCATTCCCAACTCGTAACTCTTCTTAACTTCTTCCTATCTTGTGTTCTAAGACTATAGTGGCTGCCATAGCACCGTTCGTTCAAACCAACGCTGTGTCGTCGATTGTTAATGAAAGCGTGCGATTTAAATTGCGTGTTGTAGGCGACATCAAGGCGCTCCAGATCCAAGTTGAATGAAGTCATTTGGAGTTGTGAGCAGATCGCTATGAACGTTTGAAGCCGCTGTGCAGAAATCCGAATGTGCACTCTATCTTTCGTTTTAGGCACATTGGAGCCTGCTGTGACTATAACACACAAAGTTAGGGTTTCCTACTTGTACTCCAACTTCATAGCTCAATCACTTCTTCTTCGTAACACTGTCCTCCCAGGACGTCACCTTTGACGAGTCGGTACCTCACTACCGTCTCTTCCCCTACCGCACTGCGCCTCTCCCTCCGCTGCCGCTCTTCCTTGCACCAGGTCCTTCCCCGGTAGATCCCCTCCTCCCTCAGGGTCCTGCCCCGTCAGGTGTGTCCCAGGTAGACGCAGTCGAGCCTGTCGAGGTAGCTGTTGACTCTGGTGCTACTAGAGGTGCTGAGCCTGCGGGTGCCGGGTCTGGGGGTGCTGAGACTGGGGGTGCTGAGACTGGGGGTGCTGAGTTTGGGGGTGCTGAGCGTGGGGGTGCTTGGTCAGGAGGTGCGGATCCTGGGGGTGCGGAGCCTGGGGGTCCGGAGCCTGGGGGTGCCGAGCCTGGGGGCGCTGGGTCTGCTCGTGTGGCCGCCGGCGGTGCTTCGTCGAGGCAGGAGCCGCTCTCTCCACAGAAGTTGCGCGAGTGGTTTGCCCGCCGCTGGACACGTGCTGCTGAGACTGGGGATGCTACTGGGGCTACTGGAGTTGGTCCTGCTGGAGCTGCTGGCGGTACTGGTGCTACTGGAGCTGGAGCTGCTAGGGGTGTTGGCGCTGGTGTTTCTACTGGCGGTGGTGCGTCTGGGGGTGATGCTGAGGCTACTGGAGTAAATGGTCCTACTGGAGCTGGTGCTGCTGGAGCTGGAGCTGCTGGGGGTGTTGGCGCTGGTGGTGCTACTAGCGGTGGTGCTTCTCAGGTGGCTGGAGTTGGCGCTGGTGGAGCTGGAGGTACTGCTGGCGCTGGTGCTACCGCTGGGGGTACTCGTGCCGTCCTTGCTGGTTGTGGAGGCGCTGAGCGGCCGAGGCCGTACTTCGTTCCACTCCTGGAGAAAGTTCTTGGTCTCCCACCCTCTCCTGGTCCTACTCCTTCCTTAGAGTGTCTTCAGTCGCAGCCACAGTTACAACCCGCCTCCCCTCTACCTGCTCCTTCTCCCTACACTGGTCCTACTGGAGGTCTTGCTGAGCTTCGTGAGCCTGCGTCTCGTCCTGCGTCGCCTGTTCGTGCTGCTCGCACTAGTCGTCTTGCTGCGCGTGCGCGTCCTCCTGTGGTCCCCGGCACACACCAGATGGCACTGCGTCCTTCCGCTGCCCCTCTGCGTGTCCCCTTGCCGTCTCCTCCAGAGTCCTCTCTTCCTGTTCTTGCTGACCCAGAGTCTGACTCCCTTCGTGCTGCTAGTCCTTCGGTCACGCGCCTTCTTGCTACTGTTGTCACTGACCCTTCCTTTGAGTCCACTGCTACATCTGCCCTAGTTGCTGAGCTTGTCGACTTTGCTGCTCGCTGTCGTCTAGACCATACTACCAGTCTAGTTGCAGAGTCTGAGTCTGTCTATCCTCCGTCCGTCGGGGGTGAGTGTGCTCTTAGCACGGACGTCCTTGAGGACAGGCAGGAGGAGTTCCACTGCTTTGCTGTTGCTTTGCCCCATCTCGTGTCCACACTGATTGCCCCTGAGGGAGACCCGGATGCACCAGACATCCCGACTCCTCGATCGTACGCTGAGGCGATCGAGGGTCCCTACTCCTCTCAGTGGCAGTCAGCCATGGATGCAGAGATGGCTTCCTGGAAGTCGAGAGGCACCTACGTCGACGAGGTTCCCCCAGTTGGGGCTAACATCGTTTGTGGCATGTGGATTTCAAGGTGAAGCGGCCGCCGGGTGC
The DNA here is from genome assembly GCA_948144175.1 of Closterium sp. NIES-65. NCBI lineage: Eukaryota > Viridiplantae > Streptophyta > Zygnematophyceae > Desmidiales > Closteriaceae > Closterium > Closterium sp. NIES-65. The sequence continues at coordinate 4,231,585 of CANXME010002591.1, forward strand.
TCCGCCTGTCTTCAAAGCACGTTACGTGGCTCGAGGGTTCAGTCAGCGGCACGGAGTTGACTACTTTCAGACCTTCTCTCCCACCCCAAAGATGACCAACCTTTTCGGTGTTGCTGCACATAGCCGCTCAGCGCGACTACGAGCTTCACTCTCTTGACTTCTGCACAGCTTTCCTGCAGGGCAGCCTGCACGAGGAGATCTGGCTGCGCCGCCCTCCTGGCTTCACTGGGTCGTTTCCTCACAGGCCCTCACAAGTCACGCCGTCGCTTCTTGGGCTGACGACCAGGCTCTGCAGCGGTCGTCACAGGGTTACACCTTCAGCCTTGGCTCCGGCTCTGTCTCATGGCGGTCTACCCGCTCGTCTTCTGTTCTCAGCTCCACCTGTGAGGCTGAGATCTACGCAGGGGCCATGGCTGTACAGGAGCTACGCTGGCTCACCTACCTTTTGACTGACCTAGGAGAGCCGCCTCGTTCTCCTCTAGTTCTGTACGTAGACAACAAGGCCATGCTGGCCTTGTGTGGAGAGCAAAGACTTGAGCACAGAACGAAGCACATTGCTCTCCGCTACTTCCTGGCTCGTGAGCTGCAGCAGCGTGGTCACCTCCGCCTCACCTGTGTGGCCTCTGAGGCCAACACTTCTGATATCTTCACCAAGGCCCTTCCGCCTTGTGATCATCAGCGCTTCTGTACTTTGCTAGGTCTTGTGCCTACCTGGCCTCACTTGCTCACTTCTTGGTCTTGTTTGTACTGTCCTCTTTCTATACCTGCACTTGCTTGTTTACCCTGTTATATATGATCTTGCATGTGAACTGGCCTTGTGGCCTTGCTCTTGTGCTCGGACTATTTGGTGACTTTGTGATCCACCCTGAGCTTGCTTTGCTTTGCTTGACTGGTCTTGTGACCACTTGTTCTCCCCCACTTTGCCTATGGGGGTGTGTCAGAACATTATAGCTTATACACTTGTGTAGGCTGTAGTGGGGTAGCCCATAAGGGGTACAACCCAATTAGGGCTAGTACTTGTACCCAATTGTTTCATAGTTCAATCATTCTCTCGTTCTAATCTTCACAGCACTGTCGCTCTGCAATGGGAGGCTGGGAAGTAGGTGCTCATCCTCGACGTGCTCGACGTCCCGGGTGTGCGACCGAACTTACTTTCGGCCAGCCAGCTGAAGGAGAACGGCATGAAGTTGTAGGAGGACGGCGATGGGATTTTACTCACCTCAACTACAGGTGACGTCCTTGGTCGGGCGTCCTGCATCAGGCGAGTACTCTACACTGACCTCCGCCCCTGCTCGGCCAAGCCAACAACGCCAACGACAGAGGTCGTGGCCCTGCGAGCGATCGCCTCTGCGATGAAGTCGACGCCGGGCAGGCTGCATGAGAGGCTTGCTCACATCGGCATGGACACCATTTGGAGCTCGGTGAAGCACAGGATCGCCACTGGGCTGGACCTGAAGTCGGCGTCGGGAGCTAACTCACCGTGTGTCTCGTGTGTCGGCGGGAAGTTGGCGCGGCATACCTTCCCCGACTGGGGCTCCAACGCCGACGACTTGCTGGCCGTCGTGCACATCGACCTTTGCAGGCCATCCCGGATGGCTGAAAGGATTGCAGCTTGTACTTCTTGCTGCTACGTGACCGCAAGACCCGCTACGTGTGGGTGAGGCTGGTCGCCAAGAAGTCGGATGGATCGCATGAGTTTGTGCAACGGCTAGCAGTGGCTGAGCGACAGACGAAGAAGTCTGTATTGATGCTGCGCTCTGACCAAGTAGGGGAGTTCCTCAGGAAGCAGTTCACCGACTTCGTGAACGGCAAGGGGATCGTCCATGACCTGCCTTGCCCACACACCCCGCAGCAGAACGGCATTGTGGAGCGGGAGATGAGGACAGTGGTGGAGTCGGTGCGGAAGATGCTGCTGCACATAGGCGTGCAGCACCACTGGTGGCATCTTTCCCTACGGCAGGCCGTTTGGGTCTGCAACTGCCTTGAGAGGTCAACGTTCCCGACGAGGACTACACCTTATAAGCTGCTGACCGGGAACAAACCCGAATTGTCACTAGCATGCGTGTGGGGCTGCATGGCGCAGTTCCTGGTCCCCGAGCAGCAGCGTGGTAGGAAGCTGAAATCGAACGCCCAGTGGGGCCTTCATCTCAGCGTATCGGAGGAGAGCAAGAGTTGGGAGCTCCTCAACATCGCCGACCACCCCGCCGACCGACACCTCAATGGCGACGCTGCCTCTGCTTGCCGAGGTTGGTGAGCTTGCTGCTGAGGACGCCGAGGTCGTCCGTCCTCCTTCCCCTCCCCTCATGTCCGACCTGCGGTGTTGGCTTTCGGCGATGAGGGGAGTCGTGGGACATCGCCTTTCGCACCGGCCAAGAACATCGCCGGTGGCCGAGATGACGAGTAGCAAGTCGACATGGGAGTGAAGTTGACTTTGATAGGGGAGTAGCTGGTCGAGGAGGAGCAGCCGACTTGGGTGAAGCCAACGAAGTACCACATCGACTACACCGTCAAGCGTGAGAAGGCAAGGCTCGTCGTGAAGGGCTTCACGCAGGTGTACGGCGCCGACTATGACGAGACATTCGCGCCGGTGAGCAGCTACGTCACGCTAAGGATCTCCCTCAGCATTGTCGCCGTCCTCAACCTCAACCTGATGCACCTCGACATGAAGAACACCTTCCTGCAAAGCAAGCTCGACCGGGTGCTGTACACGTCTCAGCCGGACTACTTCAATGACAGAACCGGTCGGGTGTGCAAGCTGCTGAAGAGCCTATATCGGCTGAAGCAGTTGCAGTTGTTGCGGTACTTGGCGCTCAACAACATGCTGGTCGGCGTCGGGTGGAAGAAGAGCCAGGTCGACGAGGCTCTGTACTTCAAGGTCAGTGACGACGGACTGGCCTGCTTGGTGTTGGTCTACGTCGACGACCTTCTTGCCGCCAGCAGCAGCATTGAGATGTTGAAGGATCTGAAAGAGCTGCTCGAGGCCGCCTTTGAGCTGCGTGAGATCTCGCCTGTGCAGAAGTACCTTGGGCTGGAGATCGTTCGCGACAGGTCGGCAAGGAAGCTGTGGCTGCATCAGCAGGGCTACGCCGACAAGCTTCGTAGGCGCTTCATCGACGCCGGTCTCGGTCGACGCCTACGCCGAGCTCACCTTCAACAACGAGGAGGCACAGGAGCGACAGGAGGAGTACCGGCAGAAGGTTGGCTCGCTGCATTTTGAGGCGACGACGATGAGGCCGGAGATTGCCTTCGCCTGCAGCAAGTTAGGGAGCGGTCTCACGGTGAGGAGCAACCAGCATTGGCGCAAGGTAGACCGTTGCCTTGCCTACCTCGCCAACACGCGTGACACCGCCCCACAGTTTGGCGATGAATTATTTGATTCATTGGAGCTGGTCGACTACATCGACGCCGGCGATGCCTGTGACAAGCACACGCGGACGAGCAACGGAGGCTACGTGTTCGTCTACGGAGGGGGCGCAATCCTCTGGTCGAGCCAGCGCATCAGGTGCGCGATGCTGTCATCGGCTTAGTCGGAGTACGTGTCATCCCGACCCAGCACTCCTACACAAAGACAATTACGGGTCCCTACTCCTTTCAGTGGCTGATAGCCATGGACGCAGAGATGGCATCCTAGAAGTCCACAGGCACTTACGACGACACAGTTCCCCCTCCTGGGACGAACATAGTCGATGGCATGTGGATTTTCAGGGTGAAGCGGCCGCCGGGTTCTCCGCATGTCTTCAAGGCTCGTTACGTTGCACGAGGCTTTAGTCAGTGATAGGGAGTTTACTTCCTCCAGACCTACTTCCCTACCCCGAAGATGACCACTCTTCGAGTGGTGCTGCACATTGCCGCTCGGCATGACTACAAGCTTCACTCTCTTGACTTTAGCACATCTTTCTTACTGGGCAGCCTGCACGAGGAGATCTGGTTGCGCCGCCCACCTGGCTTCACTAGGTCGTTTCCTGTAGGCACCCAGTGGAGCCTCTGGCGGCCAGTCTACGGTCTCCGCCAGGCGCCTCATGAGTGGCACAACACACTAAGGACGACACTTGCGGCTCTTGGGTTTGCTATCCCGTTGCTGTTTCTGCGCACCAACTCTTCGCTGCCGCCGTTCTACATCCTCGTGTACGTCAACGACTTGGTTTTTGCCACTGCTAATACTGAGGCACTAACTCTAGTGAAGTTAGAGCTTCAGAAGAGACACACGTGCATAGACCTGGGTAAGCTGCGTAGCTATATTGGCTTGCAGATCACCCTGGACAGAGCACGCCGCACCATCACCTTGACTTAGTCACACATGGTGCAGCAGGTCCTTCAGCGCTTCGGCTTCACTTGATCCTCGCCACAGTCCACTCCTCTACCTACCGGTCACTCGCTCTCAGCTCCACCTTCAGACGAGTCCGTAGAGCCGACTGGCCCGTATCCAGAGCTTGTGGGCTGCCTCATGTACTTGATGACCTGCACTCGACCTGACCTTGCTTACCCTCTCAGCATCCTGACATGCTACATTGCGCCCGGGAGACACCCACCAGAGCACTGGGAGGCCGCTGAGAGGGTGTCACGCTACTTGTAGAGTAAGTCGGGTATGGGGCTCGTGCTTGGAGGACGGAGTCGAGTTGTTCTCGCTAGCCATGCAGACGCGTCTTGGGTTGACGACTTGGCTACGCAGCAGTCGTGAGAGGGTTACACTTTCAGCCTTGGCTCCGGTTTGTTTCTTGGCGCTCTACCCTCTCGTCTTTTGTTCTCAGGTCCAGTTGTAAGGCTGAGATCTATGCAGGGGCCATGGCTGCACAGGAGTTAGGCTGGCTCACCTACCTGCTGGTCGACTTGGGAGAGTGGCCTAGTTCTCCTCCAATTCTATACGTAGACAACAAGGCCATGATTGCCTTGTGTTAGGAGCACAGACCGGAGCATAGTTTGAAGCACATCGCTTTGCAGTACTTCCTTGCTCGAGAGTTGCAGTAGCGTGGTCAGCTTCGCCTTGCTTACGTGGCCACTCAGGCCAGCACTGCTGATATATTCACCAAGACACTTCAGCTTGGTGATCATCAGCGTTTCAGTACTGTTTTAAGCCTTGTGCCTACTTTGCCTCACTTGCTCACTTCGTGACTTTGCTTGTACTGTGATCTATATACTTGTACCTATATGCTTACACTTGCTAGGTTGTGATCACTGTACTGCTTGTTCCCATTTATATAACTCTGCATGTGAACTGGCCTTGTGGCCTTTTTCTTGTGCTCAGAGTGTGTGGTGACTTCGTGATCCACCCTGAGCTTGCTTTGCTATTGTTAACTGGTCTTGTGACCCCTTGTTCTCCCCCACTTTGCCTATGGGGGTGTGTCAAACTCTTATGTTGTGTGTTATGTAGGTTGTAGTGGGGTAGCCTATATGGGGTACAACCCAATTAGAGTTATTACTTGTACCTTGTTTCTGATCAATGCCATTCATTCCTTGTCGCTTAGTCTTCTGACAGAGACTTGGACATGGGAAGAACTCCAATGGGATGGGAATCAGTTGCAAGTCGTCGTTGTGGGGGAGCACCTATAGTGTAGGAGGCGAATCCCACACCTTTCGCGCCCACTTGACCATTTCCTTCACGCTGTTGTACAATATGTCCACTTCTCATTCGACCATGCTCCATTGCATGCACTTCATTCCCATACTTATCATTCCTCCCCCGTGCTTCCCTTTGCATGGAAGATTGAGGTGCGGGCTCGGAGGCCCCCTCTCCTTGAATGGATGCATTCCTCCCTTAGGACAACTCTCCTCCTTGGGGTATGCCCATTTCCCCTTCACCGTCAAATCCTGCTCGAACATTTGCACGAGTTTGGCTAGTATTTGGAGTGTTTGAATGAGAATGTCCACCGGCGTTCGGATTGCTGGACTCATGAGAGAGCGTTGTCCTTGGCTGGATTGTCATTCCGAGCTTGTCCCTCAACGAAGCTTGGAGTGTTGGTGGTGCCCTTGGAATCATGTTATCCAGGTGCCCATGCTGAGACAAGATGGCTTCTTTAGAAGCCGCATATCTATCATCCACTCCGCCGTCGAAGTGCGCCATGATCCTGATCAAACAGTTAACCAAACATACACTAAACACGCGGTTGTAACCAGCAGCGAACACCGGGTGTGCGAAAGCGTAGACCGGGTGTGCGGTACTCTGTCTATATGCGGATACCTATCAGAAGTGAATATCAGTGAATTCATGAACAAAATTTGGCAGCATGCCCCCTAGAGTAGCTTTGATACCATGTTAGAAAAGCATAGTGCCAGCATAGCGGAAACATGTTTGCCTTGATCATTGAATTGTAGAATGATGACACAATGATGATGAAGAAGTGACACAGCAGGGTATATATGCATCCACCTACCCTTCGAGAATGACCCCATTCACACCAATAATGGTGTACCAATAATTGTACCCTCTACCCTCCAATAATGCTAGGCTCCAATAATTGTGGCCCTACAAAAATTGTGATAATTAGTGTAGGACATGGAGGCTTACAACAAGGACTATACTAAAACCAAATAGCACACTGGTATATAGTATTCGTTATACTGTATTTGAATTTCCAACAGTACTGTGATTTATATGTTTGTCTGCATGCTTATCTTTGCTAGGTGGTGATCACTGTACTGCATGTGCTCTTTGTAACTCTGCATGTGAACTGGCCTCTTGGTCATTTGCTTGTGCTCGGATTGTGTGGTGACTTTGTGATCCACCCTGAGCTTTTTTTTGCTTTTCTTCTTGACTGGCCTTGTGGTCGTTGCTTGCTCTGGCTATCCCCACTTCCCTTCTGAGGCTATAAGTTGTTTAGCGATTAGAGGGTACATGTTTTTCTTGACGCTTGTTTATACCCACCTTGGTTGACCTAATCACCATTCACCTTTCTCTAAGTCATCGTCAACATGTTTTTTCGTTTCTTGTTTTTCCCATGTTGTTATTGCATCCCTTGTAGGCCCATGTCTAAGGCATTTGCTTTCCATGCGTTGGGCTTGCTTTGCATGAGTTGGACATGCTGTCAGATTTATATGACATAGTTTCTGTAGGCTATAGTGGGGTAGCACATATGGGGTACAGGGTTTCTAGGGTTGTATTTGTACCCAATCTTTCCTTAGTCATTTCATTCCTGTTTTCTTTTCTCCACATGGTATAGAGCGGGTCCTACCTTAGGACCGTTTTTTTAGGGCCCACCGAAGCGCGCCCCGAGGCGCGCCTTATTTTTTAGCGACCCCCTCGGGTCGCCTTTTCCCTCGCGGCCCCGCTGTCCCTCAGACGCGGCCCCGCCACCTCTCCTGATCGCGGCCCCGCCGCCTGTTTGACGCGGCCCCGCCGCCTACCCTGACGCGGCTCCGCCGCCTCCCCTGACGCGGCCCCGCCGCCTCCCCTGACGCGGCTCCGCCGCCTCTCCTGACGCGGCCCCGCCGCCTGTCTGACGCGGCCCCGCCGCCTCCCCTGACGCGGCCCTGCCGCCTCCCCTGACGCGGCTCCCCCGCCTCCCCTGACGCGGCACCGCCGCCTCCCCTGACGCGGCTCCGCCGCCTCCCCTGACGCGGCCCTGCCGCCTCCCCTGACGCGGCTCCGCCGCCTCTCCTGCCGGCCCGCCACTGCACCTGCCGGCCCGCCGCTGCACCCAGCGGCCTGCCGCCTCTGACGGCCTCGCAGCTGCACCTGCCGGCCTCGCTGCTGCACCTGCCGGCCCGCCACTGCACCCTACGGCCCGCCACTGCACCCTACGGCCCGCCGCCCGCACCTGCCGGCCCGCCGCTGCACCTGCCGGCCCGCCACTGCACCTGCCGGCCCGCCGCTGCACCTGCCGGCCCGCCACTGCACCGGTCAACCCGCCGCTGCACCTGACGGCCCCGCCCCTGCATCTCCTGGCCGAGCCGCCTCAGCAGCCGAACCGCCCGTGAGCCGAGCCGCCCGACGCCGAGCCGCCCGGGACCCGAGCCGCCCTGCCGCCGAGCCGCCCGACGCCGAGCCGCCCTGCACCCGAGCCGCCCAGCCGCCGAGCAGCCCGGGAGCCGAGCCGCCCTGCGCCCGAGCCGCCCAGCAGCCGAGCCGCCCAGCACCCGAGCCGCCTTTCTGCATACCTACACGACCTGCCCTGCCTGGTGAGCACAGTCCCACTGACACTGCGAGCTCTTTCCCTGCTGCTTGCACTGCGTCGCTGTCGTCGCCATGGCTACCCCTAGTGTCCTAGCTTTTGACGCTGAGGGTCGCGCCATTGATTTTGAGGTCTGGTTAGACGACCTGCAGCTGTTCTTACAGTGCGACAGGGCTGACGACCTTTCTCTCTTTGATCTCACCTCTGGCGCCTCTCCTGCTCCTGCTGCTGATGCTGATCCCGCTGTCCGCTCTAAGTGGGCCACCTGCGATGCTGCTGCACGTCTTGCTGTGCGTCGCCACCTCCCTACCTCTGAGCGTGCGCACTTCAGTCAGTACAAGAGTGCTCAGACCTTGTACGACGCTGTAGTTGCGCGCTACTCCTCCCCTGCCACTGCTGCACTGAGCCGTCTCATGCTTCCCTACCTCTTTCCTGACCTCTCTGCCTTTCCCACTGTCGCTGACCTCATTACGCACCTCCGCACTAGTGACACTCGCTACCGCGCCGCCCTTCCTGCTGAGTTCTGCGCTAAGAACCCCCCCCCCCATGTACATCGCTCTCTACTACGTAGTCGCGCGCCTCCCTGACTCCCTTCGAGTCGTCAGGGACCACTTTCTTGCAGTCTGTCCCACCACCCTCACCGTCGACCTCCTCGAGAAGGCCCTCCTCGCAGCGGAGAAGAGCATCGTCGCTGTAGGTGCTTCTCGTGGTGACCCTCGCACCCCCATCTTTGAGGGGTGCTCTCCTTCCCCCTTGCTGCCCTCTGTTGCCTCTGCTGCTGCTGCCGACCTGCATGGTCTTGAGTCGGTCGGCGCGGCGTCTGCCCCTAGTGGGAGACGTCGCTCCAGCAAGGGCAAGGGGGGCAAAGGCGCGGGTGGAGCTGGAGGGGGCGGTGGCGGTGGCGGCGGTGGCGGCGGAGGGAGTGGGGGTGGCGGCGGGACTAGTGGCGGGGGTGGTGGTGGTGGTGGCAGCAGCGGCGGAGACGGTGGTGGTGGTGCCAGCGGTGGTGGTGGGGGCAGCGGCGGAGGTGGAGGCGGCGGAGGTGGAGGCGGTGGAGGCGGCAGCGGAGGAGGCAGTGGTGGTGGAGGGAGTGGATCTGGTCGGGGTGGTACCCAGCAGCGTAGCGGCGGTGGTGGTGGCCAGCGCTCGCAGCGGCAGCAGCAGCAGCGCTCTCGGGACATCCCTTCGCCTCAGCAGCTTCGTGAGTGGTACGCTGGGCGTCAGAGGGGTGGGGGTACTGGTCCCTGCACCTACGTTCTTCGTTCCGGCGACCGCGCGGGTGAGCAGTGTGGGGGTGCCCACGCCACCCAGCGCTGCTTTGGCCGCCTGACGGACGCCTGGCGTCAGCAGTTCCCTGGGGCTAGTGAGATCCCTCGCTGGGATGAGCTTCTCAGGGCTGGTGTAGCGATCTTTGATCTTGATTTTGATGCTATCCTTACTGCTATGTATGTTGTGGATTATAGTGAGGAGAATGAGGGTTACCGCTGTTTCCAGCCCGACCCGGGCATTGGTACTGCTGCGCTAGGTGCTTGTGAGGCTGCTGCTCTAGGTGCCAGTGCGTCTGCGCTCTCAGGTACTGGTGAGACTGCGCTCTCAGGTACTGAGTCGTCCTCGTCCTCCCTCACTTTCACACTTGACTCCAGAGCTTCTCGCTCCTTCTTTCGAGACCGCACTACCCTTACGCCGCTCGGCCGGCCGGTTGCAGTCTCCCTTGCTGACCCCTCTGGGGGTCCTGTCCTGTCTCACTTCTCCACTGTCCTCCCGTGTCCGGCTGCCCCTTCGGGCACCCTGTCGGGTCTGTACCTTCCCTCGTTCTCTACGAACTTGGTGAGTGGAGCGGACCTGCAGGATGTGGGTGTTCACCAGTTCACTCCTGCGAGTCAGCGGGTGACCCACTGCACGGAGGCACGCACAGGCCGACACCTGGCCACGTTCTCGCGTCGGCCGGGGTCGAGTCTCTACACCCTGACCGTTGAGTCTCCTCCTGTCCCTGCGTCTGGTCAGGTGGCTGCGTCGGGTCAGGTACTTGCTGCTGCGTCCCGGTCAGGTCCTGAGTCTGCCCCCTGTTCTTGTCGCCTCCTGTCTCACGAGACTCTCCTGTGGCACCACCGTCTTGGCCACCCCTCCTTGCCCCGTCTTCGGAGCATGGCTTCCCGTGTCCTTGTCTCTGGTCTTCCCCAGTCTCTCCCTCCTCTCCCCTCCGGGCCAGGACCTTCCTGTGTCCCCTGTGTCGAGGGTCGCCTCCGGGCTACTCCTCACTCCTCCGGCTCCGCTGCAGACGCTTCACATGGATGTGTGGGGCCCAGCCCCCGTCCGTGGGCAGGGTTACGAGCGCTACTTCCTGTTGGTGGTTGACGACTACTCGCGTTACACCACAGTCCTCCCCTTGCGCAGCAAGGGTGCGGTCACTGAGGTGCTGATCGACTGGATCCGCGAGGCTCGTCTCCAGCTCAGGAAGAGCTTCGGCTCGGACTTTCCTGTTCTGCGTCTGCACTCTGACAGAGGCGGAGAGTTCTCTTCTCGCCTTCTGCGAGACTACTGTCGTGCACGGGGGATCCGCCAGACCTTCACGCTTCCGGACTCACCACAGCAAAATGGGATTGCTGAGCGCCGCATTGGCATGGTCATGGATGTCGCTCGTACGTCCATGATGCATGCGGCTGCCCCCCATTTTCTGTGGCCGTTTGCGGTGAGGTACGCGGCGCATCAGCTCAACCTTCACCCCCGGGTCTCTCGGCCTGCGATGTCCCCAGCCTTGCTGTGGACGGGGAAGGTTGGCGATGCGTCTGTGTTCCGTGTCTGGGGATCTCGGGCGTTTGTCCGCGACTTGTCTGCGGACAAGTTGTCCCCTCGTGCTGCTCCCTGTGTCTTCCTTGGCTTCCCCACTGACGCCCCAGGGTGGCAGTTTTACCACCCCTCCTCTCGTCGTGTTCTGTCCTCCCAGGACGTCACGTTCGACGAGTCAGTCCCCTTCTACCGTCTCTTCCCCTACCGCACTCCTTCCCTCCCCCCTCCCCCGGACTTCCTTGTGCCGGTTCCCCCCCCGGTAGACCCCCTCCCCCCTCAGGTTCCTGCCCCCTCAGGTGTGTCCCAGGTAGACGCCGTTGACCCGGTCGAGGTTACTGGTGACTCTGGTGCTGCTGCGGGTGCTGAGCCTGGGGGTGCTGACTCTGGGGGTGCTGTGCGCGGGGGTGCTGAGCCTGGGGGTGCTACTGCTGGGGGTGCTGGGCCTGAGGGTGCTACTGCGGAGGGTGCGGAGCCTGGGGGTGCTGAGCCGGGGGGTGCTGTGCCTGGAGGTGCTGGGTCTGGGGGTGCTGGGTCGGGAGCTGCTGAGCCTGGGGGTGCTGTGCTGGGAGCTGCTGAGCCTGGGGGTGCTGCGTCTGGAGCTGCTGAGCCTGGGGTTTCTCCTGCTGCTGCGTCTCGCCGGGAGCCCCTCTCTCCACAGGAGCTGCGCGAGTGGTTCGCTCGCCGCTGGAGGCGTGCTGCTGCGTCTGGAGGTGCTGCTGGAGCTGGAGCTGGAGCTTCTTCGACTGTCGAGGGTGCAGGTGCTGCCGGTCCCGGAGCTGCTGGACCTGCGGGTCCTCCTGGAGCTGGAGCTGCTGAGGGCGTTGGTGCTGAGCCTACTGCTGTTGGTCCTGCCGCTGGAGGTGTGGGTGGCGCTCGTGCTGTCGCTGAGAGTGGTGGTGCTGTCCCTGCTGAGTCTCGAGCTGCCGCGCGGCCTCGGCCGTACTTCGTTCCACTCCTGCAGCAGGTTCTTGGTCTTTCTCCTCCAGTAGAGGGTCCACCGCCTGTCCAGTCGCGATCCCTGCTGGAGCTTTCCTCTCCACTGCCTGCTCCCTCTCCTTACACTGGTCCTACTGGAGGTCTTGCTGAGCGTCGTGAGCCTGCGTCTCGTCCCGCGTCGCCTGTTCGTGCTGCTCGCGCTAGTGGTCGCAGTTCACGTCAGCGTCCTCCTCCTGTCCCTGGCACGCACCGGATGTCTTTGCGTCCGTCCACTGCTCCTCTGCGTGCCCCTTTGCCTTCTCCTCCTGAGTCCTCTCTTCCTGTGCTTGCCGACCCTGAGTCGGACTCTCTTCGTGCTGCCAGTCCTACTGTCACGCGTCTCCTTGCTACTGTCGTCACTGACCCCTCGTTTGAGTCCACTGCTGCGTCTGCCCTTGTCGCTGAGCTCGTCGACTTTGCTGCTCGCTGTCGTCTCGACTACGCTGCTAGTCTTGTTGCTGAGTCTGCGTCTGTCTGTCCTCCGTCCGTCGGGGGTGAGTGTGCTCTTGGCACGGACGTCCTAGAGGACAGGCAGGAGGAGTTACAGTGTCTAGCGGCTGCTTCACCTCATCTCGCGTCTGTACTGCTTGCCCCTGAGGGAGACCCGGATGCACTAGACATCCCGACTCCGCGTTCTTACGCGGAGGCCGTAGAGGGTCCCTACTCCTCTCAGTGGCAGGCAGCTATGGATGCAGAGATGGCTTCCTGGAAGTCCACAGGCACCTACGTTGACGCGGTTCCCCCTCCTGGGGCGAACATCGTCAGTGGCATGTGGATCTTCAGGGTGAAGCGGCCGCCGGGCTCTCCACCTGTCTTCAAGGCACGGTACGTTGCTCGTGGCTTCAGTCACCGGCAGGGAGTTGACTACTTTCAGACCTTCTCTCCCACCCCGAAGATGACTACTCTTCGGGTGCTGCTGCACATAGCCGCTCAGCGCGACTACGAGCTTCACTCTCTCGACTTCAGCACTGCGTTCTTGCAGGGTAGCCTGCACGAGGAGATCTGGCTTCGCCGTCCACCTGGCTTCACTGGGACTTTCCCTCCTGGCACCCAGTGGAGCCTCCGACGGCCAGTCTACGGTCTCCGCCAGGCACCGCGTGAGTGGCACGACACACTGAGGACTACGCTTGCGGCTCTTGGGTTTGCTCCTTCTACTGCTGACCCGTCGCTGTTTCTTCGCACCGACACTTCCCTGCCGCCGTTCTACATCCTCGTGTACGTCGACGACTTGGTCTTTGCCACAGCGGACACTGCTGGACTCGCCTACGTGAAGTCCGAGCTGCTGAAGAGACACACGTGCACAGACCTGGGTGAACTGCGCAGCTACCTTGGCTTGCAGATCACTCGGGACAGAGCACGCCGCACCATTACCTTGACTCAGTCACACATGGTGCAGCAGGTCCTTCAGCGCTTCGGCTTCACGTACTCCTCGCCTCAGGCCACTCCTCTGCCTACTCGCCACTCACTCTCAGCTCTGCCTTCGGATGAGTCCGTAGAGCCGAGTGGTCCGTATGCAGAGCTTGTTGGCTGCCTCATGTACCTGATGACCTGCACACGACCTGACCTTGCATACCCTCTGAGCATTCTTGCACGCTATGTTGCTCCTGGGAGACACAGACCGGAGCACATGGCTGCAGCGAAGAGGGTATTGCGCTACCTGTGCAGTACGTCGGGCATGGGGCTTGTGCTTGGAGGGCGGAGTCCAGTGGTCCTTACCGGCCACGCGGACGCTTCTTGGGCTGACGACCAGGCTACGCAGCGGTCGTCACAGGGTTACACCTTCAGCCTTGGTTCCGGCTCTGTCTCGTGGCGGTCTACTCGCTCGTCTTCGGTTCTCGGCTCCAGTTGTGAGGCTGAGATCTACGCCGGGGCCATGGCTGCACAGGAGCTTCGCTGGCTCACCTACCTGCTGACTGACCTTGGAGAGCCGCCTCGTTCTCCTCCAGTGCTGTACGTAGACAACAAGGCTATGCTGGCCTTGTGTCGAGAGCAGCGCTTGGAGCACAGAACGAAGCACATTGCTCTCCGCTACTTCCTTGCTCGTGAGCTGCAGCAGCGTGGTCAGTTGCGACTTGCGTACGTGGCCTCTGAGGCCAACACTGCTGATGTGTTCACCAAGGCACTCGCGCCTTGTGACCATCAGCGCTTTTGCACCCAGCTGGGTCTTGTGCCTGTCTTGCCTCACTTGCTCTCCTCTTGACTTCACTTGTACTGTGACATATATATATATGCCTGCTCTTGTTTGTCTAGTTTTATATATATGTCTGTACTCCTGCATGTGAACTGGCCTCTGGCCCTACTCTTGTGCTCGGACTGTGTGGTGACTTTGTGATCCACCCTGAGCTTGCTTTGCTTTGCTTGACTGGTCTTGTGACCCCTTGTTCTCCCCCACTTTGCCTATGGGGGTGTGTCAGATTTTTATGACATAGTTTCTGTAGGCTATAGTGGGGTAGCATATATGGGGTACAGGGTTTCTAGGGTTGTATTTGTACCCAATCTTTCCTTAGTCATTTCATTCCTGTTTTCTTTTCTCCACACATGCTTCATGCTAGAAAGGCATAGTGCCAGCGTAGCGGAAACGTGTTTGTAGAAATAAGATAGAAATCTTGGATTGATAATTGAATTGTAGAATGATAACGCAATGATGATGAAGAAGTGACACAGCAAGGTATAAATGCATCCAGCTACCCTTCCAGAATGACCCATTCACACCAATAATGGTGTACCAATAATTGTACCATCTACCCTCCAATAATGCTAGGCTCCAATAATTGTGGCCCTACAATAATTGCGACAATTATTGTAGGACCTGGAAGCTTATAATGAGGACTGCACTAAACTGAACAGCACACTGGTATACAGTATTCGTTTTACTGTATTCGGATTTCCAACACTCCCCCTTGCTGTAGGTTTTAGTGAATCCGTTTTCCTTGGAGGATAGGGTGGTCGAGGTGGTGTACCACCACAAGGTAGGGGTGCGCCCAAACCAAGCTAGGGTTTGGTGTTGGCCAAACTGCTTGTCAGTGTAGCACCTTTCCCCTCCCAACCTTTGGGCCTTCCAAACTCCAACCAAACCACCTTCAATACGTTTTCCAATCCCTCCTTCCAATCTTGACATTCTAGATCGAGTTCTAGAGAGTAGTGGCTTCTGCTGAGGAAATCGTAGCACCTCCATGGCGAAACCATGGCAGAATGCGCGTATCGTCATGGCGGAATGCCCTTAGAGCACGCCAAATTTCCGAAACCATAGACTTTAAGATACGCGATTGCCAGTGCTGCTGTCTTTTTTGCATGCCTCCTGTGCGACGACGCGAAACCGTAGCGGATGCGTTTCTGCGACAATTGCAGTTGCAGATGACTCGAAGCGGTAGCGGACAACGTATGGCATGCGGCTGGCGCAGAACTGCATCGGCAGACGCACACTTCGCGCGATGGAAGCGACGACCTGGCATTCATCAGCAGTTGACGACCTGGTGCGCGTCTGCTGCAACATTTTCCAGTCCGCACTTACTGCACCTTCGTGGGGTTCTCCCCCTGCCTTTCACTCCATGCCTGTCTCCCTACCTTTCTCCGTAAATCTTGCCTTCTCCTCGTGCCTCGTGCTATAATGGCACAAGGTTGTCCACGTCTTTGGCAATGATGCCAAGTTTTGCTCAAACTTTATCGATGTTGCCTTGTGATGCTCCCCTTGCACTTCAGCTGGCGTGCGGTAGCATCAAGAGTTGCAGAACTCCATCGGGTGGAGGGTTGCGCATGTCAACGCACTCCAAGTATGCCGAACACTGCACTTCATGTATGCAGAAATTCCCACTCCAAGTACGCAATGCACACCACGTATGCAGTCTTGTGCACACCAAGGTATGCAGTAATGTTTACTCCCATGTATGTTCTCCATCCTTCCCTCAGGTGGTGCCGTTCATCAGCAGCAACCAGTCGCACGATACCGCTGCATCCAAGGATGAGAGATGGCGACCGGCTGCATCCTTCCTGCCCACGCCCCTGCCTATTGGCAACCCTTGGTGAGTAGGTATTCCCCTTATGCTTCTTGACTCCATGTCCCACTCCAGTGACACTAGATACACTCCACACCCCACCCATGTGCTTGTAGTCATGCACAGCTACAAGCACGTGAGCGAGTGTGGAGTTAGGTGATGCCATGCTGTGCAGCACAACTCGAGGAGGCCGCACATGTGAGTATAACTCCAGAATCCTTGACCTAATTGCGGTTCAGCAGACCATTCAGTAGTTGGCAAGTGAGATGCTGCCCGCTAGGCATGTCCACCTCATTTCCCACATCATCATTTTCCACTCCTTTTGGAATGGAGACATCAGTCATAGGTACGCTATTAGCTGTACCTTTGCTTCCTTCGACTACACTGACTTCATCAGCTGCATCAGCTCTAAGAAAGTCTTGTTTTGCATATTCTGCTCCTTTGCCTTCATGACCTTCAATGGTCGAGAATGCGGAGATAACTACTACAACAGGAGCTATACTATGGGCTAGGCACGGGTGCTCATGTGATCTCTGCGTTCGTTGGTCCTTGGTCGTTTTCCTAGTGCACACACTGCTTGCTAGTTCACGGGGCAAGTTGGCAAGAGTTTCACTAGAGAAAGTGGACAACAACGGTACAATCAGGTTGGCAAGACAAGACTACATCAGAGCTAGCATGCAAGCAGGTCGATTGCCAGCGCAGCATGGTCGACCGCGTTCCAGCACGACTTGGTCGACCGCGCTCCAGCAGTGCAAAGTCGACGGCGTGCCGACGCTTTGGCTTGACGGCGTGCCAGCGTTGCTCCCGCAATACAACATCGCACCAGCTTCGCAGGTGCTCGCAAGTGATTGGCGCGCAAAGCCTTACCACCTGCACAACGCACACACCAAGTCAACCTGGCGCTGACGACTGCATTTGATCAGCCACGTCGACCTCGGGATACCACCACCGAGGTCAGACTCACCAACTTTGTTACAATACTAAGTTAACTAGAGTACGGGTTTAACTGAGGGGCCTAGGCTTAGTAGCCTAGGCCAAACGGGTGTTGAGTAGTTTGTGCCAAGGAGAACTGAGAATGGTTAAAGGTTCACTATAGCACACGAGTACCTATAGCAACCTAACAAAGATGAAAGAGGTGCACCACCATACAAGGGAATTACACAACAGCTACACTACAGGCAGATTATGCTAAATAGATATAAATCTATTGTGACACACCCCCTATCTGCCTGAAGTGCATAACCATGTGCAGAGCCCCCCTTGAAGGGGTACACCTGTAAAACCCCATTACAAGGCGTGGGAACACCAGCAAGGGGCCCCCTCTGAAGGTGACAAGCAGCAACCACCAAGCAGCATCTGAACCACCGCGGTGGAACAGCTGCCGGGCTGCGGTTGAATGCCCCGCAGCTGGTGCACGGTGTGCGAGGAGCACGGGTACGGGTAGCGGGTTCGGGTAGCAACTAGGTGCTGTACGGGACGGGCCGTACAGGGGTGATGGGCAGCACGAGACCGGGCAGCACAGACCGGGTGGGGCACGAGCGAGAACTGACAGCACGGGTGGGGCACGAACGGGTACGGACAGCACGGGTAGGGCACAAACAAGCAGAACGGGGCAGCACGGGCAGAACGGGGCATGACATGGGCTGAACGGGGCAACACGGGCAGAGCGGGGCAGGACACGGGCTGAACGGGGCAGGACACGGGCTGAACGGGGCAGGACACGGGCTGAACGGGGCAACACGGGCAGAACGGGGCAACACGGGCAGAGCGGGGCAGGACACGGGCTGAACGGGGCAACACGGGCAGAACGGGGCAACACGGGGACAACGGGGCAGCACAGGCAGAACGGGGCAGGACAAGGGCTGAATGGGGCAACACGGCACCGAAACGGACACGACACAGGCAGAACGGGGCAGCACGGGGGCAGCATGGGAACACGGGGGCAGCATGGGAACACGGGAACAGCACGGGAACACGGGGACAGCACGGGAACACGGGGGGCAGCACGGGAGCACAGGGGCAGCACAGGGGCATGGGGGCAGCATGGGAAGCACGGGACGCACGGGTGAAACGGGTGGGGCACAACCGGGTACGGACAGCATGGGTGAAACGGGTGGGGCACAACCGGGTACGGACAGCACGGGCACGTGGAACACGAGCGGACAGCACGGGCATGGGCACGGGGTAAGCACGGGGAGCTCGGGGCAGACAGCACGGGCACGCGCACGGGGCAAGCACGGGGAATTACGGGCAATATGGGAGGAACAGGGCAGGGTATGAGAGGAGGAGGCGGCTGATGCTGCATATGAACTCTCACCACCCACACCCCCTGAACCTTTCCCCCCACAGCACCATTGACGGAGAAAGAGAGGTGGAGGTGTAGTGGCGGTAGATGCTGCAGCTGAATCACCCACCCCCTCAACCTCCCCCCCAACAGCAGCAGATGCAAGAGTGAGAAAGAGGAGGAGGGGGTGGCTGGTGCTGCAGCTAGACTCACCCACCCACACCCCCTGATCCAACAGTGGCGGAGAGAGAGAGGGGGAGGTGTGGCGGCAGTAGCTGCAGATGGATCACCCACCCCCTCAACCTCCCCCTTACATGAGCCGCCAACCCCGCCCCTCCCCCTTCCCCAGCCGTCCCCTTCGGGCCACACCTCCTCCCCTTCCCACTAGAAACGGAGCCGGAGATGGGGGTGGGGCGGCAGTTGTCGGTGGGGGGGGGCGGGATCTGGGGCAGAACGGCGGTTTGGGTGCACGTACGGGGTGCGGACGGGTCTCGCGGACGGGGGCACGGACGTCGTGCGTGGTGCGGATGGCGTACGGGCGGCGGGCGGGGTGCGGGTGGAGTACGGGCGACGGGCGGGGTGTGGGGTGCGAGTCGCGGACGATCTGGCGCGTGCAAGGGCATAGCAGTAGCTTCTCCCGCCATTCCCTTCACAGCAGTTGCGAAGTCGACGGAAGGGCGGGCAGGGACCTGGCGACGGGCAGCGGAGAGCGTACGGGTGGCGGGGATCTGGCGACGGGCGGCAGTGCGACGGGACGGGCGACGGGCTGCAGCAGCAGATATCGCGCGGGCGGCGGGATGCAGTTGCGGGTAGCGCGTCGGCGACAGGCATGCTGGCGGGTTCGTCGGCGGGCTGACTCGTGCGCTGGCGGAACCGACGGCGGGTCCGTCGGCGGGTTTGCTGATGCACGCATTGGCGGGTCGGCTGGCTCGCTTGCTGGCGGGCTCGCGGGTCCGATGGCGAGCTCGCTGGCGGGTCCGTCGGCGGGTTCGTCGGCGGGTCCGTCGGCAGGCTTGCTGATGCGTGTGCTGGCGGGTCCGTCAGCGGGTCCGCAGGCTAGCTTGCTGATGGGTCCGCGGATCCGCTGGCTCTCTTGCTGGCGGGTCCGCGGGTGAATTGGGGCCGTAACGGTAGGGCGCGACGAGCGCCCTCGCGTAGGTCGTCGTCGCTAGCGCAGCAGCAGCGGGACAGCGAGCCGGTGGGACGACGGGCGAGGGACGGGTGGGGCCAGCGATGCACGTAACGGGTTGCACAACGGCCCGATCGACGGGGCGCGCCATAGCAACAGATGGTGGTGGGCCCATTGACTTAGGTGTAGGATCTTAGTAGCTCGATACCATGTTACAATACTAAGTTAACTAGAGTACGGGTTTAACTAAGGGGCCTAGGCTTAGTAGCCTAGGCCAAACGGGTGTCGAGTAGTTTGTGCCAAGGAGAATTGAGAATGGTTAGAGGTTCACTATAGCACGCGAGTACATATAGCAACCTAACAAAGATGAAAGAGGTGTACCACCATACAAGGGAATTACACAACAGCTACACTACAGGCAGATTATACAAAATACATATAAATCTATTGTGACAAACTTCACCTGGGTGACCGTCGGACTCCTCTACAGAACCTCGTCACCCAAGTAACCTGGTCGACCGAGCAACCACGTTGACCAGCTGCCCCTGTATGTGCTCGTCGACCTCCCAAGTCAACAACCACCCCATGTCAACCTCACCAAGTTGACCACACCTTTGGTGGACCAGCTCCAGGTCAACGTCATTCCTGGTCGACCAGCTCCACGTCGACCAGCACTCCTGATCGACTAGCTCCATGTTGACCAGCGTAGTTGTCGCCGACCACTCAAGTCGACTACCCAAAGTCGGCGTCACCAAGTTGACGCCCTGCTACTCGACGCCTAACTGTTCAGCGTCCTGAGTTATGGTCGACGTCGGCCCCTCCTTTGTCGACCACCAGGTTGACATCACACCTGGTCCACTAACCACCAGGTCGACCAGCAGGCCAGTCAACCAACCACCTAAGTTGGCTGCCCCAAGTTGGCGTCACCAAGTTGACGTCCTCCGCAGGTCAACTTCCCAGGTCGACCTCCCTGAAGTCGGCGCCCGTGCAGTGGCCCCCGTGCAAGTCGACCTCCTCGTCAACCACTGCTGCAGGTCAGCTTCTCCCCTCACACCCGACCACGAAGTCGGCTCCGCCCAAGCAAGGACGGGGCCAACACACAACTCCCGTTGATAGAGAATGCAGGAATCGAATCCACTACAAACCTCTGTCCTTCTCCCCATAAAGTCCACACCACACCGTTGGATGAGACTTCATCCGTGTCAACATCATGGGCCGGGCTCTGCACGATGCAGGCTTTGTGTGCCATGCGGTACTAAACAGATGCGTGGGCAGAACGCGCGCTCAATTGCACTCCAGGTGTACGGGAAAGCGCGCTCCCGTGTGTATCCAAGTGCACTCCAGGTGTGCAAAAAGGTGAATTCCCTCCATCCCGGGGCTGACTAGGATCATGGGCTGATGGAAGAGGACTTCAGTGTAGCAAACTGTTGTCTCATCAGGTGCTCTTGCTCTGATCGTTCCCATCATCATGCTGCTCAGCTCACTCCCATCAGCGAGCTCCACATAAACAGGCACGTCCAGCTCCCTTAACTCTTCAAACCAGCGCTTGTCCGAGGTCATGTGCTAGCTGCATCTACTGTCCAGCATCCAAAATGACGCTTTAGCTAGTGGTAAGGTAGCTTGTGTCGATCCCACCGTTGCAATGCATGTAACATTACGTTGCTTGTCTTCCCTGACTGTCCCTTGCTGTCTTGACGCATTGTTGTCACGCTTGGGGCCGCGACTCCTTTGTGGAGAGAACGGACGGCAGTTGTTGGCGTGCAGTTTTGTCCTTCCGCTAGTATGCGGTTTCCATCCTGGTGGTGACCAGCCAGGGGGTGCCTTGGTACACTTGAAGAAGGGGTGCCCTTGCTGTCTTGACACATTGTTGTCACGCTTGGGGCCGCGACTCCTTTGTGGAGAGAACGAATGGCAATTGTTGGTGTGCAGTTTTGTCCTTCCGCTGGTATGCGGTTTCCATCCTGGTGGTGACCAGCTAGGGGATGCCTTGGTACACTTGAAGAAGGGGTGCCCTTGCTCCTTGCAGTACCAACACACGAGATATGAGCGACTTGCATCTCCATCCCTGCCATGTGTTTTCTTTCCGACGGACCCCTCCTTCTTCCCGCTATTGCCCTTAGCAGTTGGAGAAGGTGAGCGGTCTCCACGTGCTTGTCCAACCATGCGAGGTGGACGCCGGTCACGGTTATCCTTTGTGATGAGGTTGTGATATCTCTGCTCCTGAATCATCATCCACTGCAAGGTGAAGATGTCCATCATATCGTGTAGCATTGCCGAGTGCCTCATCAACCATCTTTCTCGATGTGCCGGTAGTCCGGTGAGCATGTTCAATGTGAATGTGTCTTCATCAACCATCTTTCCCGCTAGTGCCAACTTTTTCCGAATCGTTGTTACGCGGTTGACGTACTCCTCCACCCTTTTCTAGTTCCCCATTTTTAGGTTGTCCAACTGTTTCAAGAGAGCGACCTTCGCCACCGAATCCTTGGCATGGTAAGTATCCATTAAATCCTCCCATGCTTCATATGCCGGGCTGTGGGATTCTTGAAACATGTCCAGATGCAGCTGCATTGTGGCACTCACGCTGTGCAGTAGGACCCAAAAAGCGAGTGCCGCACACTGTGAGTAATCCGCCTGTAGCATTTCAAGCCGCCCCATAGCGTCGTCAATGTCACCATCTCCAATGGTAACTGGATACTGCACGGTCACAGAGAACTCCCACAGATTCGTGACGCGAGCATTCATACGAAACCGTAGTGCCCACTCCCAGAAGTTTGAGCCATCAAACGGAGTAGTGGTGAACGCCTTGTCCACCGTTTCTCCCACCATTTTGTGGGACAGCCGTTCCTTGTCTTCTTCCGTGTATTCACTTGGAGCAGGGTCAAAGAGAGTAGGTACAGTTGAAGGTCAAGGTACCTGAACCGTGCGCTGCATGTCCTCATTCCGTCCACCAAGTTGACGTTCCAGCACTTCCACTTGATCACGTCGCATGACGCCGCTTGACTGCATTTTGTATCCCATTCGTCCCATGCTGTCCACATGATGTACTCCTATCGGTGGACGTGGTGCACACGAAGGTATGTCATAGCCGCCATGAATGTGAGATCTGGCCATGGGAGGAACTCCAATGGGATGAGAGTTAGTCGCAAGTCGTCGTAGTGAGGGAGCACCAATAGTATAGGAGGCAAAACCCACACCTTCCACGCCCACTTGACCATTTCCATCACCCTGCAGCCCAATCTGTCCACTTTTCATTCCACCATGCACTGCAGTCCCATATTGATCATCCCTCCCCCGTGCTTCCCTTTGCATGGATGGTTGAGGTGTGGGATTGGTGCTCTCCTCACCTTGGACGGATGCATCCCTCCCTTGAGATGACTCTCCTCCTTGAGGTATGCCCATTTCCCCTTCACCATCAATTCCTGCATAAATATTTGCATGAGTTTGGTTAGTAGGTGGAGTGCTTGAATGAGAGTGCACACGAGTGGACGGGTTGCTGGACTCATAAGAGAACGTTGTCCTTGGCTGGATTGTCATTCCAAACTTGTTCCTTAACGAAGCTCGATGTGTTGGTGGTGCCCTTGCAAGCATGTTTTCCAGGAGCTCATGCTGAGCCATGATAGCTTCTTCAAAAGCCGCATATCCAGGCTCCAGTTCGCCATCAAAGTGCGCCATGAACTATATCAATCCGTTCACCAAGTGTGCGTTGAACACGCGGTTGTACGCAGCAGCGAACACCAGGTGTACAAAAGCGTAAATCGGGTGAGCGGTACTCTGTCTGTATGCATGTACCTATCCCAAATGAATGCTTGTAAATTCCTGAACCAGTTTTGGCAGCATGCCCCCTAGAGTAGCTCTGATACCATGCTAGAAAGTCATAGTGCCAGCGTAGCGGAAACGTGTTTGTACAAACAAGATAGAAATCTCGCATTGATCATTGAATTGTATAATGATAACACAATGATGATGAAGAAGTGACACAGCAGGGTATACATGCATACAGCTACCCCTCTAGACTGACCCATTTACACCAATAATGGTGTACCAATAATTGTACCATCTACCCCCCAATAATGCTAGGCTCCAATAATTGTGGCCCTATAATAATTGTGACGATTATTAAAGGACCTGGAAGCTTATAATGAGGACTACCCTAAAACCGAACAGCACACTGGTATACAGTATTCGTTATACTCAATTCGGGTTTCCAACACTTCACAATCCGAATTTGGCACTGGATATGAATGAGACTTGCACGTCGCAATGTTTTGAGCGACGCATTTGCATATGCTTGCAACGCCATTTGTTTGAGCTGAAGTTTGGAAACTCGATCAGCATCATATGAATTACAATCCCAAATGGGACTTAGCGAAGGATCGCTCGGGGTTGATTGACGAGAAGTGAGAATGGAATTAGTGGACTATGAAACAGTTGGGTACAAGTACTAACCCTAATTCGGTTGTACCCCTTATGGGCTACCCCACTACAGCCTACACAAATGTATAAGCTATAATGTTTTGACACACCCCCATAAGCAAAGTGGGGGAGAACAAGTGGTCACAAGACCAGTCAAGCAAAGCAAGCTCATGGTGGATCACAAAGTCACCACACAGTCCGAGCACAACAGTAACGCCACAAGGCCAATTCACATGCAAGGTCATATATATGAAGGTAAAACAAGCAAGGGCAGGTATAGAAAGAATACAGTACAAACAAGATCAAGAAGTGAGCAAGTGAGGCCAGGTAGGCACAAGACCTAGCACAGTACCGAAGCGCTGATGATCACAAGGCGGAAGGGCCTTGGTGAAGATATCAGCAGTGTTGGCCTCAGAGGCCACGCAGGTGAGGCAGAACTGACCAAGCTACTGCAGCTCACGAGCCAGGAAGTAGCGGAGAGCAATGTGCTTCGTTCTGTGCTCCAGTCTGTGCTCCCGACACAAGGCCAGCATGGCCTTGTTGTCTACGTACAGGGCTGGAGGAGAACGAGGCGGCTCTCCTAGGTCAGTCAGCAGGTAGGTGAGCCAGCGTAGCTCCTGTGCAGCCATGGCCCCTGCGTAGATCTCAGCCTCACAGCTGGAGCCGAGAACAGAGGACAAGCGGGTAGACCACCACGAAACAGAGCTGGAGCCAAGGCTGAAGGTGTAACCCTGTGACGACCACTGCGTAGCCTGGTTGTCAGCCCAAGAAGCGCCAGCATGACCTGTGAGGACTACTCGACGTCGCCCTCCAAGCACTGGACTCATGCCCGACATACTGCACACGTTGCGCAACACCCTCTTCGCTGCAGCCATGTGCTCAGGTCTGTATCTCCCAGGAGCGACATAGCGTGCCAAGATGCTAAGAGGGTATGCAAGGTCAGGTCGTAAGCAAGTCATCAGGTACATGAGGCAGCCAACAAGCTCTAGGTACGGGCCACTCGACTCTACGGACTCATCCGAAGGCAGAGCTGAGAGCGAGTGGCAAGTAGACAGAGGAGTGGCCTGAGGCGAGGAGTACGTGAAGCTGAAGCGCTGAAGGACCTGCTGCACCATGTGTGACTGAGTCAGGGTAATGGTGCGCTGTGCTCTGTCCCGGGAGATCTGCAAGCCAAGGTAGCTGCGCAGTTCACCCAAGTCTGTGCACGTGTGTCTCTTCTGCAGCTCGGACTTCACGTGGGCGAGTCCAGCAGTGGCAAAGACCAAGTCGTCAACGTACACAAGGATGTAGAACAGCGGCAAGGAAGTGTCGGTGCGCAGAAACAGCGACGGGTTGGCTGTAGAAGGAGCAAACCCAAGAGCCGCAAGTGTAGTCCTCAGTGTGTCGTGCCACTCACGAGGCGCCTAGCGGAGACCGTAGACTGGCCGCCGGAGGCTCCACTGGGTACCAGAAGGAAACGACCCAGTGAAGCCAGGAGGGCGGCGCAGCCAGATCTCCTTGTGCAGGCTGCCCTGCAAGAAAGCTGTGCTGAAGTCAAGAGAGTGAAGCTCGTAGTCGCACTGAGCGGCTATGTGCAACAGCACCCGAAGAGTGGTCATCTTTGGGGTGGGAGAGAAGGTCTGAAAGTAGTCAACTCTCTGCCGCTGTCTGAAGCCTCGAGCCACGTAACGCGCCTTGAAGACAGGCGGAGAGCCTGGTGGCCGATTTACCCTGAAAATCCACATCCCACTGACGATGTTCGCCCCAGGTGGGGGAACCTCGTCGACGTAGGTGCCTGTGGACTTCCAGGAAGCCATCTCTGCGTCCATGGCCAATTGCCACTGAGAGGAGTAGAGACCCTCGATCGCCTAAGCGTACGATCGAGGAGTCGGGATGTCTGGTGCATCCGGGTCTCCCTCAGGGGCAATCAGCGTGGACACCAGATGGGGCAAAGCAGCTGCAAAGCACTAGAACTTCTCCTGCCTGTCCTCAAGGACGTCCGTCCTAAGAGCACACTCACCCCTGACGGACGGAGGACAGACACACTCAGACTCAGCAACGAGACTGGCAGCGTAGTCTAGACGACAGCGAGTAGGGAAGTCGACAAGCTCAGCAACTAGAGCAGACGCAGCAGTGGACTCAAAGGTAGGGTCAGTGACAACAGTAGCAAGAAGGCGCATGACCGAAGGACTAGCAGCACGAAGGGAGTCAGACTCCAGGTCAGCAAGAGAAGGTAGAGAGGACTCTGGAGGAGACGGCAAAGGGAGACGTAGAGGAGCAGTGGAAGGACGCAGTGTGATCTGGTGTGTGCCGGGGACCGCAGGAGGACGCGGACGCAGAGCACGACAGCCAATGCGAGCAGCACGAACAGGCGACGCAGGATGAGACACAGGCTCACGACGCTCAGCAAGACATCCAGTAGGACGAGTGTAGGGAGAAGGAGCAGGTAGCGGGGAGATAGGCTGTAACTGTGACTGCGACTGGACTGGCTGGGAACACTCTAAGGGAGGAGCTGGACCAGGAGAGGGCGGGAGACCAAGAACCTGCTCCAGGAGCGGAACGAAGTACGCCCTTGGCCGCTCAGCGCCTCTAGAACCAGCAAGGACGGCACCAG
This sequence comes from Closterium sp. NIES-65, assembly GCA_948144175.1. Taxonomy (NCBI): domain Eukaryota; kingdom Viridiplantae; phylum Streptophyta; class Zygnematophyceae; order Desmidiales; family Closteriaceae; genus Closterium; species Closterium sp. NIES-65. The sequence continues at coordinate 4,257,863 of CANXME010002591.1, forward strand.
TACCCCCAGAGGGAGCACCAGTGCTAGCAGAACCATGAGCTCCAACAGCTGCAACTCCAATACCCTCAGAAGCACCAGCGCCAGCATCACCGCCGGTGGCCACACGAGCAGTCCCAGCACCCCCAAGCTCAGCACACCCAAGCTCAGCACCCCCATGCTCAGTACCCGAAGACTCAGCACCCCTGGCTCAGCACCCCCAGTCTCAGCACCCCGCGATTCAGCACCCCCGAACCCGGCACCCGCAGGCTCATTACCTCTAGCAGCACCAGAGTCAACAGCTACCTCGACAGGCTCGACTGCGTCTACCTGGGACACACCTGACGAGGCAGGACCCTGAGGGGGGAGGGGGTCAACTTGGGTAGCACCTGGCGCAAGGAAGAGCGGCGGCGGGGGGAGGGGCGCAGTGCGGTACGGGAAGAGACGGTAGTAAGGCACCGACTCGTCAAAGGTGACGTCTTGGGAGAACAGAACACGGCGCGTGGTGGGGTGGTACAACTGCCAGCCAGACGCGTCGGGGGGGAAGCCAAGGAAGACGCAAGGAACAGCACGGGGGGACAGCTTGTCCGCAGACAAGTCGCGGACAAACGCTCAAGATCCCCAGACCCGAAACGCAAACGCATCACCAACCTTCCCTGTCCACCGCAAGGCGGGGGAGGTCTCTGGCAAGGAGACCCGGGGCTGAAGGTTGAGCTGATGCGCGGCGTACTGAACCGCAAACGGCCACAAAAAATGGGGGGCAGCCGCATGCATCATGGACGTACGCGCGACGTCCATGACCATGCCAATGCGGTGCTCAGCAATCCCATTTTGCTGTGGAGAGGCCGGAAGCGTGAAGGTCTGGCGGACTTTGTGCATGACAAAAGGCTCTAAGACGGGCAGAGGAAAACGCCCCACCTCTGTCCGAGTGCAGACCTTGAACAGGAAAGTCCGAACCGAAACTCCCTCTGAGCTGGAGACGAGCTGCGCGGATCAAGTCGATCGACACCTCAATGACGTCACCCTTGCTGTGCAAGTGGACGACTGTGGTGTAACGCGAGTAGTCGTCAAGGACCAGCAGAAAGTACCGCTCTCTCCCCTGCCCACTGACGCTGGCTGGGCCCCACAAGTCCATGTGTAGAGTGTGCAGCGGAGCCTCTGTCGGAGGAAACTCGGAGGAGTGAGGGGCGGTGCGCTGTCGCCCCTTCACGCAGGGGACACAGGTAGGGCCAGGCCCTAGAGAACGGGGAGGGAGAGACCAAGGAAGACCAGAGACAAGGACACGGGAGGCCATGCCTCGGAGACGAGGCAAGGAGGGGTGACCAAGGCGGTGGTGCCAAAGGAGAGTCTGGTGGGACAGCAGACGACACGAGCAAGGAGCAGACTCAGGACCAGACCTGGACGCAAACACCTGACTCGACCCAGCTATTTGGGCAGACTCAGCAGTAGGAGGAGACTCAGCAGTAAGGGTGTACAGGCTCGACCCTAGCCGACGGCTGAACGTGGCCAAGTGTCGGCCTGTCCGAGCACACGTGCAGTGGGTCACTCGCTGACTCGCAGGAGTGAACTGGTCAACCCCTCGATCCTCTAGGTCCGCTCCACTCACCAATTTCGTAGAGAACGAGGGGAGGTAGAGACCAGACAGGGTGCTAGAGGGGGGTGCAGGGCACGGAAGGACAGTGGAGAAGCTAGCAAGGACAGGACCCCCAGATGGGTCTGCCAGGGAGACCGCAACTGGCCGACTAAGCGGCGTAAGAGTGGTGCGGTGTCGAATGAAGGAGCGGGACGCACCCGAGTGAAGGGTGAAGGTGTGGAAGGCCTGAGCCGACGTAGTACCTGAGAGAGCAGACTCACCAGCACCTGGGGCAGCAGACGCACTAGCACCTGAGGCAGCAGACGCACTAGTACCTAGAGCAGCAGCCTCACCAACACCTATCGCAGCAGCCTCAATGCCCGGGTAAGGCGGTACACACAGGTAACAGGCACCCTCAACACTATCAGCAACAGAATGCATGGCAGCAAGAATAGCATCAAAGTGAAGATCAAAGATAGCAACCCGAGCCTTAGCTAGATCTCCCCAGCGAGGGATCTTTGACACCTCAGCGTACTGGCGACGCCACGCGTCCGTCAAGCGACCAAAGCAGCGCTGGGTGGAGTGCGGGCCTCCGCACTACTCACCAGTGCGGTCACTGGTACGGAGGACGTAACAGCAGGGACCAAAACCCCCACCGTGCTGGCGCGCAGTGTACCACTCACGAAGTTGCTGAGGGGACAGGGTCACACCACTCCGCTGCTGCTGCTGGCGCTGACCACCACCGGCGCCACTCCTTTGCGCAGAGTCGCGACTTGCTCCACCACCGCCGCCTCCGCCGCCGCCGCCACCTCTGCCGCCTCCGCCGCCTCCTCGACCGCCGCCTCCTCTACTACCTCCGCCTCCTCCGCTCCCTCCGCCACCTCCACCGCCTCCGCCGCCTCCACTGCTGCCGCCGCCGCCGCCACCCTCGGCACCACTCCCACCACCACCCCCACTCCCTCCACCGCCTCCACCACCACCTCCTCCGCCCCCTCCAGCCCCTCCAGTGCCCTTGCCCCTCCAGTGCCCTTGCCCCCCTTGCCCTTGCCGGTGCGGCGTCTCCCGCTCGGGGCAGACGCAGCGCCGACCGACTCAAAACCAACGAGGTCGGCCGCAGCAGCAGAGGCAACAGAGGGCAAGAGGAAGGAGGGAGAACACCCCTCAAAGACAGGGGTGCGAGGGTCACCACGAGAGGCTCCTACAGCGACTATGCTCTTCTCTATCGCTAGGAGGGCCTTCTCGAGGAAGTCAACGGTGAGAGTGGTGGGGCAAGCAGAGAGGAAGTGGTCCCGGACTACGCGAAGAGAGTCAGGGAGCCGGGTGACTATGTAGTAGAGGGTGATGTACATGTGGGGGGGGGTCTTGGCACAGCAGTCAGCAGGAAGCGCAGCGCGGTAGCGAGTGTCACTAGTGCAGAGGTGCTTAATGAGGTCAGCGACTGTGGGAAAGGCAGCAAGGTCAGGGAAGAGGTACGGTAGCATGAGGCGGCTCAGTGCAGCAGTGGCAGGGGAAGAGTAGCGTGCAACTACAGCGTCGTACAAGGTCTGAGCACTCTTGTTCTTGCTAAAGTGTGCACGCTCAGTGGTCGGTAAGTGGCGGCGCACAGCAAGGCGAGCAGCAGCATCACGTGTGGCCCACTGTGAGCGAACAGTGGCGTCAACATCAGTAGCAGGGGCAGGGGAGGCACTAGAAGTGAGGTCAAACAGGGAGACGCCGTCTGCCCTATCGCACTACAGGAAAGCTGCAGATCATCTACCCAGACCTTAAAGTCCACTGCCCGACCCTCAGCGTCAAAGGTGAGAACGCTAGGGGAAGCCATAACAGCAGTAGGCAGGCAGTGAGTACAGTGAGGCAGGGCAGTGCAGTGGCAGAGACTGTGCTCTTACCAGGCAGGTGGGGCGATCGGGCTGCTCGGCGGCTCGGCTGTCCGGCGGCTCGGATACAGGGCGGCTCGGCTGCTGGGCGGCTCGGCTGCTGGGCGGCTCGGCTGCTGGGCGGCTCCGCTACTGGGCGGCTCGGCTACTGGGCGGCTCGGCTGCACGGTGCTGGGCAGCTCGGCTGCTGGGCGGCTTGACTGCTGGGCGGCTCGGTTGCTGGGCGGCTCGGCGGTCGGGCGGCTCGGTTGATGGGCGACTCGGGCGGACGGGCGGCTCAGCTGGCCGGCGGTTCGGCTGCTCGGCGCTGCGGGCGCTGGGCGGCGGGGTCGCAGGTGGTGGGGAGGTCGCAGGTGGCGGCGGGGCCTAAGGTGGCGGCGGGCCGCAAGGGTGGGCGGGGCCGCAGTGGGCGACGGGGCCACAGTGGGTGGGGCCGCAAGTGGCGACGGGGCCGAAGTGGGCGACGGGGCCGCAGGTGGCGACAGGGCCGTAAAGGGGGGGCCGTAGCGGGGGCGTAGCGGGGCCTAAGCGGGGCCGTAGCGGGGCCGAAGCGGGGTCGTAGCGGGGCCGTAGCGGGGCCGTAGCAGGGCCGTAGCGGGGCCTAAGCGGGGCCGTAGCGGGGCCGAAGCGGGGCCGTAGCGGGCCCGTAGCGGGGCCGAAGCGGGGCCGTAGCGGGGCCGAAGCGGGGCCATAGCGGGACCGTAGCGGGGCCGTAGCAGGGCCGTAGCGGGGCCGTAGCAGGGCCGTAGCGGGGCCTAAACGGGGCTGTAGCGGGGCTGTAAGGGGCCAGACGGGGCCTAAGCAGGGCCGCGGAGGGGCCGTAAGGGTCACGACGGGGCCGCGGAGGGGCCTAAGCGGGGCCGCGACGAGGCCGTAAGGGGCCTAAGCGGGGCCGCTACGGGGCCGTAAGGGGCCTAAGCGGGGCCGCGACGGGGCCGTTAGGGGCCTAAGCGGGGCCGCGACGGGGCCGTAAGAGGCCTAAGCGAGGCCGTAGAGGGTGGCTCGAGGGGCAGTAAGGGCGGCCAACAGGGGCCACTAAGGCGGCTCGAGGCGCTACTCGGGTTAGGAGCGAAGCGCGCTCCGGGCAGGGAAGGAAAAAATAGTTCGTGGTGGGCCCTAGGCAGTTTTCCCACTCGGGAACCTGCTCGATACCATGACGAGAAGTGAGAATGGAATGAGTGGACTATGAAACAGTTGGGTACAAGTACTAACCCTAATTGGGTTGTACCCCTTATGGGCTACCCCACTACAGCCTACACAAATGTATAAGCTATAATGTTCAGACATTGATCGCGGAGTAGTGTTGCAACGGAAGTAGTAAACTCAGGTCAGAGTGAATGTAAATGACTGAGATTGATAATAGCATGCATAAATCGAGTTTATATAAGAGTACAAGGGAATACGAAAGGACCTAGACTAGCCATGTACTCTAAGGGGTACATTCCCTTATTGCAGCGAATTCAAGCCGTGCGGCGCGGGAACCCGTTTCAAACCTGTTCCCGCTCTTTTCATCTCAAATGTTTCTGCGTGCATCGGTTTTGGTCAGACGGTTGCTGCGTTTGCTTCGACTCTTCTGACTCCTCAACTTCGTACTTGGTAGAGTTGGCTCCTGCAGCATACAGAAAAGCCTTCTCATACATCTTCATATCTTAACACTCCCCTTCATTCCTGGACGTGGGAGGAGCTGACTCGCTTGACTACTCCGGTGAGGTTCGAGCAGTGCTTGTACTGCTGACGTGGCAGTCGCTTGGTGAGGAAGTCTGCTGCCATCTCGATGGCTGGGCAGTACGCGAGGTCAACTTTCCCCTAGTCAATTTTATCCTTGTCGAAAAAGTACCGAAGCGCGATGTGCTTCATGCGGTTCACGAAACCTGGCTTGTTCAAGATTCTGATGGCACTCTGGTTGTCGTAGTGAAGGCGAAAGGTGGCCAAAGTTGGGATTTTCGCCTCCTGTGGGTACAGGCCTTCGCGAACTGCTGCTATCGCGGCGATGTATTCTGCTTCAGCTGATGAGAGGGCAACCAGCTCCTGCTTCTGTGAGTTCCAGGAGATTGGCCCAGTTGGTTCTAGGCAAAAAACGAAGCCAGTTCGGGACCGTCGATTTGCAGGATCAGCTGCATGGTCTGCATCCACGTAGCCGTTGATGCTGAAGGAGGTCGTCGTCAGCGTGGAGTAAGAGAGCCCGATGTCAGGTGTGGAGATGAAGTACTGCAGGGCGCGCTCCAGGTCCAGCTGGTTCTCTGCTACTCGCTTGCGTGAATACTGTGCCAGTTGGCTGGCAATGTAAGAAAGGTTGGGTCGGCAGGTGACTGATGCGAACAGCAGGCAACCCAGTTGCTGCTGGTACAGTTGAAGTGCCGCAGGGGACAGTGGTTTGTTGTACGGTTCGTAGTTGGTCTGGGATTGCGGTAAGGAGTTGAGAGTGGTGCGGGTGAGATGTTGAAGTGTTCCCCCAGCTATTCTACATACTTGGAGGCTGACAGATGAATTGCTTCTGGCGCGTAGGTGATGTTCAGCCCCAAGAACTGCTTGACGTTGTGGTTGATGGTGATGTCAACACGCTGCGCCAGGCTCTCCTCAAACTGGTTAAGAAGTTTGTTGCAGGTGTTTGTGTACAGCAGGTCATTGACGTAGACTGTCAGGAGAATGTAGTCACCACTGAAGTGGAAGCGGTACATTCCCGGGTCGTACGGCAGCTGCTTGAAGCCAATTTCCAGGAGAATTTTGTGCAGATGCTGCTGCCAGAGACGAGGCGCCTGCTTTATCGCGTAGAGGGAATTCTTCAGCTTGCAGACCCTAGGATCTCCTTCTCCATAGGTGTGTGGCTGTTCCACGAAGATGTTTGCGTCCACTAACGCGTATAAGAACGCATTCTTAATGTTGATCTGTCGCAGTGGTAGATGCTTAGCAGCGGCGATAGCGAGTGGAATCCTGACGGAGGTGTGACGGCTGACGTGAGCGAAGGTTTGATCGAAGTCGATGCTGTGATATTGGTCGTACCCGCCTACGACCCAACGTGCCTTGAAGCGCTCAATGGTTCCGTCAGCGTTGGTCTTTAGGCGAAAGACCCACTTTTCGCTGAGCACCCTTCTCCCCTTCACTGCTGCACGATCGACTAGGACCCATGTGTCTTGAGATTCCAGCGCCTTTACCTCGGCATCCATCGCAGCATGCCACTCCTTGGCGTGAGGGCCGGTGAGGGCTTGGCGCTGGTTTTTGGGTTCAACGGCGCGCGCGAGATTAGTGACGGAAGTGTGCAGGCCGAATAGTTGTAGGCCGGACATGTTGGTAGTGCTGTCTGTGGTGACTTCCACCACATCGTCATCCCTGCTCTCGTACCCGGGTGAGGTGGTGCTTGGTCCGGCTTGGCGCTGTGATGGCCCTGACGCGGGAGCGTTGTCGGTGTCATCGTCGTCGTCATTGTTGCGTGGTTGAGGCGGTACGCTCGGGTGTTCGTTGGTGTCATCACGGTCCAGTGCCGCTGCTGTCGCTTCGTCCTCTAGAGACGCGAAGCTGCGGCCGCTGTTGACGTAGCCGCGTGCCGCGTTGCGACGTTCGTCTTCGACCCACTACTTCAAGTGAAGTCGCTCGTAGAAAAGAACATCACGCGTGAGAACAATCTCCTTGCTGTCAAATGTCAAGAATGAGCCACCCCTTGTACTCATTGTTGAGACCCAAATGAATTCCCCAGCACGCACGATGAACATACTTGCCGATTGTGGCTGAGGCCGGCCGATACTGGACCATGCACCCCCAAACCCTCAACATAGAGGGATCTCCCCTTGAGCCGGTCCACTTCATGTGGGGGGAAAGATTGTCCCTGTTGGCGGTGGTGGAGAGAAGGTTGTGCAGGCGCACCGCATGGTTCATAGCGTAGGGCCAAAATTTCTTGGGTAGGCCGGACTGGTTCATGAGAGCGCGGTTAACCCTCTCTGCAACACCTTGTTGCTGGTGAGCGTAGGGGAGAAAGATCTCATGCTTGATCCCCTTCTCAGTGAGGACGCTCTTTAGTTTGTGGCTGCAAAATTCCTTAGCTTCCTCCCTGATTGTCGTTGCGCATGTGTGAGCCAGATGCGAAAAACTTCTGGAGCCTTGGAGCGGGCGTTGACGTTGGCGATCCACACGTGGCGTGAGTAGGCATCGATGAAGGTGAGCGTGTATTTCTCGCCATTGATGCCGTCGAAGGTGAGCACGATGAAGTCGCTGTACACTTTTTCCAGCCTTTTGTAGCGATTGGTGCTAGGTTCCAGAGAGGGGTAGGCGCCATGGGAGAGCGCGGTTGTGGGGCAGACGGTGCAGGTGATCGGGTGTGGGGTATTGTGAGGTTCCGTGCCATCGGGACGCAGCACTGCTCCCGGAGGGAAGACTTTGGCGCGAAGACAGTTTGCTAGAGTCTGGCGCGAGGGGTGACCAAGCCGCTGGTGCCAGAGATCGTCTTCAGTGCGGATGCCTGAGGTGTGTTTATAGCGAGCGTAGTGCTCAGCTGCTTCTACCTCCGTTTCTTGCGGGATCTGGAGTGGGGGTTCTTCCTCTTCTCCTGGTTCTGTTTCGTTGTCCGGCTCCTCTATTTTTGCTTCTGTTATTGTTTCCCCCTCTGTAGGTGCCATTGTGAGATAGAGGGCCAGAAAATCGCGGTCGGGGATGATGTTGAGCGGTGTCCTGGTGCCTTTGATGAAGCGAGCGAACAGATCTGGGCGGGAGATTGAACCAAGTGAGTCATGCGGAGGAGTTGGTGGTACATTCCCCTCCTCAATCTTCGACCAGGGATTGTCCCATTGATAAGGTGAACGAGGAGGTGAGCGACCACGTGGAGGTCGTCCGAGCGGGATGATGACACGGGGAGATTGTTCTCCGCGCTCAACTTTCATTTCTCGTTCAGCTTCCTCCAATGCTTCTCGCGTAAGCTCGCCTTTGTCAGGTTCGGTATTTCCCCATCCTCTGGTGGTAACCATGCCGCTGGCGCTTGGTCCCCATCCTTGAACACTGTCTGAAGCGCCAGTAGCGGATCCCCATGTTGTGTCTTCTTCTGGTGTGTAATCATCATCTCCCCATGCGCTGCGTCGCGCTGATGCTTTGTCCCAACCTTCCGCGATGCGCCCTTCATACAGTTTCTGCTTCTTTTCTGCCTTGGCCTTGTCTCGTTCTTCTTTGACGCTGAGTTCTCCCTTTGCGTCAGGATCTTTCCAGGCCGAGTCAATCTCCGTGCGATAGACGTTGTAGGTGTAACGGCACGGACGGCCTTCTTCGTCGAGAGTCCCGGTGTTGGCTCTGAGGACGAAGTGAAGTGTGTTGGAGCGCAGCGGGCCGTTCTTGCGGCATGAAGCCACGATCGTCGCCGCCCTCGCCGAAGACGCGGTGAGTGGTAACTGCAAGCTCCATTTCAGTAATGCCCGTAGGTTATGCCTTGGCGCTCTCCGCTTCCTGAATTGCCGCATAGTCTTTCTCCACTTGCTCTGTGCGGCTCGCCGTGGGTGTGTGATAGGTGGTGCAGAGACCGTTGATGTCGGGCTCGTACAGGTTGATCTCACGGAGATGAGGGCTACGGCGAATCCACGGTCGTCCGTCTGGGTGCTGCCATGACTTCTGGCTCATGAATGGGAAGTCAAGGGGAATGAGGTCCACGAGCTCGTCTGATGAAGCTTGACAGCTTGGGATGTCGAAGTCGAGGACGTAGATGTCGTTGATCGATCGGGCTCGTCCGAGATACTTGTGCGACTCAGAAGGGGTGTCCGACAGGGCGTAGGTAAGGAGGAGGTCGCGTGTATCTGGGTCCGTGGCGATCATGACTCCGCAGTCTCTGAGTTGCCCTGCTGAGAGTAGGTTGAAGCGAAGGTGTGGTACGTAGAGCACGTCGTTGAACGAGATGTGTGTATTGCTGTCTCGTGCTTGCATGACCACGATGCCTTGTGCATTGGCGCGTAGGTGCTCATTGTTGGCGACAGTGACGTAGGTGGCGGGGGCGCGGCTGAGGTTCGAGACGTAACGAACAGATCCCACCATGTGCTGTCCACAACACCTATCCAGGTACCAGGTACCGGGTGGTGTAAGTATTGTTTTTGCACAGGAGCAGCGCGAGTCGCGGAGTCACAAGGGTCGCCTTGTAGCTTCTGTGGAAGAATGGGTCTTTTTCTTCATTCCATCCCACATGTACGTAACGCTGATTGTCATGTGGCGGGCTTTCCCGCAGTGTTATTGGCAGATGCCAATCTTGTTCGTATTCATCATACTAGTAGTAGTGGTCTTCTGTGAGGGGATTATTCCATCCCTCTTCTGGTTCAATCAGCTCCATGGAGTTCTTCCTCTTCGTCTGGTTCAGCAGTCCGACGACACCGTGTCGTCATATTCGCGATAATGTTTCTAAGAGCTCCTGATTGGGATCATTGTGGTTGCTGATGTTGATGCTATGCAGGGGGACGAGAGGTCTGATGTTGTGGCTGAGAATGACGAGCGTCTTTTCGACTGACCTAGTTGTTGTGGTAAGTTGAATTCGGGTGGCGCTCTTCACGGTTGTCTGTGTAGAAGGCGAGGCGCTCTCGGCGCGGCGCGGAGCTTAATCTCCTCGAGTCCATGTCCTGCTGTTCAGTCATGAGTGCGGCGCATAGCATGGCTTCTGAGAGGATTCCTCGCTGTCGGAGTAGCGCTTTGCAGGGCTTCCACTCTGGCCCGAGTCCTTGAAGGACTATGTTGATGAAAATCTCTTCCGAGATTGCGCTCCCATGTTTAATGATCTAGTCACGGATGTTCTGACAGCGGTTAATATATGAATTTTCTTTCTCCCCGTGCCCCATCTTTGTCTCCATGAGTTGCTGCAGGAGCCTGCTCGCGGTAACCGAATCCTTCGGCTGATAAGCCTCAATGAGGTGCTTCCAGGCTTCCAAGGTTGGAACGGCACTCTCTTTGTAGGAGCGAACGCTGAGTTGTTCCGCAGGCATCATATTTCTTAGCAGCACACTGTATGCCATGAGGGACTCGCTGTAGTAATGAGCCCTAGCGTCATCGGTGTCGTCCACCAGTTTAGGGTAGGAGCCGTCGAAGTAATGGTATATCTACGCTGTCTGTAGGAGGAGCTCAAGCTCGAAACTCCATGTATAAAAATCCTTGCCGTCAAATGTGGCAGTAGTCTTGATCTTTGAAACGCTGATGAAGCGTGCTTGCGCTGAATTGATTGAGGAAAGTAGAATGAGAATGGATTGACTAAGGAATGGAGTGATACAAATATGCAACCCTAGAAATGTGTACCCCATATGGGCTACCCCACTATAGCCTACACAATATTATAACTTGACACACCCCCATAGGCAAAGTGGGGGAGAACAAGGGGTCACAAGACCAGTCAAGCAAAGCAAAGCAAAGCTCAGGGTGGATCACAACGTCACCACACAGTCCGAGCACAAGGTCAAGGCCAGAAGGCCAGTTCACATGCAGGAGTACACATAGATATATAAGGCTAAACAAGCAAGAGCAGGTATATATATATAAGAGTACAAGCAAGGTCAAGAGGTGAGCAAGTGAGGCAAGACAGGTACAAGTCCCAGCTGAGTGCAGAAGCGCGGATGATCACAAGGCGAAAGTGCCTTGGTGAAAACATCAGCAGTGTTGGCCTCAGAGGCCACGTACGCAAGTCGCAACTGACCACCCTGCTGCAGCTCACGAGCAAGAAAGTAGCGAAGAGCAATGTGCTTTGTTCTGTGCTCCAGTCTCTGCTCTCGACACAAGGCCAGCATGGCCTTGTTGTCTACATACAGCACTGGAGGAGAACGAGGCGGCTCTCCAAGGTCGGTCAGCAAGTAGGTGAGCCAGCAAAGCTCCTGTGCAGCCATGGCCCCTGCGTAGATCTCAGCCTCACAACTGGAGCCGAGAACAGAAGACGAGCGAGTAGCCCGCCACGAAACAGAGCCGGAACCAAGACTGAAGGTGTAACCCTGGGACGACCGCTGCGTAGCCTGGTCGTCAGCCCAAGAAGCGTCCGCGTGCCCGGTGAGGACCACTGGACTCCGCCCTCCAAGCACTAGCCCCATGCCGGACGTACTGCACAAGTAGCGCAACACCCTCTTTGCTGCAGCCATGTGCTCTGGTCTATGTCTCCCAGGAGCAACATAGCGTGCAAGAATGCTAAGAGGGTATGCAAGGTCAGGTCGTGTGCAGGTCATCAGGTACATGAGGCAGCCAACAAGCTCTGGGTACGGGCCACTCGACTCTACGGACTCATCTGAAGGCAGAGCTGAGAGCGAGTGGCGAGTAGACAGAGGAGTGGCCTGAGGCGAGGAGTACATGAAGCCGAAGCGCTGAAGGACCTGCTGCACCATGTGTGACTGAGTCAAGGTAATGGTGCGGCGTGCTCTGTCCCGGGTGATCTGCAAGCCAAGGTATCTGCGCAGTTCACCCAGGTCTGTGCACGTGTGTCTCTTCTGCAGCTCGGACTTCACGTAGGCGAGTCCAGCAGTGTCAGCTGTGGCAAAGACCAAGTCGTCGACGTACACGAGGATGTAGAACGGCGGCAGAGAGGTGTCGGTGTGAAAAAACAACGACGGGTTAGCAGTAGAGGGAGCAAACCCAAGAGCCGCAAGCGTAGTCCTCACTGTGTCGTGCCACTCACGCGGTGCCTGGCGGAGACCGTAGACTGGCCGTCGGAGGCTCCACTGGGTGCGAGGAGGGAAAGTCCCAGTGAAGCCAGGTGTACGGCGCAGCCAGATCTCCTTGTGCAGGCTACCCTGCAAGAAAGGAGTGCTGAAGTCAAGAGAAAAGTGTTGTCATACCATGTTACAATCCCAAATGGGACTTAGCGAAGGATCGCTTAGGGTTGATTGCAGAGTAGTGTTGCAGCGGAAGTAGTGAAATCGGGTCAGAGTGAATTATCAAAGAGAGTAGGAGCACGGCCTAGGCTTAGTATGTCAGAATATATATATGTAACTGCCTGTAGCTGTAGTTAGTGTAGTTATTACAAACTTTGTTAGGTGGTGCACCTTCTTTGTTCACATGCTATACTGTATGTTCTTGCAAACTTTTAGTGAACATACATTCCCAAAATTCCTCGACACTCTTGGTACAACTCACTCGATCCTCCTTGGCCTAGGCTACTAAGCCTAGGCCGTCCTATTCTCTCAACTACCTATTGTGCTAGTATCACGACATGGATTCAGAGCATGTTTCGTCCTGGCCTGTGGGCCCGCCTTATGCTTCCGCTGCTGTTCTTTTCCGGTCGCGCGCCTAGGGCGCGTGGCGATTTTCATTCTGTCCCGCCCTTGGATGGCGAGTGACACCTTCTCTGCCCGTCGCGCGCCCCGTGGCACGCGACGGTGCCCTAAACCTGCCCGTCGTGTGCCTCGTGGCACGCGACGGTGCCCTGCCCGTCGTGCGCCCCGTGGCATGCAACGGTGCCCTAAACTACCTACCTACCTGAGCCGCCGCGTACCCGCCCCTGGCGCACTCGGCGGTGTCCCTGTCTCACTCGCGCCTGCACTCGCTGCAGCCGCCCCTGCACCACCCGGCGCCTGCCCTTGGAGCAGCCGCCCTCGCTCCTGCACTCGGTGCAGCCGCCTCTGCCTCACCCTGCGCCAGCACTCCCTGCAGCCGCCCCTGACCTACCCGCGCCGACCATCTGTAGCCGCTCTGCGGCTTTCTCCCCGCCCACCCCCTCCTCCTTCGTTTCCCTGCAGCCGTGGGGGGGAGGGTATGGGGGTGGCGGGTGTTGGGGTGATGGGTGGTGTGCTTCCCTTCCCCTCCTCCTCCTTTCTTTCCTACTGCTGCAGCTGCCGCTGGGGGGAGGGTGTGAGGGTGTGGGGGAGCTGGGGGAGTCGGACTGGGATGGCGGGTGTGAGACCAACTTCCCTTCCCCTCCTCCTCCTTTCTTTCCCACTGCTGCAGTTGCCGCTGGGGGGAGGGTGTGAGGGTGTGGGGGAGCTGGGGGAGTGGCACTGGGGGTGGCGGGTGTGAGACCATCCAGCAGCCGTCCCTCCACCTCTCCTCTCTTCCCCCCTCTGCTGCTTCTGCAGCAGTGTGGGGGGGGAGGGGGAGGGGGAGGGTGAGGGGATGGCAGGAATGCTTGCTGTACCTTTGCTGCTATACTACCTACCTACCTACCTACCTACTGCTACTGCTGCTTGTGTAGCCCTGCAGGTTGTGTTCTGCACAAACTCCTGCTGCAAGCAGTTATGGGGGACTGTCAGAATTTATATATGTAACTGTCTGTAGCTGTAGTTAGTGTAGTTATTACAAACTTTGTTAGGTGGTGCACCTTCTTTGTTCACATGCTATATGTTCTTGCAAACCTATAGTGAACATACATTCCCAAAATTCCTCGACACTCTTGGTACAACTCACTCGATCCTCCTTGGCCTAGGCTACTAAGCCTAGGCCGTCCTATTCTCTCAACTACCTATTGTGCTAGTATCACGACATAGTAGCCTAGGCCACAGTAGGACTAGAAGGAGGAGTCGCCAAGTACGAACTAGGATTGTGTGCAGGAATAGAATTGAGAAGGGATGATTGAACTAGCAAGCAGCAGGATACAAATAGCAAACCCTAAGGGGCTGTTCTCACTATTGAGTGCCCCACTGCAGGCTACACAAACAACATATTCTGATACACCCCCATAGCCAAAGTGGGGTGTAATCAGCACAGTAAGCAAAGCAGAACAAGCTCAGGGTGGATCACAATGTCACCACACATTCTGAGCACAATTACAAGAAGCAACAGTTTAAAGTTCACAATTTTGAGCAAAGCTAGTAGTAGTCACAGCGGGCAAGTGAGGAGGAGGAGGGACTGTGAGAGGAGAAAACATGGGAGACGACGGCTGAAGCTGCAGACACACGGGCAACAGGAGCGGCTGGCACAGTGGCTACCGGGACAGCGCCCCGGACTACTGGAGTAACTGGCTCACGGGCTACGAGGAGCTACAGGAGCAACGGACCCACGGGCGACAGGCGCAGCAGGCTCTCTGGGCTACCATGACAGTGCGCCCCGGACTACAGGTGCTGCGGACGACAATATAGCAGCCTCCACTCAACCTCCCCAAACAGTCCCACACCCCCCTACACACACCCACAGTTTCACCCCTAGCTCCACTCCCACATCACCCCCATAGCTCCACTCCCCACAGCTCCCACACCTCCACCCCCCTCAGCGGCAGCTGCAGTAGTGGGAGATGAAAAAGGAGGAGGGGAGAACCCACACCTCTTACCCCCATGCTTGCCACCCCACCCCCAAACCACCGCGGAGCACACGGCAGAACGGGAGAATGGGCAGCACGGGGGGGGGGGGGGGGGATGGGGTGCAGGGACGACATCACGAGCAACTGCAGGGGCGGGCCGCGGGCTGCTGCAGGGGTCCTGGGGCGGCTGCTGCAAGCGTGGGCGGCTCCAGGGGCTGTTGCTACAGCGGTGAGCGGCTCCAAGGGCTGCTGCTGCAGTGGTGGGCGGCTCCATGAGTTGCCGCTGCAGTGATTGGCGGCTCTAGGAGCGGCCGCTGCAGGGGAAGGGGAGGAGGAGGGTGGGGCGCCCCGAGGGGCGACGAGAAGGGAGCCGCGTGCCCCCCCCCCCCCCCCCCCCGGGGCGCCGCGACGGGCACAAGGGAGGGCGCCGCGACGGGCCCCCAGAGCCGCCTCGACGGGCGACGGGGAGGGCGCCGCGCAGGCCCACCGAAGTTGCCTCGACGGGCGACGGGGAGGGCGCCGTGCGGGCCCCCCGAAGTCGCCACGACGGGCGACGGGGAGGGCCGCGCAGAGCCCCCGAAGTCGCCTCGACGGGCGACGGGGAGGGTGCCGCGCACGGCCCCCGTGGTCGCCACGACGGGCGACGAGGAGGGCGCCGCGGACGGCCCCCGTGGTCGCCACAACGGGCGACGTGAGGGGAGGCCGTGCGGGTCCCCGAGGTCGCCTCGACGGGCGATGGGAGGGGAGGCCGCGCGGGTCCCCGAGAGCGCCTCGACTGGCGCTTCGACGAGAGGGGACCGCGGAGGCCCACGGAAGGGCACCACAATGGGCGCCACGGAAGGTAAACCCGCCAGGCGCCCCGAGCGAGCGGCGGGCAGAAATAAGGGTTTCGCCGCCGTGCACCACGGGGCGCGCGGCGGACGGTAAGGCAGCGGAAGCGGGTGGTGGGCCCATACACAGGAAGGCGGCAGACATGCCGCCCTCTAATACCATATCAGAGAGAGTAAGAGCACGGCCTAGGCTTAGTAGCCTAGGCCACAGTAAGACTAGAAGGAGGAGGCGCCAAGTACGAACTAGGATTATGTGCAGGAATAGAATTGAGAAGGGATGATTGAACTAGCAAGCAGCAGGATACAAATAGCAAACCCTAAGGGGCTGTTCTCACTATTGAGTGCCCCACTGCAGGCTACACATATTTTGACATGAATGTAAATGACTGAGATTGATAATAGCATGCATACATCGAATTTGTATATGAATACAAGTCAATACGAAAGGATTTAGACTAGCCATGTACTCTAAGGGGTACATTCTAGGCCCTACGATATCAGGAATCTTTCCCTGAAATTCCTGATTTTCAGCCTAGTTTTGTCTACCTACACTGAATTTTCAGTGTTGAGATTTTTGTGACACTGATTTTTTCAGCCTTTACTTCATAGCTAACACTGATGTTTCAGACTTTTATCGAAGTGTACACTGAATGCACATTCCAAATCCTTCCCGTAAAACACCCGAGACAATAAGGGTGCGTCAGATCCGTTGGTCGGAAAAATCTGGCCGACCGGATCCAACGAAGGTTACACATTCACGACATTCGTAAGGTATTTCGTTAATTTCGCACAATCCGGCCACTTGCTAAAATTTTGATGGCCGGTTTGATGGCCGGTTTAGCATTCGACAACTTTGCGACGTGCAAACGAATCGAGAGTCGACCACTTTGTCAACTCGTCAGCGCTACAGTACCTATGCGACTTGGCCAACATACCCAAGCGACTAAACGTGTTACAAGGACGACTCGCACTGCGCTTTCAGCGCTATTGAACATGACCACTTTTCGGGGTCACACTTGTGTAGTGCGACACAAGGTAACCGAATCCGTCACGATCAACTCGCAGTGTTTCGTATAGGTGGTCTGGGGACATGTGCAAGAAGCGGTCCATCCAACGCGCTCGTTGAATACTTCGGTCATTTCGCCAGAACACCTGGTAATCGCTCTCGTCAGCAAAGTCAAGGAGCAAGGGCACCATGAGACCGACTGCAGCGACCAAGGGTGTCAGAACATATAGCTTACTTATTTGTGTAGGCTATAGTGGGGTATCCCATAGGGGGTACAACCCAATTAGGGTTTCCTATTTGTACTCACTTCGTTCATAGTCATTTCATCCTCGTTCATTCTGTTCACATGGAATCAGAGCAGGTTCCCTCCTAGGGACTGCTTCTAAGGCCCACCGAAGCGCGCCCCGAGGCGCGTTTTCCTTTTCTTTTTTTTTTTAGCGACCCGTTGTGCCGCCCTTCCCTTAGCGGCCCCGCCGCCCTTCGATCGCGGCTCCGCCGCGCTTCCTTAGCGGCCCCGCCGCGCTTCCTTAGCGGCCCCGCCGCCCTTCGATCGCGGCCCCGCCGCCCTTCCTTTCGGCCCCGCCGACCTCTGCTAGACGGCCCCGCCGCCCTTCGATCGCGGCTCCGCCGCCCTCTGCTAAGCGGCCCCGCCGCCTTTCGACCGCGGCCCCGCCGCCCTCTGCTAAGCGGCCCCGCCGCCCTTCGATCGCGGCCCCGCCGCCCTTTGCTAAGCGGCCCCGCCGCCCTTCGATCGCGGCCCCGCCGCCCTCTGCTAAGCGGCCCCGCCGCCCTCTGCTAAGCGGCCCCCCCGCCTTGCTCACGCGGCCCCACCGCCCTCTGCTACGCGGCCTCGCCGCCGCGCCGCCAGTGCAGCCGCCCGTGCCCAGCCGCCCGTGCAGCCGCCCGCGAGCCGTCCCAGCCGCCCGTGCGGCCGCCCGTGAGCCACCCGCGAGACGCCCGCGCCGCCCGAGCCACCCGAGCCGCCCGCGAGACGCCCGCGCCGCCCGAGCCGCCCGAGCCGCCCGCGAGACGCCCGCGCCGCCCTAGCCGCCCGAGCCGCCCGCGAGACGCCTGCGCCGCCCGAGCCGCCCGAGCCGCCGTCGAGACGCCCGCGCCGCCCGAGCCGCCCGAGCCGCCCGAGCCGCCCGTGCCGCCCCAGCCGCCCGAGGAACCGATCTTCTGCTCCTGTGGGGCTCTTACTGCTCCTGGGCCGGCGCAGCTACTGTGCTGCCGTGTTGCTCTGTCGCTGTGCTACCCGACTCTTCCTGCCCGGTGAGACTGTCAGCTGCTACAATGGCCACCCCCAGTGTCCTGACTTTTGACGCTGAGGGTCGCGCCATTGACTTTGCAGTCTGGATTGAGGACCTGCAGCTGTACTTACTGTGCGATGCGATCGATGAGGTTTCTCTCTTTGACTTTGTCTCTGGCGCTGTCCCTGCCCCTCCTGCTGATGCTGACCCCACTGTTCGCTCCAAGTGGGCCACACGCGATGCTGCTGCACGTCTTGCTGTGCGTCGCCACCTCCCTTCCTCCGAGCGTGCACACTTTAGTCAGTGCAAGACCGCTCAGGCCTTGTACGACGCTGTAGTTGCGCGCTACTCCTCCCCTTCCACTGCTACACTGAGCCGCCTCATGCTACCATACCTCTTTCCTGACCTTGCTGCCTTTCCCACAGTCACTGACCTCTTTACCCACCTTCGCGCTAGTGACACTCGCTACCGAGCTGCGCTTCCTGCTGCCTTCCTCGCCGAAAACCCCCCTCCCATGTACATCAACCTCTACTTTCGAGTCACCCGTCTCCCTGAGTCCCTTCGTGCTGTTAGGGACCAGTTTCTCTCTGTCTGTCCCACCACCCTCACTGTCGACCTCCTTGAGAAGTCCCTGCTAGCGGCCGAGAAGAGCATAGTCGCTGTAGGGGCCTCTCGTGGTGACCCGCGCACCCCCATCTTTGAGGGGTGTTCTCCTTCCCCCCTGCTACCCTCTGTCGCCTCTGCTGCTGCGGCCGACCTCGTTGGTTTAGAGTCGGTCGGTGCGGCGTCTGCCCCTAGCGGTAGGCGCCGCTCTGGCAGGAGCAAGGGGGGCAAGGGAGCGGGTGGAGCTAGCGGGGGCGGTGGCGGGGGAGGTGGGGGCGGCGGGGGGAGTGGGGGTGGCGGTGGGGGTGGTGGCGGGGGTGGAGGTCCTGGTGGCGGCGGTGGAGGCGGAGGTGGCGGCGGAGGTGGTGGCGGAGGAGGCAGTGGGAGCGGCGGGGGCGAGGGTGGCGGTGGCGGCGGTGGCGGCGGAGGCGGGGGTGGCGGTGGTGGAGGTGGTCGGAGTGGCTCGTCCCAGAGGAGCGGCATTGGGGGTGGTCAGCGCCAGCAGCAGCAGCAGCAGCAGCAGCAGCAGCAGCAGCAGTAGCAGCAGCGCTCTCGCGACGTCCCCGCCCCTCAGCAGCTCCGTGAGTGGTACTCGCAGCGTCAGCGTGGTGGGGCGTTCGGTCCCTGCACCTACGTCCTTCGCACCGGCGACCGCGCAGGTGAGCAGTGTGGGGGCACCCACACCGCTCGCCGCTGCTTTGCCCGCCTGACCGACGCTTGGCGCCAGCAGTTTCCGGAGGCCGCTGAGATCCCCCGCTGGGGAGAGCTGTCTAGGGCTGGTGTAGCTGTGTTTGATCTTGACTTTGATGCTATCCTTGCTGCCATGTATGCTGTGACTGTTAGTGATGATGGTGACTGTTACCGGTGCTTTCCGCCCGACCCGGGCATTGGTACTGCTGTGTCAGGTGCCAGTGAGGCTGCTGCTCTAGGTGCCAGTGCGTCTGTGCTCTCAGGTGCTAGTGAGTCTGCCCTCTCAGGTACTGTGTCGGCTTCTGCCTCCCACACCTTCACCCTTGACTCTGGGGCGTCTCGCTCCTTCTTTCAGGACCGCACCACTCTCACGCCGCTTAGTCGGCCGGTTGCGGTGTCCCTGGCTGACCCCTCTGGGGGTCCTGTCCTGTCTCGTTTCTCCACAGTCCTCCCGTATCCGTCGGCTCCCTCTGGCACCCTAACTGGTCTTTACCTCCCCTCGTTCTCTACGAACCTGGTGAGTGGTGCTGACCTACAGGATGTGGGGGTCCACCAGTTCACTCCTGCTCGTCAGCGGGTGACACACTGCACAGAGGCTAGCACAGGTCGCCACCTGGCTACGTTTAGACGTCAGCCAGGGTCGAGCCTGTACACACTGACCACTGCCTCTCCTCCCGGTGCTGAGTCTGGTAGAGTCCCTTCGTCTGGTCAGGTGTTTGCTGCAGCGTCCAGGTCTGGTCCTGAGTCTGCCCCCTGTTCGTGTCGCCGTCTGTCTCACGAGACTCTCCTCTGGCACCACCGCCTTGGCCACCCCTCTCTGCTTCGGCTCAGAGGCATGGCCTCCCGTCTTCTTGTGTCTGGTCTCCCCCGGTCCCTCCCTCCCCTTCCTCAGGGCCCTGGCCCTGCCTGTGTCCCCTGTGTCGAGGGGCGCCAGCGTGCTGCCCCTCACTCCTCCCAGTTTCCTCCGACAGAGGCTCCGTTGCAGACACTTCACATGGACGTGTGGGGCCCTGCCCGCGTCCGTGGACTCGGTCACGAGCGCTACTTCCTGTTGGTGGTTGACGACTACTCGCGTTACACCACAGTCTTCCCCTTGCGCAGCAAGGGTGATGTCACTGAGGTGCTGATCGACTAGATCCGCGCAGCTCGTCTCCAGCTCAGGCAGAGCTTTGGCTCGGACTTTCCTGTGTTGCGTCTGCACTCGGACAGAGGCGGAGAGTTCTCCTCTGGCCTTCTGCGTGCCTTCTGTCGTGCGCGAGGCATCCGCCAGACCTTCACGCTTCCGGACTCACCGCAGCAAAATGGGATTGTAGAGCGCCGCATTGGCATGGTCATGGACGTCGCTCGTACGTCTATGATGCATGCGGCTGCCCCCCATTTTATGTGGCCGTTTGCGGTCAGGTACGCGGCGCATCAGATCAACCTCCACCCCAGGGTCTCCAGGCCGGAGACCTCCCCAGCCCTGCTGTGGACGGGGAAGGTTGGCGATGCGTCGGCATTCCGGGTCTGGGGATCTCGGGCGTTTGTCCGCGACTTGTCTGCGGACAAGCTGTCCCCTCGCGCTGCTCCCTGCGTCTTCCTGGGGTTCCCCCCCGACGTCCCTGGGTGGCAGTTCTACCACCCCACCTCTCGACGTGTTCTGTCCTCCCAGGACGTCACGTTGGATGAGTCGGTACCCTACTACCGCCTCTTCCCCTACCGCACTCCTTCCCTTCCCCCGCCCCCGCTCTTCTTGGTCCCAGGTCCCCCCCCGGTAGACCCCCTCCCCCCTCAGGGTCCTGCCCCTTCAGGTGTGTCCCAGGTAGACGCGGTCGAGCCTGTCGAGGTCACTGGTGACTCTGGTGCTGCTGCGGGAGCTGAGCCTGGGGGTGCTGAGCCTGGGGGTGCGGAGTCTGGGGGTGCTGCGCGTGGGGGTGCTGGGCCTGGGGATGCTGAGACTGGGGGTACTGAGTCTGGGGGTGCTGAGACTGGGGGTGCTGAGTCTGGGGGTGCTGAGACTGGGGGTGCTGAGACTGGGGGTGCTCCGCCTGGAGGTGCTTTGCCTGAGGGTGCTGCGCCTGGAGGTTCTTCGCCTGGAGGTTCTCCGCCTGGAGGTGCTTCGTCTCACCGAGAGCCACTCTCCCCACAGGAGCTGCGTGAGTGGTTTGCCCGGCGCTGGAGGCGTGCTGCTGGTGCTGGAGGTTCTTCGGCTGCAGAAGGTGCTGCTGCCGCGCGTCCCGGAGGTGCTCGTGCTGTGGCTGCTGGAGCTGCTGGGCCTGAGGGTTCTCCTGGAGCTGGTGCTGCTGAGGGTGTTGGCGCTGAGACTACTGTTGGCGGTCCGACTGGCAGTGCTCCTGGTGCTGCTGGAGGTGCTGCTGGAGCGGGTACTCCTGCTGGGGGTACTGGTGCTGTCCCTGCTGTTTCTGGCGTCGCCACGCGGCCCCGACCGTACTTCGTTCCGCTCCTGCAGCAGGTTCTTGGTCTTACACCTTCTCCTGGTCCTCCTCCGCCTCCCTTAGAGGGTCCACAGCCTGTCCAGTCCCGGTCACAGCTACAGCCTGCCTCCCCTTTGCCTGCTCCTTCTCCCTACACTGGTCCGACTGGAGGTCTTACTGAGCGTCGTGAGCCTGCGTCACGTCCTGCGTCGCCTGTTTGTGCTGCGCACACTAGTGGTCGCGGTTCGCGTCAGCGTCCTCCTCCTGTCCCTGGCACGCACCGGATGTCTCTGCGTCCGTCCAGTGCTCCTCTGCGTGCCCCTTTGCCTTCTCCTCCTACTTCCTCTCTTCCTGCTCTTGCCGACCCGGAGTTGGACTCTCTTCGTGCTGCTTGTCCTACTGTCACGCGTCTCCTTGCTACTGTTGTCACTGACCCTTCCTTCGAGTCTTCTGCTGTGTCTGCCCTTGTCACTGAGCTTGTCGACTTTGCTGCGCGCTGTCGTCTAGACTACGCTGCTAGTCTTGTCGCTGAGTCTGAGTCTGCCTGTCCTCCGTCCGTCGGGGGTGAGTGTGCCCTAGGCACGGACGTCCTTGAGGACAGGCAGGAGGAGTTCCAGTGTCTGGCCGCCGCTTCACCTCATCTCGCGTCTGTTCTGCTCGCCCCTGAGGGAGACCCGGATGCACTAGACATCCCGACTCCGCGCTCTTACGCGGAGGCGATAAAGGGTCCCTACTCCTCTCAGTGGCAGGCAGCTATGGATGCAGAGATGGCTTCCTGGAAGTCCACAGGCACCTACGTTGACGCTGTTCCCCCTCCTGGGGCGAACATCGTCAGTGGCATGTGGATCTTCAGGGTGAAGCGGCCGCCGGGTTCTCCGCCTGTCTTCAAGGCGCGTTACGTGGCTCGTGGCTTCAGTCAGCGGCAGGGAGTTGACTACTTTCAGACCTTCTCCCCCACCCCGAAGATGACCACTCTTTGGGTACTGCTGCACGTTGCTGCTCACCGTGACTACGAGCTGCACTCTCTCGACTTCAGCACTGCTTTCTTGCAGGGCAGCCTGCACGAGGAGATCTGGCTGCGTCGCCCACCTGGCTTCACTGGGCCTTTCCCTCCTGGTACCCAGTGGAGTCTCCGGCGTCCAGTCTACGGTCTCCGCCAGGCGCCACGTGAGTGGCACGACACACTGAGGACTACGCTTGCGGCACTTGGGTTTGCTCCTTCTACTGCCGACCCGTCGCTGTTTCTGCGCACCGACACCTCTCTGCCGCCGTTCTACATCCTCGTGTACGTCGACGACTTGGTCTTTGCCACAGCTGACACTGCTCGACTCGCCTACGTGAAGTCCGAGCTGCAGAAGAGACACACGTGCACTGACCTGGGTGAACTGCGCAGCTACCTTGGCTTGCAGATCACCCGGGACAGAGCACGCCGCACCATTACCCTGACTCAGTCACACATGGTGCAGCAGGTCCTTCAGCGCTTCGGCTTCACGTACTCCTCGCCTCAGGCCACTCCTCTGCCTACTCGCCACTCGCTCTCAGCTCTGCCTTCGGATGAGTCCGTAGAGTCGAGTGGCCCGTATGCAGAGCTTGTTGGCTGCCTCATGTACCTGATGACCTGCACTCGACCTGACCTTGCATACCCTCTTAGCATTCTCGCACGCTATGTTGCTCCTGGGAGACACCGACCAGAGCACATGGCTGCAGCGAAGAGGGTGTTGCGCTACTTGTGCAGTACGTCAGGCATGGGGCTAGTGCTTGGAGGCATGGGGCTGACGACCAGGCTACGCAGCGGTCGTCACAGGGTTACACCTTCGGCCTTGGTTCCGGCTCTGTTTCGTGGCGGGCTACTCGCTCGTCTTCTGTTCTCGGCTCCAGTTGTGAGGCTGAGATCTACGCCGGGGCTATGGCTGCTCAGGAGCTTCGCTGGCTCACCTACCTGCTGACCGACCTTGGAGAGCCGCCTCGTTCTCCTCCAGTCCTGTACGTAGACAACAAGGCCATGCTGGCCTTGTGTCGAGAGCAGCGACTGGAGCACAGGACAAAGCACATTGCTCTCCGCTACTTTCTTGCCCGTGAGCTACAGCAGCGTGGACAGTTGCGACTTGCGTACGTGGCCTCTGAGGCCAACACTGCTGATGTCTTCACCAAGGCACTTGCGCCTTGTGATCATCAGCGTTGCTGCACGCAGCTGGGTCTTTTGCCTGTCTTGCCTCACTTACTCACTTCTTGACCTTGCTTGTACCTTCACCTATATATACTCTTGCTCTTGCTTGCTTGACTCTTGTATATCTCTATATATGATCTTGCATGTGAACTGGCCTTGTGGCCTTTGAACTTGTGCTCGGAATGTGTGGTGACTTTGTGATCCACCCTGAGCATTGTTTTTGCTTTGCTTGACTGGTCTTGTGACCCCGTGTTCTCCCCCACTTTGCCTATGGGGGTGTGTCAGAACATATAGCTTACTTATTTGTGTAGGCTATAGTGGGGTATCCCATAGGGGGTACAACCCAATTAGGGTTTCCTATTTGTACTCACTTCGTTCATAGTCATTTCATCCTCGTTCTTTCTGTTCACAAAGGGGATGAGCACACCGTGCGTGAGTCCGATTGCTAAACGCCGTGCCCATCTGGGTGTGAAAGGATCCGCCATGTTGGATAATGGCTAGAGTGTAGGGACGTTCCAGTTTTTGTATGCTCTCGTCACACTCAGTTCGGGTAGACGACACGATCTCGCCGAGTCGGGTTGTAAATGGAGCCGCAACTCACATCTTGACTCACTGATCGTAGTGTGCACAATAGCGGTTGTGTCACTTCAGTAACAATACGTGCGACTCCGTCACACAATCCGGCCAACTGTGCGACCTGCAAATCTGACACTTTTGCAAACCGGCCTAGAAATCGGCCACCAAATCTGTCAGATTTCAACACCTTGTAAATGTGGCTGGATGGTGGTCGGTTTAGCATTCGACCATTCGGTCGACTTTGGCGAAAAAAGGAATCGACCAAAAGGGCGACAAGTTTGCAGCCAAATCACATTGTAGCGGGTCTAACGAACCCTAAGTCAACCAGAATTTCCACATAATAAAATGGTGTCTAAAAAAAAATATTTGTTGTCTCGATGAACGGGATTAGTGGTTAGCGAAGTAGATACCGAATGTGAAAGGTTTCCAGATCGAAACACTATACTACCATTTTCGTATAGGCTACTCTCTTGCACAATTACTTGATGTGATTGAAAATTCAGGCTTTTGTTTTTCAGAACCCTGAAAATTCAGGCTTTTTTTATTAGGAACCCTGAAAATTCAGGATTTTTTTCACAGGGGCCCTGATGCATCTGTTGGGCTGAAAAGGCCCTAAGGATCTTTACAGAGGATAACTCTGGGTAGGATACTTTGTAATAGCGGAAGCGTTTAATGAAGCTTTGTGAACCGACCTTGCACTAGTGTGTGAGAGCAAAGTAGATTAAATTATATTGAAAGGATACAAGCTTATATAATAATACAGGGAATATGAAGAGATACGGTTATAACTACTTTTACTGTTGCTGTTGCGGTTCGATACAGTGCGACTCGGGCAACTGCTCTGTAATGAGTCAGTTGTGTGTCCTTAACTGTCGCGCTGTTCTTGTCAGGTCAAGGGTCAGCGACCTTTGACTTTAGCGTAACTTCCTGCAGCCGATTCAACCTCCGAGGGTTGACTCGCAGGTGCTTCGGTGTAGGTTGCCTCGCTTCTGGTGCAATGTTTTGACACTGCTGAAGCGTTTAAGTTCCATTGTTTCCAACAGCATCAACGTCCCTAAAAGTGAATCTGAGGGCCTGGTAAATTCCCTTATTGCAGCGAATTCAAACCGTGCAGCGCGGGAACCCGTTTTAAACCTGTTCCCGCTCTTTTCGTTTCAAATGTTTCCGCCTGCATCGGTTTTGGTCAGACGGTTGCTACGTCGCTTCGACTCTTCTGACTCCTCGACTTCATACTCGATAGAGTCGGTTCCTGTAGCATACAGGAATGCCTTCTCATATATCTTCATATCGTAACAATGTGCGCCTGAAAAGAAATAAATAACAGCACTTCAACTTTGAAGTGGACCCAACTAGAAGGGGGGGGGGGGTCCACTATTCCAGCTGCTGGCCTTAAGACCCCTTAATGAATCTGATTTTACTGTGTTTACGTTATTTAGTTTATATTGTAAGATTTGGAGCGTTCTGGCGAACCTGCTACACTTCGCCACCTTGTTGCTTGTTCCTCCTGCACCTCACCACGAAAGGCTCCCGATACACCACCAAGCCACCAGAATATTGGTCACTGGGGCACTTCTCGTCGCTCCAGACTAATAATGGCTTCCGCCTTCGCCCTGTCATCGCATGTCTCACCCTCGCACCCCCCGCCAGCTATGGTATCGCAAGGCTCGCTAACAATGCCGTCATTCCCGTTTGCTGCGTGTAAGCGAGTGGACCACCCTTTGCCACCCCTCGTGTTCACTGTCTCTCTCCCACTCCACCTCTCAGCACCCCGCCGCCTTCTGCCCAACCGGACCCGAGAAGTAGAGGCTATTGGAACATTGTCGCATCGCGCGACAGTCCTTGCCACCAGTGGCAGCAGCGCGACGGAATTCCGAAGCGGCCCGTCCGGCAGTGGCAGCGCCCTTCTACAGCGCGCTGCCGTACCGCACGCCGCGGAAACCGGTTTCGCTCAGCCCGCCTTCGCGCACTGCATCCTGCGCGCGCCGGTGCACTTGCATGCGCACGCGCGAGCTCGTTCACGCGCGTTCGACGCTTCGCGGCAGAGGCACGCACACGGCTTATCGTCCTCCTCCTCGGCAGGTCCGCGCTTGCCGCATCGCCATCCGCATCCCCCCCAATTCGCGCGGCACTCCCGCCCCGCGCGGAGATCAGCGCCCATCGCATGGGGGGCAGACGCGGAGAGCTCAGGGGGAGCCACGGCCGCGGAAGGCGAGACACTCACGGCATGGCAGCAAGGCGCCTCCGATTCGCCTCCGCCACCGTCGGAGCAACGGCAAGAGCAGCTGGCGGCGCCCGATCCGGCGGAAGGAGCGGCGGTTTCGACGGTAGCGGAGGGAGCGGGGGAAGAGGGGGAAGCGGGGGAAGCGAGCAGAGAATTCAGAGTGGAGAGCGGGAAGTGGCGCGTGCGCATGGCCGCGCGCGAGGAGATGAAGGCGGTGGCGGACCTGCAGGCGGAAGTGTTCCATGACCCCCCGCCCGCCCCGCTGTCCGCGCTGAACGCATTCTTTCTAGACATGTTCAAGGTAAGGGGGGGGGGGAAGAGGGGAGGGGGGGGGAGGGACGCATGCAGGGCGGATGGCGAGGACGCGACAGGGGGGATTGGGGCGGGTGAGACAGGGACGATGGCGCATGGTGGTGCTTCTTAGGGAAGGCACAAAAAGGGTTAGAAGGAGGCGTGGTGTGATATGGACGAAACTGCTCCTAGCTGGTCTTTGCTGTGCATCTTGCAGCACGTGGGCTCGAACGCAACGCAACCTCCTCTCCCCCCCTTTTCCTCCCCCCTCCCCCTCCCTCTCTCTGTCCCCATGCATGCCCGCAATGTGATGTGGGCGTGGTGTCGGTACGCATGTGTGACATCACTGCGGTGCGGTTCAGGCGGAGCTCTACGATAACCTGCTGCACAAGCTCAAATACTCGCCGCCTGACAGGTGCCCTGCCCACCCCTTGCTCCTGCCCCCGTTCTCCCCTCCCCTGTCCCGTTCCCCCATCGTCCCTCGCGCCTGTGCGATCACACTCACACACCCTGCCATCCATCCTGGCGTGGGGCTGCCTGCTTACAGCACACCGGTTAAGAGCGACAGAGAATGGCATGGGCAGGCTCGACAGGAGGTGGGGGGGCAGGGCGCGTGTGATGGGAGGGGCATCAGTGGGGGCAGCATCGTGGCGGGCAGGCCCGGTAAGCGTGACTTGAGGGGAGCCATGCCTCGGTTCTGACTTCGGTGTCTGATGGGCGATAGGTACTTGGCCTTCCGGACCACAGCCAAGGCGTGAAATGGGATGGGATGGAATGGGATGGGCCGCGGGTGAGTTGTGGTGCGAGCGTAGACTGTGGACGGTGCAGTGTAGAGCAAGGGCCACTGCCTGCCTGCAGTAGGTCATACAATCCTTCAGCTTCGTGCCTCCCAGCTGTGCCTTGGCTGCGCAGCAGGACAAGGCCGAATGGGAAGCTGGGAAGGGGGAAGGATGAGGCGAAGGGAAGGGTGTGCTGGGCAGAGTTGGGATGGGCTCTTTCCGAATGAAGTCTCTATGCTGGATGCTAGGCAGCTATGCACTGTCCTGGGCTGAAGAAGCGGGTTTTGTTAAAAGGCTTGGCCATCAGTTAGTTCAATGCCCCTTGGTTGACCCACCCACTTCCTCCTCATCTGCTGCGCTTCCAGATTTCCCTTTTCCTCACAGCCTGCGTTTCCCTCTCATTACCTTACCGCCATGTGCACCCCCCACCTTCCACCGACCCCTCCCCGCAGGCACTGCATTCTCGTGGCACAGCATTCCACCCAGCCATTTCCGCCTCCTCACCCGACCACTGAGCCACCTGCAGGGGAAACCTCCAAGAGACCGTCACCAGCATCCACATCAGCAGCAGCAGCAGTAGCGACAGCAGTGGAGGTGGTGGGAGTGGTGGACCTGACAGCCCTGGACGACCGCAGTGTGCTGAAGCACCTGTCAGGCGCGCAGGACTACCTGTACCTCTCGGGCATGGCTGTGCACGCGTCCCTCAGGTCACTGCTTGCGTGCACTGGGAGATGCTAGCACTGGGCGTTGGGTGGATTCATGACGCATGTCACACCTGCATGTGCTCTTACCTGCCCCCTTGTCTGCTCTTGTGATTTGCCTGCCATGAAAGTGCCTCTCTGCTCGTCCCAGGACTCTGCTTCTTGCCCGCTCTCCCTGTTCGCACATTCATTCCCTCCTGACCATCAGTCCTGCACCTAACCTCCCTCTACACACACACACCACCCAATCGCTTTCATGTTACACCCTCATGTCCTGTTTCGCACCCAGCTCAACCTTCCTCATCTATTCCAACACTCTTTTCTCCCTCCCTTCTCTCCTCTTCTCAACCCGTCTCGCCATCCCTCCCCCTCCCTCTCCCCTCGCCCCTTCCCCCAGGCGGGAGAGCATAGCATCGGTGCTGCTGGGAGCGGTGGAGCAGCTGTCGCTGCGGTGGGGCTTTGAGTACATAGTGCTGCACGTGCACGAGGACAACATAGCCGCGCGCCGCCTCTACCAGAAGGCCGGCTACCTCGCCATCGACTGCGACAGCCGCTGGACCTCCACGCTGCTCGGCATGCGCCGCCGGGTGCTGCTTGCTAAGAGGACAAATGGGTACTTGAGCCGCGCTGCTGCTGCCACCGCCGCTGCTGCTGGTGTTGCGGAAATGAGTGGTTTCGTGGAGAGTGGTGGTGCGAGTGGAGGGACAAGTTTGTGTGGTGTTGGTGGTGGGGAATGGAGGGTGCATGGAGTCGCTGCATGTGCTTGTGCTTGTGGGTCGGCTTCTGCTGTGTCCAGTGATTTGCCATTGCCAAGGCTTGAATGGCAGCCTTCACCAGTGTGCTCTTGAGTTGTCATCTGGTGCACTTGTGGTTGTCAACTGTGTGCCATTCGTTCCCCTACCTTGCTGGCATTACCACTTGATACCGGTACCTCATACAAATAATGAGTGCTTTGTGTGTTTACGTTACAAAAAACGCCTGAAACCAGCCATTTTGTTGTACCGCTTGGGCCAAGTAAATTGCATGTATAGACATGGAGTACCAGAAATGGCTTTCTAATCTGCGATGCATCATTCGCAGACAAAGGCGGTACTAGTAGCTGACAAGTGAATGGCAGCCCGCCATCCCTAGATTTACTTAACTGTCCTCTTCTGTCCCTTTCCCTGCCTCCCCGCTTTTGCTCTCCTTATCACAGAACTAACATGTGCCTTCCTCTTCGTCCCTACAACCTCAATAACATCCTCCTCATCCTCCGTTTCCTCCTCATCCTCTGTTTCCTCATCATCCTCTGTTTCCTCATCATCCTCTGTTTCCTCATCCTCCGTTTCCTCCTCATCCTCTGTTTCATCATCATCATCCGTTTCCTCATCATCCTCTGTCTCCCCATCATCTCCTCCCTTGTCGTCACTCCGCTGCACCACCAGCGGCTTCCATGCGCTCTGAAAAGCCGACGATTGTGCAGCCCCTCGCCATTGTTGCATCACCTCCTCAGCCCTCCTCTTCTGCACCGCCTGCTGCTGCTGCAATGCTCCCTTAGCCCTCTTCCCCAGCCTCCCAGCTTCCTCCATATGCTCCTGCCCTCCCTTCCTTGTGTCCTTGTGTTGTGCGCCAGCTTGATCTCCTGCACCGCCCATGTAAGCACCTGCTGCACTGGGAGGCACAGCAGCAGCGTTTGTAGCAGCAGGAGGACTAGGGTGCGGGGCATGAGGCTGTGGTGGCCATGGAGGCATGCCCGGGAATGGCTGGGGGGGGAAGGGCTGGGAGGATGGCTGGGGTGGGAAGGGCGAGTGTGGAAAGTATGGGTATGGTGCGTGGGGAGGGGGATATGACTGAAAAGGTTGGGTATGTTGATGTAATGGAGCAGGGGGAGGAAATGGGACGATTGATGGTGTAGTTGCTGCTCCACTTCTCTGCTGCTGCTGAGGCTGCTGCTGCTGCTGAGGCTGCTGCTGCTGCTGCTGCTGAGGCTGCTGCTGCTGCTGAGGCTGCTGCTGCTGCTGCTGAGGCTGCTGCTGCTGCTGAGGCTGCTGCTGCTGTTGAGGCTGCTGCTGCTGCTGGCATGACAGCACCTGCCGAAGCTGCTGCAGCAACTGCTGCTCCTGGTTCTGTGCTGCCTGCTGCTGCTGCTGCCGAAACCACGCTGCCACTGCATCTGGTGTTGCACCTGTTGCTACTGCTGCTGCTGCCACTGCTGCTGCCAATGCTGCCGGTGTCACTGCTTCTGTCGTTGTTTCTCCTGCTGCTGCTGCTGCTGGCATCGCTGCTGCTTGCGATGCTGGTGCTGCTGGTGGAGGGTGCCATCCCCCCATCCCCATAGGCCATGCGCCCATGAAGGGTTGCGATGGGTGTGGGGGAGCGGTAGCAGCAGGCCATGGATTAGTGGGCACGGCACTGGGCCACGGAGAGTTGGATGCACCACCACCTGCCTGCGCTGCACTGCCGCCCATGCCAGGCTGCCACCCCATCATGGGTGGCGGAGGCACCACTTGCTGCCACCCGTTGCCGACCCTCTGCCACACTACTCCAGGCGTTTGCCACCCAGGCCATGATTGCCACTGCTGCTGCTGTCCCTGCTGCTGTGGTTGGCTATTGGGTTGCTGTGGAGTGTTGGGAAGGTGGTGTGGGAGAGGTTGAACGTAATCCCCTGCCCCACTGCTGTCACTGCTTCCACCAACATCACTATCACCAGCAGCAGGAGCAGCAGCAGCACCATCACCAGTAGCAGCACCAGCACAAGCAGCACCAGCAGCACCAGCAGCAGCAGCAGGTGCAGTGAAATCACGAGCATCAGTTTCACCCTGTCTCCCACCATCTGCTCCTTCACCAGCATTGCCAGCAGCATGCCCATCATCGAAGCTCCAGAAGCCATCCCAGTTGACTCCCACAAGCTTCTTCGTCCTCGGACCCCCTCCGCTTTTCACTCTTCCACCACGCTTCGCTCTTCCCCTCGCTCCACCTTCCTCTCCTTCTCCCCCTGTCACTGCTTCTCCCCCTCTCACTCCTTCTTCCCTTTTCCCTCCTCCCCCTCTCACTCTACCTCCCCCTCTCCCTCCTCCTCCCCCACTCCCTCCCTTCCCTCTCCCTCCTCCTGCCTCTCTCCCTCCTTCTTTCCCTCTCCCTCCTCCTCGTCCTCTCCCCACTCGTCGTCCTCCCCTTTCTCCTCGTCCTCTCCCCTCTTTTCTTCCCCGACCCGTTTCTGCACCATCCCTCCCTTCCTCTCCCTCACCTTCTCCTGTCTCTCCCCCGCTATCCAACCCCCCACTCACCACACACTCTGTGGCCACCTCTGCATCATCCCTGTCTGCTCCTTCTATCCCTCGCTCGTCCTCGCCCTCCTCGGCACCTTGCCTCTGCTTGTCACCACGCACCTGGCCCGCACGCACGCCCTTCTTAGGCCGGTCCTCGCTCAGTGGGTCATAATAACACGGCGTGTTGAACAGACCAGTCCTCCACAATCTCCCACTCTTCCCACCGCCCTTCTTCCCGCCACCACTCAAATCACCCCAGCATCCTCCATCCCCACCCACCCTGCTCGCGCCCTCTTGTCCCTTCTCCACCTCCCCCCTCTCCCCCACGCCCCCCCTCGCGGCACTCTCCCCCCGGCGCCGGGCCTGGCGGTGCAG
The DNA here is from genome assembly GCA_948144175.1 of Closterium sp. NIES-65. Classification (NCBI taxonomy): domain Eukaryota; kingdom Viridiplantae; phylum Streptophyta; class Zygnematophyceae; order Desmidiales; family Closteriaceae; genus Closterium; species Closterium sp. NIES-65. The sequence continues at coordinate 4,289,586 of CANXME010002591.1, forward strand.
CTGGTCCACCCAGCTGAGCCAGCGCATGCGCTGCCGCACGCGCAGGCGCACGCGCCAGATCTCCCCGTCCATGGCGCGCAGCAGCGCACGCACGTCCCGTGCATCCACCCACTCCAGCAGATCCACCCCCACTTCCATGGCGCTCTCTGGCGCCTCTGCTGTCTGTGCTGCCGCTGATGCCTGTGGCGCCTGTGTCATCAGCTCTCTCCTTCCTCCTGAGCTCCCTTCTTGTGCGCCCCATGGTCTTCCGCCAGCACCGGCAACGGCAGCACCCACGGAAGCAGCACCAGTGGTGGTGACGGTGGTGGTCGTGGTATTAGTGGCGGGTGTAGAGGACGGAAGCTTGTCAAGGCCGGATATGAGGCAGGGGTGGATGCCCCAGCGGTGCAGGAATGTGTGCATCCACTGGCGCGTGAACATGTGAGACAAGGAGACAGGCATATTGTATTTCAGCAGCAGGTGCATGGCACAGCGACGGATAGCTGTGGCAGAGAGAGCAGGAGCAGGAGTCGTGCTCCCCTCTTGCACAGATGCTAACCTCTGGCTCTGCCCTTTCTCATTCTGCCACTCCTGCTGACTCTCTCCCTGCCCCCTCTCAGCCATATCTTCCTTCCTCCTCCCCTCCATTCCTCCCTCCCCTCCCACGCCACAATCTCCCTCTCCTCTCTGCCCCCCTGCCACCCTTCCCTGCACCCATTTCGCCAGCAAACTTTCCACTCGCCGCATCATGCTACTGCTTCTCACTCCCCCCTGCACCCCCTCCTCTCCCTCCCTCTCCCTTCCACCCTCCCCCTCACCCATCCCCTCCCTCTGCCCCCGTCTCCCGCCCTCATCCCCCACCCCACCCTTCCTCGCCAGTCTCTCTCGCACGCGTGCCTCCCACGCTATCCCCAGCAGCTGTGTGCGCTGCTGCCACAGCAGGGCCAGGTCCTCCTCGCCCACCGCCACGCCCCACGTCGCCCCCACCACGCCCACCACCACCGCCTGCTCCCGTGCCTCCTCCGAGTCCGCGCGCTGCCCCACCACCCCCTCCGCCACCCACTCACACAGCGCCCGCCGCACTGCTGCCACCACCACTGCTGCTGACGGCTCCGCTGGTGCTGCTGCTGCAGCGCCCTCCGCTGGTACGTCCAGCCCTCGTCTGCGTGTCAACTGATTCTCCCACGTTTCAGCCTCGCCCACTCGCGCCTCCCCCATGTGAGCCTCCCCACGTTGACCTGGGCTCATCTGAGCTTCCAGCAGGTGCCTTTCCACCCTCTTCAAAAAGTCCCTTCTCCACGCCTCCTCTTGACTTGCACATCTGCCTGCTTCCGAATCCCCCCCTGCCATCCCATCTGCTGCTGTCCCAGATACCCCTCGTGCACCATCAACTCCCTGATCTATGCCTGAGTCCCACATGGTAAGGTCACCCCAGGACTCATTCTCTCCATGCTCCCCACGCCCCACAGCCGCCTCACCCTGCCTCTCTTCCTCCATCAGCCTCTCCACTTCCTCCTCCATTTCCTCATCCCCAATTTCCTCCCTCTCCCTGCCTTCACTCCTTCCTGCCACTTCCCCACTCCCTCCGCCCTCCGCCCGTCCACCCTCCCTCTCCCCTCCCTGCCCACGCCCCTCCCCACCTACCGCACCCACCTTCTCCCTCTCAGCGTCTGTTCCATGAAACTCCTTTCCAAGAAGCCCCCCCTGCATGCCCGCTCTCTCGCGTGCTGCCTCGGCCTGCAGTGCGCGGCACTTGGCGAGCATCTGCACGAACCGCCCACACCAGCTGTACGCATACTTGAACGTCGGCACCACTCCCACTATCGGCCCGATCCTCCTCGCCACCTCTATAATCACCTCCTTTGACAGCACATACCGCACGCGCTTGCTCATACCACCAACCCCAGCACCCGCACCCGCGCCCGTACCAGCACCCGCAGCAGCAGCAGCAGCGCCACAGCTCCCATGAGCAGAAGCAAGGCGGGGCGGCCAGCAGATAGTCTCCCAGTAAACCTTCACCCCCGCGCCCAAGCCCTCCACCCAGCGCGCTAGAGCCACCTCCAGCAGCCTATTGGCCCTGAGCCTCGGCCTCTTGAGCAGGCGCAGCGACAGCCCCTCGGGCAGCTGCAGCCAGCGGTGCCTCTGCGCTAGAATGGCCATGAGCACGCCAGGGTGCATGCGCACGCCCCACGCCTTCTCCACTGCCTTGAGAATGTGCGCCTGCTGTAGGCTCGGCCGCGACTGCACCAAAAGGCAGAGCGCGCGCACGCGGCTGAGGGTGATCCCTTCCAGCACTCTGCTCGTCTCCTGCCCCTCGCCCTGCCGCTGCCGCCGCAGGGGCCGTGAGAGGTAGATGAACCGCCCTGCGCTGTGCCGTGCACTCTCAACCCCCACGCCGTGCCTCTGCTCACGCACCGCGTGCCTCTCCTCTTCCTCTTCATCCTCCTCCTCCTCGTCGGAACCCTGTGTGTCGAGAGACGCTGTGCCGAGCGAGGAGGGGGGCGCGTGGATGAGCAGGGTTTCGGTGGGCAGGCTGCTGCGGTAGGAGCGCCCCATGCACGCCACGCGCTCGCACAGGAACCAGCTCGACCCATACCCCGGCTCCCTAGTCAGTTTGCTGCCCGCCTTGCTACTTGATGACTGCTTTTGGGCACATACAGTCACCCCTGCCTCAATGCTCTTGTCTGCTGCACTGCCATTCACCATTGCACCATTGCTTATCCTCTCCTCTGCTACTGCATCTAACCCTCCTTCTATCCCCGACTCCACTCCTCCCTCTGCCCCTCCGTCTTCCCTCGTCTCTCCTTCGTCCGCCACGCTTCTCACTTCCTCCGCCTCTACCCTTCCCTCATCTCCTCTCTCTACCCTCTTCACCTCCCCACTCACTCTCCTCTGCTGCGCCCCAACCTCGCCCTCCCCTCCCTGCACGCACTCCTCGTCATCACTCAACTCAACCACCTCCGGCACCTCTCTCCCATTCCCTTTCGCCCCACTTCCCACCCCACCCACACCGCCTCCCTTCATCCCAGCAGCAGCGGCCAACCGCCTGTGCCTGGCCCAGAGCCCGCGGCCTCGCACATCCAGCCCGCGCTCGTCCCTTAGCCACAGCTGGCTGCCGTACCCCACAGCCCCGCGCACCAGCAGCCCCGCTTCAAACACCGCTTCTTCCACCACGTCCCTCTGGAACTCTCTCACCGTCTCCTCCGCTGCCCGCCTCGCTGCTGCCAGTGCTACCGGGAAGTGCCGGCTGTCCACATGGAGTTCCACCACCACCTCCACCTGCTTCCCCTCCCCGCCTCTCAACTTCCCTCCATCTCTCCCTCCCTGCCCCGTCTCCTCCTCCTCCTCCGAATCCTCCTCCTCCTCTTCCTCCGAATCCTCCCCGCCCTCCTCCTCACTCGTTACCCCTGCTGTCATCCCCTGCACACCGACAGCCGCACCAGCAGCAGCTCCGTCACTCCACCGCGCGCTCCTCCAATCCGCATCCCCACCCCCACCACCTCCCACCGCTCCCTCCGCATCGCTCTCTCCTGCCCCCACTTCCCCTCCACGCGCATCCTTGCTCCATTCCTTCCCGCCGCCCCGCCCTCGCTCCTCATCCGCGGCCTCCTCCTCCTCACTCCCGCTCTCCTCCCCTTGCCCCTCCACGCCACCCGAGGGCCCCGGGGTGAGCGGTAGCAGCAGCAGCCCATAGCGGCGCATGAACACCGCCACCCACTGCTGCGTGAACGGCCTGCGCACGCGCGGCAAGAACTTCCCCGCCACCGCATTCCCCTTCTCCAGGACCCGCTCGCGCGTCACCTCCCTGCCGTGGCCCTGCTCCTCGCGCATCACCCACGCCGCAATGGCATCCTCCAGCCGCACCATGGGCTCCGTGGTGGCAGGGATGGCACCTGCCGCCATCCACTTGGCGCTCTCCTCCACAATGCGCTGCACCTTCCTGGGCGCCACGTCCACACCGTATTTGGCGAGCACGACGGCGGAGACGACCTTGTTGTCGAGGAACGGGCGCACGTGCTTCACCACGGCGATCTCGTACCGGATCCTCAGGTCCAGTGGCTGGTTCGTGTTCTGCATCGGCCGCGGCACGCCTGTGGTATTGCTTCTGTCGCCCAGGAAAGGGTGCCTCCAATGCTCCACGATGGCACGCCATTCCGCCTTCTTACCGCCACTCGCTGCACCATCAGCTACAGTAGCAGCGCCAGCAGCAGGGGCAGGCGCAGCAGCAGCAGCACCACCACCACCACCACTGGCACCGGTGTTCACGTCAGCGTTTGCCTGTGTGCAACCGCTACCCCCCCCTTCTCCGCCTCTTTCTGCCTGCTCCTTCCCCTGATGCGACCCGTCTTCTCCGCCTACCCCTCCTACTTCCTCCCCGCGTCCCCCTCCGCTACCCTCACCCGCACCTTCCTCAATCTCCAGCACGCGCCTGTCCAACTCGTTCCCGCGTCTATCCAGCCCCGCATCCTCCAGCACCATTCTGCACCACGCCGACGAGTACAAGAACCGCGGCGGAACACCATACGTGGCGCCGATCTCCTTGGCGTACTTGCTAACGCGCCTCAGCGTGATGATCCACCGCGTGCTCGGCAGCCTCGCCGCCTCCTCGCGCGCCTTGGTCTCGCGCACCCACCGCACGATCTCCGCTTCAAGCTCCGCGTTCTTGTATCGGTCCGAGCTCGTCTTGCTGCACGACGCCCACCGCTCGCCCGACGCGCGCTGCAGGATCGCGCGCACGTGGTACGCGCGGACGTACATGCCGAACCGCTTGCTCACGGCCGCCGCGATGTGCGCGTCCTCCAGCTCGGGGTGCGCGCGTTTCAGCGCCACGATCTCGCGCTGCGCCAGCGCGCTGATGGGGGGCAGCGCCCCTTTCTTGTGGTAAGCGAACCGCTGAACTGCAGACGCTTCCCTCAGCGTAGCCGGCGGCCCAGCTGCGCCGGTGATCGTTGGGGGAAGGCCAACTGGCGTGAGGGAGGGAGCGGCGGGCGAGATGGTCCGTTGTGAAGGAGCGCCGTCCGTGCCTGCCTGTTGCTCACTCGCACTCGCACCAACGCGCCCTGCCTCCACCCGCCGCTGCTCGCCGCCGGACGCTCCCATCTGCCCGTCGCGACCGCTGCTCATTCTCAATGGGAAGGTGCGGTCGTGGGAACTCGTATGGGTGCAACTCCTGTTTCGGAGACAGACACCAAGCCGAGCTAGGTCGGACAGGCTACCGCGACCGGGACTCCGTGACAGGGCTGCTCCATTCCGGGCTGCCTCGCATTGCCGCTGACGCGACCACGATTTCTGTGAACCTCGCGTCGCACTGCCTTCGTTTGCCCAAAAAATGGTCCTGACACGGAATCGCGACACAGGCCTGCCTGATGCCTCACTGGGCGTCAAACGGCTGCAATACGAATGGTGCAAAGCGAAAGGGTCATACGAATTGGCGTCGGAGGTGAAAAAAAACTCGCAAGGCAGCAGCGGAGAATTACGAATGGAGTCTGCTCGAGTCGCAGTGGCAAACTGGTTGGACAGGTGGAGGCAAATTACCAAGAGGATATTGCTGTCAGGCCTAGGTAGGGAAAAACAGTACCGTTGTGGGAAGCAGTTGCAAAAATAGGACTATCCTATCCCATCGACTGCAGGGAGGAGCAAACCCTAGAGCTATGCGGTACGAATCTTGTTCTCATTTGTCTCGGCTGATGAGACGTTCTTGGGAACCCTATGAGTAGTGACAACTTGATCCCGCCAGGTGGCGTCGTTACATCTCAACTGCATCTGACGGAGCCCATCGCCGTGTAGGCTGCGAAGGAAGACGTTGGACTGGATAAACCTTTCATCTAATCACAAATTCTTTCCGACTCGGTGTTCTGTTCCAAGTGTACACCTAGTCCGCGGTATTTTAACCGCCGCTATCTTAACCACGCGAGGGTACTTCTCCTTTATCAAACTTATTTAGTCGGGTTGTTTCAAACTTTACAAGGGTAGAATCTAGCATTCCCTTCGCGAGATGACGGCAGAAAAAAACTCAATGAATGCCAAGTGTGACAAATTTCAGTCCGTCTATCTTGGAGCAATAAGTGTGAGTTCCTTAGAAGGAAGTGCTCTCGGCTGTAGAATCATAGCCTCGATGACTCTGGGTGCTTAAAACAATACCCAGAAGCGAACAAAGGGGATTTGAAAGAACAAAGTTCACCTGGTTAAAATACCGCGGACTATGTGTAAATGTTCTCCCAGTGCCCCACTGTTCCACACGGTCACTCCCGACGCGAGTGACGGAAATGGAGAATTCAAATGCAAAACATGCATGTGCCACAGACGCGGTGCTGCTCCCTCCGATTAAATAACCCTTACGCTACACTCCCCTTAGTTTGAACGTTTATACATGATCATTAAATTTGTTCACTCTTACAAGAATGCCTTCAGGAGTAGGTGTTTCTGTCTAAGCTTCGCAAGTTCTCCACCTTAACCCACGGAAGACAGGTAAAGCTGGTATAACTCGTATTCAGCAGTAATATACAGACCTCTAATGACACCAGCATGGTACAAACTGCTGCGGCATGAGTGTACCAGCTTACGACAAAGACTTCAGCGTCACAATGTGAACAGTGAGTAGCCTGGGCTGAGGTGCCTCTCGTCCATCACCAACTGCCTGATGCACAGTGTATCTCCTCTAAAGTTGGTGCTGAGTCATTGCCGTGTGCAAGCAGGGCAATCACTCCAGCACCAAGTCCTGCCTGTTCTCCACCACAAGACTCCTCCCCAATCGAGCTTCTTCCCTTGTCCACCACCCCACCAACTCTGCTGCTGCATCCTCGCTTAACCGCGCCCCCTGCTGCCCCACCACCACAGCTGCCACGCGGGCAGCAAAGGCTCCAATGGCCGCCACATCAGCAGGCGCAAGCAGCGAACCTAGCGGTGGGTGCGATGCTGAATGTGAAGTCGACGGGGAGAACGAAGTCGCTGAGAGAGAGGTTGGAAAGGAAGAGCTGAGGGGCATGGAAGCGGCATCACTTGACATGGCAGACACGGGACTGCTCCCACTCATGAGATCACTGCTGCTGATGCTCACTCCCATGCCACTTCTCCCACCCTTCTTATTCTCCCCGTTGCGCAGCCGCAGCTCCTGCTGCAGCCTCATATCCGATAGCCCTTCCATGCCACATGCGAGGAGGCCATACAGCAGGCCAGCAGCGTAAGCATCCCCAGCACCGCACGTGTCCACAGCATGGCATGGCGCGGAGGGAACAAACGTGACGCCTGTGCCCCTGTGGGCAATGTAAGCTCCCTTGGCCCCATCGGTGACTGACACGAGGGGGCAGTAGCGGGACAGCTGCAGTGCGGCCCATGCCGGGCAGGTGGAGAGTGGGCAGTCCAGCAGCGCACACGCTTCATCGGCGTTGGCAAATAGGACGTCCGCTGACTGTGACATCACCTCCCTGTAGGCACCGAGAGACACATGCGCGCACACACGCACACATGGGTAGAGTGGGCATAGGGGTAAGATATCAGACTGGCATGAGATACAAATCAGGGGAAATGCCAAGGTAATGAGGGAGAACAGGACGACCTACGTGAGAAGGGCAAGCACGAGGTGGCATAGACTGTCACACCCCAGGCAGCACCTCATGCACCCACCTCTCTCTCTCTCCACGCGGAGCACGCCAAACCTTCGTGGCACATTGCTCTCACCAGAACTGCGGTCGGTGGCGCACAATGCACGTGACGTCGCTGCCTGTGAGCGCCACGAGCGCGCCGGCGGCTTTGGCGGCACGGCAGGCGTGGGCGATGGCGTCGACGGTGCAGGGCAGGTCCCACAGGTACCCCTCCACCACCACCACGCGCGCGCTGCTCACCGCCGCCTGCAGCGCCGCGTCCAGCCGCACCACCGACGACATGCCCTGCGCGCAGGGGGCGCGGATGGGACGGACGGGGGGGAATCGGGGGAAGGGGAGGAGAAAGCGGAGGTCGTTAGAGCGAAGCGAGAGGAGCATGCGACGGCTTCATGGGGAGAGGAGCCCGGAGGCGAGTCAGGGAGAATGCGGCGAGTTGCAGCCTGCGACAAGGCGCGCAGCAGCAGTACCTGGTAGGCGAGCATGGTGCGCTGGGCATCGGGCGTGGTGAGCACCACCACGGTGCCCGTCGTGCCGTCCGCCACGGGCTTCGACAGGAAGTGCACGTTGGCGCGGCGCAGCTTTGTGCGGTAGAACTCCCCCAGGGGGTCGCTGCCCACACTGCCAGTCATCGCCACGCGCAGCGTCAGCCCGTCACCCGCCGCTGCGCCGGTGGCAGTGCCGCTAGTGCCGCCTCTACTGTTGCTAGCGAGCGAGGCGGGGACGGCGCCGAGGCGCGCGAGCGCGACGAGCGTGTTGGAAAGCGAGCCGCCCGCGGAGAGCTTGTAGCTGCAGCCGTCGAGCGCGCGCAAGGCGCGGCCGCGCTCCTCGTGGTCGACGAGCGTACGCGCGCCCTTGGCGAGCGACAGCGCACGCAGAAAGTCGTCGTCCACCATCGCCGCGAAGTCAACCTGCAAGGGAGGGACGCGCGAGAGGAGGGGGCAGAATGGGGGGAAGAGAGGAAGGGGTCTGCGTGTGTAAGGGGGTGCGGAGTGGGGGTTGGGATCGAGGAATGATGTGGGGAAGTGCGAAGTGACACGGAAGTTGCGCAGGAGGCGATCGAGATGCGCGTGAGCATGCGTACCACCTTCCGACCCCTGAACCCCCACACGAAAAACGTCCACGAGAGACGCCATTCGTCCTGCAAAGGGGGTTTTGGTCCTTAAACCCCAGCAAGTCTCCTCACTTCTCATTCGTCGTTTCCCAGATCCTCCCCTATTCACCACCCTCACCGTTCCCCTGCACACGGCCTCGCTGCCCCACCCTCAACATTTTCACCTCCTCATTCCGCCGCTCTGCGTCCGCCAACGCACTCACACATCTCCCCAACGCACCATGGCTTGACCCACGCCCACCACGTCCCAGCTCTGCCCGCCGCGCGCCCCTGATGCCGCCGCCTCCGCGCGCACTCGCTTGCTGGGAGACCCCGCGCGCCCCCCCGCGCCCGCCGCTGCAGCCTTCCCCAGCCGTCGCTGAGCCGCTGGACCATCCGTCGATAGATCCGACGGCTCGCGCGATGAACGGCGGGCGCGGCGGCGAGATGCGGCAGCCATGGGACGGAGAAACGACGGGACGGCGGACGCGCGAGAGGCGGTCGCGGCGAATGCGGGGGACCCAGCGATAGGCGACTCCGAGCAGCCGCCGCGCAACCATGCCGCTCGTCGCGCGTCGACTGCCGACTGCGACATGCGCGCCGAGACGGCGGGGTATCTGGACGACGATGTGGGAGGCGCGGTGACGACAAGGCGAGACGTGGTGGTGAGCGCGATCGAGGCGGCTGGGCGCGAGGCAACTCGGCCATGGGCGGCCATTGAAGCCATTTCGCTGCGTCAGTGGGGGACCTAAGCGCGGCTAGGGTTTCGTAGTGAACGATGGAGAGGCTGACGCAACAGCGGGCAAGAAGCTCGCGATACGTGAGAAGTGTTTCAGTTCATGTTCAGCCGAAACTTAAAACGACAGGCCCCAGCACCACCAAGGGCAGAGGCTGCTGCTCACTGCTGCCAACGAAAGTCACATCAGCTCGAGAAAGAGGGATTTCACAGATGGGTTTCGTCACTATGGAGGGGAATGAGGGAGAGGACGAACGAACAGGCAGGGCAAGGGCTGTGGAGGAGTCATCATGGATGAGAAGGGAAACATGATCATCGGATGGGACGGTGGCAAAGGCCGTAGGTTCTGCACGTTATGAGTAAAATAAAATACGTTTCAGTACGGTAGCCGTCGGAATTCGAACAAAGCAACCACGTGTTCATGAATCAAGCTCTGGGGGACGTTCGGAAACGGACACCCATCACGTGTAGGTTTGGTGTGGAGTTGATGGTGCCACGTTACCTTCCTCACCAACCGAACTCCGCATCAGCAGTGTCAAAACAGACTACATTTGGGACACAAGGTCGTGTAATTGTTATGTCATAATTCACATTTCTATATTTCATGTCACACTGCACACCAAGGCGTACCGTATGATTCGTTTAGGGCACTTTGAGGCATCAGACTTGGTGTGTAGCTTTGGCATGAATTTCGTGTTGAAGTATGAAGGGAATTACACTTAGCATTCCCGTAGATGCAGCAGTATCGCACCCGTCATTATCGAAGCAGCACTAGCAGCAATATCGGATCAGTCCGTATCAAGGTGTCAAGAATGAAAATGTTGATTCATTGATGTGGATTGGGGTACATATAACAAACCCTAACATCTGTACCCCCTAAGACAAACCTTACTACAGTCTACAACATTTGACACACCCCCATAGCCTAAGTGAGGGGTGTCAAGCAAAACCAAAAGTGTACGGTCACAAGACCAGTCACAAAGAAACAAAGCTCAAGGTGGATCACAACGTCACCACACACTCTGAGCACAAACAACAGGGGCCACAAGGCCAGTTCGAGAGTTCACAAGTATATATAGCAAGAGTACAAGCAAAGCAAACAGTAGACTCAAGCCTACACACGACTAGAAACTATGTCAACAAGGCCTAACTGCACACAACACCTCTGGTGGTCACAAGGGGGAAGCGCCTTGGTGAAGATGTCTGCAGTGTTGGCCTCGGACTCCACAATCTTGAAGAGAGACTGTCCTCGTCTCTGCAACTCTCGCAGAAGAAAGTACCTGACGTGAATGTGCTTCACTCTGCTCTCCAGTCGCGGCTCACGACAGAGGAGGATCGACGCCTTGTTGTCAGTAAACAAGGTCGGTGCAGAGCTCGGCCGCTCACCAAGGTCGGCGAGCAAGAAGGTCAACCACCGCAACTCCTGTGCCGCCATGGCACCAGCGTAAATCTCAGCCTCAGCTGTAGAGGTCGAGACAGAAGAGGAGCGCGTGGAACGCCAGGAAACAGCTCCAGAACCCAGACTGAAACAGTACCCCTGAGTAGACCTGTGAGTCTCAGCGTCGTCAGCGTAAGAGGAGTCACAGTGACCAGTGAGTACGACAGACTGCTGCCCTCTAAGAACTAGCCCCACGCCTGATGTAGTCGCTAGGTACTTCGCCACCCTCACAGCTGCCGTCCAGTGAACAGGACGGTGTCTCCCTGGCGCAACAAAGCGCGCAAGGATGCTGAGAGGGAAGGCGAGGTCCGGGCGAGTACAAGTCATCAGGTACATGAGGCAACCCACAAGCTCTGCGTAGGGACCACTAGGCTCAAACGGCTCGTCAGGAAAGGGACCAGTGAGTCTGTGGTCAACAGCTAGAGGTGTGCGCTGTACGGTGGAGTGCTGAAGCCCGAACCGCTGAAGGACCTGCTGCACCATGTGTGACTGTGAGAGTGTAATGGTGCGAGCGGCTCTGTCCCTGGTGATCTGCAGGCCAAGGTAGTGGCGCAGCTCACCAAGATCAGTGCACGTGTGTCTCTTCTGCAGTTCGGACTTCACGTCTGCCAAAGCAACCCTGTCCGAAGTGGCGAAAACGAGGTCGTCGACATAGACCAGAACAAAGAACGGTGTGGAGCCACGACGAACGAACAGCGACGGGTCGGCAGAAGACGGCTGGAACCCAAGGTCAGAGAGGGTAGAACGCAGAGTGTCGTGCCACTCACGAGGGGCCTGGCGAAGACCGTAAACAGGTCGCCTCAGCCTCCACTGGGTCCCAGGAGGGAAAGTGCCAGTGAAGGCCGAGGGACGACGCAACCAGACCTCCTCGTGTAGACTGCCCTGAAGGAAAGCAGTGGAGAAGTCAAGAGAGTGTAACTCGTAGTCTCTCTGTGCTGCTACGTGTAGTAACACCCGAAGAGTGGTCATCTTCGGGGTAGGTGCGAAGGTCTAAAAGAAGTCAACTCCCTCGCGCTGACTGAAACCTCTAGCCACGTAGCGCGCCTTGAAGACCGGGGGAGATCCCGGTGGCCGCTTCACCCTGTAGATCCACATGCCGTCGACTACGTTCGCCCCAGGGGGGGGAACCTCATCGACGTAGGTGCCTGTGGATCTGTAGGAGGCCATCTCTGCGTCCATGGCAGCTCTCCACTGAGAGGCCCAAGGCCCTGACACTGCCTCAGCGTAAGTGCGAGGAGTCGGAATGTCAAGGGCGTCGGGGTCACCCTCAGGGGCGAGGAGCATGGCACAGAGATGAGGGGAAGCGGCCGCCAGGAACTCTAGCTCAAACTGCCTGTCCTCTAGGGCGTCACAGCCAAGGGCAGACACACCCCCGACGACCAGAGGACTGGTAGGAGGAGCAGCCACAAGCGTGGTGGCGTAGTCAAGGCGGCGGGTAGAGGCAAAGTCAGTAACTGCGGCAGTAAGAGCGGACACAGAGGACACAGAGGCACGAGGGTGAGTAACAAGAGAGGCGAGAACACGAGAGAGAACAGGACGGTACGTGCGGTAGTAGTCAGTGACAGGAGTAGGGAGCGACACAGTGAGGGCCGACTCAGGAGGAGACGGAAGCACAGACTGAGACGGACGAGGTGGACTAGAAAGAAGGAAGGCAGTACGAAGGTCAGTGAAGGGAACAGGAGACGAGGGACGAGCACGAGGGGAGCGACGAGTAGCCCAAGAACGAGACGGAGGAGGAGAGGACAAAGGCGGAGAACTGGGGAAAACAGCGGGGGAGGAGTCAGGAGGAGGAAACGTGGGACCGTAGACAGGAGGAGAGGCGGAGGAGGGAGGAGAAGGGGAGGGGAGACCAAGGATCCAAAGACCCGAGACAGGAGGAGGAAGTGGCTGCTGCTGCTGCGGCTGCGACTGCTGCTGCTGCGGACGCGGCTGCTGCTGGGACTGCTGCTCCTGCGGGTCCAGCTGCTGCTGCTGCTGCTGCTGCTCCTGCGGCTCCAGCTGCTGCTGCTGCTCCTCCAGCCGCTGTAACTCCCTCTCCTCTCTCTCCAACGCCAGCTGCTCGTCACGGGCACGGCGAACACGAGCCTAGTGCCTAGTCGGGTAGGGGTGGGGGGGTGGAGTAGTGTCCGAAGCAGCGGCAGCTCCAGAGTCCACCTCAGAAGAACTAGGCGCACCACCCCCAGAGGCAGCACTAACACCAGCTCCAGAACCAGGCTCACCTGAACCCGAAGGAGGCGCACCCTCACCCCCAGACGCAGCACCCCCAGAGTCCGCGCGGCCAGCACCAGCTCCCGGACGACAAGAGTCCTCTGCACCCACCGGGTCAGCTCCAACTCCAGAACCAGAAACTCCAGCTCCAACCCCAGCTCCAACTCCAGCACCCCCAGAACCAGAAACTCCAGTGTCAACTCCAGCTCCAACTCCAGTACCCCCAGAACCAGAAACCGGTACAGGAACAGGCGCCGCACCAACCTCTCGAGAGCTAGCACCGGCGGCACGCTGCGAGGAGGACTGTGGGGAGGGAGGCTGTACCGGAGGGGCTACTGAAGGAGGAGGGGTAGCCTGGGACACACCTGACGGGGCTGGACCAGGGGGGGGAGGCTGTACCGGGGCTGGTGCGGCCGCTGGTGCTGCTGCTGCTGCTGCTGCTGCTGCTGCGGCTGTTGCTGCTGCTGCGGCTGCTGCTGCGGCGCACGCGGGCCAGTGTGAAGAGTGTAGAGACCCGAGCCCGGCTCAGCAGTAAAGGTAGCAAGAGGCTGGTAAGAGTCTCCGTCAACACACACCGCAGTCTCTCCAGAAGGCTCAAACCACACACCCACGTCCTGACTCACGAGGGGTCGCACGCCCACCAAGTTCCGGGAGAACGAGGGGACGTGAAACCCAGTGAGAGACCCGGAGGGAGCAGCAGGACACGGTAAAGTGGTAGTGTGACGTGCAGTGACTGGTCCCGTAGTGGGATCAGCCAACGCTACAGAAACAGGCGCAGGAAGTGGTGTAAGTGTCGTGCTGTCCCGAAAGAAGCAGTGGGAGGCTCCAGAGTCCAGTGTGAACGACAGCGAAGCGTCCTCTGAGCTAGTCGCTGGTCTAGAGTCTACACAAGTACCTACACTAGCAACAGGCAACTGAGCAAGACTAGCACCTAAGCTAACAACACCAGAGTAAACAGAGTCAGAAACACTAGAGTCAACAACAGCATACATAGCATGAGGAGCACTAATCAGATCAACTAACTGCTCAGCAGACATGCCCCACAGAGCGGAGCCGTAGCGCTGAACCAGAGGAAGCCAGTCAGGAGCAGGACCGCCAACCCCGTAGGTCAACCGGACCGTGTCAGTGAGCTGAGCAAAGCACTGACCAGGGGGGTGAAAGCGGCCACAAGGGTGGCCCCGACGAGGACCTGTCTGAACCTGGTAGGGGCAGGGAGGGTAAGCAGCATTGCGCTGGGGCTGACGCAGCCCCGACCCCGGAGCCAGCTGCTGACGCTGCTGCTGCTGAGGCTGCTGGGAGGAAAGGGGCTGCTGCTGCTGCTGAAGGTGCTGCTGACGCTGAGCCTGGTACCACGCCGCTGCTCCACCTAGCGGGGCCGGCAGTACAGGAGGCGACTGACGAGCTCGAGGGTCGCCGCCACCAGCAGGTGCAGTGGAGTCACCAGCCGCTGCACGAGGGGTCTCTCCAGACGCTGCACTCCCACCACCGCCAGTCGCAACAGCACCCCCACTACCTCCGCTACCTCCGCCTCCACCTCCACCGGAACCACCTTTCTTGCCCCCCCTGCCGCGGGACCGCGACGCAGTCGCAACAGCAGCCGCAGTCGCGTCAGTGGCGGCAGTGGCAAGAGAGGCAGTGAAGGTGGGTAACTGCGGGACTGTGCACCCGTGGAAGAGTGGGGGGGACACAGTACCAGAGGCGGCAGCTACCGAACGAAGGTTGCTCTCGACGTCCTTGAGTGCAGACTCAAGGACCTCGATAGTCAGCTCACTAGGGTGCTTCAGCAGAAGCGCGTCACGAACGGAGGCAAGGCGGTCAGGGAGGCTAGTGGCGATGAAATAGACAGTAATCGCCATGGGGGGAGGAAGCAGTGCAAGCTGTGCCTCAGTGCAAGTAGCGCGGTAACTAGCGTCGAGCGAGCGGAGGTGAGCGATCAAGTCAGCAGAGCGCTCAAACGAGGCAAGATCAGGAAACAGGAACGGGAGGAAAAGACGGCCGAGAGAGACAGTAGCGGGAGTAGAGTAGCGGGCCTTAATCGCAGTGAGGTACGCAACAGCGGTGCGAACCTGAGTAAAGTGGACCTCCTCGGACTCAGGGAGGAGGCTGCTGAGTGCGATGCAGGCCGCAGCGTCACGCGACGTCCAAGCCGTCCGGTCAGCGCGCTGACGGGCAAAGCGAGCCGTAGCAGCGTCGTCAGGAGCAGGGCCTAAAGCGGTAGGCTCGGGGGGCTCGGGGAGGTCACCGGTAGCGTGTGACCAGAGGGTCTCGCCCCCCTGGACCTCACTCTCTAACAGACGACGAGCGCGAAGAAGCCAGACGGAAAAGTCAAGGGGTCTACCGTCAGCGTCGAAACGAAGAACTCGCGGAGTCGCCATAGTGAGAACCAACGCGAACGAACAGGCGAGTAACAACCGGGGGGGAAGAGGACTCAGTCGCAGCGGAAGAGCGGGCTAGGGCGACGGGCCAAAACGTAGGGTAGGGCAACGGGCCAGGGCCTAGGGTAGGGCGACGGGCCAGAGCCTAGGTAGGGCGACGGGCCAGGGCCTAGGGAGGGCGACGGGCTAGGGCCTAGGGAGGGCGACGCGACGGGGGAAAGGGCGGGAGCGACGCGACGGGGAGGGCGACGCGACGGGACAGGGCGACGCGACGGGGCAGGGCGGCGCGACGGAGTAGGGCGACGGGACAGGGCAGGGCGACGCGACGGGGTAGGGCGACGCGACGGGACAGGGCGACGGGACGGGACGGGACGGGACAGGGCGACGCGACGGGACGGGACAGGGCGACGCGACGGGACAGGGCGACGCGACGGGACGGGACAGGGCGACGCGACGGGACAGGGCGACGGTACGGGACAGGGCGACGCGACGGGACAGGGCGACGGGACAGGGCAGGGCGACGCGACGGGACAGGGGGGGAACAGGCGGGCGCGACGCGACGGGGGGAACAGGCGCGACGCGACAGGGGGAACGGGCGCGACGCGACGGGGGGAACGGGCGCGACGCGACGGGGGGAACGGGCGCGACGCGACGGGGGAGATGATGCTAGGCTCGGTACTAGGCGCGGTAACAACTAAACTGGTACGAACGAGAGGTAGGATCAGGCTCGGGAGGTACGAACGGAGAACGGAGGAACGGGATCCCACAGGATCCTAACCTAGCTGATACCATGTCAAAATGAGGAATGGATGTTGCATTGATGTTGGTTGGGGTACATATGACAAACCCTAACTTCTGTACCCCCTAAGACAAACCTCACTACAGGCTACAACATTTGACAGCTGTTGCCCTTCAAGAACTAGCCCCACGCCTATGTCAAAACTTATATTTGTAACTGCCTGTAGCTGTAGTTAGTGTAGTTATTTAAACTTTGTTTGGTGGTGCACCTTATGTGTTTCCTTTGCTATATGTACTTCGAACCCTATAGTGAAATCACATTCTCCCAACTTCTCTTCCAACTCACTCGATCCTCACTCTAGGAGAAACCCGCTCGACACCTAATCTCGGGCCTAGGCTCCTAAGCCTAGGCCCTACTTTCTGTCAGAATATTATAGCTTACTTATTTGTGTAGGCTATAGTGGGGTATCCCATAGGGGGTACAACCCAACTAGGGTTTCCTATTTGTACTCACTTCATTCATAGTCATTTCATTCACGTTTCTTTCTCCACATGGAATCAGAGCAGGTCCCATCCTAGGGACTGTTCTTTAGGGCCCACCGAAGCGCGCCCGAGGCGCGCGCCTTTTTTTTTAGCGACCCTCCGAGTCGCCCTTTTCCTCGCGGCCCCGCCGCTTCTTCGTCGCGGCACCGCCGCCCCACCTGCGGCCGTTCGCCGCCCTACCTGCGGCCTGCCCGCCGCCCTACTTCGCGGCTCGACCGCCGCCCTACTCGCGGCCCAGCCTCCGCCCTTGCTAGCGGCCCCGCCGCCCCGTCGCGGCCCCGCCACCCAGTCGCGGCCCCGCTACCCCTTCGCGCGGCCCCGCCACTCCGTCGCGGCCCCGCCACCCCTTCGAGCGGCCCCGCCACTCCGTCGCGGCCCCGCCACCCAGTCGCGGCCCCGCTACCCCTTCGCGCGGCCCCGCCACTTCGTCGCGGCCCCGCCACCCCTTCGAGCGGCCCCGCCACTCCGTCGCGGCCCACCCGCCGCCCTACCTGCGGCCGTCCCGCCGCCCTACCTGCAACCTACCCGCCGCCCTACCTGCGGCCCACCCGCCGCCCTACCTGCGGCCGTCCCGCCGCCCTACCTGCGGCCCACCCGCCGCCCTACCTGCGGCCCACCCGCAGCCCTACCTGCGGCCCACCCGCCGCCCTACCTGCGGCCGTCCGCCGCCCTACCTGCGGCCCACCCGCCGCCCTACCTGCGGCCGTCCGCCGCCCTACGTGCGGCCCACCCGCCGCCCTACCTTTGCGGCCCGGCCGCCCTACCTACGCGGCCCAGCGGCAGCTGAGCCGCCCAGCAGCAGCCGAGCCGCCGCGCCGCCCAGGAGCAGCCGAGCCGCCCAGGAGCCGCCGAGCCGCCCAACAGCAGCCGAGCCGCCCAGCAGCAGCCGAGCCGCCCAGCAGCAGCCGAGCCGCCCAGGAGCAGCCGAGCCGCCCAGGAGCCGCCGAGCCGCCCAGCAGCAGCCGAGCCGCCCAGCAGCAGCCGAGCCGCCCGGGAGCCGAGCCGCCCAGCAGCCTAGCCGTCGAGTCGCCAGGCGACCTTCCTCCCGAGCCGCCCGACCTGCCCTGCCCGGTGAGCATTGCACCGCTGTCACTGCGTACCCTTCCCCTACTGCTTGCACTGCTCCATTGTCGTCGTCATGGCTACACCCAGTGTCCTCGCTTTTGACGCTGAGGGTCGAGCCATTGACTTTGAGGTCTGGCTCGACGACCTGCAGCTGTTTTTACAGTGCGATAGGGCGGACGGTCTGTCTCTCTTTGACCTCACCTCTGACGCCGTCCCTGCCCCTACTGCTGATGCTGACGCCACTGTTCGCTCTCCGTGGGCCACGCGCGATGCTGCTGCACGTCTTGCTGTGCGTCGCCACCTGCCTACCGCTGAGCGCGCGCACTTTAGCTAGTACAAGAGTGCTCAGACCTTGTACGACGCTGTCGTTGCGCGCTACTCCTCCCCTGCCATTGCTGCACTGAGCCGCCTCATGCTCCCCTTCCTCTTCCCTGACCTTGCCGCCTTTCCCACTGTCGCTGATCTCATCACGCACCTCCGCACTAGTGACACTCGCTACCGCGCTGCGCTTCCTGCTGACTTCTGCGCCAAGAACCCCCCCCCCCCCCATGTACATCACTCTCTACTTCTTAGTCACTCGCCTCCCTGACTCCCTTCGTGTAGTCCGGGACCACTTCCTCGCGGTCTATCCCACCACCCTCACAGTCGACAGCCTCGAGAAGGCCCTCCTTGCAGCAGAGAAGAGCATAGTTGCTGTAGGAGCCTCTCGAGGTGACCCCCGCGCCCCCATCTTTGAGGGGTGTTCTCCTTCCCCTCTCCTGCCCTCTGTCGCCTCTACCGCTGCGGCCGACCTCGTTGGTCTTGAGTCGGTCGGTGCGGCGTCTGCCCCTAGCGGGAGACGCCGCTCTGGCAAGGGCAAGGGGGGCAAGGGAGCGGGTGGGGCCAGTGGGGGCGGTGGCGGTGGAGGTGGAGGCGGCGGAGGGAGTGGGGGTGGCGGTGGAGGTGGTAGCGGGGGTGGGGGTGCTAGTGGCGGCAGTGGAGGCGGGGGTGGCGGCGACGGTGGCGGTGGTAGCGGAGGTGGCGGAGGTGGCGGCGGTGGAGGCGGAGGCGGGAGCGGTGGAGGCGGAGGCGGGGGTGGCGGAGGTGGAGGTGGTCGGAGTGGAGCTTCGCAGCGGAGCGGCACTGGGGGCGGTCAGCGCCAGCAGCAGCAGCAGCAACAGCAGCAGCAGCGTTCTCGCGACGTCCCCACCCCTCAGCAGCTCCGTGAGTGGTACACGCAGCGTCAGCGCGGTGGGGGTTTTGGTCCCTGCACCTACGTTCTCCGCACTGGCGACCGCACTGGAGAGCAGTGTGGGGGTGCCCACCCCGCCCAGCGCTGCTTTGGCCGCCTGACGGACGCTTGGCGCCAGCAGTTCCCGGAGGCCGCGGAGATCCCCCGCTGGGGAGAGCTGTCTAGGGCTGGTGTAGCTATCTTTGATCTTGATTTTGATGCTATCCTTGCTGCCATGTATGCTGTGACCATTAGTGATGAGGGTGACTGTTACCGGTGTTTCCCGCCCGACCCGGGCATTGGTACTGCTGCTCCAGGTGCCGGTGAGGCTTCTGCTCTAGGTGCCAGTGCGTCTGTGCTCTCAGGTGCTGGTGAGGCTGCTCTCTCAGGTACTAGTGCGTCTGCGCTCTCAGGTACTGCGTCGGCTTCGGCCTCCCACACCTTCACTCTTGACTCTGGAGCGTCTCGCTCTTTCTTTCGGGACCGCACCACACTCACGCCGCTTAGTCGGCCGGTTGCGGTTTCCTTGGCTGACCCCTCTGGGAGTCCTGTCCTGTCTCGCTTCTCCACAGTCCTCCCGTGTCCGGCGGCTCCCTCTGGCACCCTGTCTGGTCTCTACCTCCCCTCGTTCTCTACGAACTTGGTGAGTGGTGCTGACCTACAGGATGCGGGAGTCCACCAGTTCACCCCTGCTCGTCAGCGAGTGACGCACTGCACAGAGGCTAGCATGGGTCGTCACCTGGCTACGTTTACACGTCAGCCAGGGTCGAGCCTGTACACACTGACCACTGCTTCTCCTCCAGGTGCTGAGTTTGGTAGAGTCCCTTCGTCTGGTCAGGTGTTTGCTGCAGCGTCCAGGTCTGGTCCTGAGTCTGCCCCCTGTTCATGTCGCCGTCTGTCTCACGAGACCCTCCTCTGGCACCACAGCCTTGGCCACCCCTCTCTGCTTCGGCTCCGAGGCATGGCCTCCCGTCTTCTTGTGTCTGGTCTCCCCCGGTCTCTACCTCCCCTTCCTCAGGGCCCTGGCCCTGCCTGTGTCCCCTGTGTCGAGGGGCGCCAGCGTGCTGCCCCTCACTCCTCCCAGTTTCCTCCGACAGAGGCTCCGTTGCAGACGCTTCACATGGACGTGTGGGGCCCTGCCCGCGTCCGTGGACTCGGTCACGAGCGCTACTTCCTGTTGGTGGTTGACGACTACTCGCGTTACACCACAGTCTTCCCCTTGCGCAGCAAGGGTGATGTCACTGAGGTGCTGATCGACTGGATCCGCGCAGCTCGTCTCCAGCTCAGGCAGAGCTTTGGCTCGGACTTTCCTGTGTTGCGTCTGCACTCGGACAGAGGCGGAGAGTTCTCCTCTGGCCTTCTGCGTGCCTTCTGTCGTGCGCGAGGCATCCGCCAGACCTTCACGCTTCCGGACTCACCGCAGCAAAATGGGATTGCTGAGCGCCGCATTGGCATGGTCATGGACGTCGCTCGTACGTCTATGATGCATGCGGCTGCCCCCCATTTTCTGTGGCCGTTTGCGGTCAGGTACGCGGCGCATCAGATCAACCTCCACCCCAGGGTCTCCAGGCCGGAGACCTCCCCAGCCCTGCTGTGGACGGGGAAGGTTGGCGATGCGTCGGCGTTCCGGGTCTGGGGATCTCGGGCGTTTGTCCGCGACTTGTCTGCGGACAAGCTGTCCCCTCGCGCTGCTCCCTGCGTCTTCCTGGGGTTACGCCCCTGGGTGGCAGTTCTACCACCCCACCTCTCGACGTGTTCTGTCCTCCCAGGACGTCACGCTCGACGAGTCGGTACCCTACTACCGCCTCTTCCCCTACCGCACTCCGTCCCTCCCCCCGCCCCCGCTCTTCTTGGTACCAGGCCCCCCCCCGGTAGACCCCCTCCCCCCTCAGGGTCCTGCCCCTTCAGGTGTGTCCCAGGTAGACGCGGTCGAGCCTGTCGAGGTCACTGGTGACTCTGGTGCTGCTGCGGGAGCTGAGCCTGGGGGTGCTGGGACTGGAGGTGCTACGCCTGGGGGTGCTGAGCCTTGGGGTGCGGAGTCTGGGGGTGCTGAGCCTGGGGGTGCTGAGTCTGGGGGTGCTGAGCCTGGGGGTGCTGGGCCTGGGGGTGCTGAGCCTGGGGGTGCTGAGACTGGGGGTGCTCCGCCTGGAGGTGCTTCGTCTCGCCGAGAGCCACTCTCCCCACAGGAGCTGCGTGAGTGGTTTGCCCGGCGCTGGAGGCGTGCTGCTGGTACTAGAGGTTCTTTGGCTGCAGAGGGTGCTGCTGCCAAGCGTCCCGGAGGTGCTCGTGCTGTGGGTGCTGGAGCTGCTGGGTCTGAGGGTTCTCCTGGAGCTGGTGCTGCTGAGGGTGTTGGCGCTGAGACTGCCGCTGGCGGTCCGACTCGCAGTGCTCCTGGTGGTGCTGCTGGAGGTGCTGCTGGAGCGGGTACTCCTGCTGGGGGTACTGGTGCTGTCCCTGCTGTTTCTGGCGTCGCCGCGCGGCCCCGACCGTACTTCGTTCCGCTCCTGCAGCAGGTTCTTGGTCTTACACCTTCTCCTGGTCCTCCTCCTCCTCCCTTAGAGGGTCCACAGCTTGTCTCGTCACAGTCACAGCTACAGCCTGCCTCCCCTTTGCCTGCTCCTTCTCCCTACGCTGGTCCGACTGGAGGTCTTACTGAGCGTCGTGAGCCTGCGTCTCGTCCTGCCTCGCCTGTTCGTACTGCGCGCACTAGTGGTCGCGGTTCGCGTCAGCGTCCTCCTCCTGTCCCTGGCACGCACCGGATGTCTCTGCGTCCGTCCAGTGCTCCTCTGCGTGCCCCTTTGCCTTCTCCTCCTGCTTCCTCTCTTCCTGCTCTTGCCGACCCGGAGTCGGACTCTCTTCGTGCTGCCAGTCCTACTGTCACGCGTCTCCTTGCTACTGCTGTCACTGACCCCTCTTTCGAGTCTTTCGCTGCGTCTGCCCTTGTCACTGAGATCGTCGACTTTGCTACGCGCTGTCGTCTAGACTACGCTGCTAGTCTTGTCGCTGAGTTTGAGTCTGCCTGTCCTCCGTCCGTCGGGGGTGAGTGTGCCCTTGGCACGGACGTCCTTGAGGACAGGCAGGAAGAGTTCCAGTGTCTGGCCGCCGCTTCACCTCATCTCGCGTCTGTACTGCTAGCCCCTGAGGGAGACCCGGATGCACTAGACATCCCGACTCCGCGCTCTTACGCGGAGGCGATAGAGGGTCCCTACTCCTCTCAGTGGCAGGCAGCTATGGATGCACAGATGGCTTCCTGGAAGTCCACAGGCACCTACGTTGACGCTGTTCCCCCTCCTGGGGCGAACATCGTCAGTGGCATGTGGATTTTCAGGGTGAAGCGGCCGCCGGGTTCTCCGCCTGTCTTCAAGGCGCGTTACGTGGCTCGTGGCTTCAGTCAGCGGCAGGGGGTTGACTACTTTCAGACCTTCTCCCCCACCCCGAAGATGACCACTCTTCGGGTATTGCTGCACGTTGCTGCTCACCGTGACTACGAGCTGCACTCTCTCGACTTCAGCACAGCTTTCTTGCAGGGCAGCCTGCACGAGGAGATCTGGCTGCGTCGCCCACCTGGCTTTACTGGGTCTTTCCCTCCTGGTACCCAGTGGAGTCTCCGGCGTCCAGTCTACGGTCTCCGCCAGGCGCCACGTCAGTGGCACGACACACTGAGGACTACGCTGGCGGCACTTGGGTTTGCTCCTTCTACTGCCGACCCGTCGCTGTTTCTACGCACCGACACCTCTCTGCCGCTGTTCTACATCCTCGTGTACGTCGACGACTTGGTGTTTGCCACAGCTAACACTGCTGGACTCGCCTACGTGAAGTCCGAGCTGCAGAAGAGACACACGTGCACTGACCTGGGTGAACTGCGCAGCTACCTTGGCTTGCAGATCACCCGGGACAGAGCACGCCGCACCATTACCCTGACTCAGACACACATGGTGCAGCAGGTCCTTCAGCGCTTCGGCTTCACGTACTCCTCGCCTCAGGCCACTCCTCTGCCTACTCGCCACTCGCTCTCAGCTCTGCCTTCGGATGAGTCCGTAGAGTCGAGTGGCCCGTATGCAGAGCTTGTTGGCTGCCTCATGTACCTGATGACCTGCACACGACCTGACCTTGCATACCCTCTTAGCATTCTCGCACGCTATGTTGCTCCTGGGAGACACCGACCAGAGCACATGGCTGCAGCGAAGAGGGTGTTGCGCTACTTGTGCAGTACGTCGGGCATGGGGCTAGTGCTTGGAGGGCGCAGTCCAGTGGTCCTCACTGGGCACGCGGACGCTTCTTGGGCTGACGACCAGGCTACGCAGCGGTCGTCACAGGGTTACACCTTCAGCCTTGGTTCCGGCTCTGTTTCGTGGCGGGCTACCCGCTCGTCTTCTGTTCTCGGCTCCAGTTGTGAGGCTGAGATCTACGCCGGGGCTATGGCTGCACAGGAGTTACGCTGGCTCACCTACCTGTTGACCGACCTTGGAGAGCCGCCTCGTTCTCCTCCAGTCCTGTACGTAGACAACAAGGCCATGCTGGCCTTGTGTCGAGAGCAGCGACTGGAGCACAGGACAAAGCACATTGCTCTCCGCTACTTTCTTGCTCGTGAGCTACAGCAGCGTGGACAGTTGCGACTTGCGTACGTGGCCTCTGAGGCCAACACTGCTGATGTCTTCACCAAGGCACTAGCACCTTGTGATCATCAGCGTTGCTGTACGCAGCTGGGCCTTGTGCCTGTCTTGCCTCACTTGCTCACTTCTTGACCTTGCTTGTACCTTGACCTAAATATACCCTTGCTTTTGCTTGCTTGACTCTTGTATATCTCTATATATGATCTTGCATGTGAACTGGCCTTGTGGCCCTTGAACTTGTGCTCGGAATGTGTGGTGACTTTGTGATCCACCCTGAGCTTTGCTTTGCTTTGCTTGACTGGTCTTGTGACCCCTTGTTCTCCCCCACTTTGCCTATGGGGGTGTGTCAGAATATTATAGCTTACTTATTTGTGTAGGCTATAGTGGGGTATCCCATAGGGGTACAACCCAACTAGGGTTTCCTATTTGTACTCACTTCATTCATAGTCATTTCATTCACGTTTCTTTCTCCACACTTTCAACTTAAATTAATCCTCTCGTTCAACTATTCTCGACAGCCTGATGTCGTTGCTAGGTACTTCGCCACCCTCACAGCAGCCGTCCAGTAAACAGGATGGTGTCTCCCTTGCGCAACAAAGCGAGCAAGGATGCAGAGGAAAGGCGAGGTCCGGGCGAGTGCAATTTATCAGGTACATAAGGCAGCCCACCAGCTCTGCGTAGGGACCACTAGACTCAAACGGCTCGTCAGAAAAGGGTCCAGTAAGTCAGTGGTCAACAACAAGAGGTGTGCGCTGTACTATGGAGTGCTGAAGCTCGAACCGCAGAAGGACCTGCTGCACCATGTGTGACTATGAGAGTGTAATGGTGCGACCAACTCTGTCCCTGGTGATCTGCAGGCCAAGGTAGTGACGCAGCTCACCAAGGTCAGTGTACGTGTGTCTCTTCTGCAGTTCGGACTTCACGTGTGCCAAGGCAACCCTGTCAGTAGTGGCAAAAACCAGGTTGTCGACGTAGACCAGAACAAAGAACGGTGTGGAGCCACGATGAACGAACAGCGACGGGTCGGCAGAAGACAGCTGGAACCCAAGGTCAGAGAGGGTAGAACGAAGAGTGTCGTGCTACTTACGAGGAGTCTGAAGAAGACCGTAGACACGTCACCTTAGCCTCCACTGGGTCCAAGGAGGGAAAGTGTCAGTGAAGGCAGATGGACGACGCAGCCAGACCTCCTCGTGTAAGCTACCCTGAAGGAAAGCAGTGGAGAAGTCGAGAGAGTGTAACTCGTTGTCTCTCTGTGCTGCTACGTGCAGTAACACCCGAAGAGTGGTCATCTTTGGGGTACACGCGAAGGTCTGAAAGAATTCAACTCCCTCAGCTGACTAAAACCTCTAGCCACGTAGCGCGCCTTGAAGACCGGAGGAGATCCCGGTGGCCGCTTCACCCTGTAGATCCACATGCCATCGACTACGTTCGCCCCATGGGGGGGAACCTCGTCGATGTAGGTGCCTGTGGATCTGTAGGAGGCCATCTCTGCGTCCATGGCAGCTCTCCACTAGGAGGCCCAAGGCCCTGACACTGCCTCAACGTAAGTGCGAGGAGTCGGTATGTCAAGGGCGTCGGGGTCTCCCTCAGGGGCGAGCAGCATGGCACAAAGATGTGGGGAAGCGGCTGCCAGGAACTCTAGCTCAAACTGCTTGTCCTCTAGGGCGTCACAGCCAAGGGCAGACTCACCCCCGACGGTCAGAGGACTGGTTGGAGGAGCAGCCACAAGACCGGTGGCGTAGTCAAGGTGGCGAGTGGAGGCAAACTCAGTGACTGCGGCGGTAAGGGCGGAGACAGAGGAGACAGAGGCACGTGGGTCGGTAACAAGAGAGGCGAGAACACGAGAGAGAACAGGACGGTACGTGCGGTAGTAGTCAGTGACAGTAGTAGAGAGAGAAGCAGTGAAGGCCGACTCAGGAGGAGACGGAAGGAGAGACAAAGACAAACGAGGCGGACTAGAATGAAAGAGGGCAGTACGAAGGTCAGTAACGAGAACAGGAGACGAGGGACGAGCACGAGGGGAGCGACGAGAGGCCCAAGTTTGAGAAGGAGGAGGGGACAACGGAGGCTGAGAACGAGGGAAAACAGTCGGGGAGGGGTCACGAGGAGGAACCGGAGGACCCGAGACGGGAGGAGAGAGGGAGGAGGAAGGAGAGCGGGAGGGGAGACCGAGGGCCCGAAGACCGGAGATAGGAGGAGGAGGCGGTGGCTGCTGCTGCTGCGGCGGCGGCTGCTGCTGCTGCTTCTGCGGCGGCTGCTGTTGCTGCTGCTCCTCCTGCTGCTGCAGGGGCTCCAGTTGCTGCGCCTCCTGCTGCTGCAGCGGCTCCTGCTGCGCCTGCTACAGTTGCTCCTGCTGCTGCTGCTGCTCCTCAAGCCGCTGCAACTCTCTCTCCTCTCTCTCCAACTCCAGCTGCTCCTCACAGGCACAGCGAACATGAGCCTGGTGCCGGGTCGGGTAGGGATGGGGGGGAGGAGTAGTGTCGGGGGCTGCGGCAGCCCCGGGACCGCCCTCCAAAGCACCCAGCGCACCATCCCCAGAGTCAGCACCACCAACACCAACACGACCAGGCTCACCAGGACCCGAAGAGGGTGCACCCGCACCCCCAGACGTAGCACCCCCAAAGTCAGCTGGACCAACACCAGCTCCCGAAAGACAAGAGTCTCTTGCAACCACGGGCTCCGCTCCAACTCCAGCACCCGCAGAGCTAGCACCTGTAGGGCCCTCTCCACGAGCACCGGCTCGTGCAGGGTCTGCCGCAGGCTGCGAGGAGGATTGCGGGGAAGGAGGCTGCACCTGAGGGGCTACCGAGGGGGGAGGGGTAGCCTGGGAAACACCTGACGGAGCGGGACCAGGGGGGGGAGGCTGTACCGGGGGAGCAGGAGGGGGAGAAGTCAGGAAGAGAGGGGGAGGAGGAACCGGGAGACCTCGACTGGGGTACCTTACGTAGTAGGGGGTGGACTCCTCGAAACGGACGTCAAGGGAGTCAAAGAACCGGTGAGAGGGAGGGTGGTAAAAGGTGAAGTCAGAGGAGTCGTCAGGGAAACCAAGGAAGACACAGGGAACGGCGCGAGGCGAGAGCTTGTCCGCGGAAGTGTCATGGACAAGAGCCAAGCAACCCCAGACACGAAACCTCGACGCAACACCAGGGGACCCGGTCCAAAGACTGGTCGGTGAAGCCTCTGGCCGAGAGACATGTGGCCAGAGGTTCAGCTGGTGAGCAACGTACCTAACCGCGTAGGCCCACAGAAAATGGGGGGCACGGGCATGAGTCAAGGAGGTGCGGGCGATCTCCATGACCAAGCCTATGCGGCGCTCAGCAACCCCATTCTACTGTGAGGACTGTGGAAGTGTCGAGGACTGACGAATGCCCTGCTCGCGACAGAATCCAGCGAGAATGCCGGAGCGAAACTCACCCCCACGGTCAGAGTGAAGACAGCTGACATGACGAACACGAGTGCCCTCAGTGGTAAGCAACCACTTGATCAGCGTAGAAGTCACCCCAGACTTCTTCGCCAGGGGGAACACTGTGGTGTAGTGAGAGTAGTCGTCAACGACCACCAGAAAGAAACGCTCGCGCTCAGGGCCAGGGCGAGGGGCGGGGCCCCAGACGTCCAAGTGGAGCGTCTCAAAAGGCTCGGTGGCCGGACGAAGGGAGGAGGAGTGAGGGGTGGCGCGCAGCCGACCCTCAACGCAGGGACCGCACGGCGGTGCAAGCAAAGGCGGCAACGACGGCAAGACACGCGGGAGGCCTAAGACAAGACGCTGACGAGACATAGTGCGCAGAGAAGAGAGGGATGGGTGCCCCGTCCGGTGGTGCCACAGAACGGTGGGGTGTGCAAGCGACCAGCAAGAGCACGACACAACAATTGGACCAGACACGGGAACCTAACCAGACACAGCTACATGGGGGGACGCAGCAACCTGGTGAGACACAGGGACCAGACTGGGGGAAGTAACCCGGGCCGGGGGCAGGAGTCGCTGCTGCTGCTGCTGCTGCCCACCAGGGCCAGTGTGAAGTGTGTAGAGACCAGAGCCCGGCTCGGCAGTAAAGGTGGCAAGAGGCGAGCAAGTGTCGCCGTCAACACAAACCGCCGTCTCACCAGAGGGCTCAATCCACACACCCACGTGCTGACTCACAAGCGGCCTCACGCCCACCAAGTTCCTCGAGAACGAGGGGATGTGGAAGCCAGTCAGAGACCCAGAGGGAACAGCAGGGCACGGAAGAGTAGTAGTGTAGCGAGCAGTGACTGGTCCCGAGGTGGGATCAGCCAAGGCCATAGAGACTGGCGCAAGAAGTGGAGCAAGTGTCGTGTGGTTGCGAAAGAAGCAGTGCGAAGCCCCAGAGTCCAGAGTGAAAGACAGCGAAGCGTCCTCTGAAGTAGCGCCTGGACTAGTGTCTACACAAGTGCCTATACTAGCAACAGGCAACTCAGCAAGACTAGCACCTAAGAACAACACTCGAGTAAACAGAGTTAGAAGCACTAGAGTCAACAACAACATACATAGCATGAGGAGTTCTTAAGAGATCAAGCAACCGTGAAGCAGACATGCCCCAAAGAGCGGAGCCGTACGTCTGAACAAGAGGATACCAGTCAGGGGCAGGGCCACCAACGTCGAAGGCCAAGCGAACCGTGTCAGTGAGCTGAGCAAAGCACTGACCAGGAGGGTGGGTGCGGCCACAAGGCTGGCCTCGGCGAGCACCTGTCAGAACCTGATAGGTGCACGAAGGGTGAACAGCACCTCGCTGGGTCTGACGCTGTCCCGGCCCCGAAACCTGCTGCTGCCGCTGCTGCTGCGGGGGTTGCTGCAAGGGGAGGGGCTCCTGCTGTTGCACCTGCTACTGCCGGTGGGCCAAGTACCACGCCGCTGCTCCACCCACCGCGGCCGGCAGACCAGGAGGAGGCTGACGAGTCCGGGTGTCGCCTCCACCAGCTACAGTAGGGGAGTCTCTGGCTGCTGCACGAGAAGCCTCTCTAGGCCCTGCGCTCCCGCGCCACCGGTCGGCACGCCACCCCCACCACCTCCGCCGCCAACGCCGCCACCGCCGCCGCTGCCTGCACCCTGACCGCCCCTCCTACCACCCATACCTCGAGACCGCGACGTAGTCGTAACAGCAGCTGCGGTCTCGTCAGTAGTGGCTGTGGCTAGCAAGGTAGTAAAAGTGGGCAGCTGAGGGACAGTGCACTCATGAAACATTGGAGGGGGCACATCACCAGAGGCGGAGGCTACTGAGCAGAGGTTGCTCTCGACGTCCTTGAGCGCAGACTCAAGGACCTCGATAGTGAGCTCACTAGGGTGCTTCAGAAGAAGCGTGCCACGAACCGAGGCAAGGCGGTCAGGGAGGCTAGTGGCAATGAAGTAGATAGTAATCGCCATAGGAGGGGGAAGTAGTGCAAGCTGTGCGTTAGTGCAAGCAGCACGGTAGCTAGAATCGAGCGAGCGGAGGTGAGCAATCAAGTCAGCAGAGCGCTCAAACGAGGCGAGGTCAGGGAACAAGAAGGGTAGGAAGAGGCGGCCAAGAGAGACAGTGGTGGGAGTAGCGTAGCGGGCCTTGATCGCAATCAGGAATCACTAGCAGTGCGAACCTGAGTGAAGTGGGCCTCCTCAGACTCAGGGAGGAGGCTGCTAAGAGCGATGCAGGCCGCAGCGTCACGCGACTTCCACGCCGTCAGGTCAGCACGCTGGCGGGTAAAGCGGTCTCTGGCGGCGTTGTCAAGGGCAGGGCCTAAAGGCATAGGGTCGTCGGGCGCAGGAAGGTCACCAGTAGCGTGCGCCCAGAGGGAGTCGCCCGCCTGGACCTGACTCTCTAAAAAGCGACGCGCACGTAGGAGCCAGACCGGAAACTCGAGCGGTCTACCGTTAGCGTCAATACGAAGAACCCGAGGGGTCGCCATAGCAAAAGCAAAGAGGTGGGAAGTTCTGCTGCTGAAACCCTAATAACTGAGAGCGACTCAGTAGGGCGCTACGGGACATAGGGTAGGGCGCTACGGGACACAGAGTAGGGCGCAACACTGCTGGACTAGGAGGGCGCAGCGCCACGAGCAGGGGTAGCGCGACGCGACGCAGCGGGACAGGACGGGCAGCGCGACGCGACGCGACGCGACGGGACGGGACGGACTGCGCGACGCGGACGGGCAGCGCGACGCGGACGGACGGGACGGGACGGACGGGTAGCGCGACGCGGACGGATGGGACGGGACGGACGGCGCGACACGTACAGGCAGTGTGATGCGGACGGATGGGACGGGACTGAAGACGCGACGCGGACGGTCGGGACGGGATGGACGGCGCCACGCGGACGGACAGCGTGACGCGGCGGGACAGTTGGAGCGACGTAACGGCAGGCGCAGCGGGCGCTAGGGCACGAGATCGGCGTAACGGCAGGCGCAGCGGGCGCTAGGGCACGAGAGCGACGTAACGGCAGGCGCAGCGGGCCCTGGGGCATGAGAGCGACGTAACAGCAGGCGCAGCGGGTGCTAGGGCACGAGAGCAAAAAAACGGCATGCGCGATAGGCGCTAGGGGACAGTACGAGCGTAACGGACACTAGGGTACGGGACAAGCTCGGGCGCTACGGACGTGAACGAGAGGAACGGGATCCCACAGGATCCTAACCTAGGTGATACCATATCAAGAATGAAAGTGTTGGTTCATTGATGTGGGTTGGGGTACATATAACAAACCCTAACATTTGTGCCCCCAAAGACAAACCTCACTACATGCTACAACACTTGACACAAGGGCAGGAAGGTCAACGGTCACAAGAGTCAATTGTCGCGACTGTTGACCATCTGGACCGACAATTGACTTACCATCGAGGAATGACAATAAGCGTAACTGTGCGTACACGTACACGCAGCGACTCGGTAACAAAAGAAGTGCAATGGTCAGACTCACTGTAAAGCAGTTAGAATAAGGGAATGTACCCCTCAGAGTACATGGCTAGTTTACTATTTATCATGTGTGTAATCTATGTTTTAACCAACTTTGTCATTTACATTTACTATGATCAGAGTTTCCGCAACAAAGTCTTCCACTACCAAAACTCTTCTAAGGCATTCATATCTTGTCCAAGATCCTTACTCTAACATGGTATGAGAGCTAGTTTGGATTATAGGAACTACTAAAGGGGCTTCATAGCAAGCTTCTTTTATAACTGAATCTTACATCAAGGGCAACATCATGCCAGGCGCAGACTGCGGAGAGGCTGGAAAAAATTCCCGTACCTCCATCCACCAATGTCGCTTCTATAACATCGACCGTGGACTCAGCGCTCCTCGAGCAGCTAATCTCCCGCATCAGCGCCCTGGAGAGCCATCACCCGATGAGCATCGACGGCTCCAGCTACGCCCGAATACCTCCCGATCCTCAAGGAGCTGGATCTGAATGATCCTTCACCTTCAACAATCGCGAAGCCCAAGGATCTGCACAAACACAGCAGACGCATTACGAAGCAATGGCGTCAATGCAGAGCAAGCTTCTCTCAACATCGAAGCTCAGGACCACAAAGCTCTTCGACGGGCAAGATTTCTACACATGGAGCTTTCAATTCGAGTTGCTGGCTCAAGGCGCTCAGATCTGGATGTACTACGACGGATCGTATGTATTTCCGACGAATGACTCACCTCAGGAGAAAACGCAGTATTACAACGAATCGCTCCTGGCCTTCACCGTCCTGATCCGTAATCCGTCGCCTGAAGAATAGCTGAGCATTCGCCCCTTCAAGAACGAGTGGGCACCCGCGCAACAGACCTGGGAACACCTGTGCACTTGCCACATGGCAACGGACTCGGTGACACTTAGTCGCTTCTCAACCAGCTGAACAATGTCAAGATGTTTCCTGGTTAAAAGGCTAGACCGTACATCAACCGTTGCAGAAACCTGAGAGGCCAATTCAGGAAAAGCGGTGGCAACTTCCATGACGACATGTTCGTCACCATCATCCTTGCTGGCTTGAGCCCGGAATGGCGCCAGTGCAAGTCGCTCCTTCGGACGCAAGGAACCGAAAGAGGCAACAAGAAGGAGAAGATTGCTTTCTACGCCCAAGCGCCGCTGGATAAGAAAAGACTCTTATGCAAGTACTGCAAGAAGACTGGGCATACAATTCAAGACTGCTGGAAGCTGAACGGCAACAACAACCAGAAGGGTGCCGGAACTCACCAGCAAGGAGCTGCTCCAGTACGCAATTAGACAGTCTCGCCATCAGCCGTCGCCAGCACATCTCAAACTCTGGCGCGTATTCGTGCGAACCCAAATGACAAAGGCAAGAGCAAGGTATTAACTTGCATGGTGCGTCGGCGACCGCCTCGCCCAAACTGACACTACCGCTTTTTCCGCAGCTGGGAAGACATAGAAGACGCACCAATCAGCTTTGTTCGCATCCCCCCTAATAAGAAATTCGAGTCAAGGTCCACTGCGCCCTCGTAGGTGAGCGGGTGAAAGAGGTTGTCTGCCTCCTCTGCCGCCTTGTGCGCGGTACAATAACAGTGAATGAGGGAGGGAGTGAGAGGGAAGATGCTACTCTCAACTACCAGCTGCTGAGCGAGTTAAGTCGAGGTCCACTACGCCCTCGTAGGTGAGCGGGTGAAAGAGGTTGTCCGCCTCCTCTGCTGCTTGGTGGGTTAATGAGTGAGGGAGTGAGAGAGCATAGTCAGTCAGTGGGTTAGCGGAACAGATAAGTGAAAAGTGATCAGTGAGTTGAGGCCCACTGCGCCGTCATTGGTGAGCAAGTGAAAGAGATTGTCCGCCACCTCTGCTTCCTGGTGCGTGGGTTAGAGGTGCAGCGTGAGGGGTGGCGGTGAAAGAAGATACAAAACCATTAAGCAGAACAAGCTGCTTGCTGAGCCACATTGTCTGCCTCCTCTGCTGCCTAGTGCCTAAGAGGTGCAGTGAGGGATGGGAGTGAGCAATGTGCTGTGAGGAATGGGAATGAGAGAATCATAGAGAAGGCCACAGCAGAGAGAGCGACAGCAGAGAAAGCATAGCGTATGATCAGACGGCCAGGCTATGGGGGAGGGAGTTAATATGAGAGAGCAGGAGCAGCACCTTGCCTTGCTACTTGTATCCGAAGATCAAGTCAATCCAATGGTGGAGATTCGCCGACACCCACTCGCTTTCCAGAGCTTGCACGTGCTTCACTATGAAATCTTCTGCATCCCTCGCCCTGGCAGAATAGAATGGGTGGAGTGGAGGAGTACAACGGTGGAGAGTGGTAGAGAGAGGTGGAGAAGAATGGGGCATGGTTTGAGGTGCAGTGCGAAAACTCATTGCAAGAAAGTAGGCACTAGTTAGCTGAGGATGTCTGCTAAAAAAATATGCTTGAAAAGAGCCTGCACAAGCATGAGTATGTACCAAGGAGGCAGCTCGACATCACCAATTGGGACCCCGTTCTGGCGCATGCCTAGATTTAAGTCTGGACTAAAAGGTGGTGGTGTGGGAGAGAGGGAGGGTGGGGGATGAGGGTGCAAAGAGGACTCTCAATCAAGAAAACACACAGAACGGAGCCATGTCATGAATGCAAATGCTATTTAAAGCCCGGAGCCCAAATTTCAGATCATGCTGGTCTACCATAGTAAAGTTGAGTGGATGGTGTTGCGGGTGTAACTCTGGCGAATTTCTTATTACGGGGGATGCGAACGAAGCTGATTGGTCGGGGAATCGTGAGCAGTGGATGTTACTACGATTGCAAAAGGGAACACGACATGGAGCATCACAACACACCAAAGCTCACAAATCTCGCCAAGGCAAAGAAGGAGGTCAACAAATGGTACATGGACAGTTGTTGCGGCCAACACATGGTGTCGTCGAGCGTCTTCATTCTCAACAGTGAAGCACTCTTCAACGAGGTCGAAATCACCGTCGCCAACAGTCAGACCATCTATGTCAGGAGCCACGGTCAAATCCAACTGAAATATATGACACCGGCTACTGCATCCACATCAGCAACGTCCTCGACGTGCCTGAGCTCCAGTACAACCTTCTGTCCCTTGACCAGCTGATGAAGTGTGGCGTCAACCTGCAAACAACCGAGAGCGAACTTCACTTAATATACAACAAAATCTTCATCGAAAAAACGACAAGCGTGGAAGGAGCATTCATGCTCGACTTCAAACACCCAAGACCTCAGGCGACAACCAACACATCCTTGTCCTTGATCCACCCGGCCATCCAACACCACCAAGGTGGAGCCATCCTGAAGAAACTGATTACCAGCGACCCGGCCTCGACGGAACCTTCCGCGCGCTTGCCGTAATGGTCCCCTCAACCATGAACCCTGCAAACACATGACCACAAGCCGTGGAAGAAGGAGAAGAGACCACGTCGAAAATAGCGGTCGCGCCAACGGAGACTGCAAATACGGAAGTCGGAGGATTTGCGCTAGCAATTTGGCCTTGCGTTCAGCAGCTCTGAGGGTAGTAGAAAGTGGAGGCCAGATTGGTTCGGTATGGAGCTAGTCCCCACATGCTATGAGACAATGATTGGATGCCGCTGCGGCCGTACCATACTTCTTCCTCCTCCTCTGCCATGGCGGCGTAAATGGCGAGAGGAGGAGCGTCCATTGCATACAGGAGGAAACTACAACGTCACGTGGAAGAATGTGCCAGAATTAGGAAAGAAGAATGACTAGAAACATAGCAGTACAAGGTTTGTATAGCAAAACCTCATTGATCTATACCCCTTAAGAAGTGCCCCACTACAGCCTAGAGCATAGTTCTGACACACCCCCATAGGCAAAGTGGGGGACAAGCAAGAGAACGAAGCAAGGTCATGAGAAAATATGAACGAGAATGAAATGACTATGAACGAAGTGAGTACAAATAGGAAACCCTAATTTGGGTTGTACCCCCTATGGGATACCCCACTATAGCCTACACAAACAAGTAAGCTATATGTTCTGACACACCCCCATAGGCAAAGTGGGGGAGAACAAGGGGTCACAAGACCAGTCAAGCAAAGCAAAGCAAAGCTCAGGGTGGATCACAAAGTCACCACGCATTCCGAGCACAAGTTCAAAGGCCAGAAGGCCAGTTCACATGCAAGATCATATATAGAGATATACAAGAGTCAAGTAAGCAAGAGCAAAAGTATATATAGGCGAAGGTACAAGCAAGGTCAAGAGGAGAGCAAGTGAGGCAAGACAGGCACAAGACCCAACTGCGTGCAACAACGCTAATAATCACAAGGCGCAAGTGCCTTGGTGAACACATCAGCAGTGTTGGCCTCAGAGGCCACGTACGCAAGTCCCAACTGTCCACGCTGCTGTAGCTCACGAGCAAGAAAGTAGCGGAGAGCAATGTGCTTCGTTCTGTGCTCCAGTCGCTACTCTCGACACAAGGCCAGCATGGCCTTGTTGTCTACGTACAGGACTGAAGGAGAACGAGGCTGCTCTCCAAGGTCGGTCAGCAGGTAGGTGAGCCAGCGTAACTCCTGTGCAGCCATAGCCCCAGCGTAGATCTCAGCCTCACAATTGGAGCCGAGAACAGAAGACGAGCGGGTAGCCCGCCACGAAACAGAGCCGGAACCAGGGCTGAAGGTGTAACCCTGTGACGACCGCTGCGTAGCCTGGTCGTCAGCCCAAGAAGCGTCTGCGTGCCCAGTGAGGACCACTGGACTGCGCCCTCCAAGCACTAGCCCCATGCCCGATGTACTGCACAAGTAGCGCAACACCCTCTTTGCTGCAGCCATGTGCTCTGGTCGGTGTCTCCCAGGAGCAACATAGCGTGCGAGAATGCTAAGAGGGTATGCAAGGTCAGGTCGTGTGCAGGTCATCAGGTACATGAGGCAGCCAACAAGCTCTGCAAACGGGCCACTCGACTCTACGGACTCATCCGAAGGCAGAGCTGAGAGCGAGTGGCGAGTAGGCAGAGGAGTGGCCTGAGGCGAGGAGTACGTGAAGCCGAAGCGCTGAAGGACCTGCTGCACCATGTGTGACTGAGTCTGGGTAATGGTGCGGCGTGCTCTGTCCCGGGTGATCTGCAAGCCAAGGTAGCTACGCAGTTCACCCAGGTCAGTGCACGTGTGTCTCTTCTGCAGCTTGGACTTCACGTGGGCGAGTCCAGCAGTGTCAGCTGTGGCAAAGACCAAGTCGTCGACGTACACGATGATGTAGAACGGCGGCAGCGAGGTGTCGGTGCGCAGAAACAGCGACGGGTCGGCAGTAGAAGGAGCAAACCCAAGTGCCGCGAGCGTAGTCCTCAGTGTGTCGTGCCACTCACGTGGCGCCTGGCGGAGACCGTAGACTGGACGCCGGAGACTCCACTGGGTACCAGGAGGGAAAGACCCAGTGAAGCCAGGTGGGCGACGCAGCCAGATCTCCTCGTGCAGGCTGCCCTGCAAGAAAGCGGTGCTGAAGTCGAGAGAGTGGAGCTCGTAGTCACGGTGAGCAGCAACGTGCAGTAGAACCCAAAGAGTGGTCATCTTCGGGGTGGGGGAGAAGGTCTGAAAGTAGTCAACCCCCTGCCGCTGACTGAAGCCACGAGCCACGTAACGCGCCTTGAAGACAGGCGGAGAACCCGGCGGCCGCTTCACCCTGAAAATCCACATGCCACTGACTATGTTCGCCCCAGGAGGGGGAACAGCGTCAACGTAGGTGCCTGTGGACTTCCAGGAAGCCATCTGTGCATCCATAGCTGCCTGCCACTGAGAGGAGTAGGGACCCTCTATCGCCTCCGCGTAAGAGCGCGGAGTCGGGATGTCTGGTGCATCCGGGTCTCCCTCAGGGGCTAGCAGTACAGACGCGAGATGAGGTGAAGCGGCGGCCAGACACTGGAACTCCTCCTGCCTGTCCTCAACGACGTCCGTGCCAAGGTCACACTCACCCCCGACGGACGGAGGACAGGCAGACTCAGACTCAGCGACAAGACTGGCAGCGTAGTCTAGACGACAGCGCGCAGCAAAGTCGACAAGCTCAGTGACAAGGGCAGACGCAGCAGACGACTCGAAGGAAGGGTCAGTGACAGCAGTAGCAAGGAGACGCGTGACAGTAGGACTGGCAGCACGAAGAGAGTCCGACTCCGGGTCGGCAAGAGCAGGAAGAGAGGAAGCAGGAGGAGAAGGCAAAGGGGCACGCAGAGGAGCAGTGGACGGACGCACTGACATCCGGTGTGTGCCAGGGACAGGAGGAGGACGCTGACGCGACCCGCAACCACTAGCGCGCGCAGTACGAACAGGCGACGCAGGACGAGACGCAGGCTCACGACGCTTAGTAAGACCTCCAGTCGGACCAGCGTAGGGAGAAGGAGCAGGCAAAGAGGAGGCAGGCTGTAGCGGTGGCTGTGACTGAACAGGCGGCGGACCCTCTAAGGGAGGAGGAGGAGGACCAGGAGAAGGTGTAAGACCAAGAACCTGCTGCAGGAGCGGAACGAAGTACGGTCGGGGCCGCGCGGCGACGCCAGAAACAGCAGGGACAGGACTAGTACCCCCAGCAGGAGTAACCGCTCCAGCAGCACCTC
Source organism: Closterium sp. NIES-65 (assembly GCA_948144175.1). Classification (NCBI taxonomy): domain Eukaryota; kingdom Viridiplantae; phylum Streptophyta; class Zygnematophyceae; order Desmidiales; family Closteriaceae; genus Closterium; species Closterium sp. NIES-65. The sequence continues at coordinate 4,326,632 of CANXME010002591.1, forward strand.
CAGCAGCACCTCCAGTAGCTCCAGAACCTCCAGCAGCACCACCAGGAGCACTGCCAGGCGTACCGCCAGCGGCAGTCCCAGTGCCAACACCCTCAGCAGCACCAGCTCCAGGAGAAACCTCAGACCCAGCAGCTCCAGTACTCCCAAGACGAGCACCTCCGGGACCCGCGGCAGTGGCACCCTCTGCAGGCGAAGAAACTCCAGCACCAGCAGCACGCCTCCAGGGCCTAGCAAACCACTCACGCAGCTCCTGTGGGGAGAGTGGCTCACGGCGAGACGAAGCACCTCCAGGCACAGCACCCCCAGGCACAGCACCCCCAAGCCCAGCACCCCCAGGCTCAGCACCCCCAGGCTCAGCACCCCCAGGCTCAGCACCCCCAGGCTCACCACCCCCTGACTCCGCACCCCCAGACTCCGCACCCCCAGGCTGAGCACCCCCAGGCTCAGCACCCCCAGGCTCAGCACCCCCAGACTCCGCACCCCCAGGCTCAGCACCCCCAGGCCCAGTACCCCCAGGCTCAGCACCCGCAGCAGCACCAGAGCCACCAGTGACCTCGACAGGCTCAACCGCGTCTACCTGGGACACACCTGAAGGGGCAGGACCCTGAGGGGGGAGGGGGTCTACCGGGGGGGGACCTGGTACCAAGAAGAGCGGGGGCGGGGGGAGGGAAGGAGTGCGGTAGGGGAAGAGGCGGTAGTAGGGTACCGACTGGTCGAACGTGACGTCCTGGGAGGACAGAACACGTCGAGAGGTGGGGTGGTAGAACTGCCACCCAAGGGCGTCGGGGGGGAACCCCAGGAAGACGCAGGGAGAAGCGCGAGGGGACAGCTTGTCCGCAGACAGGTCGCGGACAAACGCCCGAGATCCCCAGACCCGGAACGCCGACGCATCGCCAACCTTCCCCGTCCACAGCAGGGCTGGGGAGGTCTCCGGCCTGGAGATCCTGGGGTGGAGGTCGATCTGATGCGCTGCGTACCTGACCGCAAACGGCCACAGAAAATGGGGGGCAGCCGCATGCATCATGGACGTACGGGCGACGTCCATGACCATGCCAATGCGGCGCTCAGCAATCCCATTTTGCTGCGGAGAGTCTGGAAGCGTGAAGGACTGGCGGATGCCTCGCGCACGACAGTAGGTACGTAGAAGGGCAGAGGAGAACTCTCCGCCTCTGTCCGAGTGCAGACGCAACACAGGAAAGTCGGAGCCAAAGCTCTGCCTGAGCTAAAGACGAGCAGCGCGGATCCAGTCGATCAGCACCTCAGTGACCTCACCCTTGCTGCGCAAGGGGAAGAATGTGGTGTAACGCGAGTAGTCGTCAACAATGAGCAGGAAGTAGCGCTCCTGACCCTGTCCAAGGATGCGGGCTGGGCCCCACACGTCCATGTGAAGCGTCTGCAACGGGGCCTCTGTCGGAGGAAACTGGGAGGAGTGAGGGGCAGCACGCTGGCGCCCCTCGACACAGGGGACACAGGCAGGGCCAGGGCCCTGAGGAAGGGGAGGGAGGGACCGGGGAAGACCAGACACAAGAAGACGGGAGGCCATACCTCTGAGCCGAAGCAGAGAGGGGTGGCCAAGGCGGTGGTGCCAGAGGAGGGTCTCGTGAGACAGACGACGACACGAACAGGGGGCAGACTCAGGGCCAGACCTGGACGCTGCAGCAAACACCTGACCAGACGAAGGGACCCTACCAGACTCAGTACCTGGAGGAGAAGCAGTGGTCAGTGTGTACAGGCTCGACCCCGGCCGACGTGTAAACGTAGCCAGGTGGCGACCTGTGCTAGCCTCCGTGCAGTGTGTCACCCGCTGACGAGCAGGAGTGAACAGGTGGACACCCACATCCTGTAGGTCAGCACCACTCACCAGGTTCGTCGAGAACGAGGGGAGGTAGAGACCAGACAGGGTGCCAGAGGGGGCCGCCGGACACGGAAGGACCGTTGAGAAGCGAGACAGGACAGGCCCCCCAGAGGGGTCAGCCAGGGACACCGCAACCGGCCGACTCAGCGGCGTGAGAGTGGTGCGGTCCCGAAAGTAGGAGCGAGACGCTCCAGAGTCAAGGGTGAAGGTGTGAGAGGCCGAAGCCGACACAGTACCTGAGAGGGAAGACTCACCAGTACCTGAGAGCACAGACGCACTGGCACCTAGAGCAGCAGCCTCACGAGTACCTGACGCAGCAGTACTAATGCCCGGGTCGGGCGGGAAACACCGGTAACAGTCATCCTCATCACTACCAGTCACAACATACATAGCAGAAAGAATAGCATCAAAGTCAAGATCATAAATAGCTACACCAGCCCTAGACAGCTCCCCCCAGCGGGGGATCTCAGCGGCCTCCGGAAACTGCTGACGCCAGGCGTCGGTCAGGCGGCCAAAGCAGCGGCGGGCTGTGTGGGCGCCTCCACACCTCTCCCCCGCACGGTCGCCAGTGCGAAGAACGTAGGGGCAGGGACCAAACGCACCACCACGCTGACGCTGCAAGTACCACTCATGGAGCTGCTGAGGGGCGGGGACGGTGCGAGAGCGCTGCTGCTGCTGTGGCTGCTGCTGCTGCTGCTGCTGCTGGCGCTGACCACCCCCAGAGCTGCTCCGCTGAGACGAGCCACCCCAACCCCCGCCGCCACCGCCACCCCCGCCTCCACCGCCACCCCCGTCTCCACCGCCACTGCCCCCACCGGCACCCTCACCCCCGCCTTCTCCGCTACCTCCTCCGCCGCCACCTCCGCCTCCACCGCCTCCACTAGTACCTCCACTCCCGCCACCACCTCCACCGCCACCCCCACTCCCCCCGCCACCCCCACCTCCCCCGCCACCGCCCCCTCTAGCTCCACCCGCTCCCTTGCCCCCTTTGCCCTTGCCATTGCGGCGTCTACCGCTGGGGGCAGACGCCGCACCGACCGACTCAAAACCAGCGAGGTCGGCCGCAGCGGCAGAGGCGACAGAGGGCAGCAGGGGGGAAGGAGAACACCCCTCAAAAATGGGGGTGCGAGGGTCACCCCGAGAGGCCCCTACAGCGACGATGCTCTTCTCAGCCGCTAGCAGGGACTCCTCAAGGAGGTCGACAGTGAGGGTGGTGGGACAGACAGAGAGAAACTGGTCCCTAACTACACGAAGGGACTCAGGGAGACGAGTGACGAGAAAGTAGAGAGTGATGTACATGGGAGGAGGGTTTGCGGTGCGGAACTCAGCAGGAAGGGCAGCGCGGTAGCGAGCGTCACTAGCGCGGAGGTGGGTAACGAGGTCAGCAACAGTGGGAAAGGCAGCGAGGTCAGGGAAGAGAAACGGTAGCATGAGGCGGCTAAGCGTAGCGGAGGAAGGGGAGGAGTAGCGTGCAACTACAGCGTCGTACAAGGCCTGAGCGGTCTTGCACTGACTAAAGTGGGCACGCTCGGAGGAAGGGAGGTGGCGACGCACAGCAAGACGTGCAGCAGCATCGCGGGTCGCCCACTTGGAGCGAACGGCGGGGTCAGCATCAGCAGGAGGGGCAGGGACAGCTCCAGAGACAAATTCAAAGAGAGAGACCTCATCTATCGCATCACACAGTAAGTACAGCTGCAGGTCTTCAATCCAGAGTGCAAAGTCAACGGCTCTACCCTCAGCGTCAAAAGCTAGGACAGTGGGGGTGGCCATGACAGCAGCTGACAGTCTCACCGGGTAGGAAAAGTCGGGTAGGTCAGCGGCGCTGTAACACAGCCCAGGAGCAGCAGTGGCCCCACAGGAGCAGGAGTGCGGCTCCACTGGCGGCTCGGGCGGCTCGGGCGGCTCGGGCGGCTCGGGCGGCTCGGGCGGCTCGGGCGGCTCGGGCGGCTTGGGCGGCTCGCGCGGCTCGGGTGACGCAGGGGCTCACGGGCGGCGCGGGCGGCTGCAGAACGGGCGGCGGGGCCGACGGTGGGCCGTAGCTGGGCTGTAGCGGGGCCGGCGGCGGCCTGTAGCGGGGCTGTAGCAAGGCTGTAGCGGGGCCGACGGCGGGCTGTAGCGGGGCCGGCGGCGGGCTGTAGTGGGGCCGACGGCGGGCTGTAGCGGGACCGGCGGCGGGCTGGGGCGGGGCCGACATCGGGCTGTAGCGGGGCCGGCAGCGGGCTGTAGTGGGGCTGACGGCGGGCTGTAGCGGGGCCGACGGCGGGTTATAGAGGGGGCCGACGGCGGGCTGGAGCGGGGCCTACGGCGGGCCGACGGGGTCTAGGCGGGGCCAACGAGGGGCCGTAGCGGGGCCTAGGTGGGCCGACGGGGCCTAAGCGGGGCCAACGCGGGGCCGTAGCGGGGCCTAAGCGGGGCCGACGAGGCCTAAGCGGGGCCGACAGGGCCTAAGTGGGGCCGACGAGGCCTAAGGGACCTGCTCTGATACCATGAGAAAATATGAACGAGAATGAAATGACTATGAACGAAGTGAGTACAAATAGGAAACCCAAATTTGGGTTGTACCCCCTATGGGATACCCCACTATAGCCTACAGAAACAAGTAAGCTATATGTTCTGACAGGTCAAGCCCAGGGTGGATCACAACGTCACCACACATTCTGAGCACAAGCAAATGGCCACAAGGCCAGTTCGCATGCAGAGTTATATATAAAGGAGAACAAGCAGGACAGTCATCACAACTTAGCAAGTGTAAGCATGCAGATATAAATATATAGATCATAGTACAAGCAAAGTCAAGAAGTGAGCAAGTGAGGCCAAGTAGGCACAAGACCTAGAGCAGTACAGAACCGCTGATGATCACAAGGCTGAAGTGCCATGGTGAAGATATCAGCAGTGTTGGCCTGAGAGGCCATGTAAACAAGACGAAGCTGACCACGCTGCTGCAACTCTTGAGCAAGGAAGTAGCACAGAGCAATGTGCTTCGTTCTGTGCTCCAGCGTGTGCTCCTGACATAAGGCAATCATTGCCTTGTTGTCAACGTACAGAACTGGAGGAGAACGAGGCGGCTCTCCTAAGTCGGTCTGCAGATAGGTGAGCCAGCGTAACTCCTGTACATCCATGGCCCCTGCGTAGATCTTAGCCTCACAACTGGAGTTGAGAACAGAAAGCGAGCGGGTAGACCGCCACGAAAAAGAACCGGAGCCAAGGCTGAAGGTGTAACCCTGTGACGACCGCTGCGTAGCCAAGTCCTCAACCCAAGAAGCGTCCGCGTGACCAGTGAGGACAACTGGACCCCGTCCTCCAAGCACGAGCCCCATGCCCGACGTACTGCACAAGTAGCGCCTCACCCTCTTAGCGGCCTTCCAGTGCTCTGGTCGGTGTCTCCCGGGCCAAACGTAGCGTGCCAGGATGCTAAGAGGGTAAGCAAGGTCAGGTCGAGTGCAAGTCATCAGGTACATGAGGCAGCCCACAAGCTCTGGACATGGGCCACTCGGCTCTACGGACTCATCCGAAGGCAGAGTTGTGAGGGTCTGACCGGTAGGCAGAGGAGTGCGCTATGGTGAGGAGTATTGGAAGTTGATGCGCTGAAGGACCTCCTGCACCATGTGTGACTGAGCCGAGGTAATGGTGCGCCGTGCTTTGTCCCGGGTGATCTGCAAGCCAAGAAATCTGCGCAGCTCACCCATGTCTGTGCACGTGTGTCTCTTTTGCAGCTCCGACTTCACTAGAGTCAGTGCCTCAGTGTGAGCAGTGGCAAAAACCAAGTCGTCGACGTACACGAGGATGTAGAACTGCGGCAGGGAAGTGTCGTTGCGTAGAAACAGCGACGGGTCAGTAGTAGAGGGAGCAAAGCCAAGAGCCGCAAGGGTCGTCCTCAGTGTGTCGTGCCACTCGCGAGGCGCCTGGCGGAGACCGTAGACTGGCCGCCGGAGGCTCCACTGGGTACCAGGAGGAAACGACCCAGTGAAGCCAGGTCGGCGACGCAGCCAGATCTCCTCGTGCAGACTGCCCTGTAGGAAAGCAGTGCTGAAGTCAAGCGAGTGAAGCTCGTGGTCATGCTGAGCGGCGACATGCAGCAGAACCTGAAGAGTGGTCATCTTCGGGGTCGGGGAGAAGGTCTGGAAGAAGTCAACTCCCCGTCGCTGACTGAAGCCTCATGCAACGTAACGCGCCTTGAAGACAGGCGGAGAACCCGACGGCCGCTTCACCCTGAAAATCCACATGCCACTGACGATGTTCGCCCCAGGAGGGGGAACCTTGTTGACGTAAGTGCCTGTGGACTTCCAGGATGCCATCTCTGCGTCCATGGCTGATTGCCACTGAGAGGAGTAGGGACCCTCTATCGCCTCAGCGTAAGAGCGCGGGGTCGGGATGTCTGGTGCATCTGGGTCTCCCTCAGGTGCAATCAGCATGGACACGAGATGAGGTACAGCAGCTGCAAAGCAGTCAAGGTCCTCCTGCCTGTCCGTGCCAAGAGCACACCCACCCCCGACGGACGGAGGACAGACAGACTCAGACTCAGCAACAAGACTAGGGGCGTAGTCTAGACGACATCGAGCAGCAAAGTCGGCAAGCTCATTAACCAAGGCAGACGCATCAGTGGACTCAAAGGAAGGGTCAGTGACAACAGTGGCCAGGAGAGGCGTGACAGTAGGACTAGCAGCATGAAGGGAGTCAGACCCCGGGTCCGGACCGTCAGCAAGGGAGGACGCAGGAGGAGATGGCAGAGGGACACGCAGTGGAACAGAGGAAGGACGAAGTGCCATCTGGTGCGTGCCGGGGACAAGAGGAGGACGCTGACGTGAAACACAACGACTATTGCGAGCAGCGCAAACAGGCGACGCAGGACGAGACACAGGCTCACGACGCTCCGCAAGACCTCCGGTCAACCCAGTGTAAGGAGAAGGACCAGGCAGTGTGGAGGCTGGCTGTAATTGTTACTACGATTGGAGAGGCGGTGGACACTCTAAGGGAGGAGTAGGACCAATAGAAGGATGGAGACCAAGAACCTGTTGAAGGAGTGGAACGAAGTACGGCCGCGGCTGTGCAGCACCACCAGTACCAGCAGAGACAGCTCCAGCACCCCCAGCTCCAGGGTCTCCAGCTCCAACTCCTGCAGCACCACTAGCTCCAGCACCAGCAGCACCACCAGCAGGAACAGCTCCAGCGCCTCCAGCTCCAACTCCTGCAGCACCACTAGCTCCAGCACCTCCAGTAGCTCTAGCTCTAGTGGCACCTCCAGCAGGAACAAATCCAACGCCTCCAGCTCCAACTCCCGTAGCACCACGAGGCCCAGCAGCTCCAGTTACTCCAGTACGAGCACCTAATTGAGCTGTACCCCTTAAAGAGTGCCCCAATACAGCCTAGAGCATAGTTTTGATAGAATGGCACAAATAGTGAAAAAACCAGGCAACATGGGATGGCGAAGAGAGCGTGGGAGAAGATGGGGTGCTTGAGTGGAGTCAGACAAAACAGCCACAGCGCGGCGCATTCACTCAATTTCGTGCATGTGATGTGACCTAAAGACGTGGCAACATTATGCATATATAGAGGGAAGTGGGTGGAATCTACGCTAAAGAAACGTCCTTGTTGGACGGTGTGTTGTGAGTGATGGACGAGGCGAGGAAGAGCTATGATCGTTGGAGCTTACTGGTTGGCCACAATGTTTGTACACTTTATTGGGAACCAAACAAGACGCTCTGGTCACATCTGCGTTGGTGAGAACACTGCCAACGGAGTACAGTGCATGCAGAAAGTCAAAGTCTCGGGCTGTAAATTGCGAGATTTACGGGGAGGGGCACTGCGAGGATTCCGTTCCACCCATCTGACAGGTGCGGTGTGCGAAAGATTCGGTTTCAGACTAGTCCTCGTTAAGCTCTGACGCATCAGAATTGACCAAACCAAAATGTCGGAAATCAGACTACACAAAACCAAACTGTCTGAAATTAGACTTAAGAATTCTATAAGTCTAAAAAACCAGACAAGAGCTAAAAAAGTGGTATGTATATCAGACAATCAGACAAATTCGGTCTAGAAAAACAGACCCTGCTGCATATAGCAAGGGCTGGCGCTGTCAGACAAAATATTATGAATAGTCTGACGAATCAGAGTGTATAGGCACTACTGATTTTTCAGATTAGTTTTTTTTTATCTATGAATGCTTAGAGTTATTGGTAGCGAAACTCATACACAACTTACACATACTTGTGTGCGAATTTGGCGCAAGGTTGCAATGCCTATATTCATTCGAGAAGTCATCGTAACTTCACCAAAAATCACATCAATGAACAACACAAGCGAAATCCAACACTCACACATAATGAACAATCTAGAATTGAATGTCTTAATCTAATGATTGGGACAATATTTGGAAAGGGGTCATGCAATAAGGAGGCGTTCTCCTGTTATCCATCGGCATGTCCACAGACCAACCACCTAGTCTCATTTCAATAATCTCATTTTAAGTAGGCACACATTCTCTCTTATGCTGAAATCTCAACAACCCTTAACCCTACTCATGGCTAGCAGATTTGTTTCCGCAATTAACGATCATCCTCCCCCGACTCGCATAAACACTCGGAGTTCGTCTAGGCGTGGGTCGCCACGGCATGAGGGCGACCAAACTTTGACTTCCGAAAGGGACTGGTCGCGCTCTCCCCGAAAAGATTCTCGCGGAGGACGGCTCTTGATTCAATAAGTGCAGCAATTCGTGGCACCAATCGCCGAAACTAGGAAGATCGCACGCCAATTTCGGCTGGCGCCCATAGCAATCGTCTGCACGACCTTGCCGGCGGGACTGACGCATGAGCAGGAACGCGCTAGGGGCGCAAAGACGCGGCCCGTGCACCTCGCGCCGGCCGTAATGATAGGAGGCTACCTGGATTTTGCAATATGGACGACCCCGCTATGGCCGCGGCTGCCACTGTAACAGCCCCCAAGGGGCGCGCGTCAGGCCAGCAAGGGAGGCAAGCGTCAATGGCACCCGCGGGTGCTACACCTGAGGCCCCTCAGGGACGTGCACTAGTCCGAGAACGACCGCGCCTGAGGAGCACGAGCCACGCGTGACTGCTGCACCGTCACGCGCGGCGAATCTTTCGCCTGGCAGAAATGTCTGGCGTCCGTCGCAACAGAATCTCGACAAAATCAAAACGGTGCGCATTGCTGCTCGTGTTGAAAGGAAAAAGTTGATGACTAGAGAAAAGTGTTAAGAGTACAAAAGAGGGAACCCTAAGGAAATGTATGTGAAAATAGGAAAACAGGAATGAATGAACTATGAATGAAAGCAGTACAAATATGAAACCCTAACTGGGTTGTACCCCCTATGGGATACCCCACTACAGCCTACACAGCAGTATAAGCTATAGATATGTTCTGACACACCCCCATAGGCAAAGTGGGGGAGAACAAGGGGTCACAAGACCAGTCAAGCAAGACAAAGCAAAGCTCAGGGTGGATCACAAAGTCACCACACAGTCCGAGCACAAGAGCAAGGCCAAAGGCCAGTTCACAAGCAAGAGTACAGACATATATATAAAGCTAGACAAGCAAGAGCAGGTATATATATATGTCACAGTACAAGTGAAGTCAAGAGGAGAGCAAGTGAGGCAAGACAGGCACAAGACCCAGCTGGGTGCAGAAGCGCTGATGGTCACAAGGCGCAAGTGCCTTGGTGAACACATCAGCAGTGTTGGCCTCAGAGGCCACGTACGCAAGTCGCAACTGACCACGCTGCTGCAACTCACGAGCAAGGAAGTAGCGGAGAGCAATGTGCTTCGTTCTGTGCTCCAAGCGCTGCTCTCGACACAAGGCCAGCATAGCCTTGTTGTCTACGTACAGCACTGGAGGAGAACGAGGCGGCTCTCCAAGGTCAGTCAGCAGGTAGGTGAGCCAGCGAAGCTCCTGTGCAGCCATGGCCCCGGCGTAGATCTCCGCCTCACAACTGGAGCCGAGAACCGAAGACGAGCGAGTAGACCGCCACGAGACAGAGCCGGAACCAAGGCTGAAGGTGTAACCCTGTGACGACCGCTGCGTAGCCTGGTCGTCAGCCCAAGAAGCGTCCGCGTGGCCGGTAAGGACCACTGGACTCCGCCCTCCAAGCACTAGCCCCATGCCTGACGTACTGCACAGGTAGCGCAATACCCTCTTCGCTGCAGCCATGTGCTCCGGTCTGTGTCTCCCAGGAGCAACATAGCGTGCAAGAATGCTCAGAGGGTATGCAAGGTCAGGTCGTGTGCAGGTCATCAGGTACATGAGGCAGCCAACAAGCTCCGCATACGGACCACTCGACTCTACAGACTCATCCGAAGGCAGAGCTGAGAGTGAGTGGCGAGTAGGCAGAGGAGTGGCCTGAGGCGAGGAGTACGTGAAGCCGAAGCGCTGAAGGACCTGCTGCACCATGTGTGACTGAGTCAAGGTAATGGTGCGGCGTGCTCTGTCCCGAGTGATCTGCAAGCCAAGGTAGCTGCGCAGTTCACCCAGGTCTGTGCACGTGTGTCTCTTCAACAGCTCGGACTTCACGTAGGCGAGTCCAGCAGTGTCCGCTGTGGCAAAGACCAGGTCGTCGACGTACACGAGGATGTAGAACGGCGGCAGGGAAGTGTCGGTGCGAAGAAACAGCGACGGGTCAGCAGTAGAAGGAGCAAACCCAAGAGCCGCAAGCGTAGTCCTCAGTGTGTCGTGCCACTCACGCGGTGCCTGGCGGAGACCGTAGACTGGCCGTCGGAGGCTCCACTGGGTGCCAGGAGGGAAAGTCCCAGTGAAGCCAGGTGGACGGCGAAGCCAGATCTCCTCGTGCAGGCTACCCTGCAAGAACGCAGTGCTGAAGTCGAGAGAGTGAAGCTCGTAGTCGCGCTGAGCGGCTATGTGCAGCAGCACCCGAAGAGTAGTCATCTTCGGGGTGGGAGAGAAGGTCTGAAAGTAGTCAACTCCCTGCCGCTGACTGAAGCCACGAGCAACGTACCGTGCCTTGAAGACAGGTGGAGAGCCCGGCGGCCGCTTCACCCTGAAGATCCACATGCCACTGACGATGTTCGCCCCAGGAGGGGGAACCGCGTCAACGTAGGTGCCTGTGGACTTCCAGGAAGCCATCTCTGCATCCATAGCTGCCTGCCACTGAGAGGAGTAGGGACCCTCTACGGCCTTCGCGTAAGAACGCGGAGTCGGGATGTCTAGTGCATCCGGGTCTCCCTCAGGGGCAAGCAGTACAGACGCGAGATGAGGTGAAGCAGCCGCTAGACACTGTAACTCCTCCTGCCTGTCCTCTAGGACGTCCGTGCCAAGAGCACACTCACCCCCGACGGACGGAGGACAGACAGACGCAGACCCAGCAACAAGACTAGCAGTGTAGTCGAGACGACAGCGAGCAGCAAAGTCGACGAGCTCAGCGACTAGAGCAGACGCAGCAGTGGACTCAAAAGAGGGGTCAGTGACGACAGTAGCAAGCAGACGCGTGACAGTGGGACTGGCAGCACGAAGAGAGTCCGACTCAGGGTCCGCAAGCGCAGGAAGAGAGGACTCAGGAGGAGAAGGCAAAGGGGCACGCAGAGGAGCAGTGGACGGACGTAAAGACATCCGGTGCGTGCCAGGGACAGGAGGAGGACGCTGACGCGAACTGCGACCACTAGTGCGAGCAGCACGAACAGGCGACGCGGGACGAGACGCAGGCTCACGACGCTCAGCAAGACCTCCAGTAGGACCAGTGTAAGGAGAGGGAGCAGGCAGTGGAGAGGAAGGCTCCAGTAGGGGCTGCGACTGGACAGGCGGTGGACCCTCTACTGGAGGAGAAAGACCAAGAACCTGCTGAAGGAGCGGAACGAAGTACGGCCGAGGCCGCGCGGCAGCTCCAGACTCAGCAGGGACAGCACCAGCACCCTCAGCGACAGCACCAGCGCCACCCACACCTCCAGCGGCAGGACCAACAGCAGCAGGCTCAGCACGAACGCCCTCAGCAGCTCCAGCTCCAGGAGGACCTGCAGGGCCAGCAGCTCCGGGACCGGCTGCACCCGCACCCTCGACGGTCGAAGAAGCTCCAGCTCCAGCTCCAGCAGCACCTCCAGACTCAGCAGCACGCCTCCAGCGGCGAGCGAACCACTCGCGCAGCTCCTGTGGAGAGAGGGGCTCCCGGCGAGACGCAGCAGCAGGAGAAACCCCAGGCTCAGCAGCTCCAGACGCAGCACCCCCAGGCTCAGCAGCTCCCAGCACAGCACCCCCAGGCTCAGCAGCTCCCGACCCAGCACCCCCAGACCCAGCACCTCCAGGCACAGCACCCCCCGGCTCAGCACCCCCAGGCTCCGCACCCTCCGTAGTAGCACCCTCAGGCCCAGCACCCCCAGCAGTAGCACCCCCAGGCTCAGCACCCCCGCGCACAGCACCCCCAGAGTCAGCACCCCCAGGCTCAGCACCCGCAGCAGCACCAGAGTCACCAGTAACCTCGACCGGGTCAACGGCGTCTACCTGGGACACACCTGAGGGGGCAGGAACCTGAGGGGGGAGGGGGTCTACCGGGGGGGGAACCGGCACAAGGAAGTCCGGGGGAGGGGGGAGGGAAGGAGTGCGGTAGGGGAAGAGACGGTAGAAGGGGACTGACTCGTCGAACGTGACGTCCTGGGAGGACAGAACACGACGAGAGGAGGGGTGGTAAAACTGCCACCCTGGGGCGTCAGTGGGGAAGCCAAGGAAGACACAGGGAGCAGCACGAGGGGACAGCTTGTCCGCAGACAAGTCGCGGACAAACGCCCGAGATCCCCAGACACGGAACACAGACGCATCGCCAACCTTCCCCGTCCACAGCAAGGCTGGGGACATCGCAGGCCGAGAGACCCGGGGGTGAAGGTTGAGCTGATGCGCCGCGTACCTCACCGCAAACGGCCACAGAAAATGGGGGGCAGCCGCATGCATCATGGACGTACGAGCGACATCCATGACCATGCCAATGCGGCGCTCAGCAATCCCATTTTGCTGTGGTGAGTCCGGAAGCGTGAAGGTCTGGCGGATCCCCCGTGCACGACAGTAGTCTCGCAGAAGGCGAGAAGAGAACTCTCCGCCTCTGTCAGAGTGCAGACGCAGAACAGGAAAGTCCGAGCCGAAGCTCTTCCTGAGCTGGAGACGAGCCTCGCGGATCCAGTCGATCAGCACCTCAGTGACCGCACCCTTGCTGCGCAAGGGGAGGACTGTGGTGTAACGCGAGTAGTCGTCAACCACCAACAGGAAGTAGCTCTCGTAACCCTGCCCACGGACGGGGGCTGGGCCCCACACATCCATGTGAAGCGTCTGCAGGGGAGCCTCTGTCGGGGGGAAGTGGGAGGAGTGAGGAGTAGCCCGGAGGCGACCCTCGACACAGGGGACACAGGAAGGTCCTGGCCCGGAGGGGAGAGGAGGGAGAGACTGGGGAAGACCAGAGACAAGGACACGGGAAGCCATGCTCCGAAGACGGGGCAAGGAGGGGTGGCCAAGACGGTGGTGCCACAGGAGAGTCTCGTGAGACAGGAGGCGACAAGAACAGGGGGCAGACTCAGGACCTGACCGGGACGCAGCAGCAAGTACCTGACCCGACGCAGCCACCTGACCAGACGCAGGGACAGGAGGAGACTCAACGGTCAGGGTGTAGAGACTCGACCCCGGCCGACGTGAGAACGTGGCCAGGTGTCGGCCTGTGCGAGCCTCCGTGCAGTGGGTCACCCTCTGACGCGCAGGAGTGAACTGGTGAACACCCCCATCCTGCAGGTCCGCTCCACTCACCAAGTTCGTAGAGAACGAGGGAAGGTACAGACCCGACAGGGTGCCCGAAGGGGCAGCCGGACACGGGAGGACAGTGGAGAAGTGAGACAGGACAGGACCCCCAGAGGGGTCAGCAAGGGAGACCGCAACCGGCCTGGCGAGCGGCGAAAGGGTAGTGCGGTCTCAAAAGAAGGAGCGAGAAGCTCCGGAGTCAAGTGTGAAAGTGAGGGAGGACGAGGACGACTCAGTACCTGAGAGCGCAGTCTCACCAGTACCTGAGAGCGCAGACGCACTGGCACCTAGAGCAGCAGCCTCACAAGCACCTAGCGCAGCAGTACCAATGCCCGGGTCGGGCTGAAAACACCGGTAACCCTCATTCTCCTCACTATAATCCACAACATACATAGCAGTAAGGATAGCATCAAAATCAAGATCAAAGATCGCTACACCAGCCCTGAGAAGCTCATCCCAGCGAGGGATCTCACTAGCCCCAGGGAACTGCTGACGCCAAGCGTCCGTCAGGCGGCCAAAGCAGCGCTGGGTGGCGTGGGCACCCCCACACTGCTCACCCGCGCGGTCGCCGGAACGAAGAACGTAGGTGCAGGGACCAGTACCCCCACCCCTCTGACGCCCAGCGTACCACTCACGAAGCTGCTGAGGCGAAGGGATGTCCCGCGAGCGCTGCTGCTGCTGCCGGTGCGAGCGCTGGCCACCACCACCGCCGCTACGCTGCTGGGTACCACCCCGACCAGCTCCACCTCCTCCACCACTACTGCCTCCTCCGCAGCCGCCTCCACTGCCTCCACCTCCGCCGCCTCCACCTCCGCCGCTGCCTCCACCACCACCGCTGGCACCACCACCACCGTCTCCGCCGCTGCTGCCGCCACCACCACCACCACCCCCGCCACTAGCCCCGCCGCCACCCCCACTCCCTCCGCCGCCACCGCCGCCACCGCCACCGCCCCCTCCAGCTCCACCCGCGCCCTTGCCCCCCTTGCCCTTGCTGGAGCGACGTCTCCCACTAGGGGCAGACGCCGCGCCGACCGACTCAAGACCAAGCAGGTCGGCAGCAGCAGCAGAGGCAACAGAGGGCAGCAAGGGGGAAGGAGAGCACCCCTCAAAGATGGGGGTGCGAGGGTCACCACGAGAAGCACCTACAGCGACTATGCTCTTCTCCGCTGCAAGGAGGGCCTTCTCGAGGAGGTCGACGGTGAGAGTGGTGGGACAGACTGCGAGAAAGTGGTCCCTGACGACGCGAAGGGAGTCAGGGAGGCGTGCGACTACGTAGTAGAGAGCGATGTACATGGGGGGGGGGTTCTTAGCGCAGAACTCAGCAGGAAGGGCGGCGCGGTAGCGAGTGTCACTAGTGCGGAGGTGCGTAATGAGGTCAGCGACAGTGGGAAAGGCAGAGAGGTCAGGAAAGAGGTAGGGAAGCATGAGACGGCTCAGTGCAGCAGTGGCAGGGGAGGAGTAGCGCGCAACTACAGCGTCGTACAAGGTCTGAGCACTCTTGTACTGACTAAAGTGCGCACGCTCAGAGGTAGGGAGGTGGCGACGCACAGCAAGACGTGCAGCAGCATCGCGGGTGGCCCACTTAGAGCGGACAGCGGGATCAGCATCAGCAGCAGGGGCAGGAGAGGCGCCAGAGGTGAGGTCAAAGAGAGAAAGGTCGTCAGCCCTGTCGCACTATAAGAACAGCTGCAGGTCGTCTAACCAGACCTCAAAATCAATGGCGCGACCCTCAGCGTCAAAAGCTAGGACACTAGGGGTAGCCATGGTGACGACAGCGACGCAGTGCAAGCAGTGGGGAAAGAGCTCGCAGTGTCAGTGGGACAGTGCTCACCAGGCAGGGCAGGTCGTGCAGTCAGCAGAAAGGCGGCTCAGCGACCGGGCGGCTCGGGTGCACAGCTGCTCGGCTCCCGGGCGGCTCGGCGGCTGGGCGGCTCGGGCGCAGGGCGGCTCGGCTCCCGGGCGGCTCGGCGGCTGGGTAGCTAGGGTGCAGGGCGGCTCGGCTCCCGGGCGGCTCGGCGGCTGGGCGGCTCGGGTGCAGGGCGGTTCGGCTCCCGGGCGGCTCGGCGGCAGGGCGGCTCGGGTCCCGGGCGGCTCGGCTGCTGGGGCGGCTCGGCCGGGAGATGCAGCGTCGGGCCGGCAGGTGCAGCGTCGGGCCGACAGGTGCAGCGGCGGGCCGGCAGGTGCAAGTGGCGGGCCGTAAGAGGCGGCGGGCCGATGGGTGCAGCGGCGGGCCGGTAGGTGCAGCGGCGGGCCGGCAGGAGCAGCGACGGGCCGGCAGGGTGCAGCGGCGGGCCGTAGAGTGCAGCGGCGGGGCCGTCGGCAGCAGAGGCGGGGCCGCGTCAGAGGAGGCGGCGTGGCCGCGTCAGGGGAGGCGGCGGGGCCGCGTCAAGGGAGGCGGCGGGGCCGCGTCAAGGGAGGCGGCAGGGCCGCGTCAGGGGAGGCGGCGGGGCCGCGTCAGGGGAGGCGGCGAGGCCGCGTCAAGGGAGGCGGCGGGGCAGCGTCAAGGGAGGCGGCGGGGCCGCGTTAAAAGAGGCGGCGGGGCCGCGTCAAGGGAGGCGGCTGGGCCGCGTCAGGGGAGGCGGCAAAGCCGCGTCAGAGGAGGCGGCGGGGCCGCGAGTGAAAAGGCGACCCGAGGGGTCGCTAAAAGAAAGGCGCGCCTCGGGGCGCGCGTCGGTGGGCCCAAACAACGGTCCTAAGGTAGGACCCGCTCTATACCATGTGAAAATAGGAAAACAGGAATGAATGAACTATGAATGAAAGCAGTACAAATATGAAACCCTAACTGGGTTGTACCCCCTATGGGATACCCCACTACAGCCTACACAGCAGTATAAGCTATAGATATGTTCTGACAATGTACTCCCTAGTATGAACCCCACTACAACCTAAGTAAACATATAAACTCAGCATATATGTTTGACACACCCCCATAGGCAAGGTGGGGGAGAGCAAGGGGTCACAAGACCAGTCAAGCAAAACAAAGCAAGCTCAGGGTGGATCACAACGTCACCATACATTCAAAGCACAGGCTCAAAGGCCAGAAGGCCAGTTCACATGCAAGATTACATATATATAAGACTCAACAAGCAAGAGCATCCATATATATATATATGTAACAGTACAAGCAAGGTCAAGAAGTGAGCAAGTGAGGTAAGCTAGGCACAAGACCTAACTGAGTACAGAAGCGCTGATGATCACAAGACGCGAGTGCCTTGGTGAAGATATCAGCAGTGTTGGCCTGAAAGGCCACGTAAGCAAGGCGTAGCTAACCACACTGCTGCAGCTCACGAGCAAGGAAGTAGCGAAGAGCGATGTGCTTCGTTCTGTGCTCCAGTCTGTGCTCCCAACACAAGGCCAGCATGGCCTTGTTGTCTACGTACAGCACTGGAGGAGAACGAAGCGGCTCTCCGAGGTCAGTCAGCAGGTAGGTGAGCCAGCGAAGCTCCTGTGCAGCCATGGCCCCAACGTAGATCTCAGCCTCGCAACTGGAGCTGAGAACAGAAGACGAGCGGGTAGACCGCCAAGAAACAGAGCCGGAACCAAGGCTGAAGGTATAACCCTGTGACGACCGCTGCGTAGCCTGGTCGTCAGCCCAAGAAGCGTCTGTGTGACCTGTGAGGACCACCAAACTCCGCCCTCCAAGCACAAGCCCCATGCCCGACGTATTGCACAAGTAACGCAACACCCTCTTCGCTGCAGTCATGTGCTCTGGTCGGTGTCTCCCAGGAGCAACATAGCGTGCCAAGATGCTAAGACGGTATGCGAGGTCAGGTCGAGTGCAGGTCATCAGGTACATGAGGCAGCCAACAAGCTCTGGGTACGGGCCACTCGACTCTACGGACTCATCTGAAGGCAGAGCTGAGAGCAAGTGGCGAGTAGACAGAGGAGTGGCCTGAGGCGAGGAGTACGTGAAGTTGAACCGCTGAAGGACCTGCTGCACCATGTGTGACTGAGTCAGGGTAATGGTGCGCTGTGCTCTGTCCCGGGTGATCTGCAAGCCAAGGTAGCTGCGCAGTTCACCCAGGTCTGTGCACGTGTGTCTCTTCTGCAGCTCGGACTTCACGTGGGCGAGTCCAGCAGTGTCAACAGTGGCAAAGACTAAGTCGTCGACGTACACGAGGATGTAGAACGGCGGCAGAGAGGTGTCGGTGCGTAGAAACAGCGACGGGTCGGCAGTAGAAGGAGCAAACCCAAGAGCCGCAAGTGTAGTCCTCAGAGTGTCGTGCCACTCACGAGGTGCCTGGCGGAGACCGTAGACTGGCCGCCGGAGGCTCCACCGGGTACCAGGAGGAAACGACTCAGTGAAGCCAGGAGGGCGGCGCAGCCAGATCTCCTCGTGCAGGCTGCCCTGCAAGAAAGCTGTGCTGAAGTCAAGAGAGTGCAGCTCGTAGTCACGCTGAGCGGCTATGTGCAGCAGCCCCCAAAGAGTGGTCATCTTCGGGGTGGGAGAGAAGGTCTGAAAGTAGTCAACTCCCTGCCGCTGACTGAAGCCACGAGCCACGTAACGCGCCTTGAAGACAGGCGGAAAACCCGGCGGCCGCTTCACCCTGAAAATCCACATGCCACTGACGATGTTCGCCCCAGGTGGGGGAACCTCGTCAACGTAGGTACCTGTGGACTTCCAGGAAGCCATCTCTGCGTCCATGGCTGACTGCCACTGAGAGGAGTAGGGACCCTCGATCACCTCTGCGTACGATCGAGGAGCTGGGATGTCTGGTGCATCCGGGTCTCCCTCAGGGGCAATCAGCGTGGACACGAGATGAGGCAAAGCAGCAGCCAAGCACTGGAACTCCTCCTGCCTGTCCTCAAGGACGTATGTGCGAAGGGCACACTCACCCCCGACGAACGGAGGACAGACAGACTCAGACTCAGAATCAGCGACAAGACTAGCAGCGTAGTCTAGACGACAGCGTGCAACAAAGTCGACGAGCTCAGTGACCAAGGCAGACGCAGGAGAGGACTCGAAGGAAGGGTCAGTGACAACAGTAGCAAGGAGACGCGTGACAGTAGGACTGGCAGCTCGAAGGGAGTCCGACTCCGGGTCAGCAAGAACAGGAAGAGAGGACTCAGGAGGCGAAGGCAAAGGGGCACGCAGAGGAGCAGTGGACAGACGGAGAGACATCCGGTGCATGCCGGGGACAGGGGGAGGACGCTGACGCGAACCACGACCACTAGGGCGAGCAGCACGGACAGGCGACGCCGGACGAGACGCAGGCTCACAACGCTCAACAAGACCTCCAGTAGGACCAGTGTAGGGAGAGGGAGCAGGCAGTGGGGAGGCGGGCTGTAACTGAAACTGCGACGAAACAGGCTGTGGACACTCTAAGGGAGGAGGAGGACCAGTGGAAGGCGGGAGACCAAGAACCTGCTCAAGAAGTGGAACGAAGTACGGCCGAGGCCGCGCAGCGACTCCAGAAGGAGCAGGGACAGCACCAGCACCCCCAGTGGTAGCACCAGCGCCAGCAGCACCTCCAGCTCCAGGACCCCCAGCAGCTCCAGGGCCTCCACCAGCGCCAGCAGCACCTCCAGCTCCAGTACCTCCAGCAGTCCCAGCTCCAGCAGTGCCCGCAGGCCCAGCAGCTCTAGTACCCCCAGTACGAGCACCTCTGGGACCCGTGGTACCAGCACACTCAGCAGCAAGGGAACCTCAAGCGCCAGCAGCACGCCTCCAGCGCCGGGCAAACCACTCACGTAGCTCCGGTGGAGAGAGGAGCTCCCGCCGAGACGAAGCACCCGGAGAACCTCCGCCCCCAGCACCGCCAGACGCCACACGAGTAGGCCTAGCGCCCTCAGGCTCCGCACCCCCAGGCTCAGCACCCCCAGGCGTAGCACCCCCAGTCGTAGCACCCCCAGGCTCAGCACTCCCAGTCGGAGCACCCCCAGGCTCAGCACCCCCAGGCGTAGCACCCCCAGGCTCAGCACCCCCAGACGTAGCAACCCCAGGCTCAGCACCTCCGGGTTCAGCACCCCCAGGCTCAGCACCCCCAGCAGCACCAGAGTCAACAGCTACCTCAACAGGCTCGACAGCGTCTACCTGGGACACACCTGAGGGGGCAGGACCCTGAGGGGGCAGGACCCTGAGGGGGAAGGGGGTCTACCGGGGGGGGACCTGGGACAAGGAAGAGCGGAGGCTGGGGGAGGGACGGAATGCGGTAGGGGAAGAGACGGTAGTAGGGAACCGACTCGTCAAACGTGACGTCCTGGGAGGATAGAACACGGTGCGAGGTGGGGTGGTAGAACTGCCACCCTGGCGCGCCAGGGGGGAAGCCAAGGAAGACGCAGGGAGCAGCACGAGGGGACAGCTTGTCCGCAGACAAGTCACGGACAAACGCCCAAGATCCCTAGACACGGAACGGAGACTTATCGCCAACCTTCCCCGTCCACAGCAAAGCTGGGGAGGTCTCCGGCCTGGAGACTCGGGGCTGAAGGTTGATCTGATGCGCCGCGTACCGAGCCGCAAACGGCCACAGAAAATGGGGGGCAGCCGCATGCACCATGGACGTACGGGCGACGTCCATGACCATGCCAATGCGGCGCTCAGCAATCCCATTTTGCTGTAGAGAGTCCGGATGCGTGAATGTCTGGCGGATGCCTCGTGCACGACAGTAGGCTCGAAGGAGGCCGGAGGAGAACTCTCCGCCTCTGTCGGAGTGCAGACGCAGAACAGGAAAGTCCGAGTCGAAACTCTTCCTGAGCTGGAGACGAGCTGCGCGGATCCAGTCGATCAACACCTCAGTGACATCACCCTTGCTGCGCAAGGGGAAGACTGTGGTGTAACGCGAGTAGTCGTCAACTACCAGCAGGAAGTAGCGCTCGTGACCCTGTCCACGGACGCGGGCTGGGCCCCACACGTCGATGTGAAGAGTCTGCAGTGGAGCCTCTGTCGGAGGAAACTCGGAGGAGTGAGGAGCGGCGCGCTACCGCCCCTCGACGCAAGGAACGCAGGAAGGGGCAGGCCCCGGAGGAAGGGGAGGGAGGGACCGGGGAAGAATAGAGACAACGTAACGAGAGGCCATGCCTTGGAGACGAGGCAAGGAGGGGTGACCAAGACGGTGGTGCCAGAGGAGAGTCTCGTGGGACTGGAGACGACACGACCAGGGGACAGACGCAGGACCAGTCCTGGACGCTGCAGCAAACACCTGACCCGACGCAGCTACCTGACCAGACGCAGTGACCGGAGAAGAGGCAGTTGTCAGTGTGTACAGGCTCGACCCCGGCCGACGGGTAAACGTGGCCAAGTGTCGGCCCGTCCGAGCGTCCGTGCAGTGGGTCACTCGCTGTCTCGCAGGAGTGAACTGGTGAACCCCCGCATCCTGTGGGTCAGCACCACTCACCGAGTTCGTAGAGAACGAGGAGAGGTAAAGACCAGACAGGGTGCCAGTGGGGGCCGCCGGACACGGAAGGACAGTGGAGAAGTGGGCAAGGACAAGACCCGTAGAGGAATCTGCCAGAGCGACTGCAACCGGCCGGCTAAGCGGCGTGAGTGAGGTGCGGTCGCGAAAGAAGGAGCGGGAAGCCCCCGAGTCAAGGGTGAAGGCGTGGGAGGCCGGAGCCGACGCGGTACCTGAGAGAGCAGACTCACCAGCACCTGCGGAAGTAGACTCCCTGGCACCTAGAGCAGCAGACTCACTAGCACCTAGAGCAGCAGCCTCACCAGCACCTAGAGCAGAAGCCTCACCAGCACCTAGAGCAGCAGTCCCAATGCCCGGGTCGGGCGGGAAACACCGGTAACAGTCACACTCATCACTAATAGTAACAGCATACATGGCAGCAAAAATAGCATCATAATCAAGATCAAAGATAGGAACTCCAGCCCTAGTCAGCTCTCCCCAGCACGGGATCTCCGTGGCCGCAGGGAACTGGTGACGCCAAGCGTCCGTCAGACGGCCAAAGCAGCGCTGGGTGGGGTGTGCACCACCACACGGCTCACCCGCGCGGTCGCTCGTGCAAAGGACGTAGGCACACGGACCAGTAGCCCCACCCCTGTTATAGTCACAGTAGGCTCCAATGTGCCTAAAACGAAAGATAGAGTGCACAGCCGGATTTCTGCATAGCGGCTTCAAACGTTCATGGCGTTCTAGATACAACTTCAAATGACTTGATTCAACTTGGATCTGAAGCGTATTATTGTCGTCTACAATACGCATTTTAGATTGCACAATTTCATCAAGTATTGACGACACAATGTTGGTTTGAACGAACGGCACTATGGCAGCCACTATTGTCTTAGAACACAAAATAGGAAGAGATATGAAGAGTTACGAGTTGGGAATGACTCCCAGCTCCTACAAACCCCAAGAGCCGAGGTACAGTGATGTGGAACAGTGCCACACTGTCCCCAACCACGAAGGGTCTCGAAACTACCCTTCACTAGGGCCTACACCAAGTGAAATGTTACACTACACAAAGTAATGTAACTATCTTCAATATCTTGAGGTGTACCCTTTTGGCGAGCTTCGAAATCACTTGAGGCTTGACACCAAGGCTCGGGCTCTTCATCTCAAACTCATCCTTGAGTTCTTGATGGGTCTGCTGCACACACCTGCGACACACCGAACGTTCGACACAGGACAAAATAGAAACCGCGCACGACAAAATAGACACCGCGCGCGAGACACAAACGACCGCGTAACACGCGTCTAGCGATAACTCGCTATTGACTCGACACACACACTCGACATCATGACTCAACATTCACACACAATTATAAGCATGAAATATATATTATCACATGCCCTCATACCATTCCGTACACACACACATGCACGCACACGGACAACAAGCCGAGGGCAAACCGTAGGGTTGCACCAACAAACTCCCCCTCGGATTGTTGGCCTTAGGATATCTTGCTCTCTCAGTTCAGAGCTATCCCAGCCAGCTTGCAACACTTCCAATGCTGCTGCTCCACCAGCCTCTTGGTCATCATGTCAGCCGGCTGCCCCGTGGTCTTCACGTAGCGCAACTCAACTTCACCCGCGGTTACCATGCTCCTCGTCCAATGCCACTTCACCCTCATGTGCTTCATGAGTCCATGCAACACAAGGTTCTTAGCAAGAGCAATGGCACCCTGGCTATCACAGTACAGTGGGGTAGGTCCTTGCTGCTCCTCCCCCAATTCAGCCAACAAACGCCACTGCCACACAATCTCCCGTACGGCACGGAAGAGTGCCATGTACTCGTACTCCACCGAGCTCAAAGCTTGGTCAACCTGCTTCTTGCTCTCCCAAGCAGTTGGGCCTCCAACAACACAGCATATGAACCCTCCCACACTTGTCATGTCCTTTGGTTCTGATGCATATGAAGCATCCGAGTAGGTGGTGAGGAACAAACGCCCGGGTTCAACACCACCCGCGCCCTTTTGGCGCCTTTGTGCCGCCGCCGAGTATTGCAGCCCAACGGTCGGTGTTTGGCCAAGATACTTGGCCACCCTCATTCCAGCTGCTACCTGCTCCTCATTAGGGCACTGCACAACCCTAGCCAGCTGCCCGGTAGCAAACGAGACGTCCGGTCGGGTGTTTACCGCCGCATACATGAGGCTGCCCACCAACGAGTGAAATCGGCGCCTCTCCTCTTCTCCAACGCTCTCCTCCTCTGGCCCCTTCACACACTTGAACCCAGAGGGAAAGGGAGTAGCCACATGACCTTCACTCTGGCCGAAGTTGGCAGCCAATGCCTCCAGGTACTTCCGTTGGTGCACTCGCATGCTCTGCTTCTCCACGTCTCGTTCGATGTGGAGCCCAAGATAGAAGTTCACGTCACCAAGGGACTTGCACTTGAACTTGTCTTGCAGCTTCAGCATCACCTTGCAGCTTCAGCATCACCTCCTTCACAAGGTCAGGAGAGGGTGAGAAGATCAGGATGTCATCCACGTACACCACCATGAAGCTCCTCTGCTCCCCCTCGCCAAGCATGAACAAGGAGTGATCGGCCGTTGAGGGAGTGAAGCCGATCCCCTCCAACACTTCGCGCAGCTTCATGTACCATTGCCTAGGGGCCTGCTTCAGCCCATAGAGAGCCTTCTTCAGCTTCCACACTCTGCCACTACCATCATCAAACCCCTCTGGCTGCGCCATAAAAATCTCCTCCTCAAGAATGCCGTTAAGGAATGCCGTTACGATGTCCATTTGTTTTACTACCCATCCTTTGTTGGCGGCTCCCGCGAATAGGGTTCGCAGCGTCGTCGGCTTCACCACAAGGGCAAACAGCTCCTTGAAGTCCACCTTCTCCTTCTGCTGGTACCCCTTGGCTACAAGCCTAGACTTGTAGCGCTCGATCTTGCCGTCGGCATCCGACTTGATTTTGAAGAGCCACTTGGACGTTATCGCCGTACGCCCCTCTGGTAGCTCCACCAATTCAATCGTGTCGTTCTCCTTGATGCTCTTCAGCTCACTCTCCATGGCCTTCTTCCACTCCTCAGCATCACTACTCTCCAAAGCCTCCTTGAGAGTTGCTGGTTCTCCCGGCATCTCCACCGAAGAGAAGAACGCGAAGGCACACTCCTCGTAGTCACTCTCCTCGTCGTCTCCGACCATCATTGCCGCTCCGGCTAGGGCTGTCTTGCCCTGCTTTCCCAGTGCATCGTAGGTGAGCCTATTAGGGGGTTGAACTCTCCTCTTCCCCCTTCCTTCCTCCTCAGCTGCAGGGACTTGAAGGCCTTGGCGTTGCTGCGGTGTGGCTCGAATCCGTGGAGCACTCGTAGTACGGGAAGGGAGTGACGGTGCACGCTCGCTCACTTGCTGCACCTCCTCCTCTTCTTCCTCTGCATCATTGGCCTCCTCTCCCCCATTCACAAGGGAGGATTGCCTCGTGGTTGTGCTGCCGCTGCTCAGCTCCAAAGGCAGCTCCACATGCTCCAAACCGGAACTCTTCACCTCCCCAAACCGCACGCCTATCTTCGCCTCATTCTCCGCCTTCCAATCCTTGTACATGAAGTTCTACATGAACTTGCAGTCCCTGCTCACCAAGAACTTCTTGGTGAATGGGTCCCAAAGAAGCCATCCTTTGCTGTTTTGAGCCATGCCCAAGTGCACGGCCCACACCGCCTTGGCACCAAGCTTGTTGTGCCGAAGATGCTTAGGCACGAGTGCCATGCACATGCACCCGAACACCCGAAGCATATCCACCTTTGGCTTCCTTCCTAGCCACTCCACATAGGGCACCCATTTGTCTGCTCCCACATTAGTCAAGGCTCTGTTCTTGGCCACACACGCGCTGCGCACCGCATCAGGCCAGAAATAGTCGGGTAGCCCGGCTTCAATGAACAACCCGCGTGCCGCCTCCGTGATTGTGCGGTTCGCTCGCTCGGCGATGCCGTTCATTGCAGGGGAGTATGGCATGGTGAGGGAGTGCTGAATACCATTCTTCTTCAGCCACAACCCAAACTCCTTGCTCAGGAACTCTCCCCCTCGATCGGTGCGGATCGACTTCACTAGACGGTCTTGTTGTCGCTCCACCATCGGGAACCAATCCGTCTTCAATGTTTCAGCTACATCGCTCTTCTAGGCCAGCACATACACCCAGGTCATGCGGGTGTAGACGTCGACAATGGTGAGGAAATACTCTGCTCCAGCAGCTCCAAGCTTCAGGGGGCCCACCACGTCCATCACCACCTCATCAAGTGGTGCCTTTGCCGTTGCCTCCGAACTAGAGAACGGAAATCGGGTGAACTTGGCTTGCATGCACGTCGGGCAGCCAAGCACCTCATCGGGCTCCCCCTTCACACGTATGCCAGCAACCATCTGGTTCTTCACTAGCTGCTGCAAGATAGGTAGGGCCACATGCCCCATTCGCCGATGCAATGTCAACCAATCACACTCCCCCGTAGCCGAAGTCGGATTGGAGAATGCCGCGCTCGCAATAGCGCCCCACATGCTCTCTCCGTTGTCCTTCTCCGCTGCTGCCTCGGGGTTCTCCTCACCCTTGTGCTGCTCCTTGGCTGCTGCACCACTCTCCTTAGGGTCACACAGCTTGCTGTTACCTCCAGGCTTGCTCTTCTTGAGCTCATTCTCCTTAGCGCGACCGTCCACGCAATCGCCGCTACCAACCGCTTCACCCTTGGTACTGACGCTTGCTGCCACTTGCCTCTCCTTCGGCATGGGGACCACAGGGATCTGCCACATCTCGTTGTAGACATCCCTATCCTCGTGAACGTCCCATAGAATCCGCTCGCCAAGCCTTGCGGTGTAGGTCTTGGCTCCCTTCGAGTTCGTGTCCATGCCGGCCTTTGCCAGCCGCCGCACGGAAATCAGGTTTGCAGCAAGGCTGGGCACCCAAAGCACGTTCTTGAGGCCCACCATCTTCCCATCAGCACCCTTGAACATGGCCTTCCCCATGCCTTTCACCTCTGCTCGCTGCCCCAAAGCCGATGTGACATGTTTCACCGGTGACGGCTCGAGTTCGGTGAGCAAGTCGGGGCGAGGTGTCATGCTATAGGTAGCGCCGCGGTCAATCACCCAATAGTCCAGGGGGTGTAGGGTCACCTTCCCCACAGCTGCTGGCTCCTCAAAGCCTTCATCCTTCTCTGGACCAGCCGGTACTTGCGTCGACACGAAGTAGAAAGGAACCGGGTACCGATCGTCGCTCGGGTCCTTGTCGTTGTCTCCGCTCTTCATGTTTGCAGCTCCGCCACCGCGACCGCCACGGCCTCCACGGCCTCTTCCTCTCCCTCCTCCTGCTCCTCTACCCTCTTGGCCTTGAGCAGGGGTCCATCCGTCAGGGAGTTTGAAGCAATCGCGCCACATGTGCCCGGTCTTGTGGCAATAGTGTCATTCACCGTCAAACCGGCCGCGACCGCGACCGTAGCTCTTGTCGTCGCTGCCGTAACCGCCACTCCCGCGGCCTCCCCTGAAGTTGCTGCCACCAAACCTTCCTCCCCCCCGTCCTCTGCCTCTTCCTCGGCTATATCCACGGCCGATGCTCGCTGCCCCAGCGCCATCCGCACTCGCCAACTCACGACGGCGGAAATCCTCTTGAAGGATAGCTCGCTTCACGTCTTCGAGCGAGAGGCGGGGCAATTCGGGATTCAGGTTGATGATGAGCGAGGACCATGACTCAGGGAGTAGGGCCAGCAACTTGGTCTTCTTCTGGAGCTCACTATAGTTCAAATCAGCTCCCTCAAGCCGCGTCAACAAGTCGAAGAATTTCTGCACCCCGTCTTCCACGGGCTCATCTTCCTCAATTCGTAGCGTCGCCATTTGCCGTTCCAACACCACAGCTACCGCCGCTGTTGCAGGAGCGTGTACACCCTTGAGAGCAGCCCATGCCTTTGGTCCCTTCTCTGGATCACGCTGGAATGGCTTGATGTGACGGATCTGGCTTCTCCCCAACGCTTGCCCTAGTAGGAGGTAGCCTTGTGAGCTCTTTCGCACCCACGGGCTCTTCTCCGGGTCGTTCTCGGGGCGCTTCTCCGTTCCTTCCATCACCTCCAGCAGGTCATAGTGATCAAACACGTTCTCCATTCTGAAGGACCACTCAGCAAAGTTGTCATTGTTGAACTTGTCAAGGCAAAACACTCTAGGCTCGTCCCTAGATGGGCCAACACTTGGTTGCACGGGCGCCATGGCTGAGTCACGGGGTTGGCCTTGAGCTTGGGCTTCTCCACTGCCACCAGCACCTCTGCCACCCCTTTCTTCAGGTCCAGCAATTGTCGAAACTGCTCCAAGGGGCTCTGATACCACTTGTTATAGTCACAGTAGGCTCCAATGTGCCTAAAACGAAAGATAGAGTGCACAGCCGGATTTCTGCACAGCGGCTTCAAACGTTCATAGCGTTCTGGTCACAACTTCCAATGACTTGATTCAACTTGTATCTGGAGCGTATTATTGTCGCCTACAATAGGCAATTTAGATCGCACAATTTCATCAAGTATTGACGACACAGTGTCGGTTTGAACGAACGGCACTATGGCAGCCACTATCGTCTTAGAACACAAAATAGGAAGAGATATGAAGAGTTACGAGTTGGGAATGACTCCCAGCTCCTACAAACCCCAAGAGCCGAGGTACAGTGATGTGGAACAGTGCCACACTGTCCCCAACCACGAAGGGTCTCGAAACTACCCTTCACTAGGGCCTACACCAAGTGAAATGTTACACTACACAAAGTAATGTAACTATCTTCAATATCTTGAGGTGTACCCTTTTGGCGAGCTTCGAAATCACTTGAGGCTTGACACCAAGGCTCGGGCTCTTCATCTCAAACTTATCCTTGAGTTCTTGATGGGTCTGCTGCACACACCTGCGACACACCGAACGTTTGACACAGGACAAAATAGAAACCGCGCACGACAAAATAGACACCGCGCGCGAGACACAAACGACCGCGTAACACGCGTCTAGCGATAACTCGCTATTGACTCGACACACACACTCGACATCATGACTCAACATTCACACACAATTATAAGCATGAAATATATATTATCCCATGCCCTCATACCATTCCGTACACACACACATGCACGCACACGGACAACAAGCCGAGTGCAAACCGTAGGGTTGCACCAACAACCCCGCTGACGTACAGTGTACCACTCACGAAGCTGCTGAGGGGGAGGGATCTCACGAGTGCGCTGCTGCTGCTGCTGCTGCTGCTGCTGGCGCTGACCACCACCGGAGCCGACCCTCTGCGCAGCGCCACCCCGACCAGCTCCACCTCCTCCTCCGCTACCTCCTCCACCGCAGCCACCTCCGCCACCTCCGCTCCCACTGCCACCGACGCCGCCGCCTCCGCCTCCACTGCCGCCACTGACGCCCCCTCCCCCGCCACCACCCCCACCGCCACCCCCACCCCCTCCACCGCCTCCACCGCCGCCTCCACCGCCCCCGCTAGCTCCTCCAGCGCCCCTGCCCCCCTTGCCGTTGCCAGTGCGGCGTCTCCCGCTAGGGGCAGACGCCGCACCGACCGACTCAAGACCAACGAGGTCGGCCGCAGCAGCAGAGGCAACAGAGGGCAAGAGGGGAGAGGGGGAGCACCCATCAAAGACAGGGGCACGAGGGTCACCACGAGAGGCTCCTACAGCGCTGATGCTCTTCTCTGCCGCTAGGAGGCGCTCCTCAAGGAGGTCAACGGTGAGGGTGGTGGGGCAAACTGAGAGGAAGTGGTCCCTAACCGGGCGAAGGGTGTCAGGGAGCCGGGTGACTATGTAGTAGAGGGTGATGTACATAGGGGGGGGGGTCTTGGCGCAGAACTCAGCAGGTAGGGCAGCGCGGTAACGAATGTCACTAGTGCGTAGGTTCGTAATGAGGTCAGCAACTGTGGGAAAAGCGGCGAGGTCAGGGAAGAGGTACGGCACGATGAGGCGGCTAAGGGCAGCAGTGGCAGGGGAAGAGTCGCGTGCAACTACAGCGTCGTACAAGGTCTTAGCACTCTTGTACTAACTAAAGTGCGCACGCTCAGTGGTAGGCAAGTGGCGGCGCACAGAAAGACGGGCAGCAGCATCGCGTGTGGCCCACTGTGAGCGAACAGTGGCGTCAGCATCAGCAGCAGGGGCAGGAGAGGCACCCGAAGTGAGATCAAAGAGAGAGAGACCGTCCGCCCTATCGCACTGTAGGAAAAGCTGTAAATCATCGACCCAGACCTCGAAATCGACAGCCCGACCCTCAGCTGT
Source organism: Closterium sp. NIES-65 (assembly GCA_948144175.1). NCBI lineage: Eukaryota > Viridiplantae > Streptophyta > Zygnematophyceae > Desmidiales > Closteriaceae > Closterium > Closterium sp. NIES-65. The sequence continues at coordinate 4,355,821 of CANXME010002591.1, forward strand.
TACGATAAAGAATGAATTAGAAATGTGTAGTACAACCCTAGATATAGCAAACCCTAATCATGCAAGGAAGTAGAAATGCAACACCTAGACTAACCTAAACTCAACATATAAAATATATGTTGACACACCCCCATAGTCTAGGTGACGGTAACCCCCGGGGAAAGACAACACATATCTCAGGGTGGGTCTCAAGGACACACACAGTCTGAGAGCAAACAAGGGTCACATGACTAGTCAGCAAGAACAAGAACAAGCAAGGGTCACAAGACCAGTCCACAAGAACAAGACAAATCTCTGGGTGGAGCTCAAAGTCACCACACAGTCCGAGAGCAAGCAAAAGAGCCACAAGGCCAGTTCACATGCAGGTATATAGCTAATATATATTGAGATGCAAGAATACAAGACAATAAGGACAAAGCATCTACATAAGCAAGTGAGGACGGGCCCGCACAAGGCCAAGCTGGGTGCAGAAACGCTGGTGAGCACAAGGCGGCAACGCCTTGGTGAAGATATCTGCAGTGTTGGCCTCAGAGACCACTCGTCGTACAAGTGCCTGACCACGCTGCTGCAACTCACGCAGAAGGAAGTAACGAAGCTGGATGTGCTTCGCCTTCCCAACCAGTCGGGGCTCCTCACACAACAGGACGGCAGACCTGTTGTCGGCGAACAAGACTGGGGGAGAGCGAGGCCGCTCACCAAGGTCGGTGAGAAGGAAAGACAGCCAGCGAAGCTCCTGAGCGGCCATGGCCGCAGCGTACACCTCTGCCTCACAGCTGGAACCGGCGACGGACGACGCCCGAGTCGACCGCCACGAAACAGCACCTGCCCCTAGGCTAAAGGAGTACCCCTGTGTAGACCGACGCGTCTCCGCGTCGTCGGCCCACGACGAGTCCGAGTAACCTGTGAGTGTAACTGGCTGCTTCCCTCCAAGGACAAGTCCCATGCCTGATGTACTCGCCACATACTTAGCCACCCTCTTAGCAGCAGACCAGTGGGACGGTCGGTGTCTCCTAGGCGCAACAAAGCGCGCAAGGACACTAAGAGGGTAAGCCAGGTCTGGGCGAGTACAGGTCATCAGGTACATGAGACAACCCACCAGCTCAGGATATGGACCACTGGACTCAAATGACTCGTCCGAAGGTGGAGCCGTGAGCCCATGATCCACACCAAGAGGGGTGGGCTGTACCTTGGAGAACTGGAAGCGAAACCGCGTGAGGATCTGCTCGACCATATGCGACTGCGTCAGCGTAATGGTGCGAGCTGCCCTGTCCCTAGTGATCTGCAGGCCAAGGTAGTGCTGCAGCTCACCAAGGTCCGTGCAAGTGTGTCTCCTCTGCAGTTCCTCCTTCACGGAGGCCAGCGCGCGTCGGTCGGGAGTGGCGAACACTAGGTCGTCGACATAGACCAGCACAAAGAACGGGGTCGAGCCACGGCGAACGAACAGTGACGGGTCGGCAGACGACGGAAAGAAGTCAAGCGCTGCAAGGGTCGAGCGAAGTGTGTCGTGCCACTCACGTGGGGCCTGACGCAGGCCGTAGACTGGTCGGCGCAGCTGCCACTGGGTCCCAGGTGGGAAAGAGCCAGTGAAGCCAGGCGGGCGACGCAGCCAGATCTGCTCGTGCAGGCTCCCCTGAAGGAACGCGGTGGAAAAGTCCAAGGAGTGCAACTCGTAGTCACGCTGGGCTGCAATATGCAGCAACACCCGAAGAGTACTCATCTTCGGGGTGGGCGCAAAGGTCTGGAAGAAGTCTACCCCCTCTCGCTGACTGAAGCCTCTCGCCACATAGCGCGCCTTGAACACTTGTGGTGATCCAGGCGGCCGCTTCACCTTGTAGAGCCATCGGCCACTGACGACGTTCCTCCCAGGTGGTGGGACTGCGTTGACGTAAGTGCCTGTGGACCTATAAGATGCCATCTCTGCCTCCTCAGCTGCTATCCAGTACGAGGCCCAAGGTCCCGAGACCGCCTCAGCGTGATTGCGAGGGATCGGGATGTCAGGAGCGTCTGGATCCCCCTCAGGGGTAAGCAGCATGGCGCAGAGAGAGTATGTTGTTGAAGGACTGCCTAGTGCAACTGCATCCACTAATCCAGTAGCTGCTGATGTTGACTCTGAAGCTCCTCCGGCTGGCTGGAGTACAAGGCCAGATGGGTTGTCTCCCGCCATGGACGGTTTGTGCTAGGATAGGAAGGTGGCGGGCTTGGTTGATCGAAACGACGGGCTCTGATACCAACTTGTAAAACAGAGTAGCTGTGACTACTGGAGGGCTGGAAACTTGGCTGGAAAGTCTTAGCAGGGCTGCTAGAATTGACTGGACGAGGGAAAACTTCACTATACTCAAGATTAACAAGCCCACTAAAGCACAACTTCTTAAGCATTACAAACATGCAGATTGATAGCTCAAGCTAGGCTGCTAGACAAGGCAACTTCCTTGGAAACTTGGGCACAATTCAGATTCCATGAACCTTGAGTGACTTGAGAGCCACATGAGGTTCATGAATAAGAAATCTCTGAAATTTACTGTTATAGCTGATTCTGTTTTGTAGAAACCTGTAGAAACTGTCGACCCTTCTGTTTGAGAGCAATCCCAAACTGTATCGAGTCTTCGGCTGCAATCTGATTTGCTGCAGAAGTTTCTGAATTTTCGCGAAGCCTTCAATCCGTCGCCGACATTCCCCCCTTGCTGCTCCTTGTGTGCAAAGGGCTGGGGCGGCAGAGACTCGATTCTCCAACATATTGCACTTGCTAAGAACCCTGTGTTGCACGGCCTCACCAAGCACATGAGGGTAAAGTGGCATTGGACGAGGAGCATGGTAGCCGCGGGTGAGGTTGAGTTGCGGTATGTGAAGACAACGGGGCAGCCGGCTGACATGCTGACCAAGAGGCTGGTGGAGCAGCAGCATAGGAAGTGTTACAAGCTGTCTGGGATGGCTCTGAACTGAGAGGGCAATATCCTAAGGCCAACAATCTGAGGGGGAGTTTGTTGGTGCAACCCTACAGTTTGCACTCGGCTTGTTGTCCGTGTGCGTGCATATGTGTGTGCATGGAATGGTATGAGGGCATGGGATAATAAATATTTCATGCTTATAATACTGTGTGAACGATGATTCATGGTGTTGATTGTGTGTGTGTCGAGTCAATAGCGAGTTATCGCTAGTCGCGTGTTACGCGGTCATTTTGTGTGTCCCGCGCGGTTTCTTTTTCGTCGTTTGTGTGTCTCACGCGGTTTCTATTTTGTCCTGTGTCGAACGTTCGGCGTGTCGCAAGTGTGTGCAGTAGACCCATCAAGAACTCAAGGATGAGTTTGTGATGAAGAAGCCGAGCCTTGGTGTCCAGACTCAAGTGATCTCGAAGCCCGCAAAAGGACATGACTTTGTGTAGTGTAACATTTCAGTTGGTGTAGGCCCTTGTGGTGGGTAGTTTTGAGACCCTTCTTGGTTGGGGACAGTGTGGCACCGTTCCACATCACTATACATCGGCTCTTGGGGTTTGTAGGAGCTGGGAGTCATTCCCAACTCGTAACTCTTCCTATTTTGTGCTCTAAGACTATAGTGGCTGCCATAGTGCCGTTCATTTAAACCAACGTTGTGTTATTAATACTAGGTGAAATCATGCGATCTAAATTGCCTATAGTAGGCGACGTTAAGATGCTCCAGATCCAAGTTGAATCAGGTCATTTGAAACTGTGACCAGAACGCTATGAACGTGTAAAGCCGCCGTGCAGAAATCCGACTGTGCGCTCTATCTTTCGTTTTAGGCACCTTGAAGCCTTGTGTGACTATAACAGAGACGGCATGATGGCAGGCACGGAGGTAGTCGGACAACAGGTCGTGAGACACAGTCAGGGACGGATCTGGGGGCCGTGGAAGGACCGGGGGAGGTGGAACACAAGAGCAGGGAACAAGGTGAAACGGGCCGTCTGCACAACTGAGGGGAGCACAACAAGCCCATGGGAACAAGGAAAGGGACTGGACAGGGGGAACAGGAGGGGACGGTAGGGGACCACAAAGTTAACGTGCCGGTTCTGGGTCAGGCAGGTCGTGCAGTTGCTGCTGCTCCAAATCCCCTGGCATCTGCTGCGATGGCACCTGCCCTTGCTGCTGCTCCAATGGCTCCTCCTCTGCACTCTCCTGGTGCGGCCACAACTGTACCTCCTGCTACGACTGGGAATCTGCTCTACCCTGTCCTGCCGCTGCTGTGACAGTACTTGCTACTGCGGCTGGGAATCTTCCTCTACCCTCTCCTTCTGTGGCCGTGACTCCTCCTCTAATCTCTCCAGCTGATGCATTGTGACTCCTCCGCTGCTCTCTCCTGGTGCGGTTGTGACTCCTCCTCCACTCTCTGCCGCTGTAGATGTGGCTCCTCCTCTACCCTCTCCTAATGCTGCGATTGAGACTGCTCCCGTGCTCTCTGAAACTACTCTCGCTCCTCCCTCTTTAGCCAGAGTAGATGCTGCTCACAGTTCAGACATACAGCACCTAGTGTAGGCGTCACACTGCCTGTGTCTCCAGCTCCAGCACCCCTAGAACCAGAACTTCCAGCAACAATACCCTCGGTGTCTCCAATTCCTCCCGTAGGAACACCCCCAGTCTCAGCAGCAACCGAACGCAGAGCCGAACAAGGAGGGAATTGCGGGACTGAAGGGAAGCCAGGGGTGAGCTAGGGGACGAGGCTGCCGAGTCACAGCCGTGTCCTCCACCGCAAAGGTCTCCACCCTCACACCCCCTGCACCCCTGGAGCCGGCACCACCAGGTCCAATACCCCATGTTACGATAAAATGAATTGGTTAGAAATGACAAGTACAACCTTAGATATAGGGAACCCTAGATATAGGGAACCCTAACCATGCAAGGAACATAACTGTGACACCTACACTAGACTAAACACAACATATAAACTTTATGTTGACACACCCCTACAGTCTAGGTGACAGTAATCCTGCGGAAAGCAATACATATCTCAAGGTGTTTCTCAAGATCACCACACAGTCTGAGAGCAAGGGTCAAAGAACCAGTCAGCAAGAACAAGCAACGGTCACACAACCAGTTCACAAGAACAGAAAAAATATCGGGGTGGATCTCAAGATCACCACGCAGTCTGAGAACAAGCAAGAGGCCACAAGGCCAGTCCACATGCAAGAACATAGCAAATATAGAGGATGCACGAGTACAAGACATGCATGACAAGCATCTCTACAGATGCAAGGGGCCACAAGGTCAGTCCACAAGCAGAGATATAGGATATAGTGAGATGCAAGAGTACAAGCAAGAGCATCTCTACGCAAGCAAGTAGGGCCCTATAGACACAAGGCCTAACTGGGTGCAGAAACGCTGGTGGTCGCAAGACGGCAACGCCTTGGTAAAGATATATGTGCTGTTGGCCTCAGAGACCACACGTCGTACGAGTCCCTGGCCACCCTGCTGCAACTCTTGCAGAAGGAAGTAACGAAGCTGGATGTGCTTCGCCTTCATAACCAATCAGGGCTCCACGCACAATAGGAGAGCCGACCTATTGTCGGCGAGTAAGACTGGGGGAGAGCGAGGCCACTCACCATGGTCGGTGACGAGGAACGGCAGCCAGCGAAGCTCCTAGACGGCCATGGCCGCAGCGTACACCTCTGGCTCATTGCGGGAACTAGAGACGGACGACGCCCGAGTTGATCTCCACGAAACAGCTCCTCTCTTGAGGCTAAAGCAGTAACCCTGTGTAGACTGCACAACGAGTTACACTCCTTGGACTTCTCCATAGTGCTCCTTCAGGGGAGTCTGTACGAGCAGACCTGGCTGCGTCGCCCGCCTGACTTCACTGGCTCTCTCCCTCCTGGGACCCAGTGGCAGCTGCGTTGACCAGTCTACGGCATGCGCGAGGCTCCGCGTGAATGTCACGACAAACTTCACACGACTCTTGCAGCACATGACTTATGCCCGTCACTATTCGTTCGCCGTGGCTCGACCCCGTCCTTTGTTCTCATTTACGTTGACGACCTGGTGTTTGCCACTCCCGACAGACGCGCACTGGCCTCTGTGAAGAAGGAACTGCATAGAAGACACACTTGCACTGACCTTGGTGAGATGCAGCGCTACCTTGGCCTGCAGATTACCAAGGACATGGCAGCTCGCACCATTACGCTGACGTAGTTGCATATGGTTTGAGCTGATGCTCCTCCGGTTTCACTTCCCGTTCTCCAAGGTCAAGCTCACTCCTCTTGCTGTGGATCATGGGCTCACGGCTTTGTCTTCGGACGAGCCATTTGAGTCCAATGGTCCATATCCTGAGCTGGTGGGTTGTCTCATGACCTGTACTCGCCCGGACCTAGCTTACCTCTTAGTATCCTTGCTTGCGCGCTTTGTTGCGCCTGGGAGACACCAACCTTTCCACTGGTACGCTGTTAAGAGGGTGGTGAAGTACGTGGCGAGTACATCAGACATGGGACTTGTCCTTGGAGGGAAGTAGCCAGTTACACTTACAGGTTTCTCGGACTCGTCGTGGGCCGAAAACGCTGAGTCGCTACGGTCTACATAGGGTTACTGCTTCATCCTTGGGACCAGAGTTAATTCGTGGAGGTCGACTCGTGCGTCGTCCGTCTCTAGTTCCAGCTATGACTCAAAGGTGTACGTTGCGGCCATGGCCGCACATGAGTTTCGTTGGCTGTCTTTCCTCCTCACTAACCTTAGTGAGTGGCCTTGCTCTCACCTAATCTTGTTCCCTGACAACAGGTTTGCTGTCCTGTTTTGCGAGGAGCCGTGACTGGTTGGGAAGGCGGAGCACATCCAATTTCGTTACTTCCTTTTGCAAGAGTTGCACCATCGTGGCCAGACACTTGTACGTCGTTTGGTCTCTAAGGCCAACAATCCATATATCTTCACCAATGCGTTGCCGCCTTGTGACCACTAGCATTTTTGCACCCAGCTAGACCTTGTGTCTACCGGCCCTCTCTTTCTTGCATATTGATGCTTTGTCTTGTACTCTTGCATCTCACTATATGTCCTATAACTCTGTTTGTGGACAAGCCTTTGTGAGAATCTAAGGAAATGAATGAGTGGATTAGGTTGGGGAGGGGAGGTACAAGCAAAGTGTCAAGATGGTTGTGTGTACCCTCTAAGGCTAGCCCCTATACAGCCTAAGCATATAGAGATAGACATATATGTTTTGACACACCCCCATAGGCAAAATGGGGGATATAGCCAGAGCAAGCTACGGTCACAAGACCTGTCAAGATAAGAAGCAAAACAAAGCTCAAGGTGGATCTTAAGATCACCACACAGTCCGAGCACAACCAAGCGGCCACAAGGCCAGTTCACAAGCAAAAGCAGTACACTGATTACAACCTAGAAAATGTAAGCATGAAAGTATACTCATATATATATCAATGTACAATAATGGCAAGACAAGATCAAGAGACAAGCAGTTGAGGCTGAGTGGGCACAAGCCCAAGAGTAGTGCAAAAGAGCTGATAATCACTAGACCCAAGGGCCTTGGTGAAGACATCAGCATTGTTGGCCTGTGTGGCCACATAAGCAAGACGAAGCTGACCACCTTGCTGCAGCTCTTGCGTGAGGAAGTAACGGAGAGCAATATGCTTCCTTCTGTGCTCCACTCTCTGGTCCTAACACAAGGCAATCATGGCCTAGTTGTCGACGTACAGACCTGGAGGAAAACGAGGCCGCTCACCCAAGTCGGTCAGCAGGTAGGTCAGCCAAAGGAGCTCCTGTGCAGCCATAGCTCCAGTGTAGATCTCGGCCTCACAAATGGAACTAAGTACAGAAGACGAGCGAGTGGACCTCCACGAGACAGAACCAATGCCGAGGCTGAAACTCTAACCCTGTGATTTGTCTGGTCGTCAGCCCAAAAAGCCTCTGAGCGGTCGGTGAGAACAACTGAACCCTGTCCTCCAAGCACAAGCCCCATGCCCGATGTAGCACAAGTAGCGCATCACCCTCTTCGCAGCATCCCATTGCACCTTTGGTGTCTACCGGGAGCCACGTAGTGAGCTAGGAGGCTGAGAGGGTACGCGAGGTCAGTCGTGTGTATGTCATCAGGTACATGAGGCAACCCACAAGCTTTGGGTACAGACCACTCGCCTCTACGGACTTGTCCGAAGGTGGAGCTGAGAGTGAGTGGCTTTTAAACAGAGGAGTGGACTGTGGCGAGGACCACGTGAAGTCAAAGCACTGAAGGACCTGCTGCACCATGTGTAACTGAGTGAGGGTAATGGTGCGCCGTGCTATGTCCCGGGTGATTTGCAAGCCAAGATAGCTCCACAGCTCACCCAGGTCAATGCATGTGTATCTCTCCTGCTGCTCTGCCTTCACTAAGGCCTGCGCCTCAGTGTCAGCAGTTGTCGACATACACGAGAACGTAGAACGGCGGCAGAGAAGTGTTTGTACACAGAAACAACGAAGAGTCAGCAATCGAGGGAGCGAAACCAAGAGCCGCAAGTTTAGTCCTCAATGTGTCGTGCCACTCACAGGGCGCCTAACACAGACCGTGGACTGGTCGTCGAAGACTCCACTCAGTATCCTAAGGAAACGACCCAGTGAAGCCACGTGGGCGTTGCAACCAGATAGCCTCGTGAAGGCTGCCCTGCAGGAAGGCGGTCCAAAAGTCGAGGGAGTGCAGCTTGTAGTCGTGCTGTGCTGCAACGTGCAGTAGCACTCGAAGAGTGGTCATCTTCGGGGTGGGGGAGAAGGTCTGGAAGAAGTCAACCCCCTCACGCTGACTGAGGCCTCGTGCAACGTAACGCGCCTTGAAGGCGGACGGAGAATTCGGTGGCCGCTTTACCATGAAAATCCTCATGCCACCGACTATGTTCGCCCCATGTGGGGGAACATCGTTGACGTAGGTGCTTGTGAACTTACAGAAAGCCATCTCTGTGTCCATGGTTATCTTCCACTGAGAGGAGTACGGACCCGAGTACGGCTGCGTAAGAGCTCGGGGTCGGGATGTCCAGTGCATCCGGGTCTCCCTCAGGGCAAAATAGCATGGACGCGAGATGAGGTGCAGCGGCCACTAAAGACTCCAGCTCAAACTGCCTGTCTGCAAGTATGTCACAGCCAACGGCAAGCTCACCCCCAACAGACGGATGACAGGAAGAGTAAAAAACAAGACTCGCAGCGTAGTCAAGGCGGCACAAAGCAGCAAAGTCAACAAGCTCAGCAACTAAGGCAAACGTAGCAATAGACTCAAAGGAAGGGTTAGTCACAACCGAGGCAAGGAGACGAGTGAAAGTCGGACTGGCAGTACGGACAAGGTTAGACCCATGACCAGGAGCGTAAAGAAGAGAAAACGCAGGAGGTAACTGCAGGACAACACGCTGTGGAATAGAGGAAGGACGAAGTGCCATCTGGTGACTGCCTAGCACAGTTGGAGCACGAGGACAGACAACACGACGAGCACGAACAGGTGTGGAAGCACGAGTCTTAGGCTCACGAGGCTCAGTCAAGGACTCAGTCATCTCAGTGTGAGGAGCAGGAGCAGGCAGTGGGGAGCTAGGCAGTAGCTGTGGTTGAGACTGGTCAGTCCGTGGGAACAGTAACAAAGGAGTAGTACTAGCAACCGGGAACTCAGTTGCAACAGGCGGGAGACTAAGAAGGTGACGAAGCACAGACGGCTGCGGCTAGGCAGTCACACCCTCAGATCCTCGAGCCCCAGTAGGAACAGCACCCCAAGAACCACCACCTCCAGCTCCACCACTGGGTCTGCCCCAACGGACAACCCATTCGCGAAGCTGCTGCAGAGAGAGCGACTTCTGACGACCAGCACCACCAACTCCAGTACCTCAAGTAGCACCAACTCTAGGAACAATAGCACTAGCACCTACAGGGCAAGCACCTCCAGTACCTCCAGCTCAAGCATGTCCAGCTTCGCCACCGGGGCTGCCCCACCGGACAGCTCACTCTCAAAGCCGCTCCGGTGAGAGAGGCTCCTGTTGACGTGAGCCAGGACTACCCGCAAAAGCACCCTCAGCAGCAGCATCCTCAGCAGCACCACCTCCAGTACCCCCAGTAGCAGTTGTGCCTCCAGCACCAGTACCTCCAGCATGGCCAACTCTAGGAACACCAGCTCTAGCACCTCGAGGGCTAGTACCTCCAGTACCTTCAGCTCCAGCACGTCCAGCGTCTCCAACCGCAGAACCTCCACCAGTAGCACCTCCAGCATCCCCTGCACACGTAGGAATCGCATCACCCCCAGAGCCAGCACCCTCAGAGTCCGCACCTCCAGTGTCACCACCTCTAGCAGCACCAGAGTCCACAGCGACAGGCCACAGAGGTAGTGAAGAAGGTCGAGGCGGTGAAGACGGTCGAGGCGGAAATCTAGGAAAAACCGCCAAGGGCGCGGAGCGGCGATGGGTCACGATGTCAGCAGCAGTCTTGTCACCCCCCTCGGCTGGGCCATAGGTGTCTGAGGAGACCTCCAAAGGCTCAACCAAGGGGGGTGGGTCTAACTGAGACACACCTGAGGGAGCGGGATAGAGGGGAGGGAGGGGGGCTACCGAGGGGGGGTCCCACCAGAGAGAGAGGCGAGAGGGGTACGGGGGAACTGCGGTGGGGGTGAAGACAGTAGAATCGGACGGACTCATCAAAGGTGACGTCGCGGGAGGACAGCACACGACGAGAGCCCGGGTGGTAAAACTGCCAAGGCGGTGCGTCAGTGGGAGAGCCAAGGAACACGTACCGAAGAGTGCGTGGAGAGAGCTTGCGTGCAGGCAAATCGTGGATAAGAGAGAGGGAACCCCAGTCTCGAAACGCCGACGCATCACCAACCTCGCCCGTTCATCGTAAAGTAGGGGAGGTCTCCAGGTGGGAGACACGGGGCTAGAGGTTGAGCTGCACAGCGGAGTATCGGACTGCAAACGACCACAGGAAATGGGGAGCAGTCGCATGGATCATGGAGGTGCAAGCAACCTCCATGACGAGACTAACGCGGCGCTCGGCAATCTCATTCTGCTGGGGAGAGGCCGGCGTGTATGACTGGACGATGCCCTCAGCACCACAGAAATCATCCAGGAGGCGGGAGCAAGACTCACCACCTCGGTCAGAGTGCAGCCGCAGGACCGGGAGGTTCTGACAGAACCGTGTGCTAAGCTGGAGATGGACAACGTATGTCCAGCGGATCAAGACACCGCGGACAACCGCCTTGCTCTGCAAGGGGGAGACCGTGGTGTAGCGCGTGTAGTCATCTACAACCAGCAGAAACTAGCGCTCGCCACCCTGTCCTGTGACGCGGGCGGGGCCCCACACGTTCATATGCAGGGTCTGAAGAGGAGCAGTGGTAGGAGGAAACAAAGAGGAGTGAGGAGCGGCACGCTGCCGGCCCTCGACGCAGGGAAGGCGGTGCGGTGCAAGCGACCTCGGAAGCGGGTGCATGGACCTGGGGAAACCAGACACAAGGAGACGGGAGTGCATCCCATGCAGGCGGGGCAAGGAGAGGTGGCCAAGACGATGGTGCCAGAGGATTGTTTGGTGCATGAGGAACAAGACGCAGCGACCAAGACGCAGCGAACAAGACACAGCGACCTCAACCAACGCAACTACCTGACCTGACTCAGCTACCAATGCAGACTCAATGGTCAGTGTGTATAGGCCAGACTCAGGCCTCCGAGTGAATATGGCGAGGTGCTCACCAGTGCGCGAGTCCGTACAGATCGCCACTATCTCGCCTCCAGGCTGGGTGACAGTGACCCACTGGTCTAGGAAGACAGAGGTAGCCACAAATGTTTTAGCGAACAAGGGGAGGTGGAGACCTGTGAGGAGGCCAGATGGGACCGCCGGACAAGGGAGAACAGTGGCGCCACGCGCGACTGCCGGGCCCCCGGAGGGGTCGGCCAGTGTGACAGAACATGGCTGTCAGCGGTGTGACTGTGGTGCTGACGCGGAAGAAGCAGCGAGATTTGTCTGAGTCTAGGGTAAAAGTGTGCAAGGCCTCCTTAGGCTCTGCCCCTGCGGTAGCTGAGTCACACACACCGAGACTAGTAGCCTCTACTCCACCAGGTGCCTCTACACCCCCAGTACAAGTACCCCGAAACCCTCTGCCACCGGGAGAGAGAGTCTCCAGAGGACGCTGCTGCTGCTGCTGTCCACCCCCGGAACCTCCGCGTCTACTATCGGCACTACCAGCATGATTAGACTCATAGGTACCTCCAGTAGTAGCACCCCACCAGACTGCCACTCACGACACTGCTGTGGCGAAAGCGGCTTCCGAGCACGGCTAGCTCCGCCACTGGGGTTGCCCCACCAGATAGCCCACTCGCGAATCTGCTGCGGCGAGAGAGTCTCCTGCACACTCGGCCGCCGCTGACGTATGACAGTGATAATGGCCATGGAAGGCAGTGTCAGACAGCAGCGGCGGCACAAGGTTTTAAGTAGCGACTGCAGTGGCGGTAGCTGGAACGATAGGTATAGTGGCATCAATGGTAGGAGCAGTAACGGCAGCAATTGTAGGAGCGTGCGCAGGTGTTAGCGGCAGTTGGCGGTACCCGCGGGGCAGGGAAGGAGCGCACAGGCAACGCGAGCACCTAGGGCAGGAGGGCGTGCAGGGCACGTTTGGCAGCAGGGCGCTCACGGTGCATTGGGCAGGGCAGAGTGAGGCGGGGGGGGTGGGGAGGGGGGGGGGGGGGTGTTAGGCGCGCGGGCAGGGCGGCGGGGCGCTGGGCAGGGCGGCGCGCAGGCGTGCAGGGCAGGGCAGCGCGCTGGCATGCGGGGCAGGGCAGCACAGCGGGGCGCTTGGCAGGGCAGTGCGCAGGCTGGCAGGGCAGTGCGCAGGCGTGCAGGGCAGGGCAGCGCGCTGGCGTGCGGGGCAGGGCAGCGCGCTGGCGTGCGGGGCAGGGCAGCGTGGCACGCCCCTGGCCAGGGCAACGCGCAGGCGAGTAGGGCAGGGCAGCGTGCTGGCGTGCGGGATAGGCCAGTGCAGCGGGGCGCTGGGCAGGGCAGCGTGCAGGCGAGCAAGGCAGGGCAGCGCGCTGGCGTGCGGGGCAAGGCAGTGCAGCGGGGCGCTGGGCAGGGCAGTGTGCAGTCTTGCAGGGCAGGGCAGCGCGCTGGCGTGCCGAGCAGGGCAGCGCGGCGGGGGTGCTGAGCAGGGTAGCGCGCAGGTGTGCAGGGCACGGCAGCGCGCTGGGGCACTGGGCAGGGCAGCGCGCAGGCGTGCAGGGCAGGGCAGCGCGCTGGTGTGCGGGGCAGGGCAGCGTGGCAGGCCCCTGACCAGGGCAACGTGCAGGCGAGTAGGGCAGGGCAGCGCGCTAGCGTGCGGGATAGGGCAGTGCAGCAGGGCGCTGGGCAGGGCAGGGCAACGCGCTGGCGTGTGGGGCAGGGCAGTGCAGCGGGGCGCTGGGCAGGGCAGCGCGCAGTCTTGCAGGGCAGGGCAGCGCGCTGGCGTGCCGAGCAGGGCAGCACGGCGGGGGTGCTGGGCAGGGCAGTGCGCAGGTGTGCAGGGCACGGCAGCACGCCGGGGCGCTGGGCAGGGCAGCGCGCACGCGTGCGGGCAGGGCAGCAAGGTAGGCCCCTGGCCAGGGCAGCGCGCAGGCGAGTAGGGGAGGGCAGCGCGCTGGCGTGCGAAACAGGGCAGAGCAGCGGGGCGCTGGGCAGGGCAGCGCGCAGGCTTGCAGGGCAGGGCAGCGCGCTGGCGTGCGGGGCAGGGCAGCGCGGCGGGGAGCTGGGCAGGGCAGTGCGCAGCTGTGCATGGCACGGTAGCGCGCTGGGGCGCTGGGCAGGGCAGCGCGCAGGCGTGCAGGGAAGGGCAACGCGCTGGCGTGCGGGGCAGGGCGGCACTGCGCAGAGAAGTGACGCGCAATGGGCAGCAAAAGAGAGGGGGGGGGGGGGAGGGGGGGGGGGGGAGGTGGGTGTGGAGGGGGGGGGGGGGGAGGACGACGGGCAGTAAGGGGCGCGCGTTACGGGCATTTTACGCACAGAAAATTTGGCGCGCACTAGGGGCGCGCCACGGGCAGCTAACGAGGCAGCGGTAACGATGGGCCCGGGAAGAAAATCAGGTCCTTAAACAGCGGTCCTCTAGGAACCTAGCCGCTCTTTACCATGTGAGGATCTAAGGAAGGGAATGAGTGGATTAGGTTGGGGAGGGGGGGTACAAGCAAAGTGTCGAGATTATTGTGTGTACCCTCTAAGGCTAGCCCCTATACAGCCTACACATATTTAGAGATAGACATATATGTTTTGACAACCTTGTGGCCCCTTGATTTTGTAGAGATGCTTGTCATGTCTTGTACTCTTGCAATTCTATATTTGCTATGTCCTTGTGCGTGAACTGGCCTTGTGGCCTCTTGCTTGTTCGAAGACTGTGTGGTGATCTTGAGATCTACACCGAGATTTGTACTATTCTTTTGAACTGGTCTTGTGACCATTGCTTGTTCTTGCTGACTAATCCTGTACCCTTGCTCTTAGCCTGTGTGTGCTTTCCACATAACTACAGTCACCTAGACTATGCTCAAATATTCCCCCAGGTGGGTTGTGCTAAATCCATATATGCTAAATGAATGAAGGTTTTGAGATTTTGCGTTGGAAACATAAAAATGTAGACCTCCGCTTTGCGGCTTCAATGGCAAAGAGAACGCAATGGGTCAATTGGCAAAAGTTTGGGAAACAAGCCACGAGACATAATATATGTGCCAACAAGCTGATGTCCGGTCAATTGGGTTACTACGTGGCGCATGCTAAAGCCAGCAGGTTTAGGAACGAGGTGTTGGAGTGGCGAGGATGTACACGTTTAGAGATTCTTTGTCAACAAGGTAGGGTTCAACATCTGGTTTAATATGAAGGAAATACATTAAAGGCCATTCCTACCAAGCCTCCCGCTTTAACATCTGGTCCCTCTACGAGGACCTTGTGAATTCCCCTCAAGTTCTCGATGAGGAACCCAGTGCACCGTGTGGCAGGGGTCTTAGGGGGTTTGGCCATAATACATTTAATTTTAATAATGAAAGGGCCTAAATTCCACCTCCCGTCTTAGAGCCTAGGCCATGACTGACCTACCTAGCATGGGGTTTCTGTTTAGAAGGGCGCACAGACCTTGTGTTTGTCGAGGCCACCTTGATGTCCCTTGGCACTGCTCCAATCATCCTATTCCTCCGGATCCTCCAATGCCACGTGCCCCGCCAGCGCCACCTGCGACACCTAAGCCTCCCTCACATCCTTTGGCGTCCGTATTTATGAAGCGCCTCCCTCACATCCTTTGGCGTTCGTACTTATGCACGGTCAGTGGAACTCTGCTTTTTTATGCTCCTCGCCATCCAACAATGCGTCTGAGCCGACAGAGACTGCCAAACACCATGGTGACCCGTGCCCAGAGCAAGTATGGCGTGATGACGACGGCTAGCACAAAACCTAGTGACGGGGATGATGAATGCGTGAAGTATTGGTTCAGTTGTGGTATTCCTAAATGCGTCCCGATTCCGTCATTCCACTCTCGAGCAAGGAAGTAGCGCAGAGCAATTTGCTTCGTTCTGTGCTCCAGTATGTGCTCCTGACACAAGGCCAACATGGCCCTGTTGTCGACGTACAGAACTGGAGGAGAACGAGGCGCCTCTCCCAAGTCGGTCAGCAGGTAGGTGAGCCAACGTAACTCCTGTGCAGCCATGGCCCCAGCGTAGATCTCAGCCTCACAACTAAAGCTGAGAACAAAAGACGAGCAGGTAGACTGCCACGAAACAGAGCCAGAACCAAGGCTGAAGGTGTAACCCTGTGACGACTGCTGCATAGCCAAGTCGTCAACCCAAGAAGCGTCTGCGTGACCAGTGAGGACAACTCGAGCCCGTCCTCCAAGCACGAGCCCCATGCCCAATGTACTGCACAGGTAGCGCAACACCCTCTTAGCTGCATCCATGTGCTCTGGTCGGTGTCTCCCAGGAGCAACATAGCGTGCCAAGATGCTAAGATGGTATGCCAGGTCGGGTCGAGTGCAGGTTATCAGGTACATGAGGCAGCCAACAAGCTCTGGGTACAGGCCACTCACCTCTACAGACTCATCTGAAGGCAGAGCTGAGAGCGAGTGGCGAGTGAACAGAGGCGTGGCCTGAGGCGAGGAGTACGTGAAGTTGAAGCGCTGAAGGACCAGCTGCACCATGTGTGACTGAGTCAAGGTAATGGTGCGCCGTGCTCTGTCCCGGGTAATCTGCAAGCCAAGATAGCTGCGTAGCTCACCCAGGTCTGTGCACGTGTGTCTCTTCTGCAGCTCCGACTTCACGTGGGCGAGTCCAGCAGTGTCAGCAGTAGCAAAAACCAAGTCGTCGACGTACACGATGATGTAGAACGACATTAGAGTAGTGTCACTGCGGAGAAACAGCAGTGGAAGGAGCAAACCTAAGAGCCGCAAGCGTAGTCCTCAGTGTGTCGTGCCACTCACAGGGGGCCTGGCAGAGACCGTAGACTGGCCGCCGTAGGCTCCACTGGGTACCAGGAGGAAACGACCTAGTGAAGCCAGGTGGGCGGCGCAGCCAGATCTCCTCGTGCAGGCTGCCCTGTAGGAAAGCAGTGCTGAAGTCAAGAGAGTGAAGCTCATAGTCACGCTGAGCAGCGACGTGCAGCAGAACCCGAAGAGTGGTCATCTTTGGGGTCGGGTAGAAGGTCTGGAAAAATTCAACTCCCTGTCACTCACCGAAGCCTCAAGCAACGTAACGCGCCTTGAAGACAGGCGGAGAACCCGGCGGCCGCTTCACCATGAAAAACCACATGCCACTAACGATGTTCGCCCAAGGAGGGGGAACCTAATCAACGTAGGTGCCTGTGGACTTCCAGGATGCCATCTCTTCGTCCGTGGCTGACTGCCACTGAGAGGAGTAGGGACCCTCTATCGCCTCTGCGTAAGAGCACGGGGTCGGGATGTCTGGTGCATCCGGGTCTCCCTCAAGTGCAATCAACACGGACATGAGATGAGGTACAACAGTTGCAAAGCACTCAAAGTCCTCCTGCCTGTCCTCAAGGACGTCCGTGCTAAGAGCACACTCACCCCCGACGGACGGAGGAGAGACAGACTCAGGCTCAGCAACAAGGCTAGCGGCGTAGTCTAAACGACAGTGAGCAGCGAAGTCGACAAGCTCAGCAACTAAGGCTTACGCAGCAGTGGACTCAAATGAAGGGTCAGTGACAACAGTGGCCAGGAGACGCGTGACAGTAGGACTAGCAGCACGGAGGGAGTCAGACTCCGGGTCAGCAAGGGCAGGAAGAGAGGACGCAGGAGGAGACAGCAGAGGGACACGCTGCGGAGCACAGGACGGACGCAGAGCCATCTGGTGCGTGCCATGGAAAGGAGGAGGACGCTGCCACAAACCACGACGACCAGTGCGAGCTGCACGAACAGGCGACGCAGGACGAGACTCAGGCTCATGACGCTCTGTAAGACCTCCGGTCGGACCAGTGGAAGGAGAAGGAGCAGGCAATGAGGAGGCGGGCTGTAACTGTGACTGCGACTAGACAGGCAGTGGACACTCTAAGAAAGGAGTAGGACCAGTAGAAGGCGGGAGAATGAGGGGAGGTGGAGGCCAGACAGAGAGCTAGATGGGACCGCCGGACACGGCAGAACCGTGGAGGAGTGTGCAAGGACCGGACCTCCAGAGGGGTCAGCCAGAGAGACTGCCAATGGCCAACTGAGCGGCGAGAGTGTGGTGTAGTCGCGAAAGAAGGAGCGGGAAGCACCCGAGTCAAGAGTGAAAGTGTGCAAGGCCGCAGCAGGTGCAGTACCAGAGATAGTACAATCACCAGCACCTGGAGCAGTGGACTCACTAGCGCCTAGAGCATCAGCCTCACCAGCACCTAGAGCAGCAGACTCTATACCCGGGTCAGGCGGTACACACAGGTAACAGGCACCCTCAGCACTAGAAGGCAATGCATACATGGCAGTGAGGATAGCATCATAGTCAAGAGCAAAGATATCTACCCTCTGCCTAAGCAGCTCCAGCCAGGAGGGGAGCTCAGCGTCGTCGCCAAACTCTGTATGCCCGGCGTCGCTCGGAGAGAAGAAGCAGCGGGACTCTGTGTGACCAACCGTCCCGCAAGGCTGACCAGCCCGAGCACCAGTGCAAACAACGTATGGGCAGCGAGCAGTACTCCGTGACCCTCTACTCTGAGCGTACCACTCACGAAGCTGCTGGGGCAAAAGGGTCGCGTGCGGACGCCGCTGCAGCTGCACCTGGTCACTTCAAGAAGCTCTCGAACGACCCGCTCCACGGCGACTCCCACCACTGCCACCCCTACAATCCTAACTGGCGTACCACTCACGAAGCTGCTGGGGCGAAAGGGTCGCGCGCGGGCGCCGCTAGAGCTGCACCTGGCCACTATTAGAAGCTCTCAAACGACCCGGTCCTGGACGACTCCCACCACGGCCACCCCGACAACCCCAATTAGCGTACCACTCATGAATTTGCTGGGGCGTGAGGGACTTACGCGAACGTCGTTGGAGCTGCATTTGGCCACCGCCAGTTGCAGCAGTAGCAGTAGTAGCAGTAGTAGCAGTAGGAACAGCAGCAGCAGCAGTAGCAGTGCGGGCAGGGCAGTGCGGCTCAGTAGAGCAGGGCTGCACAGCTCGGCAGCACGACGCGGCTTGGCGGGGCGGCTCGGCGCGGCGGAGCAGCGCGGCTCAGCTGGGCGGCGCGGCTCGGCTGGCAAGCAGGCGCGGCAGGCAGGCCGGCGCGGCAGCGCGCTAGTAAGGTAGGCGCGCGGGAAGCGCGGGTAGCGCAGGTGCTCACCAGTGGCAGGAAGGGCCGACGGCGGCGACGGCGGGGCCGTGACAGCTGCAGGGCGGGGCCGCGACAGCGGCATTGCGAGGCCGTGACGGCGGCAGGGGACTCCGCGGCAGCTGCTGCAGGGCGGGGCCGCGACTGCGGCAGGAGGGGGGGAGGAGGGGGGGGGGGGGGGAGGGGGGGCTCCGCGGCAGCTGCTGCAGGGCAGGGCCGCGACAGCGGCAGGGGGCTCCGCGGCAGCTGCTGCAGGGCGGGGTCGCGACAGCGGCAGGGGGCTCCGCGGCAGCTGCTGCAGGGCGGGGCCGCGACTACTGCAGGGGGGGCTCCGCGACGAGCAGGGACGGCGCCTAGGGGGCGCCACGACGAGTAAGGGCGACGCCCCGGGGGCGCCGCGACGAGAAGAGACGGCGCCCAAGGGGCGCCGAGACAAGAAGAGGCGACGCTCAAGGGGCGCCGCGACGAGTAAGGGCGACGCCCCGGGGGCGCCGCGACGAGTAGGGCGGCGTCCAGGGGGCGCCGCGACGAGCATGGGGGGGGGACGCCGCGCGGGTCCCGCAGGGGCGTCGCGACGAGCAGGAGCGACGCGCGGTTTGGCAGGGCGGCGCTCATGGGCAGCGCTCACGGGCTGCAGGGGGTACGCGTGGCTCGGGAGGGCGGCACGCGGGCTGCAGAGGCAGCTCCCACGGGCTGCAGGGGCGACACGTGGCCCGACAGGGCGGCGCGCGGGCTGCAGAGGCAGCGCCCACTGGCTGCAGGGGCAGGCACGGCTGCAGGGGCAGGCCCACGGACTGCAGTGGTAGGCACGGCTGCAGAGGCAGCGCCCACAGGCTGCAAGGGCAAGCACGGCTGCAAGGGCAGCACGGTCGCAGGGGGCAGCACGCAGGCTGCAAGGGCAGCGCGGCTGCAGGGGCAGCTAAAAAAAAAAATCCAGTTAGGGCAGGGCGGAACGTTCGGTGGGCCCTAGGAACGATTCTGCTCTAATACCATGTGAGAATAAGAACGAGGAATGACTAGAAACAGGGCAGTACAAGGTTTGTATAGGCAAAACCTAACAATACTACACCCCATAAGGAGTGCCCAACTACAACCTACAATATAGTTCTGACATTCACGGCACAGCCGCGCCTCATGGTACCCTGACATGGAGCTCGAAGCGTGCACACGGATGCTGGAGGCACTTGTGAAAGGCATCGTGGTGTCGGTGGGATGAATGCATAAATGGTCCCACGAGTCTATGAAGGTGCTACGTCCAGACGTGAAGCGGAAGGGGTCTTATCGTTGGTTCAAGCATTTTCGCCGCTCTGGAAGCTTTCCGTGCGCCTAATGACCAAAGTCAGTTAGAAATTATCTGGTCGTGAGTAGTGGCTCGAATTCACCAATACTACACGTTTTCTTAACACCAATTCATGAGTTCTTCTTATTTCTTAAACCAAATTCACTTACTCTTTATCTAGGTTTTTTCGCTTTGCTTTTACGGAGTGCGAAATTGTCGCCGCTCAACTTAACAGGTGGATGGGCACTGAGGGCGAATCGAAGCGGCTCGACGAAGCATTGCAGCCTTACACCAAGCCGGCCTTCAGTCGACGTGCCCGAAAGACGCTACTCATCCTGGACTCGTGCCACGGACACCTCACCACATCATGCCGAGCTGGCATTGTTCTGGGCGTAATCCCGGCTGGTTGCACTTTGGAGGTGCAGCAGCTCGATGTGCTTGTAAACCGCACCTTCGAAGCATCTATGCGACAGCAGTTTCAGGCGTGGTTTGAAAGCGAGGGTATCAACTACCGCACTGCCAAAGGCATGTGCTATACGTATACGGCGTTCCTTGTAATGTTGTTGATATTCTAACCAGCCGTTTCCGTCGTTTGCGTGCACGTAATCTGAAGAAGCTGTCACATGGGTTGACTCTCGTGTGGATCACGAAGGCATGGAGAGAAGTGCATGCAGCTTTCATCCATAAGGCGTTCCTGGCCTGTGGCATCAGCAACTCGCTCAATGGCGCTCGCAGTACTGCTGGAACGACAAACCGGTGTCTGTCAACGTCGACGACGAGGTGGCGGCGGATGGCTTCTTCGAGAACAATGTGGTGGAGCCTGAGTCGGATGGGGGAGGACGAGGTGGTCAAGGAGGACCTGGATTCCTCCACCGCTGAGTGCAACGCCTACAGGTGTAGGATTTCCATCTAGTGCGGACGATGAAAATAGAAATGTGTAGTATCATACTGTACCGTAGCTGTTATGTACTTGTACCAAGTAGTTACTAAATGTGTAGAAATTGTTAAAACTATTGAAAGGAAAAAAAAATCGGCATAGGATTGTAAAAGGATCAAGAGGGTGTCAGAATATATTTATATATAACATAAATGCTTGTGGGAAGTGGTAATGTGACATCGTGGTTTACGTTTAGTGGTGCACCTATCTTTCCTTGCTTATATACCAACCTTCTATAGTGAAACCCCTCTTTGGCAAACTCCCTCTCGTGCCTCACGCTACTCTCATCATGCTCCTAGGCTAGGGTTTCTCCTAGTCTAGGTAGCTCTTCTTTCAAATGGTATCAGATCCTATCAATCCTAAGGACAGGTTCCTTTTCTGCCATGGCGTGCTCTCTCCCATCACACAATTTTCACTCGTTGCGCAGCCCGTAACAACCCCCGCATGTCATTCGAATCACGCACAGATGGCCCACGAATCGTCCCTCGAAGGTGCCACGAAGGCCCCTCAATTCGTGCCAAGTGCCAGCGCGTAAACACCGCGAACAGCAGCGCGCGCCCCACGCCAAGAGCACGACAGCAAGCGTGTTAGAAGCTAAGGCAAGGATGATGGATTAGGTGAAGGTTTGGGTACAAGACTAGGGTATCGAGAAAGTTTCTATACCCCCTAGTGCTAACCCCCATACAGTCTAGATAACCTAAACATATATGCATATATAATTTGACACCCCCATAGGCGAAATGGGGGATAGCCAGAGCAAGCAACGGGCACAAGACCAGTCAAGAGAAGAAACAAAACACAGCTCAGGGTGGATCACAACATCACCACGCAGTCTGAGCACAAGCAAAGGCCACAAGGCCAGTTCACATGCAGAGATATATATGTAACAACAACACCACAATGATCTCTACCTACTAGAGCAAGCATGCACGTATATATATAGATCACAGTACAAACAAAGCCTACAGCAAGTGAGGAAAAGTGGGCACAAGCCCCACCATAGTGCAGAAGCGCTGATGATCACCAGGCCGAAGTACCTTGGTGAATCTATCAGCGGTGTTGGCCTGAGTGGCCACGTAACGCAGACGAAGCTGATTGCGCTGCTGCAGCTCTCGAGCCAGGAAGTAACGGAGAGCGATGTGCTTCATCCTGTGCTCCAGTTTGTGCTCCTCACACAAGGCAATGGCAGCCTTGTTGTCGATGTACAGCACTGGAGGAGAACTAGGCCGCTCTCCCAAGTCAGTCAGCAGGTAGGTCAGCCAGCGTAGCTCCTGTGCAGCCATGGCTGTGGCGTAGATCTCAGCCTCACAACTGGAGCTGAGAACTGGAGACGAGCAAGTAGAACGCCAAGAAACTGAACCAGAGCCAAGGCTGAAGGTGTAACCCTGTGACGACCGCTGAGTAGCCTGGTCGTCAACCCAAGAAGCGTCTGAGTGCCCAGTGAGAACAACTGAGTGCCTTCCTCCAAGCACGAGCCCCATGCCTGACGTACTGCACAAGCAACGCAGTACCCTCTCAGCAGCATCCATGTGCACCTTTCGGTGCCGACCAGGAGCCACGTAGTGAGCCAGAAGGCCAAGAGGGTAGGCGAGGTCAGGACGAGTGCAAGTCATCAGGTACATGAGGCAACCAACTAGCTCTGGGTAAGGACCACTTGGGCTCTACGGACTCATCAAAAGGTGGAGCTGAGAGCGAGTGACCTGTAGCCAGAGGAGTAGCCTGTGCCGAGGACCAGGTGAAGACGAAGCGCTGAAGGACATGCTGCACCATGTGTGACTGAGTCAGTGTGATGGTGCGGCGTGCTCTGTCCCGGGTGATCCGCAAGCCAAGATAGCTTGTCAGCTCACCCAGGTATGTGCACGTGTGTCTCTTCTGCAGCTCCGACTTCACGTGGGCGAGAGCCTCAGTGTCAGCAGTGACAAAGACCAAGTCGTCGACGTACACGAGGATGTAGAACTGTGGCAGCAAAGTGTCGGTGCGCAGAAACAGCGACGGGTCAGCAGTCGACGGGGCATACCCAAGAGCCGCAAGAGTCGTCCTCAGTGTGTCGTGCCACTCACGTGGCGCCTGGCGGAGACGTTAGACTGGCCGTCGGAGGCTCTACTGGGTACCAGGAGGGAACGACCCAGTGAAGCCAGGTGGACGGCGCAGCCAGATCTCCTCGTGCAGGCTGCCCTGCAAGAAAGCTGTGCTTGAGTCAAGAGAGTGAAGCTCGTAGTCACGCTGAGCGGCAACGTGTAGCAGCACCCGAAGAGTAGTCATCTTCGGGGTGGGGGAGAAGGTCTGGAAGAAGTCAACTCCCTCTCGCTGACTGAAGCCTCGAGCAACGTAACGAGCCTTGAAGACAGGTGGAGAACATGGCGGCCGCTTCACCCTGAAAATCCACATGCCACTGACGATGTTCGCCCCAGGAGAGGGAACCTCGTCGACATAAGTGCCAGTGGACTTCCAGGATGCCATCTCTGCATCCATGGTTGTGTGCCAGTGAGATGAGTACTCACCCGCAATCGCCTCTGTGTAAGAGCGCGGGGTCGGGATGTCTGGAGCATCTGGGTCTCCCTCAGGTGCAATCAGCATGGACACGAGATGCGGTACAGCGGCGGCAAAACACTCAAACTCCTCCTGCCTGTCTTCAAGGACGTCCGTGCCAAGAGCACACTCACCCCCGACGGACGGAGGACAGACAGACTCAGACTCAGCAACAAGACAAGCGGCGTAGTCTAGACGACAGTATGTGTGAGAGTACGACGGCTTTGCTACGATTTACTAGCTTGATTATGCTTTATTACGCATTATCTAGCTTAGCTTTATTTTGCTTTGCTTGATTTTGCTTGATTTCCTAGGTTCGTTGCTTTTACTATATTATTATAGTTATAGGCACCGAACTAGGTTGCGTGCACCGAATTCTAGGCTTTTCGGTTGGCACCGAATTGCCTTCTACCGAATTCGGGAAGGACCTGTTCGGGACGCTTCGCGACCCGCGGAACCTTCTAGTAACACTAGGGTTACTGCCTTTGTGTCGAGCCTATATATAGCCTCGCCTTGTACCCAGGTGATTCATTCAATAGAATCATCTTTCCTGAACCAGATCCTCACACTTGGTAATCAGAGCAGGTTTACACGCGAGGTCATCAACCGCTTAGTTCCGGCCTTTAAAAACCGCGGGGGAGACGACGAAAGTGCCGATACGGGTATGTAAAACCAGTTCCGCGCAAATTTTCTAAGTCCCCCTCGATTCGGTTTTGAACCTCTCAGGAATCTTGGTGAAAAGGTTGGAATTTCAACTGTCAGATCGAGTTTCTCTTCAATGTTATAGTCACAATAGGCTCCAATGTGCCTAAAACGAAAGATAGAGTGCACAGCCGGATTTCTGCACAGCGGCTTCAAACGTTCATAGCGTTCTGGTCACAACTTCAAATGACCTGATTCAACTTGGATCTGGAGTGTCTGAACGTCGCCTACAATAGGCAATTTAGATCGCACAATTTCACCAAGTATTGACGACACAGTGTCGGTTTGAACGAACGGCACTATGGCAGCCACTATAGTCTTAGAACACAAAATAGGAAGAGATATGAAGAGTTACGAGTTGGGAATGACTCCCAGCTCCTACAAACCCCAAGAGCCGAGGTACAGTGATGTGGAACAGTGCCACACTGTCCCCAACCACGAAGGGTCTCGAAACTACCCTTCACTAGGGCCTACACCAAGTGAAATGTTACACTACACAAAGTAATGTAACTATCTTCAATATCTTGAGGTGTATCCTTTTGGCGAGCTTCGAAATCACTTGAGGCTTGACACCAAGGCTCGGGCTCTTCATCACAAACTCATCCTTGAGTTCTTGATGGGTCTGCTGCACACACCTGCGACACACTGAACGTTCGACACAGGACAAAATAGAAACCGCGCACGACAAAATAGAAACCGCGCGCGAGACACAAACGACCGCGTAACACGCGTCTAGCGATAACTCGCTATTGACTCAACACACACACTCGACATCATGACTCAACATTCATACACAATTATAAGCATGAAATATATATTATCCCATGCCCTCATACCATTCCATAGACACACACACATGCACGCACACGGACAACAAGCCGAGTGCAAACCATAGGGTTGCACCAACAAACTCCCCCTCGGATTGTTGGCCTTAGGATGTGTTGCTCTGTCAGTTCAGAGCCATCCCAGCCAGCTTGCAACACTTCCAATGCTGCTGCTCCACCAGCCTCTTGGTCATCATGTCAGCTGGCTGCCCCGTGGTCTTCACGTAGCGCAACTCAACTTCACCCGCCGTTACCATGCTCCTCGTCCAATGCCACTTCACCCTCATGTGCTTTGTGAGTCCATGCAACACAGGGTTCTTAGCAAGAGAAATGGCACCCTGGCTGTCACAGTAGAGTGGGGTAGGTCCTTGCTGCTCCTCCCCCAATTCAGCCAACAAACGCCGCTGCCACACAATCTCCCGTACGGCACGGAAGAGTGCCATGTACTCGGACTCCACCGAGCTCAAAGCTTGGTCAACCTGCTTCTTGCTCTCCCAAGCAGTTGGGCCTCCACCAACACAGCATATGAAGCCTCCCACACTTGTCATGTCCTCTGGTTCCGATGCATATGACGCATCCGAGTAGGCGGTGAGGAACAAACGCCCGGGCTCAACACCATCCGCGCCCTTTTGGCGCCTTTGTGCCGCCGCCGAGTATTGCAGCCCAACGGTCGGTGTTTGGCCAAGATACTTGGCCACCCTCATTCCAGCTGCTACCTGCTCCTTATTAGGGCATTGCACAACCCTAGCCAGCTGCCCGGTGGCAAACGCGACGTCCGGTCGGGTGTTTACCGCCGCATACATGAGGCTGCCCACCAACGAGTGAAATCGGCGCCTCTCCTCTTCTCCAACGCTCTCCTCCTCTGGCCCCTTCACACACTTGAACCCAGAGGGAAATGGAGTAGCCACATGACCTTCACTCTGGCCGAAGTTGGCAGCCAACGCCTCCAGGTACTTCCGTTGGTGCACTCGCATGCTCCGCTTCTCCACGTCTCGTTCGATGTGGAGCCCAAGGTAGAAGTTCACGTCGCCAAGGGACTTGCACTTGAACTTGTCATGCAGCTTCAGCATCACCTCCTTCACAAGGTCAGAGGATGGTGAGAATATGAGAATGTCATCCACATAAACCACCATGAAGCTCCTCTGCTCCCCCTCGCCAAGCATGAACAAGGAGTGATCGGCCGTTGAGGGAGTGAAGCCGATCTCCTCCAACACTTCGCGCAGCTTCATGTACCATTGCCTAGGGGCCTGCTTCAGCCCATAGAGGGCCTTCTTCAGCTTCCACACTCTGCCACTACCATCATCAAACCCCTCTGGCTGCGCCATAAAAATCTCCTCCTCAAGGATGCCGTTAAGGAATGCCGTTACGATGTCCATTTGTTTAACTACCCATCCTTTGATGGCGGCTCCCGCGAATAGGGTTCGCAGCGTCGTCGGCTTCACCACAGGGGCAAACAGCTCCTTGAAGTCCACCTTCTCCTTCTGCTGGTACCCCTTGGCTACAAGCCTAGACTTGTAGCGCTCGATCTTGCCGTCGGCATCCGACTTGATTTTGAAGAGCCACTTGGACGTTATCGCCGTACGCCCCTCCGGTAGCTCCACCAATTCAAACGTGTCATTCTCCTCGATGCTCTTCAGCTCACTCTCCATGGCCTTCTTCCACTCCTCAGCATCACTACTCTCCAAAGCCTCCTTGAGAGTTGCTGGTTCTCCCGGCATCTCCACCGGAGAGAAGAACGCGAAGGCACACTCCTCGTAGTCACTCTCCTCGTCGTCTCCGACCATCATTGCCGCTCCGGCCAGGGCTGTCTTGCCCTGCTTTCCCAGCGCAGCATAGGTCAGCCTATTAGGGGGTTGAACTCTCCTCTTCCCCCTTCTTTCCTCCTCAGCTGCAGGGACTTGAAGGCCTTGGCGTTGCTGCGGTGTGGCTCGAATCCGTGGAGCACTTGTAGTGCGGGAAGGGAGTGACGGTGCACGCTCGCTCACTTGCTGCACCTCCTCCTCTTCTTCCTCTGCATTATTGGCCTCCTCTCCCCCATTCACAAGGGACGATTGCCTTGTGGTAGTGCTGCCGCTGCTCAGCTCCAAAGGCAGCTCCACATGCTCCAAACCGGAACTCTTCACCTCCCCAAACCGCACGCCTATCTTCGCCTCATTCTCCGCCTTCCAATCCTTGTACATGAAGTTCTCCATGAACTTGCAGTCCCTGCTCACCAAGAACTTCTTGGTGAATGGGTCCCAAAGAAGCCATCCCTTGCTGTTTTGAGCCATGCCCAAGTGCACCGCCCACACCGCCTTGGCACCAAGCTTGTTGTGCCGAAGATGCTTAGGCACGAGCGCCATGCACATGCACCCAAACACCCGAAGCATATCCACCTTTGGCTTCCTTCCTAGCCACTCCACATAGGGCACCCATTTGTCTGCTCCTACATGAGTCAAGGCTCTGTTCTTGGCCACACACGCACTCCGCACCGCATCAGGCCAGAAATAGTCGGGTAGCCCGGCTTCAATGAGCAACCCACGTGCCGCCTCCGTGATTGTGCGGTTCGCTCGCTCGGCGATGCCATTCATTGCAGGGGAGTATGGCATGGTGAGGGAGTGCCGAATACCATTCTTCTTCAGCCACAACCCAAACTCCTTGCTCAGGAACTCTCCCCCTCGATCGGTGCGGATTGACTTGACTAGACGGTCTTGTTGCCGCTCCACCATCGGGAACCAATCCGTCTTCAACGTTTCAGCCACGTCGCTCTTCCTGGCCAGCACGTACACCCAAGTCATACGGGTGTAGACGTCCACAATAGTGAGGAAGTACTCAGCTCCAGCAGCTCCAAGCTTCAGGGGGCCCACCACGTCCATCACCACCTCATCAAGTGGTGCCTTAGCTGTTGCCTCCGAACTAGAGAATGGGAAACGGGTGAACTTGGCTTGCATGCACGTCGGGCAGCCAAGTACCTCATCGGGCTCCCCCTTCACACGTATGCCAGCAACCATCTCATTCTTCACTAGCTGCTGCAAGATGGGCAGGGCCACATGCCCCATGCGCCGATGCAAGGTGAGCCAATCACACTCCCCCGTAGCCGAAGTTGGATTGGAGAATGCCGCGCTCGCAATAGCGCCCCACATACTCTCTCCGTAGTCCTCCTCCGCTGCTGCCTCGGAGTTCTCCTCACCCTTTTGCTGCTCCTTGGCTGCTGCACCTCTCTCCATAGGTTCACCAAGCTTGCTGGTCCCTCCAGGTTTTCTCTTCTTGAGCTCATTCTCCTTAGCGCGACCGTTCGCGCCATCGTCGCTACCGACCGCTCCATTCTTGGTGCTGATGCTTGCTGCCACTTGCCTCTCCTTAGGCATAGGGACCCCTGGGATCTGCCACATCTCGTTGTAGACATCCTTGTCCTCATGAAGGTCCCAGAGAATTCGATCGCCAAGCCTTGCGGTGTAGGTCTTGGCTCCCTTCGAGTTCGTGTCCATGCCGGCCTTTGCCAACCGCCGCACGGAAATCAGGTTTGCAGCAAGGCTGGGCACCCAAAGCACGTTCTTGAGGCCCACCATCTTCCCA
This sequence comes from Closterium sp. NIES-65, assembly GCA_948144175.1. Lineage (NCBI taxonomy): Eukaryota > Viridiplantae > Streptophyta > Zygnematophyceae > Desmidiales > Closteriaceae > Closterium > Closterium sp. NIES-65. The sequence goes on from CANXME010002591.1 coordinate 4,384,318, forward strand.
TCAGCACCCTTGAACATGGCCTTCCCCATGCCTTTCACCTCAGCTCGCTGCCCCAAAGCCGATGTGACATGCTTCACCGGTGACGGCTCGAGTTCGGTGAGCAAGTCCGGGCGAGGTGTCATGCTATAGGTAGCGCCACTATCAATCACCCAGTAGTCCAGGGGGTGTAGGGTCACCTTCCCCACAGCTGCTGGCTCCTGAAAGCCTACATCCTTCTCTGGACCAGCCGGTGCTTGCGTCGACACGAAGTAGAATAGACCCGGGTATCGATCGTCGCTCGGGTCCTTGTCGTTGTCTCCGCTCTTCATGTTTGCAGCTCCGCCACCGCGACCGCCACAGCCTCCACGGCCTCGTCCTCTCCCTCCTCCTGCTCCTCTACCCTCTTGGCCTTGAGCAGGGGTCCAACCATCAGGGAGTTTGTAGCAGTCGCGCCACATGTGTCCGCTCTTGTGGCAATAGTGACACTCGCCGTCGAATCGGCCGCGACCGCGTCCGTAGCTCTTGTCGTCGCTGCCGTAACCGCCACTCCCGCGGCCTCCGCCGAAGTTGCTGCCACCAAACCTTCCTCCCCCTCGTCCTCTGCCTCTTCCTTGACCATATCCACGGCCGATGCTCGCTGCCCCAGCGCCATCCGCACTCGCCAACTCACGGCGGCGGAAATCCTCTTGAAGGATAGCCCGCTTCACGTCTTCGAGCAAGAGGCGGGGCAAGTCGCGATTCAGGTTGATGATGAGCGAGGACCATGATTCGGGGAGTAGGGCCAGCAATTTGGTCTTCTTTTGGAGCTCACTATAGTTCAAATCAGCTCCCTCAAGCCGCGTCAACAAGTCAAAGAATTTCTGCACCCCTTCTTCAACCGCTTCATCCTCTTCAATTCGTAACGTCGCCATTTGCCGTTCCAACACCACAGCTACCGCCGCTGTTGCAGGAGCGTGTACACCCTTGAGAGAAGCCCATGCTTTTGGTCCCTTCTCTGGTTCATGCTGGAAAGGCTTGATGTGACGGATTTGGCTGCTCCCCAACGCTTGCCCAAGTAGGAGGTAGCCTTGCGCGCTCTTCCGCACCCACGGGCTCTTCTCCGGGTCGTTCTCGGGACGCTTCTCCGTTCCTTCCATCACCTCCAGCAGATCATAGTGGTCAAATATGTTCTCCATTCTGAAGGACCACTCAGCAAAGTTGTCACCATTGAACTTGTCAAGGCCAAATACTCTAGGCTCATCCCTAGATGGGCCAACACTTGGTTGCACGGGCGCCATGGTTGAATCACGGGGTTGGCCTTGAGCTTGGGCTTCTCCTCTGCCGCCAGCACCTCTGCCACCCCTTTCCTCAGGTCCAGCCATTGTCGAAACTGCTCCAAGGGGCTCTGATACCACTTGTTATAGTCACAATAGGCTCCAATGTGCCTAAAACGAAAGATAGAGTGCACAGCCGGATTTCTGCACAGCGGCTTCAAACGTTCATAGCGTTCTGGTCACAGCCTCAAATGACCTGATTCAACTTGGATCTGGAGTGTCTGAACGTCGCCTACAATAGGCAATTTAGATCGCACAATTTCACCAAGTATTGACGACACAGTGTCGGTTTGAACGAACGGCACTATGGCAGCCACTATAGTCTTAGAACACAAAATAGGAAGAGATATGAAGAGTTACGAGTTGGGAATGACTCCCAGCTCCTACAAACCCCAAGAGCCGAGGTACAGTGATGTGGAACAGTGCCACACTGTCCCCAACCACGAAGGGTCTCGAAACTACCCTTCACTAGGGCCTACACCAAGTGAAATGTTACACTACACAAAGTAATGTAACTATCTTCAATATCTTGAGGTGTACCCTTTTGGCGAGCTTCGAAATCACTTGAGGCTTGACACCAAGGCTCGGGCTCTTCATCACAAACTCATCCTTGAGTTCTTGATGGGTCTGCTGCACACACCTGCGACACACCGAACGTTCGACACAGGACAAAATAGAAACCGCGCACGACAAAATAGAAACCGCGCGCGAGACACAAACGACCGCGTAACACGCGTCTAGCGATAACTCGCTATTGACTCAACACACACACTCGACATCATGACTCAACATTCATACACAATTATAAGCATGAAATATATATTATCCCATGCCCTCATACCATTCCATAGACACACACACATGCACGCACACGGACAACAAGCCGAGTGCAAACCATAGGGTTGCACCAACATTCAACGGCCGAGATCGTACGCGAATTTCAGCTACGGGAGATTTATGCGATTTACAGAATTTGCGCTCGTCGATTCTACAGTCAATTCGACTCGCAGTAAGTCGACCAGCACCCAGAATTCATCGCGCATCTTTCTGTAAATCGCCAAAAGGGAGGGAAAAAGAGATATTTCAGTACAGAAAATCGCGGAGTTACGTGCTGAGCATAAGCAAATACATGCGGCGCTCCCACGACTCGAAAAACTCCTTGCGAACCAGTCGGCAACCGCCACAGCAGCAGCGAATGCAGCAGCGACAACAGTATCAGCAGCAGGAGCAGCAGCGGTGACACCGGCAAATCTACCAGCGACAACGGCAACAGCTACAGTTAACCTCGAAGCAGTGAAGCCGAGGCTACTGGAGGCGTTCGATCCTACAGTAAACGGGAACGACGTTCGTCAATTTGTAGCTGAACTCGAAATTTACTTCGAAGCCGTTGGATGCACGACCCCGACAAAAGACGCAATGCGCACACGGCTCGCAGCAACACTGTTACGAGGCCCAGCTCTAGAGTGGATAAACAACAGATCCAAGGCGAGGGGACGTGGGCGCAGTTTCCGGCAGCACTGATCGAACAGTTCGACACGTTGAACAGTAGCTACTATGGAACACGACGAAACAAGCCAACTAGTGGCATGGGGCGATTGGCACCACCCACGACTACCGACCCGATGGAGAACGACGAGGGCGATGTGGAGCAGCAGCTAGCAAATAATGAGACGTGCAAATTTTGCGGCGCTACAGGACATCGTATCTTGGCGTGTTGGAAAATGAAAAGAAGGTGTGCGGAGCTGAAGGACAAGAACAGTGCGACACCCACGAAGCAGAAAACGGACAACGTGGCAACTTCGGAGAGGGCGAAAAAAGGAGAATATGGTGGCGCAAACAGCTGCAAAGGCTTAGCGGAAGGTTCCAGGCCCAAGAGAAGCCGAATCAGCCTCGGATAAATCCTTCTAACGTTTCTCAGTTGAAAACTGATACTGAAGCTGCATCTTCGAGCACAGGACCGAGGGATGACATTTTCGACGTACCCTACGATCCTATATGTCAGAATGTTATTCTTATGTTCTAGCCTGTAGTGGGGTGCTCTATAGCGAGTACAACCCTTCTAGGGTTTGCTATTTGTATCCCCATTTCTGCTAGTTCAACCCTCTTTCTTCTTCTAATTTTGTCATGCTATCAGAGCAGGTCGATCCCCTTGGATCGATCCTGTGGGTGGGTTCCCACCTCGCTTCCGCTGCTACTTTTTCCTCCCGCCGTGTGCCCCGAGGCGCGTGGCGGTTTTCTGCCCGCCGTGCGCCCCGAGGCGCGCGGCGGTTTTCTGCCCGCCGTGCGCCCCGAGGCGTGCAGCGGTTCTCTGCCCGCTGTGCGCCCTGAGGCGCGCGGCGGGCTTCTGCTGCGGCGTTCGCCGCGTTTTGCTCTGGAGTCGTCGCGACGGGCGACGGGGACCCGTCGCGGCCCCGCCGCCCCACTCTCGCGGCCCCGCCACCTCCGGTTGCGGCCTTGCCACCTCCGGTCGCGGCCCGCCACCTTCGGTCGCGGCCCCGCCACCTTCGGTCGCGGCCCCGCCACCTTCGGTCGCGGCCCCGCCACTTCCGGTCGCGGCCCTGCCGCCTCACGTCGCGGTCCAGCCGCCTCCGGTCGCGGCCCCACCAACTCCGGTCGCGGCCCCGCCACCGACCCGTCGAGGCCCCGCGGCCCCGCGGCCCCGCCGCCCCGCCGCCCCACTTCGCGCCCCCCCCCCCCCCCCCCCCCCCCCCCCATTTCCCGTCGTCTGTCGTGGCGACCTGAGGGGGCCGCTTGCGGGTATGGGGGTGGCCGGTGTGCCTTCCTCCCTTTCTCCTCCTCCTCCTTCGTCTCCCACTGCTGCAGCTGTCGCTGAGGGGGGTGGTTGTGTGGGAGACTCGGGTTTAGGGTTTAAGGGGGGTGCGTGGGAGTGGAGCTAGCGGTGTAGCAGTGGGTGTGTATCAGGGGGGTGGGACTGTGTGCTGGAGGATGAGCGGAGGTTGCCAGTTTGTCGTCAGCAGGACCTGTAGTCCGGGGCGCTGTCCCGGTAGCCCAGTGAGCTTGTCGCTGAGCCAGTCGCCTGTGGGTCCGTTGCCCGTCTGCCGCTACTTGAGCCGCGGGGCCTGTTACTCTTGTAGTCCGGGCGCTTAGTCCGGTAGCCACTGTGCTCGCCACTCCTGTTGCCCGTGTGTCTGCAGCTTCAGCCGCCGCCTTCTATCTCCTCTCCTCTCACTCTCCCTCCTCCTCCTCACTTGCCCGTTGTGACCACCACTAGCTTTGCTGATAATTGTGCACTCTAAACTATTTCTTCTTGAACTTGTGCTCAGAATGTGTGGTGACATTGTGATCCACCCTGAGCTTGTACTGCTTTGCTTGCTCTGCTGATTACACCCCACTTTGGCTATGGGGGTGTGTCAGAATGTTATTCTTATGTTCTAGCCTGTAGTGGGGTGCTCTATAGCGAGTACAACCCTTCTAGGGTTTGCTATTTGTATCCCCATTTCTGCTAGTTCAACCCTCTTTCTTCTTCTAATTTTGTCACTATAAGCGATACCATCTATGGCTACTCGGAGCAGCAGCAACCACTAGTACTCGAGGTGATCTGCAACGGGCGTCGCCTCCAGGCCCTGGTGGACAGTGGTGCGTCCCACTCGGTGTAAGACCGCGGGACGTTGGAGAAAATCGGAGAATCATCGGAGGAGACCCAGTTCACAGCAATGATGGTGGACGGTACGAAGCTTCCCATCCACGGCAAGTCAACACTGCAGCTGCAGATAGGAGGGTTAAGGTGGAAGCCGACGTTGCCGATCACGAACTTCAAAGGATTAGACTTCATCTTGGGGCATGATTTTCTGAAGCGGTTCAACCCTGAGATAGAATGGGTCAATCAAAAGGCGCGTATCTACAACAACGGGAAACGTGTGGAGCTGGGAAGCTGGACGGATACAGGGGATGTTCCTGAAACGACACTAGCGCGGTTCGAACGGACGGTGAACGAGAGTAACACGGGTTACTTAGCACTGGTTATGACAGCAGCACAGGAGGAAAAGCCGAACTCGGAGCTACCTGCAGCAGTAAAGGAGGTGTTGGAGCAGTACAAGGATATCATGCCAGATGACCTACCTGCAGGAGTGCCTCCAGCGCGAACCCACGAGCACGAGATCGTGGAGGAACCAGGTGCGAAACCCGTCTGACGTACACCATACCGACTGATTCCGAATGAACTGACAGACATGAAGAAACAGATAGAGTATCTACTGGACAGACAACTGATCCGCCTCTTAGAATCAAGACGTGAATGAATGAACTATGAATGAAACGAGTACAAGTACTAACCCTAATTGGGTTGTACCCCTTATGGGCTACCCCACTATAGCCTACATAACATGCATCAGCTATAGAGTTCTGACACACCCCCATAGGCAAAGTGGGGAAGAACAAGGGGTCACAAGACCAGTCAAGCAAAGCAAAGCAAAGCAAGCTCAGGGTGGATCACAACGTCACCACACATTCCGAGCACAAGTTCAAGGCCACAAGGCCAGTTCACATTGTCAGAATAAGCGAACAGGGATGAATGAACTAGCAGTGAAATGAGTACAAGTAGGAAACCCTAGAATTGTGTACCCCCTATAGGCTAACCCACTATAGCCTAAACAGATAGAACATACAATGTTTCACACACCCCCATAGGCAAAGTGGGGGAGAACTAGGGGTCACAAGACCAGTCAAAGCAAAGCAAGGCACAACAAGCTCAGGGTGGATCTCAAGGATACCACAAAAATTCCGAGCACAAGCAAGTGGTCACAAGACCAGTTCACATGCAGGTTTAAAATAGAGCAAGAGGTACAATGATCAAAACCTAGCAAGTGTAAACATGCAGGTATATATATAGAGATCACAGTACAAACAGAGTCAAGAAGTAAGCAAGTGAGGTCCAGTAGGCACAAGGCCTAGAAGAGTGCAAAAGCGCTGATGGTCACTAGGCGGAAGCGCCTTGGTGAACACATCAGCTCTGTTGGCCTCAGTGGCCACGTAACGCAGACAAAGCTGACCACGCTGCTGCAGCTCTCGAGCAAGGAAGTAGCGCAGAGCAATGTGCTTCGTCCTGTGCTCCAGTCTGTGCTCCTGACACAAGGCAATGGCTGCCTTGTTGTCGACGTACAGCACTGGAGGAGAACGAGGCCGCTCTCCAAGGTCGGTCAGCAAGTAGGTGAGCCAGCGAAGCTCCTGGGCCGCCATGGCTGTGGCGTAGATCTCAGCCTCAAAACTGGAGCTGAGAACAGAAGAAGAGCGCGTAGAACGCCAAGAAACTGAGCCGGAGCCAAGACTGAAGGTGTAACCCTGAGACGACCGCTGAGTAGCCTGGTCGTCTGCCCAAGAAGCGTCTGAGTGCCCTGTGAGAACAGCTCGGTCTCGCCCTCCAAGCACTAGCCCCATGCCCGATGTACTGCACAAGTAGCGCAACACCCTCTTAGCTGCATCCATGTGCTCCTTCCGGTGACGGCCGGGAGCGACATAGCGTGCAAGGATGCTAAGAGGGTATGCAAGGTCAGGTCGTGTGCAGGTCATCAGGTACATGAGGCAACCCACAAGCTCTGGATACGGGCCACTCGGCTCTACGGACTCATCCGAAGGCAGAGCTGAGAGCGAGTGACCGGTAGGCAGAGGAGTGGGCTGAGGCGAGGAGTACGTGAAGCCGAAGCGCTGAAGGACCTGCTGCACCATGTGTGACTGAGTCAAGGTGATGGTGCGCCGTGCTCTGTCCCGGGTGATCCGCAAGCCAAGATAGCTTGTCATTTCACCCAGGTCTGTGCATGTGTGTCTCTTCTGCAGCTCCGACTTCACGTGGGCGAGTCCAGTAGTGTCAGCAGTGGCAAAACCAAGTCGTCGACGTACACGAGGATGTAGAACGGCGGCAGCGAGGTGTCGGTGCGTAGAAACAGCGACGGGTCAGCAGTAGAAGGAGCGAACCCAAGAGCCGCAAGTGTAGTCCTCAGTGTGTCGTGCCACTCACGTGGCGCCTGGCGGAGACCGTAGACTGGCCGCCGGAGGCTCCACTGGGTACCAGGAGGGAACGACCCAGTGAATCCAGGTGGGCGGCGCAGCCAGATCTCCTCGTGCAGGCGGCCCTGTAGAAAAGCAGTGCTGAAGTCAAGTGAGTGGAGCTCGTAGTCACGCTGAGCGGCGACGTGCAGCAGAACCCGAAGAGTGGTCATCTTCGGGGTCGGGGAGAAGGTCTGGAAGAAGTCAACTCCCTCTCGTTGACTGAAGCCTCGTGCAACGTAACGCGCCTTGAAGACAGGCGGAGAGCCCGGCGGCCGCTTCACCCTGAAGATCCACATGCCACTGACGATGTTCGCCCCAGGTGGGGGAACCTCGTCGACGTAGGTGCCTGTGGACTTCCAGGAAGCCATCTCTGCGTCCATGACTGTCTGCCACTGAGAGGAGTAGGGAATTGCCATCGCCTCTGCGTAAGAGCGTGGGGTCGGGATGTCTGGTGCATCCGGGTCTCCCTCGGGGGCAACAAGCATGGACATGAGATGGGGCAAAGCGGCGGCAAAGCACTCTAACTCCTCCTGCCTGTCCTCAAGGACGTCCGTGCCAAGAGCACACTCACCCCCGACGGACGGAGGACAAGCCGACTCAGACTCAGCAGACTCAAAGGAAGACTGGCGGCATAGTCTAGACGACACGTGGCAGCAAAGTCGACAAGCTCAGCAACTAAGGCAGATGCAGCAGCAGACTCAAAGGAAGGGTCAGTGACAACAGTAGCCAGGAGACGCGTGACAGTAGGACTGGCAGCGCGAAGGGGGTCAGACTCCGGGTCAGCAAGCGTAGGAAGAGAGGACGCAGGAGGAGACGGCAGAGGTACACGCTGTGGAGCAGTGGAAGGACGCAGTGCCATATAGTGTGTGCCTGGGACAGCAGGAGGACGCTCACGCGGGACTCGACGACCAGTGCGAGCAGTGGGAGCAGGCTGCACGGGACGAGACGCAGGAGACACAGGACGAGACACAGGCTCACGACGCTCCGTAAGACCGCCAGTCGGACCAGCGTAGGGAGCAAGACCAGGGAGAGGGGAGGCAGGCGGCAACTGCGTCTGCGACTGGACAAACGGCGGACACTCTAAGGAGGGAGAAGGACAAGGAGGAGGAGGCGGACCAAGAACTTGCTGAAGGAGTGGAACGAAGTACGGTCGCAGCCGTGCAGCGTCTCCAGAACCAGCAGGGACACCAGCGACAGAGTCCTCAGCACCAGCAGCAGCTCCAACTCCAGGGTCCGCAGCACCAGCAGCAGCTCCAACTCTAGGGTCCGCAGCACCAGCAGCAGCTCCAACTCCAGGGTCCTCAGCACCAGCAGCAGCTCCAACTCCAGGGTCCGTAGCACCAGCAGCAGCTCCAACTCCAGGGTCCTCAGCACCAGTAGCAACACCAACCTCCGGGGCCGCAGCACCAGCAGCACCCCCAGTAGCACCAGTAGCACCGCCAGTAGCAGCAGCAGCTCCAGCACCAGGGTCCGCAGCACCAGGCGCGCCACTCCGAAGAGTGCAGCGCCGCTCGTACCACTCACGAATCCTCTCAAGAGAGGGGAGCTCCCGACCGGGAGGGGAAGCACCAGCACCAGTCGCAGGAGTATGCCTGGCTCCAGAGGCACCTCTCCGAAGGCTGCAGTACTGCAAGTACCACTCACGCAGCTGCTCCGAGGAGAGGGCTCCTCCAGGTGTAGGACTCCCAGACTCAGCACCCCCAGACTCAGAACCCCCAGACTCCGGACTCCGCGGCTCAGCACCCCCAGGCGCAGCACCTCCAGGCTCAGTACCTCCAGACTCCGCACCCCCAGGCTCAGCACCCCCAGACTCAGCACCCTCGGGCTCCGCACCCCCAGGCTCAGCACCCCCAGGCTCCGCACCTCCAGGCTCAGCACCCCGAGGCTCCGCACCCCCAGCAGGACGAGAGTCAACAACTACCTCAACAGGCTCAACCGGGTCTACCTGAGACACACCTGAGGGAGCGGCACCCTGAGGGGGGAGGGGGTCTATGACAGCAGCACCTGGAGCGAGGAAGAGAGGCGGGGGAGGGAGCGGGGCAGTGCGGTAGGGGAAGAGGCGGTACTAGGGAACGGACTCGTCAAAAGTGACGTCCTGAGAGGGCAGAACCCGGCGCGAGGTGGCGTGGTAGAACTGCCAACCAGACACGTCGGGGACAAAGCCAAGGAAGATGCAGGGAACAGCGCGGGAGGAGAGCTTGTCCGCAGACGTATCGCGGACAAAAGCTCGAGATCCCCAGACACGGAAGCGTGACGCATCGCCAACCTCCCCCGTCCACAGCAGTGTGGGCGAGGTCTCCAGCAAGGAGACACGGGGCCAGAGGTTGAGCTGATGCGCAACGTACCGGACCACAAACGGCCACAGAAAGTGGGGGGCAGCCGCATGGATCAAGGAGGTACGAGCGTCCTCCATGACCAGGCCAATGCGGCGATCCGCAACCCCATTCTGCTGTGGAGAGGCCGGAAGCGTGAACAACTGCTCAATGCCGTGCTCAGCACAGTAGGCTGCCAAGAGGTCGGAGGAGAACTCACCACCTCTGTCAGAGTGCAAGCGCAGGACAGGAAACTCCGAGCGGAAACGCTTGTGCAGCTGAAGACGGGCTCTGCGGATCCAAGGGATCAAAACATCAGGGACCTCACCCTTGGTGCGCAAGGGGAAGACCGTGGTGTAGCGCGAGTAGTCGTCAACAACTATCAAGAAGTACCTCTCCTGACCCTGACCACGGACGCGGGCTGGGCCCCACACGTCCATGTGGAGCGTCTGCAAAGGAGCAGTCGTCGGGTGAAACGAGGAGGAGTGAGGGGCGGCGCGCTGCCGCCCCTCGACACAGGGAAGACAGGGAGGAGCAGGCGAGGGAGGGAGGGGAGGAAGGACCCTGGGGAGACCAGAGACAAGGTACCGGTTGTGCATGGCACGAAGCCGCTGCACAGACGGGTGACCAAGGCGGTGGTGCCAGAGGACGGTCTCGTGCGCCAGAGAGCGACACGAGCAGGGGGCGGACAGCTGACCTGATGCGGATGCAGACGCAGCGACCTGAGGGGACTCAGTGGTCAGTGTGTACAGGTCCGGCCCTGGCTGCCGAGTGAAGGTAGCCAAGTGGCGGCCCGTACGAGCACACGTGCAGTGTGTCACGCGCTCGTAGGCAGGGGTGAACTGGTGAACACCCCCGTCCTGGAGCACACAACCTACCACCAGGTTCGTAGAGAACGAGGGGAGGTGGAGACCTGACAGTGTGCCCGACGGGACCGCAGGACAGGGAAGGACAGTGGAGGAGGTCGCAATGACCGGACCCCCAGAGGGGTCAGCGAGGGAGACAGCAACTGGCCGAGCAAGCGGCTCAAGGGCAGTGCGATCACGAAAGAAGCAGCGAGAAGCACCTGAGTCCAGTGTGAAGGTGTGCAGTGCTGCAGTCGACTCAGTACCAGGGGGGGCAGACGCACACGCACCTAGAGCAGCAGCCTCACCAGTACCTGGGGCAGCAGACACGTGAGCACCTAGAGCGGCAGCCTCACCAGTACCTGGAGACTCAGACTGGATACCGGGGTCAGGCGGCACACACAGGGGACGGGCACCCACATCACTAGTAGACAATGCATACATGGCAGTGAGGATAGCATCATAGTCAAGTGCATGGATATCTACCATCTGCCTAAGCATCTCCACCCAGTCGGGGACCTCAGTGGCGTCGCCAAACTCCGTACGCCAGGCGTCACTCAGACGGGCGAAGCAGCGGGACTCGGCGTGACCAAACGTCCCGCAAGGCTGACCAGTCCGAGCACCAGTGCGAATGACGTACGGACAGCGAGCAGTACCCGGTGCCCCTCCACGCTGAGCGTACCATTCACTAAGCTCCCGGGGCGAAAGGACCGCGCGCGGACTACGCTGCAGCTGCACCTGGCCACTACAAGCAGCTCCCGAACTCCTCACACCAGAGCGACTCCCACTAAGGCCACCCCGACAACCCCAAGTAGCGTACCACTCACGAAGCTGCTGGGGCGTGAGGGACTCACGTGGACGTCGCTGGAGCTGCATCTGGCCACGCCAGGAGCAGCAGTAGCAGTAGAAAGAGCAGTAGCAGCAAGAGCAGCAGTAACAGCAGTACGGGCAGTGGCAATGCTCACCAGTGGTCGGCGCGGCAGGCGCAAGACGGTGGCGACAGCGGGGCCGCTACAACTGCAGGGCGGGGCCGGGCCACAGCAGGGAGCTCCGCGGCAGCTGCTGCAGGGCGAGGCCGGGCCGCGACGGTAGCTGCTCCAGGTGCCAGGGGCGTCTGCTGTAGTGGCGGCTGCTCCAGGGGCCAGGGGCGGCTGCTGCTGGTGCGGGCTGCTCCAGGGGCGGCTGCTGCAGGTGCGGGCTGCTCCAGGGGCGGCTGCTGCAGGTGCTGGCTGCTCCAAGGGCGGCTGCTACAGGTGCAGTGGCGGGCGGCTCCAGGGGCGGCTGCTGCAGTGGCGGCTGCTCCAGGGGCCAGAGGCCGCTGCTGCAGGTGCGGGCTGCTCCAAGGGCGGCTGCTGCAGGTGCGGGCTGCTCCAGAGGCGGCTGCTGCAGGTGCTGGCTGCTCCAGGGGCGGCTGCTGCAGGTTCAGTGGCGGGCGGCTCCACGGGCTGTGACTGCAGTGGCGGGCGGCTCCAGGGGCCGCTTAGGTCAGGGCGACGGTGAGCAGGGCGTCGCGGTGGGCAGGTGGCGACGCCGCGAGCAGGGCGGCGCGGCGGGCTGGTGGCGACGCCGCGGGCAGGGCGACGCGGCGGGCAGGTGGCGACGCCGCGAGTAGGGCGACGTCGCGAGCAGGGAGCGACGCCGCGGGCAGGGCGACGTCGCGAGCAGGGGGCGACGCCGCGGGCAGGGCGACGTGGCGGGCAGGTGGCGACGCCGCGGGCAGGGCGACGCGGCGGGCAGGTGGCGACGCCGCGAGTAGGGCGACTGTAGAATTCCACTACTATAGCAGCTTGATAGAGCTTGAAAGCACGATTCCAATGCACCAAAGATTGCAGGTTACGGTCCACTATAGCCAGAGTTACACACGAACATAGCAGTGATAATAACTTGGATGATTTCTGGTTTGTGCTCTCTGGTTTTATACTAGGACGCATTACAAAATAAAAGCACACAAGAAAGTGTCGACCCGGGTCGCACGTTGAATTTCGTCGACGCGAAATTCGGAGCCTTGAATTTTGCCGAGCGAATTCCATTGACTGGAATTCCGTAGACGAGAATTTCCGCGACAAGAATTCCGTCGACCACCGACTGTAACTCCCGTGCGAATTCCGTTGACTTCGACACTTCGCTGCCGAGATTCAAACCGAACGCGACCCGAGATCGATTTCGCCAAACTGTCCCCAATCTGTCCCCAAACTGTCCCCAATCTGTCCTGACAAGACACTTTCGGGACACTTGAATCGAAAGGTCTCCAGTTCGAAACTCGCGTGTACCATAACCAGCGCCTTAGCAGAAACTGTCCTGAATCTGTCCTGAGACACTTTCAGGACAGATTTGAAGGTCACGAGTTTGAATCCCAGCGCAGACATTTTGTTGCTCATGGCAGCATTTCCTTCTAACACGCCCCCTTGCTGTCAGGAGCACGCTGGACCAGCCCGGCTGCTGCACAGCAACGGTTGAAGGCTGCCTTGTCGAGCCGCTTCGTGAAGAAGTCTGCGGGCTGCGCCGTTGTAGGGATGTGCTGCACCTCCAACTTCTTCATGCGCACCATGTCCTGTAGCCACATGTGGCGACGGTCCACATGCTTCATGCGCCCCTGCAGCCCGCCCGCTTGGCTGAGCTGCACCGCTGACATGTTGTCGACGTACAGGGTGGTGGGGACACCCTTCTTGAGCAGTTGAAACTCCCACAGTAGGAACCTTAGCTTGCGCCCCACCTTTCCCGCTTCCACCGCAGCCACAAGCTCGCTCTCGGTGGAGGAGAGCTTGGTCGCACCCTGCAGCTTCTTGGCCTGCCAAGAAACGGCAGCTCCGCCAAGTTTGAAGAGGTAGCCTCCCGTGGACGACCGGTTCTCCTTGTCGCCTGCATCATCCGCATCCGCATACCCCACGAGAGTCAAACTCTCTGGTCCTCCCTTGAACAGCAGCCCCATGTCCGGTGAGGCAGCCCAGTAGGAGAGTGTGCGGAAGAGCTCATGCCAATGCGCATCCGTCCTGAGGTGTGCACCTGCTGCAAGACGGCTGCACGCAAAAGAGAGGTCAGGACGGGTTGAGATGGCTGCAAACTGCACCATGCCGAGAATTGACAGGTACTCGGTCATGGTCCGGTCGGCAAATTGCCCGGCATCCTGCTTGGCAAAGCTGGCGGAGGAGAGAGGGGTGATGGGCTGCTTCTTCGGTGGCGCCCCCTTGAAGAACCGCTGCTGCACCTTCGCCACGTATGCATTCTGGTGCAGGAGGAGTGTCCTGTTGGGGCGGTCGCGCACAATCTGCAGCCCCAGGTAGCGCTCCACTGGCTCCACCTCGCGAAGCTTAAACGCCTTGGCCAATAGCTTCTTCAGGTCCTGCAGCAGCTGCTGGTCTTCACTTGCCGCTAGCAAGTCATCCACGTAGATTAGCAGCCACACGCGCTTCCCGCTCGCCCCATCCTTGTAGTATAGGGCCTGGTTCACAAGGCTCTTCCTGTACCCCTCCACAAGGAGCACCTTGTCCAGCTCCTTGTACCACAGAAGGGGACTCTGCTTGAGTCCGTAAAGGCTCTTGTGCAGTAGGCACACCTTGCTGCTGCCGTCAGTGAAGTAGGGTGGCTGCTGCATGTAGATCTCGTGGTCGATGGTGCCGTGAAGAAATGCATTTTTCACATCAAGCTGCAGCAAATCCAGGTCCATAGCTGCTGCGATTGAGAGGAGCACGCGAACGGTGGTGTAGCTGCCAACAGGAGCATAAGTGTCGTCGTAGTCGATGCCGAAGCGCTGGCTAAAGCCCTTTGCCACGAGCCTGGCCTTGTACTTCTCCACGGTGCCATCAGGTCGCAGCTTCTTCTTTAGTAGCCATTTGACGCCGACTGTTTTGCGACCTTCGGGTAGGTCGGCCAACGACCAAGTGCCTTGCTCATCAAGGCTCTCCATCTCCTCCTTCATAGCAGCCCACCATTCCTTGCCTTCAGGTTCGGTCGACGCAGCTGCCAGGTCAAGGATGACACCTCCCCAAGCGCCTTCCTCCTCCTCATCCTCGTCCGGGTACTCCACTTCGTCATCGCTGTCCGTGTCGCAGTCGTCCTCAGCAAGGTACGCCATGTCGTACGGGTTCTCCTCCTCGTCCGCATCATGGGCCGTCAGGGCTGATGGCTGAAACCGTACGGGTGGCACCCCCTTCTTAGACCTGCCGGAGCGACGTGGGGGTTGTGGAATGGGCTGGATGGGAGGAGCTGTAAGTGAGGGCTCATGCTCAAGCGCCACCGGCGGCTGCTCATCCACTGCTACCTCTCCTTCCTCCTCAAGATCAGTCGTGTCGCCTCCATCCTCAAGGGGACCATCTTCTGGTCCCACGGGCGCCGAATCAGCAACGGAGGGTGGACCGAAAGGAGGAGGTGCAGTAGGTGCCTTGCTGCCCAAAGGGCCCACCGAGCGATCAAGGGGTTGCTCACCCCCTTGCACAGACGGCACCGGGACCACGATGACGGTACGTGGTGGTGGCAGATTCTGCTCGGGGTCGTGGGGCTCAGGAAAGAGAGATGGGACTGAAGCAAAGGGTGGTGTGGGCTGGTCATTCCCATCACCCGCCTGTGCACGCCACTTCTGCCACCTTTCAAGTGACATATCCTCATAAAAACGTGCATCCCGGGTGATGACCATGCGATGTGACTCAACATCCACCACACGCCATCCCTTGCTTTCCATGCTCATGCCCAAATGCATGCCCCAACGAGTTTTGCTTGCAAGCTTCCCCTTACGCTCGTGCTCAGGAATAAGGTACTGAACCATGCACCCGAACACACGGACCATCGACACATCGGGCTTGACTTTGAACACCACCAAATGAAGGGTCACACCATGGGGGAGGGTGGACTGGTGCACACGGTTTACCACCCACAAGAACTGCTGGAAAGCGAAGTGCCACCAGTATGCTTTCACCCCCATGTGCCCCAACATCACACGCATGCCCTCGGTTACCGTACGGTTGCGGCGTTCAGCCACACCGTTCTGCTGGGGGGTCGAGAAGCAGGAAAGTTGACGCAAGATCCCTTGATGCTTCAGCAGCAGCAGGAACTCGTTCGACATAAACTCTCCTCCCCGGTCCGACCGCAGCACCTTCAGCGTCATCCCGGTCTGGCGTTCAGCTTCGGGGAGCCACTCCTTGAAGGCAGCAAGCGCGTCGCTCTTCAGCTTCAACGTCTTCCCCCAGGTGTAACGTGAGGCGTGGTCGACAAAAAGAATGTAGTACCTGCTTCCATCCATGGCTGGGGTCTGAAATGGACCGCACACGTCAGTATGGACCAGCCCAAGAACTTGCTCCTCTCGCTCGTCGTGCAGCGGAAATGATTCGCGAGTGAGTTTGGCTTCATGGCAGGAGGTGCACGGCATATCCTCACCTCCTTTCTCCAGGTCCATACCGAACACGCCACCGCTCGTGGCTGTCCGCTTCACCGCATCGAAGTGGACGTGTCCAAGGCGAGCGTGCCACAGGTTGGGCGTTGCCTTGGAGCCCACCGCGTAAGTCTTGAGGCTCGCCGCTCCATCGTTAGCTTCCGGCTTGCCTCACGCCACATCAGCAATCTCCTTCGTCGTGCCGTTGCTTGCCGTTGCAGCCGCCGTGCCGTTGCATGCCACTGCAGCCCCTATGCCGTTGCTCGCCGCTCCACCCGCCATATCGGTGCATGCCGCTGCAGCCGCCGTGCCCTTGCATGCCGCTGCAGCCGTTGCACCGTTCCTTGCTGGCCCCGGTTTCAGGTCAAGGCAGTGAAGGCGATGGCGGTATCGTGCCGTTGCAGCCACTTGACCTCCTGATGCGATGATGCGAGTGACACCTTCCTCGGTTTGCAGCTTTGCTCCCTTGTCCAAGAGCTGCCCAGGGGAGACCAGGTTGGCCTTCATTCCTGGCACAAAGAGGACATCATGTAGGGTCACACGCAAGCCGTTAGTGCCCTCCAGCAAAACCTCACCAACACCGGCAACTTCCTGCATAGAACCATCAAACCCTTTGACTGATTTCGTTGCAGATGGGTCACGGATCACCGTGAACCACTCCTTGCAGCCGGTCATGTGTTGGGAGCATCCCGAGTCAAGGAACCACAGGTCCTTGTCATCGGCCAGTAGCTTTGCAGCCGAACACGCAACGGTGAGCGCCACGCCCTTCCCATCTCCTTCAGCAACGTTCGCGGCTGCCGCGGGCGTTGCATCCTTCTTCTTGTTGGGGCACTTGGCAGCCATGTGCCCCTCCTCATTGCAGTTGTAGCAGCGCCCCCTGAAGGGGCCTCGCTTCTTTTCCCGCTTGCCATCCTTCTTCTTGTCCGTCTGCTCCTTCCCCCCTTTTCCTTCCTTCCCGTTGTTGACCCCCGTTGTAGCCACGACCGTGTTGACAGCGCCCAAGAAAGCAGATGCATCGCTGGTGATCTGCTTGTAACTGTGTTCGATGGAGAGAGTCTGCTCCTCCATCAACACCTCGCTGCACACACGTTCCACCGTCATGTCAGGGCTGGAGATGTCGAGCTTGCGGCGAAGGAACTTGTACTCTGGTGGCAGACCCTTCAGCACGTGAGCGGCAAACGTGGCCAAGTGGACCTCCTGTCCAATGGTCAGCAGCTCCGCTTGGATGGTGCGGGCCCTATTGCAGTACGATTCCGCCGTCTCATCATCTCCCTTCCTGAGTTGGGCTAGCTGGGTATGAAGTAGGGAAGCGTGGAGGGCATCACGAGCTTGATAGGTAGACAAGATGTATGCCCATGCCATCTGCCCGGCTTTCTCTTGCTGAGAGAAACCAGCAATAGACATTCGGATGGGTGGAGAAACACAACGATTCAGCACCATGAATGCAAGCATTTGGCCCTTTGCGTACTCCCTTCGTTGCAAGGGGTTGTTTGGGGCCGGGCTTGGTGCTGTCCCGTTGCAAAACTGCCACAAATCAGCACACTGGAGCTGAGGACGGATGGCGCTGACCCACGCGGTAAGGTCGTGCCTTCCCTCCAGCAGCGGCGTCACGGAGATGTGTTCAACTCCAAACTTGAATTGACCGTAGCTCGTCCCGATCAATCCCACGTCAATGGTCGGTGCAACAGCTCCTCCGCCAATGCCCACGGCAGTTGGAGCTTCGTGCACAGCTCCTCCTTCACCGGTTCCTCCTTGCTGGCCGCTCGCAGGTGCTTGCTCCGCCGCGCGCTCCCGAACCATGCGTAGTAGACGACCGTCCACAATGAGGTCGACTTCCTCATCACGCAAGTGAGGGTGCTGCTCACGAACGGACGCCTCCAGCTCCTGGCGGGCATTCAGGCCCTCGGCGCTCGTTAACCACTCCATGCGCAGTCAAAACAAGCGTCAGCCACACCAACGTGGGAACGAAGTGATGGGAGGACTGAATCAAGCCGCTAGTTGGATCGACGCAGATAACGCAGCTCTGATACCATGTAGAATTCCACTACTATAGCAGCTTGATAGAGCTTGAAAGCACGATTCCAATGCACCAAAGATTGCAGGAAACGGTCCACTATAGCCAGAGTTACACACGAACATAGCAGTGATAATAACTTGGATGATTTCTGGTTTGTGCTCTCTGGTTTTATACTAGGACGCATTACAAAATAAAAGCACACAAGAAAGTGTCGACCCGGGTCGCACGTTGAATTTCGTCGACGCGAAATTCGGAGCCTTGAATTTCGCCGAGCAAATTCCATTGACTGGAATTCCGTAGACGAGAATTTCGGCGACAAGAATTCCGTCGACCACTGACTGTAACTCCCGTGCGAATTCCGTTGACTTCGACACTTCGCTGCCGAGATTCAAACCGAACGCGACCCGAGATCGATTTCGCCAAACTGTCCCCAATCTGTCCTGACAAGACACTTTCGGGACACTTGAATCGAAAGGTCTCCAGTTCGAAACTCGCGTGTACCATAACCAGCGCCTTAGCAGAAACTGTCCTGAATCTGTCCTGAGACACTTTCAGGACAGATTTGAAGGTCACAAGTTCGAATCCCAGCGCAGACATTTTGTTGCTCATGGCAGCATGTCCTTCTAACAGCGACGTCGCGAGCAGGGGGCGACGCCGCGGGCAGGGCGACGTTGCGAGTAGGGGAAGACGCCGCGGGCAGGGCGACGTGGCGGGGAGGTGGCGACGCCGCGAGCAGGGCGACGTCGCGAGCAGGTGGCAACGCCGCGGGCAGGGGCGTCGCGCGGTCGTGGCGGACCTGCAGGGGCGGCCCGGCGGGCCTGACGGGCCTGCAGAGGCGGCTCGGGGGGGGGGGCTGACGGGTCTGGAGAGGAGGCTCGGTGGCCTGACGGACCTGCAGGGGCGGCTCTCAGGCCTGCAGGGGCGGCTCTCGGGCCTCACGGGCCTGTAGAGGCGGCTCGGGGGCCTGACAGACCTGCAGGGGCGGCTCTCGGGCCTGACGCGCCTGCAGAGGCGGCTCGAGGGGGGGCCTGACGGGTCTGCAGAGGCGGCTCGGGGGCCTGACGGACCTGCAGGGGCGGCTCGAGGGCGCACAAGGGCGCACAAGGGCGTACGAAAGGCGCACGAAGGCGCACTAGCAGAGAAGGGCGCACGATGGCGCACGAGGGCGCACGAGGGCACAGGTAGGTAGGTAGTTAGGTAGTTAGTGGTGGGCCCTAAAAAAAACGGTCCTAGCGAAGGACCTGCTCTGAAACCATGTCAGAATAAGCGAACAGAGATGAATGAACTAGCAGTGAAATGAGTACAAGTAGGAAACCCTAGAATTGTGTACCCCCTATAGGCTAACCCACTGTAGCCTAAACAGATAGAACATACAATGTTTGACACACATGCAGGAGTACATATATATAACAGTGCTAGACAAGCAAGAGCAGGTATATATATATGTAACAGTACAAGCAAGGTCAAGAGGTGAGCAAGTGAGGTCCAGTGGGCACAAGCCCTAGAAGAGTGCAAAAGCGCTGATGGTCACAAGGCTGAAGCGCCTTGGTGAACACATCAGCAGTGTTGGCCTCATTGGCCACGTAACGCAGACGAAGCTGACCACGCTGCTGCAACTCTCGAGCAAGGAAGTAGCGCAGAGCAATGTGCTTCGTCCTGTGCTCCAGTCTGTGCTCCTCACACAAGGCAATGGCTGCCTTGTTGTCGACGTACAGCACTGGAGGAGAACGAGGCCGCTCTCCAAGGTCAGTCAGCAAGTAGGTGAGCCAGCGTAGCTCCTGAGCAGCCATGGCCGTGGCGTAGATCTCAGCCTCACAACTGGAGCTGAGAACAGAAGAAGAGCGTGTAGAACGCCAAGAGACTGAACCAGAGCCAAGACTGAAGGTGTAGCCCTGAGACGACCGCTGAGTAGCCTGGTCATCAGCCCAAGAAACGTCTCAGTGCCCAGTGAGAACATCTCGGTCTCGCCCTCCAAGCACTAGCCCCATGCCCGACGTACTGCACAAGTAGCGCAACACCCTCTTAGCTGTATCCATGTGCTCCTTCCGGTGACGGCCGGGAGCGACATAGCGTGCAAGGATGCTAAGAGGGTATGCAAGGTCAGGTCAAGTGCAGGTCATCAGGTACATGAGGCAGCCCACAAGCTCTTGATACGGGCCACTCGGCTCTACGGACTCATCCAAAGGCAGAGCTGAGAGCGAGTGACCGGTAGGCAGAGGAGTGGGCTGAGGCTAGGAGTACGTGAAGCGGAAGCGCTGAAGGACCTGCTGCACCATGTGTGACTGAGTCAAGGTGATGGTGCGCCGTGCTCTGTCCCGGGTGATCCGCAAGCCAAGATAGCTTGTCAGTTCACCCAGGTCTGTGCACGTGTGTCTCTTCTGCAGCTCCGACTTCACGTGGGCGAGTGCCGCAGTGTCCGCAGTGGCAAAGACCAAGTCGTCGACGTACACGAGGATGTAGAACGGCCGCAGCGAGGTGTTGGTGCGTAGAAACAGCGACGGGTCAGCAGTAGAGGGAGCGAACCCAAGAGCCGCAAGTGTAGTCCTCAGTGTGTCGTGCCACTCGAGTGGCGCCTGGCGGAGACCGTAGACTGGCCGCCGAAGGCTCCACTGGGTACCAGGAGGGAACGACCCAGTGAAGCCAGGAGGGCGGCGCAGCCAGATCTCCTCGTGCAGGCTGCCCTGTAGGAAAGCAGTGCTGAAGTCAAGAGAGTGGAGCTCGTAGTCAGGCTGAGCGGCGACGTGCAGCAGAACCCGAAGAGTGGTCATCTTCGGGGTCGGGGAGAAGATCTGGAAGAAGTCAACTCCCTGCCGCTGACTGAAGCCACAAGCCACGTAACGCGCCTTGAAGACAGGCGGAGAACTCGGCGGCCGCTTCACCCTGAAAATCCACATGCCACTGACGATGTTCGCCCCAGGTGGGAGAACCTTGTCGACATAGGTGCCTGTGGACTTCGAGGAAGCCATCTCTGCGTCCATAGCTGTCTGGCACTGAGAGGAGTAGGGACTGGCCATCGCCTCTGCGTAAGAGCGTGGGGTCGGGATGTCTGGAGCATCCGGGTCTCCCTCAGGGGCGACAAGCATGGACACGAGATGGGGCAAAGCGGCGGCAAAGCATTGGAACACCTCCTGCCTGTCCTCAAGGACGTCCGTGCCAAGAGCACACTCACCCCCGACGGACAGAGGACAGACAGACTCAGACTCAGCAACAAGACTCGCAGCATAGTCTAGACGACACGAGGCAGCAAAGTCAACAAGCTCAGCAACTAGGGCAGACGCAGCAGCAGACTCAAAGGAAGGGTCAGTGACAACAGTAGCCAGGATACGCGTGATAGTAGGACTGGCAGCACAGAGAGAGTCCGACTCCGGGTCGGCAAGAGCACGAAGAGAAGACTCAGGAGGAGAGGGCAAAGGGGCACGCAGAGGAGCAGTGGACGGACGCAGAGACATCCGGTGCGTGCCAGGGACAGGAGGAGGGCGCTGACGCGAACCGCGACCACTAGTGCGAGCAGCACGGACAAGCGATGCAGGGCGAGACGCAGGCTCACGACGCTCAGCTAGACCTCCAGTAGGACCAGTGTAGGGAGACAGAGCAGGCAGTGGGGAGGCGGGCTGTACCTGTAACTGCGACGGGACAGGCTGTGGACACTCTAAGGGAGGAGAAGGACCAGTGGAAGACGGGAGACCAAGAACCTGCTGAAGGAGCGGAACGAAGCACGGCCGAGGCCGCGCGGCGACTGCAGGGCGGCTCGGCTGCAGGGCGGCTCGGTTGCTGGGCAGCTCCGCTGCTGGGCGGCTCCGCTGGTCGGCCGCGAAGGTAGGCGGTGGGGCCGTCAGGTAGGTGGCGGGGGGCCGCACAGGTAGGTGGCGGGGCCGTCAAGTAGGTGGCGGTGGCCGCCAGTAGGTGGTGGGCGTTGCACTGGTAGGTGGCGGGGCCGCACAGGTAGGTGGCGGGGGCCGCACAGGTAGGTGGCGGGGGCCGCACAGGTAGGTGGCGGGGCCGCACAGGTAGGTTGCGGGGGCCGCACAGGTAGGTGGCAGGGGCCGCACAGGTAAGTGGCGGGGCCGCACAGGTAGGTGATGGGGGCCGCACTGGTAGGTGGCGGGGCCGTCCAGGTAGGTGGCGGGGGGCCGCACAGGTAGGTGGCAGGGCCGTGAGGTAGGTAGCGTGGAGGAGACGCGGGCGGCTGCAGGGGCCGGTAGGCGCGACGCCGAGGCCGCGAGGGCGGCGCGACGAAGCCGCGAGGGCGGCGCGACGAAGCCGCGAGGGCGGCGCGACGAGGCCGAGAGGGCGGCTCGACGGGGTCGTGAGGGCGGCTCGACGGGACCCTAGGGCGACGCGACGGGGCCACTAAGGGCCGAGAGAAGGGAGCGCGACTCGGGGAGGAGCGGAGCGCGCTCCGGGCAGGAAAAAAAAAAATAGATCAAACGGTGGGCCCTAGGAACAGTTCCCACGAGGGAACCTGCTCGATACCATCTTAGAATCAGGACGTGAATGAATGAACTATGAATGAAACGAGTACAAGTACTAACCCTAATTGGGTTGTACCCCTTATGGGCTACCCCACTATAGCCTACATAACATGCATCAGCTGTAGAGTTCTGACACCGCCCATCCACCTCTCCCTATGGCGCACCGGTTCTCTTCACTCCAAAGCCAGACGGTAGTCTACGGATGTGCATCGATTACCGGGCACTGAACAAACAGACAGTCAAGAACAAATACCCCATAGCGCATAGACGATCTTCTAGACCAACTGCGTGGTGCGACGGTGTTTTCGAAGCTGGACCTATGGTCGGGTTACTGGGAGATCAAGATGGCGGACAACTCGATCCACAAGACTGCGTTCCGTACCAGATACGGCTCCTACGAATACTTAGTAATGCCGTTCGGACTCTGCAATGCACCGGCGACGTTCCAGGCAGAGATGAACCACATCCTACGGCCCCTACAAGACGAGTGCGTGGTAGTGTACCTGGACGACATACTGATCTACTCGAAAACCATGAAGGAGCACGTGGAGCATCTGCGGAAAGTCTTCGAGATCCTGCGGAATAATAAGTTCTACGTGAAGTTGTCGAAGAGCGACTTCGCCCTGAAGAAGGTGCAGTTTCTCGGGCACATGGTGAGTGCAGAGGGCGTACACGTGGACCCGCGGAAAATCGAAGCCGTCAAGAAGTGGAAAGTTCCTGAGAACGTGAAGGAGTTGCAGCAGTTCCTAGGCTTCGCCAACTACTACAACAGGCTCGTGCCGCAGTACGCTAAGATAGCAGCGCCACTAACCAACCTACTGAAAAAGGATACGCCCTATATATGGGATACTCCTCAACAGCAAGCCATGGAGCAGCTACAGACAGCACTGACTACAGCGCCAGTACTCATCCTACCAGATCCAGACAAGGACTACGTGGTGGAAGCAGACGCTAGTGACCAAGCAGTCGGAGCAGTACTGATGCAGGATCACGGACACGGTTTGCAGCCCATCGCCTACCTCAGTAAAAAGCTACACGGAGCAGAACTGAACTAACCTATCCATGACAAGGAAGCCTTAGCGATAGTCACAGCCTTCAAGGCGTGGAGGTGTTACCTAGAGGGAGCCAAGACTACAGTCTACACTGACCACTGCAGTCTCAAGTACCTGAAGTCGCAGCCTACGCTCTCACGACGACAGGTGCGGTGGGTGGACTTCTTGGAGACCCACTTCCACTACAACATCGTCTACAAGCCTGGGCTACACAACAAGGCAGACGCGTTGAGCCGCCCCGGACATGTAGCAGGCATCCAGCTTGACGGGATGAACCCTCTGCTCAAGGGTCTATTCCAACATGGGTATTCCGTGGACGCAGAGATCGCTACAGCACAGAGGTAGAAGCTGTTATAGTGGGAGAAGGACTTAGCTGTAAGAAAAGGATCGGGAAAGATTTGGGTACCGAACGACGCCCCGCTACGGCAAATCCTATTGGAGGAGTTTCATGACGTACCATACGCGGGACATTTCGGGAGCAACAAGACGTTAGCGAGAATAGCGAAGTATTACTACTGGCCCCGGATGGCAGCAGACGTGCAGCAGTTTGTCACCTCATGCGACACGTGCCAGCGGATGAAGAGCAGCAAGCAGAAAAAAGCAGGGTTACTTCAGCCTCTACCCGTACCGGAGCAGTCATGGCAGGTCGTTAGTCTCGACTTCATCACAGGACTTCCTTCAATTTCACGGGGACATGATTCCATCCTCGTGGTGATCGATAAGTTCTCCAAAATGGGTCACTTCATACCGACCAACGCCACAGCTACAGCTGAAGCAACTGCTCGCCTCTTCTTCGACTGCATCATCACCATCCATGGCATCCCCGCTACACTCATCTCAGACAGAGACCCAAAATTTACTAGTAAGTGTTGAAATGTATTTGTATACATTCATATAAATGCCGACAGTAGCCTAGTGTAGTTATCATAGTTTCTTGCTAGGTGGTGTACCATTTGCCTTGTCCCCTGCACTATATCTTGTATGTTTGCTCATTAGTGAACCACTTTTCTTCTTGCACAAACTTCTCGACACCCCTTTGGCCTAGGCTCCTAAGCCTAGGCCCTAAACCTAGTCCTTAAGCTTCTAACTCTTGCCTAGCCTTCTCAACATGTTATCAGAGCTTGTTAGATCCTGGCCTGTGGGCCCATGCTTCCGCTGCTTGACTATCCTGCCTACCGTGTGTCCCGGGCGCGGGGCGTTTTCTACTTGCCGCGCGCTCGGGGCGCGCACGGCGTTTTTTCTTCCCGCCGCGCGCCCTGCTCGGCGCCCCGCCCCGCAGGACCCGCGCGCTCCCCCGCGGGACCCGCGCGTCGCCCCCGCTGGACCCGCGCGACGCCCTGCGGGGCTCGCACCCTGCCCCGCTAGCCCCGCGCAACGCCATGCGGGACCCGCGCGTCGCCCCCGCTGGACCTACGCAACGACCTGCGGGGCTCGCGCGCTGCCCCGCGGGACCCACGCGCCGCCCCTGCTGGACCAGCGCGCTACCCCCACTGGACCCGCGCGTCGCCCCTCCTGGACCCACCTACCGCCCGCGCCCTGCCTATTGCGGGCGCCCCACTGCCCGCCCGCGCCCTGCATGTTGCGACGCCGCCCGCTTCCCCCCCCCCCCTCCTTCGATTTCCTGCTGCGCGTGTAGTCGTGTGGAGGGTATGGGGGTGGCGGGGGTAAAGGGGGGTATGGGGGTGGTGGGAATGCGTGACCAGCTGCCCCTCCTCCTCCTCTCTCTCCCACTGCTGCAGCTGCCGCTGAGGGGGGGGGATGGAGTGGGTGAGGTTGGGGAGTAGCAAGGGGGTGTGTGAGAAGGGGGTGTGGGACTGTTAGGTGAGGTTGAGCGTAGATCGCCGTCTTGTTGCCAGCAGCGCCAGTAGTCCAGGGGTTGAGTGCTCCGGTAGCCCAGCGAGCCGGCTGCTGCCAGTCGCCCGTGGGTCAGTTGCTCCTGCTGCTGCTTAGCGCGGAGCCAGTTACTCCTGTAGTCCGGAGGTTGAGTGCTCCGGTAGCCACCGTGCGCGCCGATCCTGTTGCCCGTGTGTCTGCGGCTTCACCCGTCGCCTCCTATCTCCACTCCTCTCACTGTCCCTCTTCCTCCTCACTTGCCCTCTCCTGCTGTGCTTGGTGTACCCCTGCAGGCTTTGTGCTACACATGGGTTGTCACTGTAGGCATTTAGGGGGTGTGTTGAAATGTATTTGCATACATTCATATAAATGCCTACAGTAGCCTAGTGTAGTTATCATAGTTTCCTGCTAGGTGGTGTACCATTTGCCTTGTCCCCTGCACTATATCTTGTATGTTTGCTCATTAGTGAACCACTTTTCTCCTTGCACAAACTTCTCGACACCCCTTTGGCCTAGGCTCCTAAGCCTAGGCCCTAAACCTAGTCCTTAAGCTTCTAACTCTTGCCTAGCCTTCTCAACAGTAAGTTCTGGAGGGAACTCATGGGACTGTTGGGGACTAAGCATGCGATGTCTTCAGCGTACCACCCCCAGACTGACGGACAGACTGAGCGACTCAATCAGGTGGTTAAACAGTTACTACGCACAGCTTGCAAGGACGACATCAGCCACTGGGATCAACAGTTACCAACGCTTGAGTTCGCTTACAACAACGCGTCGCATGCGGCCACAGGAAAATCTCCTTTCTTCCTGTGCTACGGACGGGAACCACTTACACCACAGCAGCCAACTACACCGGCACACGTCCAAGCCGCACATGACTTTGTCACCACCATGCAACAGCTAAGGGAGACGACTCAGCGACGCCTCACCACGATGCAGGCCTCCCAGAAGCAGTATGCCGATCGCCAGCGACGTGATCACTCAGTAGCAGTCGGAGATCAGGTGCTTCTCGACACATGCAACTTGGACTTGTCTCACATTCCATCCAAGCTCTGGCCTCGCTTCTGTGGTCCTTTTCACGTTGAGGCACAGGTGACACCAGTAACATTCCGCTTGCGCTTACCTACTACGTGGAAGCGTCACAACGCTTTCCATGTTCAGCTGCTGAAGCCCTACAAGGACCCCAACCAACAGTTTACAGGACGACAGCTCCCGCCACCACCACCTGTTCTCGTACAGGATGAACCAGAGTAGGAGGTGGAAAGATTGCTCGCTCATCAACGCAGACGCGGCAACACGCTCGAGTTCCTGATACGCTGGAAGGGATATGACCCGTCGGAGGATAGTTGGGTTGCAGAAGCTGATATGGGCAACGCACGTTGTGCTCTCTAGGACTATCTTGTCAAGCAGGGTGTATCTTACGCCACCCAGCTTTGAGGGGGGGACGTGTGAGAGTACGACGGCTTTGCTACGATTTACTAGCTTGATTATGCTTTATTATGCATTATCTAGCTTAGCTTTATTTTGCTTTGCTTGATTTTGCTAGATTTCCTAGGTTCGTTGCTTTTACTATATTATTATAGTTATAGGCACCGAACTAGGTTGCGTGCACCGAATTCTAGGCTTTTCGGTTGCCACCGAATTGCCTTCTACCGAATTCGGGAAGGACCCGTTCGGGATGCTTCGCGACCCGCGGAACCTTCTAGTAGCTCCAGTACCCTCAGCAGCTCCAGCACCTCCAGCAGCTCCAGTACCCTCAACAGCTCCAGCTCCTCCAGCAGCTCCAGTACCCTCAGCAGCTCCAGCTCCTCCAGCAGCTCCAGTACCCTCAGCAGCTCCAGGACCTCCAGCAGCTCCAAAACCCTCAGCACCAGTCCCACCTGGTGCAGCACCCCCAGAACCGGCACCTCAAATCCCAGGGTCTCCAACCGCAGTGCCACCAAAAGCAGTACCCTCAGACACGCCATCGTCAGGCCCAACAGCTCCAGTACTCCCAGTACGAGCACCTCCGGGACCAGTGACACCGGTACCCCGAGCAGGCAAAGGACCAACACCACTCCCAGCTCCAGTGACGCCAGCAGAAGAACCCCCAGCAATAGAGCCCTGAGGTGCAGAAGCGCGACGCTGACGGCGACCATACCAGTCTTGCAGCTGCTGGGAGGTGAGGGGCTCACGCGGACGAAGACGGCTACTCCAAGGAGACCGCGGAACAGCAATCGCAGGACCCTCAGGTGACTCACCCCCAGACCCAGCACCCCCAGGCTCCGCACACGCAGGCTCAGCACCCCCTGACGCAGCACCCCCAGATGCAGCATCCCTAGACGCAGCACCCCCAGACGTAGGACCTCCAGGCTCCTCATGCGCAGGCTCAGCACCTCCAGGCTCCGTACCCTCAGGCCCCTCACGCCCAGCGCCCCCAGACTCAGCACCCCCACGCTGCACACCCCCAAGCTCCACACCCCCAGGGACAGCACCACCACCAGCAGGACCGGAGTCACCAGAGACCTCAACAGGCGCAGGGACGGGAGGGTCTACCTGAGAAACACCTGAAGGAGCAGGACTTGGCGCGGGGAGGGGGTCTACCTGGGGAGGACCTGGGGCAAGAAAGAGCGGCGGGAGAGGGCGAGGAGCAGTGCGGTAGGGGAAGAGGCGGTAAAAGGGGACGGACTCGTCAAAGGTGACGTCCTGGGACGCAAAGACACGGTGCGAGGCTGGGTCGTAAAACTGCCAGCCAGGCGCGTCCGGGACGAAGCCAAGGAATACGCAGGGAATGACGCGAGGGGAGAGCTTGTCCGCGGTGGTATCGCGAACAAAGGCACGAGCACCCCAGACCCGGAAACGCGACGCGTCGCCAACCTTCCCCGTCCACAACAGGGTGGGCGAGGTCTCCGGCAAGGAGACACGGGGCCAAAGGTTGAGCTGATGCGCGGCGTACCGGACCGCGAACGGCCACAGAAAATGGGGGGCAGCCGCATGGATCATGGAGGTACGAGCTACCTCCATGACTAAGCCAATGCGGCGCTCAGCAACCCCATTCTGCTGCGGAGAGGCCGGAAGCGTGAAAGTCTGGCGGATGCCGTGCTCCGCACAGAAGGCTGCCAAGAGGTCTGAGGAGAACTCACCACCTCTGTCAGAGTGCAGACGCAGGACAGGAAAGTCCGACTGGAACCGCTCGCGGAGCTGGAGACGAGTAGCGCGGATCCAGGGGATCAAAACATCAGGGACATCCCCCTTGCGCTGCAAGGGGAAGACCGTGGTGTAGCGCGTGTAGTCGTCGACAACCAGCAGGAAGTACCGCTCGTGGCCCTGTCCACGGAAGCGGGCTAGGCCCCACACGTCCAAGTGGAGAGTCTGCAGTGGAGCCTCTGTGGGAGGGAACGAGGAGGAGTGAGGAGCGGCGCGCTGCCGCCCCTCGACGCAAGGAATGCAGGGCGGCGCAGGTGAGGTAGGGAGGGCAGGCAGAGACCGGGGAAGACCAGAAACCAGAAAGCGAGAGTGCATGCTACGAAGGCGAGGCAGGGAGGGGTGGCCCAGGCGGTGGCGCCACAGGAGGGTGTCGTGAGACAGCCGGCAACACTCACACTGGGTAGCTACCTGAGCAGACGCATGCAGCTCGGGAGACAAGGGGTGGAGCGTGACTCAGTGGTGAGGGTGTAAAGACTGGACCCTGGCGCACCGGTGAACGTGGCCAGGTGGCGGCCAGTCTGGGAGCACGTGCAGATCGCCACACGCTGTCGACGGGTGAAGGTGTCAACACCCGCATCCTGGAGGACAGCGTTGCTCACCAAGTTCGTAGAGAACGAGGGGGGGTGGAGACCAGACAGCTCACCAGACGGGACCGCCGGACACGGAAGCACAGTGGAAGACCGTGCAAGAACTGGGCCCCCGGAGGGGTCAGCCAGTGAGACAGGAACATGTGCAGGAAGGGGAGTGACTATGGTACTGTCGCGAAAGAAACAGCGGGAAGCACCAGAGTCAAGTGTAAAGGTGTGCAAGGCCTGTGCAGGCACAGAACCAAGGGGAGCAGACTCACAAGCACATAGTGCTGCAAGGGCTATACCAGGGGCTATACCAGGATCCGGCGGCACACACAAGTAGCAGTCACCCTCAGCACTAACAGTCAATGCATACATAGCAGCAAGAATAGCCTCATAGTCAAGATCAAAGATTGATACATCACGCCTAAGCAAGTGTGCCCAGTTGGGGAACTCAGTAGCATCAGGAAACTTATCGCGCCAGGCGTCGCTAAGTCGAGCGAAGCAGCGCTGCTCAGTGTGAAACCCTGTGCACTGGCGATTAGCGCGAAGACCTGTGCGGATGATATAGGGGCAGCGACCAGGACCCCCAGAAGCCCCACGCCCGGCATACCAGTCAAGAAGCTACTGGGAAGTGGGGGTCTCGCGCTGACGCTGCTGCTGCTGCTGCTGCTGGCCCTGACCACCACTGCCACCACCGCTCCCTCCTCCCCCACCGCCGCTTCTGCCCCCTCCACCACCCCCAGTGCCTCCGCCGCCCCGCTGCTGCCCCCTCCACCGCCCCCAGTGCCTCCGCTGCCCCCACCACCACCTCCACCACCTCCACCCCCACGACCACCCCCACCACCTCCACCTCCCCCGGTGCCTGCACCACTGCCACCTCCACCGCCACCCCCACCGCCCCTGCCACCCCTGCCGCCCCTGCCGTTGCGACGCTTCCCACTAGGAGCGAAAGCAGCTCCAACCTTCTCAGCACCAAGGTAGTCGTGAGCAGCAGCTGCGGAGGCGTAGGAGGGCGTGAGAGGGGAGGGGGAGCACCCCTCAAAGAGGGGAGAGCGAGGAGTGCCTCGAGCAGCACCGACAGCGAGGATGTTCTTCTCTACTGCGAGGAGGTCGGTTGAAAGGGCGGCATGAAAGCGAGTGTTAGTAGCGCGCAGGTGGGAGATGAGGTCCTCAGCAGTGGTGAACGAGGAAAGGTTAGGGTACAGGTAGGGTAGCATGAGTCGACCTATGGCAGCAGTGGCCGGGGAGGAGTAGCGCGCAACTACAGCATCGTACAGTGTCTTAGCAGTTTTGTGCTGGCTGAAATGCGCGCGCTCAGTAATCGGCAGATGGTTCCTAATCGCTAGGCGTGCAGCAGCATCGCGAGTCTGCCACCGTGAGCGTTCGAGAGCAGGAGCATCGGTAGCAGGAGCAACGGCAGTGCCAGACACGTAATCGAACAGTGAAACACCTTCTTTGGCATCAGTCAGAAGGAACAGTTGCAAGTCGTCGAGCCATACAGCGAACTCTATGGGGCGACCGTCAGGCTCGAACGCGAGAACATTAGGCGTCGTCATACTGGCAGCAGGCTAAGGCAGCAGGCAGGAGGCAGCAGACAGGAGGCAGTAGACAGCACGCCACAGGCAAAGGCAGTGACAGTAGGCAGTAGACAGGTTGCAGTAGGCAGTAGACCGCAGGCTAAGGCTAAGGCAGAGACAGTAGGCAGTAGGCAGCACAGGCAGTAGCTAGCCTCACCTGAGCTCTGAAGGTGGCGCACTAGGCAGCAGTAGGCCGCACGCTTTCTAAGGTAGCGAGCGTGGCAACAGCGGGTCGCGCAGGTAGGTATACAGGCAGGGCACTCGCGGCTGCAGGCTGCGTGCGGCTGAGGCCTGCGCGCGGCGGCTGGCTGCTCGTGGCGACAAGTTGCGCGCGGCCCCTAGTTGCGCATCGCGACGGGCTGCGCGCGGCTCTTGGCTACGCGTGGCGACGGGCTGCGCGCGCGGCTGCGGGCCGCGTGCGGCTAGAGGCTGCGCGAGCGTGGCCTAAGTGGGCTGCTCGCGGGTTGCGTAGGTGACGCGCAGGCGGGGCCTACACGGGCTTCGCGGGTGGGGCATAAACGGGCCGCGCGGGCGGCTTAAGAGGCGCGCGCGGGAAAAAAAAAAGGGCCGCGCGCGAACCGCCGAGGCGCGCGCGAGCAGTAGGCTAGGAACGTGAGGTAACAAGAGAAACGGTGGGCCCTAACCTAGGTCCTAAGGACCTATGCTCTATACCATGTTAGAAGCTAAGGCAAGGATGATGGATTAGGTGAAGGTTTGGGTACAAGACTAGGTTATCGAGAAAGTTTCTGTACCCCCTAGTGCTAACCCCCATACAGTCTAGATAACCTAAACATATATGCATATATAATTTGACAAAGCGCAGCAGCGCGCGCCGCCCCTCCTCCCTGCTGCGGCTTCTGGCATTGGGGGGGAGGGATAAAGGGGGTATGAGAGGGTGGCAGCGCCAGCCGCCTCCTCCTCCTATTTGCTCATCCTTCCGCTGCCGCTGGGGGTGGGGGTGGGGTGAGAGGGTGGCAGGCGTGAAGTTTCAACACCAGCTGCCCTCCTCCTCTCTTTGTCAACGGGAGTTGTGTTTGGCCCCGTCCTGGCTTGGGCGGAGCCGATCGTGGGTGCCACGAAATCGCAGTGGTCCGTGGGCACCACGAAATCGCAGTGGTCCGTGGGCGCCACAAAATCGCTGTGGCCCGTGGGCGCCACGAAATCGTAGTGGTCCGTGGCCACCACGAAATCGCAGTGGTCCGTGGGCGCCACGAAATCGCAGTGGTCCGTGGGCGCCACGAAATCGCAGTGGTCCGTGGGCACCACGAAATCGCAGTGGCCCGTGGGCGCCACGAAACCGCGGAGGACCACGGTGGCCGAGAAACCGCGGGAGGACCGCGAAATACCCGGTCAACCAGGATACCCGGGCGACATGCGGGAAAGTCGCCGGGGATGTTGTCTGCGAGGTCGACCTCGGGGGTGGTATCTCGAGGTCGACGTGGCTGGTGGGCGCCGTCACGGGTGAAGTGTCTGCGCTGGGCATGTGACGGGGAGTTGGGCGCCAACCAGCTGCACGCACCTGCGAAGCTGGTGCACCGTTGTCCCGCGGATGCGACGCTGTGCAGCCGACATACTGCAGCGTTGGCACACCGCGGACTTGCAACGTTGGCAAGCCGCGACTCTGCTCTGCTGGAGTGCGGTCGACCAAGTCGCGCTGGCACGCGGTCGACCGTGCTGCGCTGGCAGTGGGCTAGCAGCCTTGCTAGGTCTGATGTAGTCAGAGTTGCCAATGTTGATGCAATCATTCTGAACTTTTGTTGTCATGTTTTCATAGTGAAACTCTTGCCGATTTTCCCCGTGAACTAGCAAGCAGTGTTAGCACTTGGAAACGACTAAGGAACGAACGAACGCTACGATCACACTTGCCCCGTGCCTAGCCCGCAGTCTAGCTCCCGTTGCCCTAGTTATCTCCGCACTCTCTCCCCTCTCTTTCATTTCTCCTTTGTTTGTCTGTCCCCTGTCGTGTTCCTGAGCTACTGAGGAACTGCGGTTCCTGCTTGCTGCCACCGTGGCACTTGCTGCTGTCGCTTTTACCAGGAATGAGCACCTCCAGCCCTGCCTGTTGCAAGCGCGGCTTGTGGTGCCGCTGGACCACTGCCGCCTTGCTGCCTGTTGCAGCTGTCGCACCTGTCACTACAGCACCCGTCTCCACCACACCTCCCACCGCTGCTTCTGCCATCACCAAGCATCTGCCGCTCTTGCATCTGCTGTCATAATGTGATATTTGTCTAGTCTGTAGTGGGGTACTCTATAGTGAGTACAGCCGGGTTAGGGTTTGCTATTTGTATCCCAACTGCCTGCTAGTGAAATCCCTCTTCCTTTCATTCCTGTTTTACCTAGCTACTTTGTCATCTGCCACCATGGCACCTGCTTCCGCTTCGCACTCTCCCTGGTGCACCCCTTCAAAAAGTGATAACTACATTTCTATCTGCAAACAGTTATGGGGGCGTGCCAAAATATTATATCTATTCTATATAAACGCTTGTCGAAAGATGGTAGTGCAGAATTCTTGTTCTATGTTTGGTGATGCACCTCTCTTTTCTTGTTCATACGTTTCCAACCTTCTATACTGAAACCTCTCTTGGGCAAACTCCCTTTCGTGCCTCGCGCTACTCTCGACATGCTCCTAGGCTAGGGTTTCTCGTATTACAGGTAACTCTTATTTCAACAGAGGGTGGGCTATCTGCGGATGCCCTAAAATAGGGTGGGCTTAGAATCGGAAACCGTATATAATCATACTAATACGATTATACAAGCAGAAGTGGTATGGGGGTACATCCGCGGGATGGCGGTACGACAAAGATGGAAGTATGGGTATCTCAAACAGTGAACGCAACTGAATGGTTGGAATAGAAACGAATGGGGTACAAATAAGCAACCCTAGAAGCTGTACCCCCTAGAGTGCAACTCACTACAGCCTATCATATCAATGTGCAACATTTGACACACCCCCATAGGCTAAGTGAGGGGCATCAAAGCAAGCAAGGTGAACAAACGGTCACAAGACCAGTCAAAGCAAGAACCAAGGCAAGCTTAGGGTGGATCTCAAGGACACCACACAAATTCCGAGCGCAAGCAAGCGGCCACAAGGCCAGTTCAAGAGTTCACTAGGATGTAAATACAAAGCACAACAAGCAGAGCAAGCAACAGGACTACAGCAACCGAGGGCCTACCTCAACAAGCCCCAACTACACACAGAACCTGTGGTGGTCACCAAGCGCCAATGCCTTGGTGAAGACGTCTGTAGTGTTGGTCTCTGAGGCCACAAAGTCCAAGCGTGCCTGACCGCGTCGCTGCAGCTGTCAATATGCTTCACTCTGCTCTCCAGTCGAGGCTCTCGACACAGGAGGATCATGGCCTTGTTGTCAGCGTACAAGGTCGGTGCAGAGCGAGGCCGCTCACCAAGGTCTGCGAGCAAGAAGGTCAACCAGCGAAGCTTCTGAGCCGCCATGGCACCCGCGTAGATCTCTGCCTCTGCACTGGAAGTAGCCACAGACGACGTCCGTGTAGACCTCCACGACACAGCACCAGCTCCCAGACTGAAGCAGTAACCCTGAGTCGAGCGCTGAGTCTCCACGTCGTCAGCGTAGGAAGAGTCACAGTGACCAGTCAACGCCACTGGCTGAGTCCCTCCAAGCACAAGCCCCATGCCTGATGTAGTCGCCAGGTACTTCGCCACCCTCACAGCAGCTGTCCAGTGGACAGGGCGGTGTCTCCCAGTCGCAACAAAGCGAGAAAGGATGCTGAGGGGAAAGGCGAGGTCCGGTCGAGTACAAGTCATCAGGTACATGAGGCAGCCTACTAGCTCTGCGTAGGGTCCACTGGACTCAAAGGGCTCGTCAGGAAAGGGGCCCGTGAGTCTGTGGTCAACAGCAAGAGGAGTGGGCTGTGTGGTGGAGAACTGGAAGTCGAACCGCCGAAGGACCTGCTGCACCATGTGTGACTGCGTCAGTGTGATGGTGCGAGCGGCTCTGTCCTGGGTGATCTGCAAGCCAAGGTAACGCTGCAGCTCACCCAGGTCAGTGCACTTGTGTCTCTTCTGCAGTTCGGACTTCACTTGAGCCAAGGCTGCCCTATCTTCTGTAGCAAACACCAAGTCGTCGACGTAGACAAGGATAAAGAAAGGAGTAGAACCCACTCGAACAAACAGCGACGGGTCGGCGGAGGACGGGCTGAACCCAAGGTCACGAAGCGTGGAGCGAAGAGTGTCGTGCCACTCACGGGGCGACTGGCGGAGACCGTAGACTGGTCGCCTCAGGCTCCTCTGGGTCCCAGGTGGGAAGGTGTCAGTGAAGCCAGGAGGACGGCGCAGCCAGATCTCCTCGTGCAGTCGGCCCTGGAGGAACGCAGTGGAGAAGTCGAGGGAGTGCAGCTCGTAGTCTCGCTGCGCTGCTATGTGGAGTAACACCCGAAGAGTAGTCATCTTCGGGGTCGGGGCGAAGGTCTGGAAGAAGTCAACTCCCTCACGCTGACTGAAGCCCCTAGCCACGTAGCGCGCCTTGAACACCGGCGGTGCTCCAGGCGGCCGCTTCACCTTGAAGAGCCACATGCCATCGACTACGTTCGCCCTGGGAGGGGGAACTGCATCGACGTAGGTGCCTGTGGATCTCCAAGACGCCAACGCTGGGTCCATAGCCGCTTTCCACTGAGAGGCCCACGCCCCTGACACTGCCTTGTGGTAAGTGCGAGGAGTCGGTATGTCAAGGGTGTCGGGGTCTCCCTCAGGGGAGAGCAGCATGGCACACACAGAGGGAGAAGCGGCTGCCGAGTACTCCAGCTCAGACTCTCTGTCCTCTAGGACGTCACAGCCAAGGGCAAACCCACCCCCGACGGACAGAGGACGGTAGGGAGGAGCTGGCACCACACGGGTGGCGTAGTCAAGGTGGCTGGCGGCAGCAAACTCAGCGACAGCGGCAGTGAGAGCGAAGGCAGACGACGGATTGAATCGAGAGTCGGTGACAAGAGTGGCGAGGACACGTGCGGTAACAGGACGAACAGCGCGGTAGTAGTCAGAGATAGGAGTGGGGGGGGTTGTGACAGAGGACGGAGGAGGAGACGGGAGAACGGACACAGGAGAAGGAGAACGACGACGAGACGAACAAAGGAGGGCATTGTGGAGGTCAGTAACAGGGGACAAGTGACGAGCACGCGGAGGACAACGGGTGATCAAGTCGCGACGGACAGAAGGAGGAGGAGACTGAGGAGGAGGAGAAGACCAGACCGCTGGACGGTCGTCAGGATGAGGAAACGGAGGAACAAACACAGGAGGAGACGGAGAGCGGACAGAAGGAGAGGAGGAAAGGCCAAGGGCCCGCAGGCCACTCACAGGTGGGAACAACTGCCGCTCCAGAGGAAGCTGCGGGGGCGGCTGCGGCTGCCGCTGCTGGGGCTGCGGCAGCGGCTGCGGCTGCTGCTGCTGCTGTGGCTGCTGCTACTGCTACTGCTGCTCCTGCTGCTACTCCAAAAGGTCCAGCACCCACAGCTCCTGCCGCTCCCTCTCCAACCGCTCCTGCTCCTCACGCTCACGCCGACGGGCAGCCTGGAGACGCGTGTCGTGGCGGTGGGGAGGCGGAGTGGACTCCGCAGAACCAGGGTCTCCAGCTCCAGTCTCCTCAGACACAGCACCCCCAGAACCAGCACAGCCAGTGCCAGGACCTCCAACTCCAGCACCCCCAGAACTAGCACCGCCAGTGCCAGCACCTCCAACTCCAGCACCCCCAGAACCAGCGCCACCTGCGCCAGCACCCCCAGCTCCAGCACCCCCAGAGCTAGCGCCACCTGCGCCAGCACCTCCAGCTCCAGTACCCCGCGACCGAGCACCCCCAACGGCTGCACCTCCAGCTCCAACACCAACAGAGTCCACAGTAACCTGTCGCGGAAGTGCCGAAGGCTGCTGAGGGGACTGTGAGGAGGACTGCGGGGAGGGAGACGCTACTTGACGCGCGACCGAGGGTAGAGGGGTAGCATGGGACACACCAAATGGGGCAGGACCAGGGGGGGGCGGGGGTACCGGAGGAGCAGGAGCAGGAGGAGGAGAGGGTGCGAGGAAAAGAGGGGGAGGGGGTACCCAGGGCTCTGGTTATCAGGGTGAATCACCCTTACAACCCTTACTATAAGGCTTGGTTGTCTTCATTTGCCTTATTTTTCAGAGTAGTTTGTTGCTGGACCCTTTTTTGAAAAAGCTATGTTTCAGAATAGGCTGATATTTCAAAGTGGTCTGTGTAACCGGACTGACGTGAAAGACCCGAAACGAATTGGACCTTGACAAATTTCGGAAGGGGGGGGGGGGGGGGGGGGGGGGGGGGGGGGGGGGGGGTGGGGGCACATCAACAGTCGGCGAAAATCTTGCCGCAATTAGCGGCTAACTTTCACAATCACGACTGTGCGGGTCGCCTTGACGGCCCGGACTGCCAGGACACGGCGCAGCCGTGCAGAGTGGCAGTACTGGAATCACGTCCCATCACATCCCACCCACCTTCTGCATAGCACAGCACAACGCGGCGCGCGCACGCACTCCCCTCCACACAGAACCTTCCAGATTCCCGCTTCCATCACACACCCTCCCTGGACACCCCATCGAAAAGCTCTCTCTCATCCCACAGCAACGCTCTGCAGACAAGCAGAGTCTTTTCTACAAGCTCAGCCACTATCTCACCACCACACAGCTCCCGTCTGAGTGGCTTGCTAGCTAGCCACATCCCGTTTTCCATTCCATGGCTGCTGACGTTCTTTGTCACGATGACGACGAAGCTGGCAAGCCTTGTTCCGACTCTCCCCCGAGAACAGGGTTCAGCTTTCTGAGGCCTTTTGTGGTTCCCGTTACCGAGTCTGTCCAGACGCGGGCTGATCCGCCCTCCCTACCCACTACTGGTTCGAATGCTACGACCCCAGAACCTGCCGCTGTCGGCCCATCCCAAGAACCCACGGAGCCTGGACGGGAGTCGAGTGGCACAAAGCGCAAACCAGGCGCCAGTACCGTGCCACAGAAATGGCGTCAGCGGAAGCTCAGCTTTACACGGGAGCCCAGTCTAGGCGACGAGGTGGCTGACAACGACGGAGACAACGAAGAGGAGGAAGATATATCGACCTCAGAGAAAGATCCTGAGCTCGCTTTTACCAATGCACACCGCCGCTTCACAAACTCCTGGCAAGGATTATTCCCGTGGCTTGTGTTGTCTCGCGCTGACGATGGGTTTCCTATTTTACAATGCAGCACTTGCATTGAGTTTGGCGCCGAGAATGCGAATACGGCATACGGCAAGGGCGGTGCTGGTGGACGCGACATGCAGAAGCAGAGCATTCAAACTCATCAACGGTCTACAGCACATCTTGACGCGCATGGGGCTAAGAAGGCGACGGAGAGCCGGAAGTTGCGCCAAGCGATGGTGGACGAGTACGAGGGACTCGACAAGAAGACACTTCACCTTATCTCGGCTTTAAAAACGGTGGTTTTCACGTGCCAATCCGAGGCACCAATCTCTTCCTACATCGGTTTATCAAAATAGGTAGTTAAGTTTAGAACCATGGCAGCTAGGAGGTGGAGAGTCGAGAGAGTTTTGCAAGCCAAAAAAAAGAGAAGTTTCAGTATAGGGAGAGTAGTACAAATAGGCAAGAAAGAAAGAAAGGTGCACCACCAAACAGAAACTTCTATGACTACAGTATTCTACACTACAGGCAGTTACAAAACAATATATATAGTTATATATTATTCTGACACACCCCCATAAGTGCCTGTAGGGAAGAAAGTGCAGTCAACGCCCCCATAATGGGGTACACCATACAGGTGCAGCAGAAGAAACAGTAGCAGGCAAAAGCAGTGGTAACCGGTGCAAAAGTGGCAGAAACAGCTGTAGCCAACCCTCAGCCTAAGAAGAAGCAGTAACAGGTGTAGGGGCGGCAGGTCGCCTGAGGAGCAGGCTCTGTGGCTGCAACGTGCAGCAGGACAGCAGCGGCTCGACGGCAGCACCTGCAGGCCCCAACAGCAGACAGGAGAAACAAGGACAGGTGAGGCAGGGGCGGCAGCAGGAGGTGCCACGGTAGCAGCGGGTGGCAGCTGCAGATGCTTCTCTGTTTTCCCGCCACCCTCTCTTACCCTCCCCCCAACAGCAGCACGAGCGGCAGTGAGAGAGAGAGGAGGGGCGGCTGCTGGCTCTGCAGAATCTCTCTCGCCATCCTCACACACTCCCCCCGTTTCCCCTCACCCTCCCCCCCCCCCCCACGGCGGAATCCACGGAAGGGAGGGGGGGGGGCGTGGGCTGTCGATGGCGCTGGCGTCCGCGCTGGCGCTGGCGACCGCCGTTGGGACTGGGCGCTGGCGTCGGCGCTGGCGCTGGCCTCCGCCGTTGGCGCTGGCGCTGACGTACGCCGTCGGCGCTGGCGCTGTCGTCGGCTCTGGCGCTGGCGCTGGCGTCGGCGTCGGCGCTGGTCGCTGGCGCTGGGCGCTGGCGCTCGCGCTCGCGCTCCCGCTGGTGACTGTCGCTGGCGCAGTCGCGAACGCGCTGGCGGGTCGCTGGCGCTCGCCATGATGTCCGCCGCGATCGTCGCCCTGAGCGCCGCGAAGAGGCAGGCGAATAGAAGGCGACGGGGGGCAGCGCGACGCGTTTAGCATAAGCTCCGGAAACAGCAGCAGATTTCGCGCAAGCAGCATAGCGGGCCGCCATGGCAGAAGGCGGAGTTAGTGGGCCCATGTAGAATAGGTCCTAGAAAAGACCACGCTCTGATACCATATCAAAATAGGTAGTTAAGTTTAGAACCATGGCACCTAGGAGGTGGAGAGTCGAGAGGGTTTTGCAAGCCAAAAAAAAGAGAAGTTTCAGTATAGGGAGAGTAGTACAAATAGGCAAGAAAGAAAGAAAGGTGCACCACCAAACAGAAACTTCTATGACTACAGTATTCTACACTACAGGCAGTTACAAAACAATATATATAGTTATATATTATTCTGACACGGTTTCATCAAGTTCATGCTGGAGATGGCCCGAACCTCCCGATTGATCAGCGCGGAAGCTACTACTCAGAGTGAGAATCTCGAAGTCATGTTTTGACAAAGTTATGTTTCCTGATACCCGTGTGCGTTCTGACATATGCACCGTAAACATGCAGGTATGGCTTCGCCGAGTTGGTCGAAGCCGCGTCCAAGTATTTATGTCAAGAGAAACTGCAGCACATCGGCCAGAGTCCCTACATCGGCATCGCTCTGGATGAGATCACCAATAGGGTGCGCGGGAAGCACCTTATCGTGTACGTCACGTACTTGAAATGCGAGCAGGTGGTGACGGGGTTTCTTGCCCTGCTGATGGTCGACAAGGCAGATGCTGCAAGTCTCCAAGACGTGCTGCTTACGCATCTGCACGCGATCGGCCTCGACTTCTCGAAAATCGTCGGGATAAGCACTGACGGTGCTTCGGTCATGACCGGGGAGCACGCTGGCCTTGTGGCTCGTCTCCGCGCGAAGAACCCCTACCTTGTCTCATGTCACTGCATCACCCATCCGTAGGAAAATGCGGATGTAAAATGAATGTAATGTGAAATGTTTAATGCATCAATTAACTCCCTTACTACCGACCTGGCTAACATAAATGCTTTTCTTTCGCAGAGAGGCGCTCGCCGCCAAAGATGCTGCGACCAAGCTGACGGACTTGGAAATCGTTGACAAGGGAGTTCGGGCGGTGGCGACGATGCTGTCGCAGAGCTCCAATCACCACAGGCGTTTCCGCCAACTACAAGAAGTTGTCTGCGAGACGAACCTCGAGCTGCAGGGCATTCATGACGTGCGTTGGTTATCACGGGGAGAGGCGGTAAAGAGGTTCGCGAAGGTGCTTCCGGCGACTGTGTTCTTGCTGCACGAGAAGGATAAAAAGATGTACGAGACCTGCACGTCTTTCAAATTCCACTTTCTCGTCTACTTCCTTGCAGATTTGCTGGCGATCCTGAACGGTTTGAACGCCAAATTCTAGAAGCTTCAGTTAATGTTTTCATTTTGCAGGCGATATCTGTTCAGTCACAACCCAACGACTAACATTGTCTTGTGTCTCTAAACCTGGCAGGGGGACATTACAGTCGTCGCAA
Organism: Closterium sp. NIES-65; assembly: GCA_948144175.1. NCBI lineage: Eukaryota > Viridiplantae > Streptophyta > Zygnematophyceae > Desmidiales > Closteriaceae > Closterium > Closterium sp. NIES-65. The sequence continues at coordinate 4,424,909 of CANXME010002591.1, forward strand.
GTGAAGTTTCCCTTGCGTGTCGCACAATCGAAGTCCGTTACCTAGACTGCGAGGATTCAATTGGCAACGGACAACCCCCCCTGCTAAACGAGTTCCTGAAGAAGCACGCAGATCCGCAGCATCGGGAGGTAAAGGTGCAGGGTGCGGACCTGAATGGTGATCCGGCTGAACACGTGTTCGTGCTGCACGAGCGCCCTATCAAAGGTCAGAAAACTGGCCACGACTACTACTCGTGCCAGAAGCTCTGCCAGGACTACGCACGAGAGGTGAAGGGACGCGTGGAGTACCGGCTGGAGGATCTGGAACATTTGAACGGCGCCAAGATCTTCCGTCCAACCATGTATCCGGATGACAAGAGTCAGCGCATGCGCAAGTGTCGAGAGTGGCTGGGCCAGCTCGACAATATGTTTCGCCACGCGCTTCCAGGTACAGTTGTATGATTTTGTGTTGTTAGTGTCCATTCAAACCCCAAAATTTGTCGCAATCATTTACATAATCATTTCTGTGTTCGCACCCTCCAACAGGTGTGCAGTTCAAGGAGTGCGAGAGGGAGCTGGTACTGTCCTGCACACCATGGAAAACAACTACGGGGCGTTGAACTTCTACAAATCGCTGACCCTGATGCTGGAGTCAACGGATTATGGCGGTGCATACCCGAACATGGTCCGTTCGTGGCAGGCGGTGGCAGTGCTCCCGTTGAGCACTGTTGGGTGCGAGCGCGGTTTCAGCCGATAAAACCGCATCAAGACTAGTACACATACCAGTTTATCAGATGCACGATTGGGAGATCTGATGACGTGTGCGCTTCTCCCATCTGCAGATGTGAACTGGACGAACGTTGCGACACTCTTTCATGCTCTCAAGAAGCGTCGCCCAGCTGGAGATTTTGTTAATGATGTAATGTAGGCATGTATGGTAGGTAGTTGTTGTAGGGTTAGGTTAGGTTTCGTGCGTAGATAGAAAGTAACAACCTAACAATGTTGTTTAGTACTTGTAGTTTTAGAAGGAAAAAATTGTTTCTTACCATCACACTTATAAGGAAAAGTAAACTAGCTTTCAACCCTTACCACAAAAAGTGCATTCTGTGGCACACACTGACAGAATAAGTAGTTGAGAGACAGTGGCCTTACATGGAAGAGTACCCAGAATCCTAACCAGAGCCCTGGGGGTACCGGGAGACCTCGACAGGGGTACCGGGTGTAGTAGGACACGGACTTGTCAAACCGGACGTCATGGGAGTCTAGGAACTGGTGGAGGGGAGGGTGGTAAAAGGACCAGTCGGCAGAGTCCACTGGGAAACCAAGGAAGACACAGGGGACGGCGCGTGCCGAGAGCTTGTTCGCGGAGGTGTCGCGAACAAGCGCAAGGCAGCCTCAGACTCGAAAGGTCGACCCGACACTAGGGGAACCAGTCCAAAGACTGGTCGGTGAAGCCTCGGGCCGCGAGACACGCGGCTTGAGGTTCAGCTGGTGTGCGGCGTAGCGAACCGCGTGGGGCCACAGAAAATGGGGCGCACGGGCATGGATCATGGACGTGCGGGCGATGTCCATGACCAAGCCTATGCGGCGCTCAGCAACCCCATTCTGCTGTGGGGACTCAGGCAGCGTCCAGGACTGGGTGATGCCCTGTTCGCTGCAGAATTTGCCGAGAATGCCGGAGCGAAACTCGCCCCCACGGTCGGAGTGGAAACAACTGACTCGACGACCACGAGTGCCCTCAGTGGCTGGAAGCCACCTGATCAGCGTAGCAGTCATCTCAGACTTCTTCGCAAGAGGGAACACTGTGGTGTACCTGGAGAAGTCGTCGACGACCACCAGAAAGTAACGCTCCCTCCCAAACCCCTGCGTCCAAGTGGAGAGTCTCGAAGGGAGCGGTGGCCGGACGAAGGGAGGAGGAGTGGGGAGTGGCGAGTAAGCGACCAGCGACGCAAGGAGAGCAAGGAGGGGCAAGCGAGAGAGGGAGCGACGGGAAGGTGCGTGGGAGACCTGTGACTAGTCCGTGACTGAGCTTGCCACGAAGGCGAGGGATCGACGGGTGGCCAAGACGGATGGTGCCACAGGACGGTGCGGTGGGCGAGAGAGTGACAGGAGCAAGACGCGGCGACTGGACTGGACACAGCGACAAGACTGGAGCGTGGGCGATGGGCTAGGCGCGGAGGGCGAGGGGCAGGGCATAGGGGCGCCGCGACGAGCTGGGGCAGCGCCTACGGGCTACGCGCTGGCTAGGGGCAGGGCGCACGGGCGCCGCGACGGGCTGGGGCAGGGCCTACAGGCGTCGCGACGGGCTGGGGCAGGGCCTACGGGCGTCGCGACGGGCTGGGGCAGGGCCTACGGGCGTCGTGACGGGCTGGGGCAGGGCCTACGGGCGCCGCGACAGGCTGAGGCTGGGCGCGTTAAGGGGGGCGGGCTGAGGGCCACGCTAAGGGGCGCGGGCTAGGAGCGCGACTGCGCAACAACCTCGGAGGGCGCGGATGGTGCGGAGGGCACTAGGCGCGATGGAGGGCGCGAAGGGTGCTAGGCGCACGGAGGGCTAGGCTAGGAACGTATCTACTCGTGATACCATCTCAAACAGTGAACGCAACAGAATGGTTGGAATAGAAACGAATGGGGTACAAATTGATGAGAAACGAAGTACGGCCGTGGCCGCGCAGCGCCTCCAGAAACAGCAGGGACAGCACCAGGACCCCCAGCAGGAGCACCAGCACCAGCAGCACCTCCAGCTCCAGCAGCGCCAACTCCAGCACCCTCAGAAGCACCAGCTCCAGCAGGACCTCCAGCACCAGCACCCCCAGCAGCTCCAGTACCCCCAGCAGCACCTGCAGCAGGACCAATCCCAGTAGCCCCAGCAGCACCCCCAGTCCCAGCAGCTCCAGTACCGCCAGTACGAGCACCTCCAGGACCAGTGGCTCCAGCACCTCCAGCGCCGGCTGCAGGGTCAACAGCAACAGCAGCACCTCCAGCTCCAGCAGCACGACTCCAGCGCCTGGCAAACTCGCGCAGCTCCTATGGAGAGAGTAGCTCCCGCCGAGACGAAGTACCCGAAGCACCCCCAGGCTCAGCACCCCCAGGCTCCGCACCCTCAGGCTCCGCACCCCCAGGCTCAGCACCCCAAGGCTCCGCACCCCAGGCCCAGTACCCCCAGGCTCAGCACCCCCAGACTCAGCACCCCCTGACTCAGCACCCGCCGGCTCAGCACCCCGAGCAGCACCAGAGTCAACAGCTACCTCGACAGGCTTGACAGCGTCTACCAGGGACACACCTGACGAGGCAGGACCCAGAGGGGGGAGAGGGTCTACCGGGGGGGGACCTGGGACAAGGAAGTGCGGCGGCGGGGGGAGGGGCGCAGTGCGGTAGGGGAAGAGACGGTAGTAGGGAACCGACTCGTCAAAGGTGACGTCCTGGGAGGACAGAACACGGCGAGAGGTGGGGTGGTAAAACTGCCAACCAGGCGCTTCAGGGGGGAAGCCAAGGAAGACGCAGGGAACAGCACGGGGGGTCATCTTGTCCGCAGATCCCCAGAGGTGGGGTGGTAAAACTGCCAACCAGGCGCGTCAGGGGGGAAGCCAAGGAAGTCGCGGACAAACGCCCGAGATCCCCAGACACGAAACGCAGACGCATCGCCAACCTTCCCCGTCCACCGCAAGGTGGGGGAGGTCTTCGACAAGGAGACTCGGGGCTGAAGGTTGATCTGATGCGCCGCGTACTGAACCGCGAACAGCCACAGAAAATGGGGAGCAGCCGCATGGATCATGGACGTACGAGCGACGTCCATGACCATGCCAATGCGGCGCTCAGCAATCCCATTTTGCTGTGGAGAGGCCGGAAGCGTGTACGTCTGACAGATGCCCTGTGCATGGCAGAAAGCTCCCAGAAGGCCGGAGGAAAACTCCCCGCCTCTGTCAGAGTGCAGACGCAGAACAGGAAAGTCCGAGCCGAAACTCCTCCTGAGATGGAGACGAGCTGCGCGGATCCAGTCGATCAACACCCCAGTGATGTCACCCTTGCTGCGCAAGGGGATCACCGTGGTGTAACGCGAGTAGTCGTCAACCACCAACAGGAAGTAACGCTCGTGACCCTCGCCACGGACGCGGGCGGGGCCCCACACGTCAATATGAAGAGTCTGCAGCGGAGCCTCTATTGGAGGAAACTCAGAGGAGTGAGGAGCGGCGCGCTGCCACCGCTCAACGCAGGGAACGCAGGTAGGGGCAGGCCCCGGAGGAAGGGGAGGGAGGGACCGGGGGAGACCAGAGACAAGGTAACGGGAGGCCATGCCTCGGAGACGACGCAAGGAGGGGTGACCAAGGCGGTGGTGCCAGAGGAGAGTCTGGTGGGACAGGAGACGACACGAGCAGGGAGCAGACTCAGGACCAGACCTGGACGCTGCAGCAAGGACCTGACCCGACGCAGCTACCTGACCAGACTCAGCAGCCTGAGAAGGCCCAGTGGTCAGTGTGTACAGGCTCGACCTCGGCTGACGGGTAAACGTGGCCAGGTGGCGGTCCGTCCGAGCACACGTACAGTGGGTCACCCGCTGACTCGCAGGAGTGAACTGGTCAACCCCCCCATCCTGTAGATCAGCTCCACTCACCAAGTTCGTGGAGAACGAGGGGAGGTAGAGACCTGACAGGATACCAGAGGGGGCAGCCGGACACGGTAAGACAGTGGAGAAGTGGGCAAGGACAGGACCCCCAGAGGGGTCCGCCAGGGAGACCGCAACTGGCTGACGAAGCGGCGTAAGTGTGGTGCGGTTTCGGAAGAAGGAGCGGGAAGCACCCGAGTCAAGAGTGAAGGTGTGTACGGCCTGAGCCGACGTGGTACCTGAGAGAGCAGACTCACCAGCACCTGAGGCAGCAGACGCACTAGCACCTAGAGCAGCAGCCTCACCAGCACCTGGGGCAGCAGACGCACTAGCACCTAGAGCAGCAGCCTCACCAGCACCTAGAGCAGCAGCCTCAATGCCGGGTCAGGCGGAACACACTGGTAACAGTCACCCTCATCACTAGTAGAGACAGCATACATGGCAGCAAGAATAGCATCATAATCCAGATCAAAGATAGCAAGCCCCGACCTAAGCAGCTCACCCCAGCGGGGGATCTCCGTGGCGTCAGGGAACTGGAGACGCCAAGCGTCCGTCAGGCGGCCGAAGCAGCGCTGGGTGGTGTGCGGGCCACCGCACGGCTCACCAGTGGGGTCGCCGGTACGCAGGACGTAGGCACAAGGACCAGCACCCCCGCCCCGCTGACGCGCAGCGTACCACTCACGAAGCTGCTGGGAGGGCGGGGTCTCACGAGTGCGCTGCTGCTGCTGGCGCTGACCACCACCGAAGCCGCCACCTTGCGTAGAGCCACCTCGACCAGCTCCACCTCCACCGCCGCCACCTCCGCCACCGCCGCCACCGCCACCTCCTCCGCTCCCACCGCTACCGCCGCCGCCGCCGCCTCCGCCTCCACCGCCGCCACCGAAGCCCCCACCCCCGCCACCACTCCCGCCGCCACCCCCACTCCCTCCGCCGCCTCCACCGCCACCTCCACCACCCCCGCCAGCCCCTCCAGCACCCTTGCCCCACTTGCCCTTGCCGGTGCGGCGTCTCCCACTAGGAGCAGACGCAGCGTCGACCAACTCGGTGCCAACGAAGTCGACGGCAGGAGCAGAGGCAACAGAGGGCAGAAGGGGGGAGGGGGAGCACCCCTCAAAGAAGGGGGCACGAAGGTCACCACGAGAGGCTCCTACAGCGACTATACTCTTCTCAGGTTCTAGGAGGCGCTCCTCGAGGAGGTCAATGGTGAGTGTGGTGGGGCAAACAGAGAGGAAGTGGTCCCTGACTGAACGAAGGGAGTCAGGGAGCCGGGTGACTATGTAGTAGAGGGTGATGTACATGGGGGGGGTGGGGGTTCTTGGCGCAGAACTCAGCAGGAAGCGCAGCGCGGTAGCGGGTGTCACTAGTGCGAAGGTGCGTAATGAGGTCAGCGACTGTGGGAAAGGCGGCTAGGTCAGGGGAGAGGTATGGCAGCATGAGGCGGCTAAGAGCAGCAGTGGCAGGGGAAGAGTAGCGTGCAAAGACAGCGTCGTACAAGGTCTTAGCTCTATTGTACTGACTAAAGTGTGCGCGCTCAGTGGACGGCAAGTGACTACGCACAGCAAGACGGGCAGCAGCATCGCGTGTGGCCCACTGTGAGCGAACAGTGCTGTCAGCATCGGCAGCAGGGGCAGGAGAGGCGCTAGACGTGAGATCGAACAGTGAGAGACCGTCTTTCCTATCGCACTGTAGGAAGAGCTGCAGTTCATCGACCCAGACCTCAAAGTTAACAGCCCGACCCTCAGCATCAAAGACAAGGACGCTAGGGGTAGCCATGATAGTAGTGGCAGCAGTAGCAGCAGTGGCAGTAGGAGCAGTAGTGGCAGCAGTGACAGCGCAGTGCGGCGACGCTCTTACCAGGGCAGAGAGCCGCAAGTGGTGGGGCAGGGCCGAGGCGCACCGGCAGGGTCGGGCCGAGGCGCGCAGGTAGGGCCGAGGCGGACCGGCGGGTGCAGTCAGCGGCGGCGGGAGCTGCGGCCCCGAGGGAGGTGGCGGCGGCTGCTGCTGGTGACGGCTGCGGCAGCTGCGGCTTCCGCTGCAGGGACAGCGGCGGCTGCTGCTGCAGGGACGGCGGCGGCCGTTGCTGTAGGGACTGCGGTGGCTGCTGCTGCAGGGGCGGTGACGGCGGGCCGCGAAGGGCGGCGACAGGGCCGCGAGAGGTTGCGAAGGGCGGCGAGAGGGGGGCCGCGGAGGGCGGCGACGGGCCGTGAAGGGCGGCGCGAGGGGCCGCGGAGGGCGGCGACGGGCCGTGAAGGGCGGCGCAAGGGGCCGCGGAGGGCGGCGACGGGCCGTAAGGGGCCGTAAGGGCGGCGCGAGGGGCCGTAAGAGGCCGCTAAGGGCGGCGCGATGGGCCGGAAGGGGCCGTAAGGGGTCGCGCGAGGGGCCGTAAGGGCGGCGCGAGTGGCCGTAAGGGGCTGCTAAGGGCGGCGTGAGGGGCCGACAGGTGGCGCGAGGGGCCGTAAGGGGCCGTAAGGGCGGCGCGAGGGGCCGTAAGGGCGGCGCGAGGGGCCGTAAGGGCAGCGCGAGGGGTCGTGAGAGGGGCCGACAGGTGGCGCGAGGGGCCGTAAGGGCGGCGCGAGGGGCCGTAAGGGCGGCGCGAAGGGCCGTGAGAGTGGCCACTAAGGGCGACGCGAAGGGGCCGTGAGGGGCCGTGAGAGGGCGCGACGGTAGGGAGGGCACACGGGGCGCGACTCGGGTATGAGCGAAGCGCGCTCCGGGCAGGAAAAAAAAAAGTGGTGGGCCCTAGGAAGCATTCCCACTAGGGAACGTGCTCGATACCATGATGAGAAACGAGGAATGATTGACTAGTGCAAGGGTTGGGTACAAGTACAAACCCTAGGAATATTGTACCCCATATGTGCTACCCCACTACAACCTACATAGGCTAAGTCATATAAGTCTGACACAAATAAGCAACCCTAGAAGCTGTACCCCCTAGAGTGCAACTCAATACAGCCTATCACATAAATGTGCAACATTTGACAGGGTACAAGATGCTAGAATCTAAGCAGAGACTGGTTGAGGTACTCATATGAGTATCCGCTTGTACGCCATGCGTCAGGAAGAACAAATCTACAAATCCATTTGGATTTTAATATAAGAACAAAAATGAACATATTATTATAAAATTGTTTTTAGTTGATGTAACATTTCATGTTTCAAATTGCAATTTTATCATTCTGTGCAAGTAGCATGATGAATGTTTATGGAGTTAGTGACGCTGATAAGTTTACATGAATGTAGTGCAGTATATGAGATGTATTAAAGAGTACGGCTGATTTGCCCAATGCCCAGCACGCAATCCAAAACCTCGATCGTTGCCCCTTGGTACAGGTTCCCGTCCAAACGTCCCCAATAAAACGAGAATGCTCAAATGAGGGGAGGATAACAATCCGACGTGGCCCTGCTTGCTCGCGACCATCCCTGTGCGCGCCACGCGTCTCCACGGCGGCACTCTGCTCGTGGCTCTGGGCTGCTCCCACCAGGTGCACATCCCTTCCTCTCTCCTGGGCTGCCCTTACCCCTCCCTCCCCTGCCTCGATCTCACTTATGTTTCTCCTCCCTCGTCCCCTCACACTCCTACCTTTGCCACTCCTACGCCTGCTTGGGTGCTCTCCCTTCACGCAGCACTGTCCATCCCATGCCCACTACGTGATCGTGTAGCGCGTCTCACTGATCTCCGCATTACCCGTGTGCTGGAGGTCGTGAGTCACCTTCGCTTAAGCGTCGAGTGAGGTCTCCATCATGGAAGTAGCTGTGGGTCGGCTTATCGCGAGGCCTGTTTTTTTCTCAGGTGATGTTTTGGAGGTGCAATCATCCTCGCGCCTCGACAGATGCGTCGCGCCCGACCCATCTGCGCGTCCCCAGCGGCGGCTCGCGCTGCAGTCGTCCGCCAACGCACCCAGCGCTGCCAGGCGGAATGCGCGCCGCAGCGCGGGTCAGGCGGGCGAGGAGGGTCGGTTCGGCGGGAGCAGGGGCAGCAGGGGGCGGTGGGTGGCGCGCAGCAGTCTGGCGGAGCACCACGGCACGGACGCGACGGCCGCGCGCACGCAGGAGCCTGACGTGGCAGGTAGCAGCGGAGCCGATGCGGCGGCGGTAGAGGAGGCGGCGGCGGCTGTGGTGGACCTGTCGGACGTGATGGAGTGGGAGCTGGACTTCTGCTCGCGCCCGCTGCTGGACGAGCGCGGCAAGCGCGTGTGGGAGCTGCTGGTGTGCGACAGCAGCCGGCGACTACAATTCGCCGAGTACTTCCCGTCCAATCGTATCAACTCCGCCACGCTCAAGGACGCGCTCTTACGAGTAATGGACGCCACGGGCGCGCCCAAGCCGCAGAAGATCCGCTTCTTTAGGTGCGCCGCTGCTGCCCGATCGGATCGGATCCGATCCTTCATTTCTACCCCGATCGTATGTTGGGCTCGGCTCGGATGTGTGCTCGTTCGATAGGACACCCGCGGCTCGGCTGCCTACCAAGTGCGGCAGACGCTGAGCATATTGCGTGACTTGTCGTAACCACGCGTGCTGCCGGTCCAAAAGCCACCACGCGTGGCTTACGCGGTTCAGTAGCGACGAACAATGCGATAGTTTCTTCCCGGTTTTTCCTCACGTTACCCTTAGCCTGCCCGTATCCCAGTCTCGCGTCATGTGCGCTCTCTCTGTATACGCCCCACTCTGTCACTTCTTCCTCCCTCGTTGCTCGCACATGGAACCGTGCAGCCACTACGTTGTGCCGCGCCGGCATGTCACCTCTTGTGCGCGCCCAGTCCGCCACAGCACCCTCATACCACCCTCCGCATCCTCGCCTCTACTTCCCCTGCCTTCCCCTGCCCTGTCGTGCTCTCTACTGCCCTCCCCTGCCCCACTCTGATCCCTGTGTGCGCGCGTGTGGGCGGGCGTGCACGGCAGGGCGCAGATGGCGACGATTATATCCAAGGCGGCCACGGACCTCGACATTCAGCCCGTGCCCAGCCAGCGGGTACGCCCCCTGCCCCTCTCTCCGCGCGTCGTGTCCGCTATGCTGTTGCTCCTCGCATTCTGATATGTCATCGCCCTGCCGTTCCTCCTCCCTGTGCTGCTTCATAGTGCCTCTCTTTATCCCCCACCCACCGGCTTCTCTGACTCTCTCCTCTCCCCCTTCACCCCCACTTCTCTTCTCACTCACCCCCCCTTTCCCACCCCCTCTCCTCCTCCCCTCCCCTTTTTCCTCCCGCGCCTTCTCCCCACGTGCCTATCGCGCGGCGCTGGCGGCAGTGCGTGACGTTGCTGCGGTGGTTGGACGAGCGCTACGACGCCGTGTACCGCGTGCAGCCCAACTTCCAAGCCAACGCGCCGCCGCTGTTGCAGCTCGAGGCGGCGGCGCCGCAGGACCTGCCGGACACGCTGCGGGGCGAGCAGTGGGCCTTCGTGCAGCTGCCGCTCTCCGGTCAGTACTCCCACGCGCTGCCCCGCTGGACTCTATATCCATCACACTGCGTTCACTAGTCGCAACGTTGCGGTCCCAAGTCGGTGCACCGCGGTCACAAGTCGGTGCACTGCGGTCACAAGTCGGTGCACTGCGGTCACAAGTCGGTGCACTGCGGTCACAAGTCGGTGCTCAAACGCCACTGCGTCCACCCGCTGTGCCCTTTACCCTTGTGTGTCATCGCTTTCCCCACGCCAACTGTTTCTCGTGCGCACCCGCGCCCTCTCCCCGTTGCCACCGTACCCCTAGCGCGGAAATGGCGGTGTTGTGGCTGGGCGGAGGGTTGTAGGCGTGTTGGTGTAGGGGGTTGGCACCTGCGGGAAATAACAGCAATCATTGTCCAGGGACGAAAGGTTTCGGGAGGCAGGTAGAGGGGGAAAAAGGGGGGCACGGGCGCGGAAGGTGCGAGTATTGCACCTTTGATGTGGTGAGAGTTGGGGGGGTGAGAATCGTTGGTGTGGTGAGATCTGCGTGGGTCATATTCAGAAGAGGGGGCGTCACATAACATTGTGAGGTGGATAGGGACGGAAGCGTGCCGCAACACCGCCTGTGCGTGTGCCTTCTTTGCGACTGTTGTGTGCGTGCGTGCTTGTGGCGTCGAGAAAATGGGGTTGAAGGACGGATAGGGAAGAGACAGGAGAGGGGAAGATGGGAAGAGAGCGAGGTAGGGGCGAGGCGCGGTTAGGTCATGAACTAGTTCGCCGTGCGCGCCACGGCCATATCGGGGTTTGTCCCAGCGCGCCCATTACTACTCGCTCTGTAGTAGTCTTAACCATCCCCTCCCACCCTCGCCCCTAACTTCTCTCTTCTTACTTCTCACCCCCTCACCCCTCGCCCCTGCCCGCTGCTCGTTCGCCGTCGCGTGCGTGCGCGGTGTTACGGCAGGCATACTGGAGGAGATGCAGCGGGTGCGTGCGGGCGACATGTTTGGCAGCGTGTTGGACCTGGCGGCCATGGGGCTCGCGTCCCTACCGCCTGACTCCATGGTGCCGGGCGTCGCCGTCGCCTCCACGCGAGCCACGCCCCTCGCAGGTCAGCGCCGCGCCGGCCCCCGCCCCCCCCTCCCCACGCCCTCTCTCATTTCCCCCCTTCCCCCCACCCTGCCTTTTCCCTTCCCCCCTTCTCCCCCCTCCGCGCCCCTCTCCCACTCCCCCCGTCACCCGCCCCTCGCCTGGCACGTTTCTGCATGCGTGCCGGGGGTCACTGCCCCCTCCCCCACTCCCTTTCCCTCCCCCACTCCCTTTCCCTCCCCCACTCCCTATCCCTCCCCCACTCCCTATCCCTCCCCCACTCCCTATCCCTCCCCCACTCCCTTTCCCTCCCCCACTCCCTTTCCCTCCCCCACTCCCTTTCCCCCCCCCCCCACTCCCTTTCCCTCCCCCATTCCCTTTCCCTTCCCCATTCCCTTTCCCTCCCCCACTCCCTTTCCTTCCCCCACTCCCTTTCCCTCCCCCACTCCCTTTCCCTCCCCCACTCCCTTTCCCTCCCCCACTCCCTTTCCCTTCCCCACTCCCTTTCCCTCCCCCACTCCCTTTCCCCCTCCCACTCCCTTATCCCCCCCCACTCCCTTACCCTCCCCCACTCCCTTACCCTCCCCCACTCCCTTACCCTCCCCCACTCCCTTACCCTCCCCCACTCCCTTACCCTCCCCACTCCCTTACCCTCCCCCACTCCCTTACCCTCCCCCACTCCCTTACCCTCCCCCACTCCCTTACCCTCCCCCACTCCCTTACCCTCCCCCACTCCCTTACCCTCCCCCACTCCCTTACCCTCCCCCACTGCTTACCCTCCCCCACTCCCTTACCCTCCCCCACTCCCTTACCCTCCCCCACTCCCTTTCGCTCAACCCCTTCCTTTTTCTCAACCCCTCCCTTTCCCTCAACCCCTCCCTTACCCTACCTCCTCTCTTTCCCTCTCCCCCTTCCTTTCCCTGTTACCTCTCCCTCCACCTCCCCCCCCTCTCCCCCTCCCTCTACCTCCCCCTCCTCTCCCCCTCCCTTTTCTTCTTCCTCTCTCTGTACCTCTCCCCCTCCCTCTACCTCTCCCCATCATCCACCTGTCCCGCGTGCACCGCGCATGGCTCGGCTGCTGTGCGCTGGGATCCACCCGCGGCCTTACTGCATCATCTCATTGTCCTTGTCACCGTCCGTTTGCCCACCTTGCCTCTACACACTACACCTGCGCTTTCACGCTCCCAGTGCCGCGCCAACCCGTGGCGTCCCCCAACTCCTACCACCTTTGCACTGCCCACCATGTCGCCTCCATGTGCTTCCCTCCTCCTTTCACTAAAGCTGCTCGCATGCACCCTCAACCCACGTTCCCCTTCCCCTTCCCCCTTGTTCCAAGTCCTCTTCGCCCTTGTCCCCCTTCCCCTTTGTTCCCCTTCCCCAAACGCCCCTGTCCTCTCCCCACGCCCACCCGTTCAACCCCTCCCCCTACCTGACTCCCTTGCCATCAACTGCCCCACAACCTCGTGCGTGGTGGGCCTATGTGCGCTGGCAGCGTGGACGAGTGCATTGGAGCTGGCGTCGCTGCGGGTGGACCCCTCCAAGGCGTGCCTGCTGCTGGCCACGGGTGTGGCGGACACGTGGCGCTACGCCTTCTACCGCCGCTCCATGGCAGCGGATGCAGAGGCACGTGCGTGGGAGGAGGCCAAGCGTGCGTGCGGGGGCTTGCACTTCCTGGCCGTGCAGAGGGACCTGGAGGAGGAGGACTGCACCGGCTTCTGGTTGCTGCAAGATGCCGACCCACCACGCTTCTGATCGCCTCCGGAAGGCCCGGGCGGGTGTTGGTTGGTTGGTTGGCTCCTTGTACACGTTACCGTGCTTAGTGTGCCTTGTGCTGCTTTGAATATTCTGTCTCTGCTGCTTCTTGCTAGTTTGTTTAATTCTGGGCTCGCCAACGAGGTCCTCAGGTTGGAATAGGTGGCATGATGTAATACAATCAGATAACAAAGAAGCTGTTGTATCAACAGGAAGTGAAGGCTATGCACAGAGTGGCACAAAAATGCCACCTATTCTAGAGTGTTGCCAACAGCCATGGGGTGAGAAACAGCCTGAGAAGCAGCCAGGCGACCATACGCAACATGCCACATGCAACAACCACATGACATGACGTCATGTGACATGGCACGTCATGGTGGCATGGCATGTGAGGCCATCCAATCAGAGCCCTTGGAAAGCGGCCTCGAGCTTCTTGGCAGTGACGGTGGGGCTCATGGTCACAGGGCTGTGCGGCGACTCCCCTCCCTGCCCATCCCCTGCCACACCACCACCGCCCCCCACCCCAACCGCACCTGCTGCTGTGCTGCCCGTCTGCGCAGCCCTTGGAGACGTGGAAGCCACGCGCAGGCGGCTAAGCGCAGGGGAGGCGGCGGCAGCGGAAGGGGAGGTGATTTGTTCCATGGGGTGCGAGGCCGCGGGTGCTGGGGCAGGGACGGTGGAGGGAGGTGGCAGGGTGGTGGTGGAGGGAGGGGGCAGGGAGGAGGGGGCGTCGGTGGGCGGGGGAGGAGAGGAGTGGTGCAGGAAGCGGTTGAGGATGCCACGCACAAAGGGCGCCATGGCTGCTGGGTCCGTGTCGTGGAAGTACATGAGCCCGCCCATGCACGCACAGAACAGCACCACCTGAGGGACGAGGCACGTGGGGTAGGGACCGGTGGTGAGGGTGAGGTATGTTGAGGATGATTGTGGTGCGGGCGGGATGGACGAACAGCGAAGCAGTTGTGGCAGCGGATGGAGGAGCAGAGGGTGAGTGGAAGACGAAGGGGATGGAGACGGGGCGGGGCGGAGAGAGTTGCTGTGAGTGAGTGCCTGTGTGTGCTCGTGCAAGCCTGTGCGTGCATCTGTGTGTGTGTGTGTGTGTGTGTGTGTGTGTGTGTGTGTGTGTGTGTGTGTGTGTGTGTGTGCGTGCGTGCGTGTGTGTGCGTGCGTGCGTGTGTGTGTGTGCGTGCGTGTGTGTGTGCGTGCGTGCGTGTGTGTGTGCGTGTGTGTGCACATGTGTGCGCGTGTGTGTGCACATGTGTGCGCGTGTGTGTGCGCATGTGTGCGCGTGTGTGTGCGCATGTGTGCGCGTGTGTGCGCGTATGTGTGCGCATGTGTGCGCGTGTGTGTGCGCATGTGTGCGCGTGTGTGTGCGCATGTGTGCGCGTGTGTGAGAGTGGAAAAGAGAGGAGAGAGGAAGAGAGAGGTCGGGGCGGGAGCACCTCGGCCATCTTGATATCAGGGAGGATGTGGCGGTTGACCAGGATGTAGATGAGCGAGTCCAGGGCTCGTGGCAGCACGTACAGCGTCAGCTCTGCCCGCCGCGACGCCTTCTCTATCAGCACTGACAGCCCCGCCACCGCTCCTGGTGGCACCACATGGCCACACAACACGGGAGTAGGGAATAGATGGTGGCGGGTTGGGTGTGCGAGAGGTAGTGGATTCTGGAGCAGCAAGGGTATTAAGCCCCGTGCACAGGTAATTAGAGTAAAAAACGACGCAAGGGAATTCAGCAGTGGTTGTGAGAACGGAGGTGGGCATGCGTGGTAGTGGGGAGAGGGCGACGGGGAGAAGGAGGGTCACCTGCAAGCCAGTAGAAGAGCTTGTGGTCCTTGAGGACAAACTTTCGATGCGTGCACGCACATGCCTGCCATGCATGCACGCATGCACATGCGACACACGTGCACACACATGCACACACACGCAAGAGCACAACCACACAGGCACGTGCACAGAATGAGAAGAGGGGATAGTCTTGAGGCGACCGCACAGGTGTGCCAGAGGGTATGACGCACACACGCGAGGAGGTGACATGCAAGGCAGGGGCGTGCAGGGGCGTGCAGAGCACCTGGTAGACGCCGACGAAGACAGCGATGAAGGAGGTGGAGCGCAGGGCGGACGATGTGGCCAGCCACACCGTGCGCAGGGGCGACTGCATGAACTGCTCACACAGGCACGGGGGAGGGGCGACACAGGAGAGAGGAGAGGTGGGGTGATGTGGGAAGAGGCAATGCAGGAGAGTGGCACACAGTGACTGCACTGGCCCTTTCTCAACCACACAAGTGGGTATCGGAAGTCCTCACAGCTGCCAACCACCATCTGGACTCTCACCCGCCCGCTATTCACACCTCATGCACCGCCCCCCACGCTACTCCATAAGCTGCCCACAAGCAGCAGCGAGGCAGCAGCGCACCTTGCGCAGGTTGAGCACGACAAAGGGCACGAAGGTGAGCGACAGGTACAGCGGAAACGTCTTGCGGAAGGCGTTCCTGGCAGCGGCCAGCTGGGCGCGCGGGCAGGAGGAGCAGTCGGGGTGCAGCATGGTGCAGGGCACGAGGGCGGGCACGGGCCCCATGCCCAGCGGCGCCACCTGGCCTGTGCGGCCGCGCAGTAGCGCTGTGAGCGCCAGCGTGTTCATGGGCATGCCCCTGCAGCTGCGCCTCACCGCCTGCCAGGGCCGGGTGTGAGAAGGCCGGTGGAGAGAGGATGGAGGGGGGTATTGGTGGAGGACAGGGTGGTGTGTAGTTGTGGTGAGGTGAGGAGAGGGGAGGCCATGAGGGAGGGGCGCAAGGCGAGTGTGAAACAGATGGTGCGAACTTGGAGGCACACATGAGAAGGGACGGCGGAGCAAGTGGGATGCGTGGGCAGGCTGGCAGGCAGGCAGGAAAGCGGGCAAGCAGGCAAGCACGGAGGTTAGAGTGAGTGGGCGCGTCACCTCGAGCACGGGTGTGGGGATGGGGCCGGTGCGGGAGATGAAGTCCCAGTAGGAGGAGGGCAGGGTCTCAGGGCGCATGACATAGGCGTACATGATCTGCGCCGACGCAAACACAAACAGCACCGTGCTGCCGTACCCCCTCAGCGGGTGCCTCTGCAGCGCTCGCGCCCACTTGGTCTTGGATGCACACGCGCACTGGGACAGGACGGAGAGGCAGGTGCGTGGAGAGGCAGGCGGAACAACAAGTGGAGTGGAGAGAGAGAGGAAGAGTTGGAAAGGAAGGGAGGTATTGCGGTGTGGTTACAGGAGAGTGGGCCACGCAGAGACAGTGGAGGCACATGGCAGGGAGTGCGCAAGGAGCGGACCAGGGGCGAGGGCGCAAGGGAGCACCTGGGCGAGTCTGGCGAGCAGGTAGAGGGCGAGGGAGCGGCGCTTGTTGGGGTCGTCGAGAGCCAGCACGGACAGCCCTGACACCGCCCCTGCTATGGCCCTGCCCGCCCGCACGTGGGAGGAGCACGCACGAGCAGGGGGAGCGAGGGAAAGGTGGAGATGGGCAGGGAGGGGCGGGATGGTAGGACGTGGCAGAGACGGAAGAGCCAAGGGTCGTCAAGCCAGGTGCGCGGCAAGCACTTTATCAATGTTCCCATGCACAGTCGCAGTTGTAAGGGTGTGCACTTGTGCCAACCACGTGTCTCTTCACTAGTGCCAGCCAATAAATGGCTGCGTGTGCAGCTCAGGGCAAGCACGGCATTGGCGGGGTAAGAGCAGGCCCACAAACACTCTCGCTGTGGCCCGTGGGCAAGGGCACGGGCAGGACAGACCCGACTGCAAGTGCAACGCCCCGCCTCACCACGCACGCAACGCACAGGGCCACAGGCCGCGGTGCAGGACAGGGAAGAGCGGAGGCGTGCAGGCGGGGAGGGGGAGACAGGGTAGCAACAATGTACCCCGATACAACAATGATGTTCCAGGGCAGCAAGAGGACGCGGGAAGGAGGAGCCACAGCGTTCATTGAGAGAGCAGCGTGCAAAGTGCAGGTGGGAAGAATGCAGAGTGCAGGGTGCAGGGTGCACTGACGCGTTGGCAGGTGTGTCGCAGTCACGGCAGCGGCGCAGCAGGCAGCGCGTGGCGTGGTAGAGGCCGGAGAAGCCCCCGAAGAAGAGCCCCAGGCGGCACGCCTCCTCGCGCACCATCAGGTTCTTCTCCGACAGCAGCAGCTGCGCGCACACCCGGGGGCGTTGGGCGGGTGGGACGGAGGGGAAGCGGGGTACGAGGAGGGGGAGGGGGAAGTGAGGTGTGACGTTGGCGCGTGGCGCTCCAAGAAGGCACGGGAGAAGGAGGAAGCGAGGGAGAGAGAAAAAAAGTGAGACATGGAGAGGAGTGGCTCAAGGGAGCGGTAAAAGAGAGATGGAGAGTGGAAGTGAGAGAGGTGGTGGGAAGGGGCGTGCACCTGGAGGTCGAGCGCGGATTTGAACGACTTGTTGCGGATGAGCTTGAAGGCGCGCAGCAGCACGCCGATGCCCACACGCACGCCGTACGCCAGCAGGAAGCTCTGGCACAGGCTGCCCACGGCGTTCGCCACGCACGAGTCGCCGTGCTGGCACAGCGGGTGCCGCGCGCCGAACACCGCCGAGTACGCGTCCGACCGCTTGCGGTGCCGGTTGTACAGCTCCTCCAGCGCCGCGCGCAGCTGTGCCTCCGCCGCCGCCAGCCGCCGCTCCGCCTCCGCCTTCTCCACCGCCGCGCGCGACGCCATTGCCTCGATGTTGGCGCGCATCCACGGCGCCGGCGCGCCCGGCCGCGCGTGCGGGCTGGCGCCGCCGACGCTGCCGTTGGTGCTGCTTGTAGGGGTGGTGGTGGTGGTGGTGGGTGCAACGGAGGACGCAGTATCGAAGGCGGTAGCGCGAATGGGTTGTTGTTGACTGCGAGCGTCAGCGTGCGCGTGGCTCGCACTGGCCATCGCACCCCGCGGTTGCGCGGTCAGTGCTGACGCGGCAGACCCTCCCGCCATCTCAGGAGGCCCGTCACGCTCGTCGAATCGACTGTCGCAGGCGCTGGAGCGCGAAGCCATGGTATGGTTGGCGACGCACCGCGCGCGACGCACCGCGCGCCCACACGGCAGAGAGCCGCGACTTTTCACTCCGGCCTATGCAAGAAAGTCCGATAGGGCTGCGGCAGGGCTGAATAAGTAGCACTGAGAGGAGCTTTGCCCGAGCCACAGTGCTTCACGCATAACTCAAACGACGGTATGTATGCACAGACTCGAATTTGGCCGACAAGTGCGGAGCAGAGGTGGTGTTTGGAGGTTGAGTTGAGACAATTTCTACGCACATTCGCAACCGTTGGATGTCGAATAGTTATTCGTTACAAGGGAGCACATACTGTTTTATGAGTTGTAAAACATAGTTGCGTGGAAAATGAATAACGAAGCTTGTGACTAAATGAGCTGACGATACAATGAAAGCCACACGATAATGTAGAGGGTCAACCAAGCTAGGCAGGAGCCTCGGAAACACGCGGTTGAGGGCAGGTTGGGAAAATGAGAACCGAAGGCGACGAGGGTTGCTTCGGCAGCAAGCAAAACGACCGAACGTGCACTCCCGAAAGTAGAGGTTGTACACGAAACAACAGTATGTCAGAATGAGAGTACAGCGGAATGATGACTATCAGCAATAAGTGAGTACAAGCAGGGCTGACGCTTCATTTTGGGCCTCCCTGATTTCGGGAAAAAATCCCCCCCTGTATTATGAGGGCACATTTTTCAGAAGTTTGCTACTCTGATTGGTCAGTGTCCAACAACGTCTAACTCTGATTCGTCAGGGTTCAGAGCAAGAAATCAGTGTTGAAGTCAATCACACAAATTTCTCCCACGCGGATTATTGTACATTTCCCACGCCTCACTTCCTGGCTGGTCAAAGTCAACAGAAAACACCACCAAGTTGGCAGTCGTGATTTTACTGTAATGAAATCACACAAAGCGTTGGGTTGGGTCAGGTCCAGGCCTGTCGATGTTCCTGGGGCCCATACTTGGAGCCCCCAGCTCCTCCCTATCTGACCCTGTATTGGCCGTAGCTGAGTGTTTTGGCGCCCTTAACGGTCACGGGCGCAGGCCGAAGTGGAAACTTGATATCCGGGCTTGCACTTACACTCTCTTAGCTAAGGGAAAGTTCGGCTGCTCCAAAGCTGACTTAGAGAGATCACAAACACGGGATTGGCTAGAAAACGCTAAGGGAAAAATCCCCTTGGCGCGCTCTCGTGCAACCAAGGAGAAAGGGGGGGGGGGGTGGAGTGGGGGGGTCAGGCAGAATTTCTTGGGGGGGTCCCTAGAGCCGGAAATCAAAACTTTGTGGGTGGGGAAGGCCTGTTTGGAGCACTTAACGCATCCGGGATAGAGTCGAACGAAGCACTTAGTGGCACGGGTACAAGGCGGTCCTAACACTTAATGCAGTCGAGCTGGAGCGAAAGTAGCCCGGAATTTCAGGGCATTAAAGGCATATGCCCATCAATCGGCAGGCCTGGTCAGGTCACGATTCTGAAGTTCGCCCTCCATAAAGATATGGACAAGTGTACCGTACAACTCACAGCCACGAATATGGCCCACAATGTGCCACCGCCATGAATGTCGTTCGTCTTCAGATTGCTATCGCGTGGGCGAATCTGAAGGCACATCAGATTCGCCATGTCAGAGCAAATTCGCTCTGACAAGAGATTCGCTCTGACACAGCAGATCTGCTGTGTCAGAGGTGTTCTGCCAAAAATCCCCGCAGAACGCTACGCTGCGCCTCGCACGACACCACAAACATCCACCCCACCCCACCTTCCCCCCAAACATCCACCCCACCTTCCCATCTGGGTGTTGTATACAGCCTCACATGGGTACAAGCAGAATCATGATTACGCACATGGGGGGTTATCGAGAAGAAATTTCTAGGAAACTTCGTCCGATACCCTCGCATTCAGGGCAGGCCTGTCGAAGTCCCTGGGGCTCGAACTTGCGCTCCCCAGCTCCTCCCAATCTGACCCTTGGTTGGGGGTAGGTGATTGATTTGGCGCCCTTAAGGGTCACGGGCACACCCCAAAGTCAGAACTTGAAATCAGGGCATGTCTGAAGTTTGCCCTTACACTTCTTTACACTATGACAAGTGCAGTTATCTACTTAAATTAGAAGTCAAAGACACCTGACACTACACATGCGGCCAATCAACTTAGCCAAATTCAGGCACGCTAATCCTACGGCCCTGTTCGCCACGCCTTTGCTGGGCCTTCAGAGGGATGGGCGGGGGATCTGGAATCCGCCCTGCACCTTCGAAAAGGGGTGAAATCAGGGTTTTAGGGCCGGTCAGACCGACAAAATCCTGTCGAGCCTGACGATCCCCTCCGAACCTCGGAGGGCTCGCTGTCGTGGCGAACACCCACTTTTCTGGGCCATCGAAGGGATGGGCGGGGGATCCAGAATGCGCCTGGCAGTTTCCTGTCCTGCCAGCTCGGAACCCCATCCCCTCCATCGACTCTCCCTCGTGCAGACCACCAATTTCGTAGGCGCCTAACGGGATGGCCGGGGGATTTGAGGGCAGGGTAAACGCCAACGTGTCATCAGAACCGGCCCGGAACAACAAATTTTCGCCCTCCCGAGTGGCATTCAACACCCACTGATAAGACAGCTGCTTCAAGTCCGTCATTGCTCTTGTCCGTCAATTACGATCGCGCCTAGCCCCCCTTACCGACGTTAGTAAGAACCTCGATTACGACTTCTATTCCTTTCAACTTAGCTAGAAGAAATCCGTTATGGAGAGAGAAAACATTCTCCCGGGCCTTTTCTTTTCTCGACACTTTTTACCCGGG
This sequence comes from Closterium sp. NIES-65, assembly GCA_948144175.1. Taxonomy (NCBI): domain Eukaryota; kingdom Viridiplantae; phylum Streptophyta; class Zygnematophyceae; order Desmidiales; family Closteriaceae; genus Closterium; species Closterium sp. NIES-65. The sequence goes on from CANXME010002591.1 coordinate 4,445,478, forward strand.
CTGTGAAGGACCTTTTCTTTTTTCGACACTTTTTACCCGGGCTGATTTGTTTCTTTTTTTCTCTGGTTGTGGATCAGAGGCGGGAAAAAAAGTCCCGCCCTAAACGAAGGTGGGGGGGGAGGTGCCAGATCCCCTTGGCCCCCTTCCGGATCCCTTTGGAGAAATTTCCATTCGGGGCGAGCCCCCGGACGTAGTTCGCATCTTCCGGCGCACCTTCTGGAGCCTTGCCCATCCCCCGCCCCTTGCCTATATCGTGGTCGTGGCGAACAGGGCCAAGGTGTCCTCCCAGCTGTAACATGCGGCCAGCTAGTATTGGCTTGGACGCTAAGGGAAAGTTCGAGTGCTCCATGTGTGTCTCAGCCACTTTACAGATACGGACGGGATTGGCTCGAAAACGCTAAGGGAAAAATCCCGTTCTCGGGAGGGGGGGGGGGGGGGGGGGGGGGGGTGGGTGGGGGTAGGAAGGAAGAATTCGGGGGGGGGGGGGGGCCTACAACCGGAAACCAAAACTTAGTGGGTGGGGAAGGCCTGATTGGAGAACTTAACGCGTCCGGGGAAGGGTCTGACGAGGCACTTAGTGGCACGGGTGCAATGCGATCCTAACACTTTATGCAGTCGAGCTGGAGCGAAAGTAACCCGGAATTTCAGGGCATTAAGGGCATATGTGTGAAAACAAAGAACGAGAATGAATGACTATGAAGTGAAGTGAATACAAATAGGAAACCCTAATGTGTTGTACCCCCTATGGGATACCCCACTATAGCCTACACAAACAAGTAAGCTATATGTTCTGACACACCCCCATAGGCAAAGTGGGGGAGAACAAGGGGTCACAAGACCAGTCAAGCAAAGCAAAGCAAAGCTCAGGGTGGATCACAAAGTCACCACGCATTCCGAGCACAAGTTCAAAGGCCACAAGGCCAGTTCACATGCAAGATCATATATAGAGATATACAAGAGCAAGAGTATATATATGCGAAGGTACAAGCAAGGTCAAGAGGAGAGCAAGTGAGGCAAGACAGGCACAAGACCCAACTGCGTGCAGCAACGCTGATGATCACAAGGCGCAAGTGCCTTGGTGAAGACATCAGCAGTGTTGGCCTCAGAGGCCACGTACGCAAGTCGCAGCTGTCCACGCTGCTGTAGCTCACGAGCAAGAAAGTAGCGAAGAGCAATGTGCTTCGTTCTGTGCTCCAGTCGCTGCTCTCGACACAAGGCCAGCATGGCCTTGTTGTCTACGTACAGGACTGGAGGAGAACGAGGCTGCTCTCCAAGGTCGGTCAGCAGGTAGGTGAGTCAGCGTAACTCCTGTGCAGCCATAGCCCCAGCGTAGATCTCAGCCTCACAACTGGAGCCGAGAACAGAAGACGAGCGGGTAGCCCGCCACGAGACAGAGCCGGAACCAAGGCTGAAGGTGTAACCCTGTGACGACCGCTGCGTAGCCTGGTCGTCAGCCCAAGAAGCGTCTGCGTGCCCAGTGAGGACCACTGGACTGCGCCCTCCAAGCACTAGCCCCATGCCCGACGTACTGCACAAGTAGCGCAACACCCTCTTCGCTGCAGCCATGTGCTCTGGTCGGTGTCTCCCAGGAGCAACAAAGCGTGCGAGAATGCTAAGAGGGTATGCGAGGTCAGGTCGTGTGCAGGTCATCAGGTACATGAGGCAGCCAACAAGCTCTGCAAACGGGCCACTCGACTCTACGGACTCATCCGAAGGCAGAGCTGAGAGCGAGTGGCGAGTAGGCAGAGGAGTGGCCTGAGGCGAGGAGTACGTGAAGCCGAAGCGCTGAAGGACCTGCTGCACCATGTGTGACTGAGTCAGGGTAATGGTGCGGCGTGCTCTGTCCCGGGTGATCTGCAAGCCAAGGTAGCTGCGCAGTTCACCCAGGTCAGTGCACGTGTGTCTCTTCTGCAGCTCGGACTTCACGTAGGCGAGTCCAGCAGTGTCAGCTGTGGCAAAGACCAAGTCGTCGACGTACACGAGGATGTAGAACGGCGGCAGAGAGGTGTCGGTGCGCAGAAACAGCGACGGGTCAGCAGTGGAAGGAGCAAACCCAAGTGCCGCGAGCGTAGTCCTCAGTGTGTCGTGCCACTCACGTGGCGCCTGGCGGAGACCGTAGACTGGACGCCGGAGACTCCACTGGGTACCAGGAGGGAAAGACCCAGTGAAGCCAGGTGGGCGACGCAGCCAGATCTCCTCGTGCAGGCTGCCCTGCAAGAAAGCTGTGCTGAAGTCGAGAGAGTGGAGCTCGTAGTCACGGTGAGCAGCAACGTGCAGCAGAACCCGAAGAGTGGTCATCTTCGGGGTGGGGGAGAAGGTCTGAAAGTAGTCAACCTCCTGCCGCTGACTGAAGCCACGAGCCACGTAACGCGCCTTGAAGACAGGCGGAGAACCCGGCGGCCGCTTCACCCTGAAAATCCACATGCCACTGACGATGTTCGCCCTTGGAGGGGGAACAGCGTCAACGTAGGTGCCTGTGGACTTCCAGGAAGCCATCTCTGCATTCATAGCTGCCTGCCACTGAGAGGAGTAGGGACCCTCTATCGCCTCCGCGTAAGAGCGCGGAGTCGGGATGTCTGGTGCATCCGGGTCTCCCTCAGGGGCTAGCAGTACAGACGCGAGACGAGGTGAAGCGGCGGCCAGACACTGGAACTCCTCCTGCCTGTCCTCAAGGACGTCCGTGCCAAGGGCACACTCACCCCCGACGGACGGAGGACAGGCGGACTCAGACTCAGTGACAAGACGAGCAGCGTAGTCTAGACGACAGCGCGCAGCAAAGTCGACAAGCTCAGTGACAAGGGCAGACGCAGCAGACGACTCGAAGGAGGGGTCAGTGACAGCAGTAGCCAGGAGACGCGTGACAGTAGGACTGGCAGCACGAAGAGAGTCCGACTCCGGGTCGGCAAGAGCAGGAAGAGAGGAAGCAGGAGGAGAAGGCAAAGGGGCACGCAGAGGAGCAGTGGACGGACGCAGTGACATCCGGTGCGTGCCAGGGACAGGAGGAGGACGCTGACGCGACCCGCGACCACTAGCGCGCTCAGTACGAACAGGCGACACAGGACGAGACGCAGGCTCACGACGCTCAGTAAGACCTCCAGTCGGACCAGCGTAGGGAGAAGGAGCAGGCAAAGGGGAGGCAGGCTGTAGCTGTGGCTGTGACTGGACAGGCTGCGGACCCTCTAAGGGAGGAGGAGGAGGTGTAAGACCAAGAACCTGCTGCAGGAGCGGAACGAAGTACGGTCGGGGCCGCGCGGCGACGCTAGAAACAGCAGGAACAGCACCAGCAGCCCCGGCAGGTGCACCCACTCCAGCAGCACCTCCAGCAGCACCACCAAAAGCTCCAGAACCTCCAGCCGCAGCACCAGGAGCACTGTCAGTCGGACCGCCAACGGCAGGCTCAGCGCCAACACCCTCAGCTGGACCAGCTCCAGGAGAACTCTCAGACTCAGCAGCTCCAGCACCCACAGTACGAGCACCGGCGGGGCGCGCAGCAGCAGTACCCTCTGCAGCCGAAGAACCACCAGCACCAGCAGCACGCCTCCAGCGCCTGGCAAACCACTCACGCAGCTCCTGTGGGGAGAGTGGCTCCAGGCGAGACGAAGCACCCCCACGCACAGCACCTCCAGGCTCAGCACCCCTAGACACAGCACCCCCAGGCACAGCACCCCCAGGCTCAGCACCCCCAGGCTCAGCACCTCCAGGCTCAGCACCCCCAGGCACAGCACCCCCAGACTCGGCACCTCCAGGCTCAGCACCCCCAGGCACAGCACCTCCAGGCTCAGCACCCCCAGGCTCAGCACCCCCAGACTCGGCACCTCCAGGCTCAGCACCCCCAGACTCCGCACCCCCAGGCTCAGCTCCCGCAGACTCCGCACCCCCAGGCTCAGCCCCCGCAGCAGCACCAGAGTCACCAGTGACCTCGACAGGCTCGACCGCGTCTACCTGGGACACACCTGAAGGGGCAGGACCCTGAGGGGGGAGGGGGACTACCGGGGGGGGACCTGGTACCAAGAAGAGCGGGGGTGGGGGGAGGGACGGAGTGCGGTAGGGGAAGAGGCGGTAGTAGGGTACCGACTCGTCGAACGTGACGTCCTGGGAGGACAGAACACGTCGAGAGGAGGGGTGGTAAAACTGCCACCCAGGGGCGTCGGGGGGGAACCCCAGGAAGACGCAGGGAGAAGCACGAGGGGACAGCTTGTCCGCAGACAGGTCGCGAACAAACGCCCGAGATCCCCAGACCCGGAACGCCGACGCATCGCCAACCTTCCCCGTCCACAGCAGGGCTGGGGAGGTCTCCGGTCGAGAGACCCTGGGGTGGAGGTTGATCTGGTGCGCAGCGTAACTGACCGCAAACGGCCACAGAAAATGGGGAGCAGCCGCATGCATCATGGACGTACGAGCGACGTCCATGACCATGCCAATGCGGCGCTCAGCAATCCCATTCTGCTGTGGTGAGTCCGGAAGCGTGAAGGTCTGACGGATGCCTCGCGCACGACAGTAGGCACTCAGGAGGCCAGAGGAGAACTCTCCGCCTCTGTCCGAGTGCAGACGCAAAACAGGGAAGTCAGAGCCAAAGCTCCTCCGAAGCTGGAGACGAGCTGCGCGGATCCAGTCGATCAACACCTCAGTGACCTCACCCTTGCTGCGCAAGGGGAAGACTGTGGTGTAACGCGAGTAGTCGTCAAACACCAGTAGGAAGTAGCGCTCCTGACCCTGTCCACGGACGCGGGCTGGGCCCCACACGTCCATGTGAAGCGTCTGCAACGGGGCCTCTGTCGGAGGAAACTGGGAGGAGTGAGGGGCAGCACGCTGGCGCCCCTCGACACAGGGGACACAGGTGGGGCCAGGGCCCAGAGGAAGGGGAGGGAGAGACCGGGGAAGACCAGACACAAGGACTCGCGAGGCCATGCCTCTGAGCCGAAGCAGAGAGGGGTGGCCAAGGCGGTGGTGCCAGAGGAGGGTCTCGTGGGACAGACGACGGCACGAGCAGGGGGCAGACTCAGGACCAGACCTGGACGCTGCAGCAAACACCTGACCAGACGAAGGGACCCTACCAGACTCAGCACCTGGAGGAGAAGCAGTGGTCAGTGTGTACAGGCTCGACCCTGGCCGACGTGTAAACGTAGCCAGGTGGCGACCTGTATCCGCCTCCGTGCAGTGGGTCACCCGCTGACGAGCAGGGGTGAACTGGTGGACACCCGCATCCTGGAGGTCAGCACCACTCACCAAGTTCGTCGAGAACGAGGGGAGGTAAAGACCAGTCAGGGTGCCAGAGGGGGCCGCCGGACACGGGAGGACAGTGGAGAAGCGAGACAGGACAGGCCCCCCAGAGGGGTCAGCCAGGGACACCGCAACCGGCCGACTCAGCGGCGTGAGAGTGGTGCGGTCCCTAAAGAAGGAGCGAGACGCTCCAGAGTCAAGGGTGAAGGTGTGAGAGGCCGAAGCCGACACAGTACCTGAGAGGGCAGACTCACCAGCACCTGAGAGTACAGACGCACTGGCACCTAGAGCAGCAGCCTCACTAGTACCTGACGCGGCAGTACCAATGCCCGGGTCGGGCGGGAAACACCGGTAACAGTCATCCTCATCACTACCAATCGCAGCATACATAGCAGAGAGAATATCATCAAAATCAAGATCATAAATAGCTACACCAGCCCTAGACAGCTCTCCCCAGCGGGGGATCTCAGCTGCCTCCGGAAACTGCTGACGCCAGGCGTCAGTCAGGCGGCCAAAGCAGCGGCGGGCTGTGTGGGCGCCTCCACACCTCTCCCCTGCACGGTCACCGGTGCGAAGAACGTAGGGGCAAGGACCAAGCGCACCACCACGCTGACGCTGCGAGTACCACTCACGGAGCTGCTGAGGGGCGGGGACGGTGCGAGAGCGCTGCTGCTGCTGTGGCTGCTGCTGCGGCTGCTGCTGCTGCTGCTGCTGGCGCTGACCACCCCCAGAGCTGCTCCGCTGGGACGAGCCACTCCGACCCCCGCCTCCACCTCCACCCCCGCCTCCACCGCCACCCCCGTCTCCACCTCCACCTCCCCCACCAGGACCGTCGCTCCCACCGCCTCCTCCGTAACCACCTCCGCCGCCACCTCCGCCTCCACCGCCGCCACCAGTACCTCCACTCCCGCCACCACCCCCCCCGCCACCCCCACTCCCCCCGCCACCCCCACCGCCTCCTCCACCGCCCCCTCTAGCTCCACCCGCTCCCTTGCCCCCCTTGCCCTTGCCAGAGCGGCGTCTGCCGCTGGGGGCAGACGCCGCGCCGACCGACTCAAAACCAGTGAGGTCGGCCGCAGCGGCAGAGGCGACAGAGGGCAGCAGGGGGGAAGGACCACACCCCTCAAAGATGGGGGTGCGAGGGTCACCCCGAGAGGCCCCTACAGCGACAATACTCTTCTCAGCCGCTAGCAGGGACTCCTCAAGGAGGTCGACAGTGAGAGTGGTGGGACAGACAGAGAGAAACTGGTCCCTAACGACACGAAGGGACTCAGGGAGACGGGTGACGAGAAAGTAGAGAGTGATGTACATGGGAGGAGGGTTCGCAGCGCGGAACTCAGCAGGAAGGGCAGCGCGGTAGCGGGTGTCACTAGCACGGAGGTGGGTAACGAGGTCAGCGACAGTGGGAAAGGAAGCGAGGTCAGGGAAGAGAAACGGTAGCATGAGGCGGCTAAGGGTAGCGGAGGAAGGGGAGGAGTAGCGTGCAACTACAGCGTCGTACAAGGCCTGAGCGGTCTTGCACTGACTAAAGTGGGCACGCTCAGAGGAAGGGAGGTGGCGACGCACAGCAAGACGTGCAGCAGCATCGCGGGTCGCCCACTTGGAGCGAACGGCAGAGTCAGCATCAGCAGGTGGGGCAGGGACAGCGCCAGAGACAAAGTCAAAGAGAGAGACCTCATCTATCGCATCACACAGTAAGTACAGCTGCAGGTCTTCAATCCAGACGGCAAAGTCAATGGCCCTCCCCTCAGCGTCAAAAGTAAGAACATTGGGGGTGGCCATGGCAGCAGCTGAAAGTCTCACCGGGCTGGGAGAGTCGGGTAGGTCAGCAGCAGAGGAACACAGCTCAGGAACAGCAGCACGGCTCCTCAGGCGGCTCGGGCGGCTCGGGCAGCTCGGGCGGCTCGGGCGGCTCGGGCGGCTCGGGCGGCACGGGCGGCTCGGGCTGCTCGGGCGGCGGCTCGGCCGCAGCTCAGCGGCGGCTCGGGCGGCGGCTCAGGTGGCCCGGGCGGCGGCTCAGGCGGCGGCGGCCCGGCGGCGGCTCGGCTGCTGCTGGGCGGCTCGGCTGATGCTGGGCGGCTCGGCGGGGCCGCGTAGCAGAGGGCGGCGGGGCCGCGTAGCAGAGGGCGGCGGGGCCGCGACCGAAGAGGGCGGCGGGGCCGCGTAGCAGAGGGCGGCGGGGCCGCGTAGCAGAGGGCGGCGGGGCCGCGTAGCAGAGGGCGGCGGGGCCGCGATCGAAGGGCGGCGGGGCCGCGTAGCAGAGGGCGGCGGGGCCGCGTAGCAGAAGGCGGCGGGGCCGCGTAGTAGAGGGCGGCGGGGCCGCGTAGCAGAGGGCGGCGGGGCCGCGTAGCAGAGGGCGGCGGGGCCGCAATCGAAGGGCGGCGGGGCCGCGTATCAGAGGGCGGCGGGGCCGCGTGGCAGAGGGCGGCGGGGCCGCGTAGCCGAGGGCGGCGGGGCCGCGATCGAAGGGCGGCGGTGGGGCCGCGTAGCAGAGGGCGGCGGGGCCGCGATCGAAGGGCGGCGGGGCCGCTAGGGAAGGGCGGCGGAGCCGCTAGGGGAAGGGCGGCGCAACGGGCCGCTAGGGGCGACACGACGGGTCGCTAAAAAAAAAACGCGCCTCGGGGCGCGGTTCGGTGGGCCCTAGAAGCAGTCCCTAGGAGGGAACCTGCTCTGATTCCATGTGAAAACAAAGAACGAGAATGAATGACTATGAAGTGAAGTGAATACAAATAGGAAACCCTAATGTGTTGTACCCCCTATGGGATACCCCACTATAGCCTACACAAACAAGTAAGCTATATGTTCTGACAATATGCCCGTCAATCGACAGGCCTGATTCAGGGTCCACAGAACGCCTATTCTACATTGACAGAGTCAGTAAGAACACTACTCTGAGCCAAGATACTATATTTCAGGGTTCGCTAAAGCACTATTCTGAATGGATCAGTGTTCACAAGTCAGAAATTCTGATATTGCAGGGACCACCAGGTGAGAAGCCTGTAATCACCCTGAAATCAGGGTAATTACCCTGATAAAATCAGCCCTAAGTACAAGTACTAACCCTAACAGGTTGTACCCAGGGCCCACGATATCAGGGTAAAACATCCTGACTACCCTGATTTCATGATGGTGTTTCAGAATGACGCTGAAATTTACCCTGTGATGTCAGGATGATCCATGTGTTTTGCCCTGAAATTTCAGAATGGCAGTGAAATTTTGCCATGAAGCGTTAGGGTGAATGTAGAGGGATGCCCTCCATCCTCTCTAGTGCCTTGTATTTTTGCCCTGAACCATCCAGATGAATTTTTGCTGGTGCCCTGACATTTCAGGATGGCCAGGGAAATTTGCCCTGAAAAATCAGGGCATTTCAGAGATTTTTCAAAAGTTACCCTGAGGCAGGCCCTACGATATCAGGAATTTTCCCCTGAAATTCCTGATTTCCAGGTTTTTTTTTTTAACCTACACTGATTTTCCAGTGTTCAGCTTTTTGTGGGGCTGATTTTTCAGCCTTCACCTAGCACATGACTCTGAACTTTCAGCAATTTTTTTCTAGAGACACTGATTCCACTACGTTGTAACGAATCCGACCCTGAAAGCGATTCCTACACGGTTCGTGTGTAGTTGCCCGGCTGTACAGGGAATATCAGATTCCCGCGGTGTCAGCAGGGCGTGGCGGTGAGTAGCAGACAAATTTGCCTCGTAGAGGGATGTGTTGTTGGCACGCGTGGTGCGATGATTGGCCACTTTGACAGCATTTCCTGATTTGGCCAATTACAGGGTTGCAGCACAGCGATGCTGGCAGGCAGCGCAACGAGGGATTCAGCCCCATGTGAAGCACCTGTGGTCCTCTGGCCCGTTTTGTCTAAGTCGTGCTGGCAAGCACGGATGCATCCACGCCGCCCAGCCGTGCTGCCAGCCATCCAGTCTCCCACCCCAGTCTGCTCCATGCTTTCCTTCCATCTAGCAAGGGTAAGGTTTCATCGCGTTGCTGCCTGGTGTACCAAGAGGCAGTCAGCCGTGTGTCCTCTCTTCCTGGCAAACCTCCATCGTTCAGCTAGCTAGGGAGTCCCGTTAGATGTTGCTTGTTCACAGCGCAATCAATGGCGGACCACCCGGACGCCATTGAACGACCTGATGACCCCGGCGATGAACCCGCTCGTCGTTCGCCAATTGATCTGTCCGCGGCCGTTACCGGGCTGGATCTGCTATTCTCCAACTTAGCGGCTGTAGATAACCATGGAAAGGCGCCTGCAGTCGCGCCGACCGTCGATGTTCCATTTGAACCCATCGACGAGCCTCTGTGTCCCTCCCCTACTGCGCCCGTGTTGGAGCAAGACAGCTCCAACCCTTCAGGTGAAGAAATCGCGGCGGTGCCAGTGGCTAAGAAGGCCGCCAGGTACACGCAGTCAACGCTGCCGTGGCCCAAGACGGGAGGTCCCGCTGGTGCAATACCGGCTTCGCCAGCCGACCAACTGTCGACGCCCGCGACCGCAGGCACGGAGGCGTCGCCCTCAACACCTGGGCCTTCTAAACCGGCTGGGCCAGACGCAACCTATGCGGAGGCTCTGTATAAGTACAAAAGCGAGTGGCTCGAGCGGTTTTCTTGGCTTATTCTGCTAAAAAAATTGACGGTTTCCCCGCTTTCAAGTGCAGCATATGTACGGTGCACGCATGCTACGCTAGACCGTGTGGGAGAGGTGGAAAGGGCGCCACAGACGTTCAGACGCAGGTGTTCAAACGGCACGCGGCAACTACCAAGCACAAGGAGGCGTTGAAACACCAGCAGAAGCTTCTCGACGATGCCGCTACGCAGCCATGGATCAACGGCGACAATCTCGCTCGCGACACGGAGAAGGAGCGGGTCGTCAAGCTCCTCGACTCCCTGCTCTTCGTGACCAAGCAAGATGCACCCATAGAGTTATGGGTGAATCTTGTGCGCTACCTCGCGCGACTCAATGTGCCCGGGTTCCCAGCAAAAGGCTACGGAACCTATTATACTACGTGAGTGTTGAATTAATCTAACTGCAACCGTGTTTGTGAAAATCAACCAAATTATCTGGCGTTGTGTTGTTTGACATGCGCTGCAGCTACGGCTTCGCACAGCTGACACAGTCGATGGCCACATGGTTGCACACAACGCAACTGCAGCACATCCTCAGCAGCCCATACATTGGCGTCACATGCGACGAAAGCACGGATAGGTGTCGGGGAAAGCATATGACTGTTTTCGCGACATTCATCCGTGAAAATCGTCCCGTGACTGAGTTCCTTGCCCTGCTGACCGTGGAGAAGGGCGATGCAGCCTCTCTCCTCTCAGTGCTCTTGTCTCACCTGCGGGCCCTAGGCATTGAACTGGCGAGGATATCCGGCATAAGCACTGACAGAGCGAGTGTGATGATGGGGAAACACAACGGCCTTGTCGCTCGACTTCGCCTCCGCATCCCGCATCTTGTTTCGAGCCACTGCATCGCCCACAGGTCAGTTTTCATCTTCTGTTTACTGCTTCCATACAGTCCCTGCTGCATCCCCTGCTAACCCATCCTTGAGCCGGTTTTAATGCTGGTGTGCATGCAGGGAGGCCCTCGCAGCAAAGGACGCCGCTGAACAACTCCCCGAGTTCGGCATGGTGGACTCCCTGCTCCGCCAAGTGGCAGAGCATTTGGGGCGTTCTGGCCCGTGGCATCAACGCTTCATTGGCCTGCAGGAGGTGTTCACGAAAACAAACCTGGAGCTACAAGGGATCCACGACGTCCGCTGGCTCTCCCGCGGTGACGCCATTCTGCGCGCGGTAGAGGTCTTCCCCGCGCTGATCGTGATGCTGTATGAGTGGGACAGCACCCTCTACAAGCTCGCCACGAGCTACAGGTTTCACTTTCTGCTATACTTCCTTGCAGACGTCCTCGAGCAGCTCAATATGCTGAACAGGGCATTCCAGCAGCGTGAGGTGAGCTTGGTTACTATCGTTGCTGGATTGTGTGCCTTGTTTCGGCTTGAGAGTCACTGTTTGATGTACTGCTTAAGCAGAATCTGCTTTGCACTGATTTGGCCTTCTCTCCATCCTCTGTTCGCCCTATTGACCCCTAACAGCTGGACATTGCAAGTGTCCACGGGCAGATCCGCCGGTCGATTTCATTCCTAGAGTCCCGCTACGTCGAGTGTGGTGACGACTTTGGAGGCGGGGTGAGCGCGCGCCTCTCCCCGTTCATCAAGAAGCACGGGCCTGACGGGGGCAATCCCGAGGTGAAGGTGCAGGGAGTCGACTCGGACGGGCGGCCCACGACACACACCTTCGAGCTACACGAGAAGCCGAGCGAAGACTACCCGACCCTCGGCTCCCACGACGCCTGCGTCGATCTCTGCACCACCTTCGCCGAGACGCTCGTGCAAAACCTCAGCACACGGTTCCAGGACCTGGACTCCCTGGTGGGAGTGCGGCTGTTCATGCCTGACGAGTGGGAGCTGGGGAGAGCGCAGCGCCACAAGCAGTGTCTCGAGTGGCTCGAGTCTCTCGTGAGGCTGTTCAGGGCACAGGACACGGACTACATCATTCCAGGTATTCCCGCTCTCGCACTGTTGCTGTCCGTCTTATTGTGTCATTGCATTTCATCAACGTATGGTGTACGCACTTGCCAGCCTTTCAAAAACCCCCTCTCTCTCCCTTCCGCATTATGTGGCAGGGGTCGACAAGCGGCGTGCGATCAAGGAGCTGCGGGCCTTCTGCCCCATCCTCGCAGGTGCCCCGAAGAACGAGCGGAGCTTCCACGCAGGCCTAACAGCAATGCTGAAGACAAGCGACTGGGCGACTGGCTACCCCAATCTGGTGCGTCTCTGGGTGGCTGTCGCCGTGCTGCCGCTGAGCACAGTGGAGTGTGAGCGCGGCTTCTCACGCCAAAACGTTATCAAATCGTGGCAGCGGGGAAGCTTGAAGTACGCCCGCCTCGAAGACCTCGTCACCATGTCTCTACTCGAGTACGAGCCCAACTACGATGAGGTGGTGCAGATCTGGCGCAGCTACAAGAAGCGCCGCCCATTCGGCAATGTGGCGGCACCACCCGAAAGAGAGGGAGAGGGCAGGGATAGCACGGGAAAGGAGGCCCTAGAGGAGGAAGAGTGGGCACAACGACAGGCTAAGGGAAGAGAAGATGATGATGACAAGCAGGCCTCATCAGATGATGATTACTGAACTCACCCTGACCCAGAGTCATGCTGGATGCAATGCATAGCTAGCTAGCAAGCAAGATAGGCTTTGGTTTACAATAGATAGATTGAAGGCTGTTTGCGACCTTCATAGAGTTTTTAAGTTAAAAAAATCAGCTTCACTACTATCAGCCTTTTTCTATAGGTGACACTGATGCATCAGACTTTTTTTTAAAGTAACACTGAACTTTCAGGCTTTTTTCCTAGGCGACCCTGTTGATCAGGGTCTAGGGCCAGAGGGACCCTGATACCCTTACATGCCTCAAAGTGAATCTGAGGGCCTGCCCTGAGGGCTCAGGTGTTACACTCTTAGGCAAGGATGATGTTGACTATCGAGAAGTTTGGTACAAAAGTAAAACCTAAGGGGTTGTACCCAACTAAAGCCTACCTAAAGTATAACATATAAACATATGTTTGACACACCCCCATAGGCAAAGTGGGGGAGAACAGAGCAGGGCCTCAGATTCGTTTGGGGGCACACTTAGGCCTCAGGGCAGTTTTTAGGAAATCAAAATTTGCCCTGAATTGTCGGGGCTGCACAGGGTGAGGTATCCTGAAATGCCAGTGCTATGTCTGTAAGTATTCTGTAAAATCAGTGCTAATATTCGGTATACGTGAAATGTGGTAGCGGGTGAAGCGACAACGAGTTATGTAACAGGTCTCCTGCTCGATCCCTGCTGGCTCCTATGTCTGAGGCGCTGTCCCTGCACATTTTAGGGCCCCGAAACAGGAGATTTTTCGTACAGTAAATCTCGCTTCAGAGCGAGATTCGACACTATCTTGACTCATCAGGGCTGAACCTACAGCCTTATCCTGAGTTTTCAGTACGCAAAATAACCGTTATACTGAAATTACAGGACAATTATTCCTGTTATGCTGTTTTTCCAGGACTGGCACACGACACCTATCCTGAATTCAGGAGAATCAGGATAAATTATCCTGATAACTGAGGCGTAGGAACAGAGGGTCACAAGGCCAGGCAGGAAGTGCAAAGCAAACTCAGGGTGGATCACAACGTCACCACGCAGTCTGAGCACAAGCAAAAGGCCACAAGGCCAGTTCACATGCAGAGATATATATGTAACAAGAACAGCACAGTGATCTCTAGCTAGCAAGAGCAAGCATGCATGTATATATATATAGATCACACTACAAGCAGAGATGACAGCAAGTGTGGAAACGTAGGCACAAGGCCCAACAAAGTACAAAAGCGCTGATGGTCACCAGACGGAAGTGCCTTGGTGAATATATCAACATTGTTGGCCCGAGTGGCCACGTAACGCAGACGAAGCTGGCCCCGCTGCTGCAACTCTCGAGCCAAGAAGTAACGCAGAGCAATGTGCTTCGTTCTATGCTCCAGTCTGTGCTCCTCACACAAGGCAATGGCGGCCTTGTTGTCTACGTACAGCACTGGAGGAGAACGAGGCTGCTCTCCTAGGTCAGTCAGCAGGTAGGTGAGCAAGCGTAACTCCTATGTAGCCATGGCTGTGGCGTAGATCTCAGCCTCACAATCGGAGCTGAGAACAGAAGACGAGTGTGTAGATTGCCAAGAAATAGAGCCGGAGCCAAGGCTGAACGTGTAACCCTGTGACGACTGCTGTGTAGCCTGGTCGTCAACCCAAGAAGTGTCTGAGTGCCCAGTGAGGTTAACTGGACTCCGCCCTCCAAGCACGAGCCCCATGCCCGATGTACTGCACAAGTAGCGCAGTACCCTCTTAGCAGAATCCATGTGCACCTTTCGGTGCCGACCAGGAGACACGTAGCAAGCCAGAAGGCCAAGAGGGTACGCAAGGTCAGGACGAGTGCAGGTCATCAAGTACATGAGGCAGCCCACTAGCTCTGGGTAAGGACCACTCGGCTGTACGGACTCGTCCGAAGGTGGAGCTGAGAGCAAGTGACCTGTACACAGAGGAGTGTGCTGTGCTGAGGACCAGGTGAAGCCGAAGCGCTGAAGGACCTGCTGCAACATGTGTGACTGAGTCAGTGTGATGGTGCGGCGTGCTCTGTCCCGGGTGATCTGCAAGCCAAGGTAGCTGCGCAGCTCACTCAGGTCGGTGCAGGTGTGGCTCTTCTGCAGCTCCGACTTCACCAGGGCGAGAGCCTCAGTGTTAGCAGTGGCAAAGACCAAGTCGTCAACGTACACGAGGATGTAGAACGGCGACAGCGAAGTGTCGGTGCGCAGAATCAGCGACGGGTCAGCAGTCGAAGGAGCAAACCCAAGAGCCGCAAGTGTCGTCCTCAGTGTGTCGTGCCACTCACGTGGCGCCAGGCGGAGACTGTAGACCGGCCGCCGGAGGCTCCACTGGGTACCAGGAGGGAACGACCCAGTGAAGCCAGGTGGGTGGCGCAGCCAGATCTCCTCGTTCAGGCTGCCCTGTAAGAAAGCTGTGCTGAAGTCAAGCGAGTGAAGCTCGTAGTCACGCTGAGCGGCAACGTGCAGCAGTACCCGAAGAGTGGTCATCTTCGGGGTGGGGGAGAAAGTATGGAAGAAGTCAACTCCCTCTCGCTGACTGAAACCTCTAGCAACGTAACGAGCCTTGAAGACAGGCAGAGAACCTGGCGGTCGCTTCACCGTGAAAATCCACATGCCACTGACGATGTTCGCCCCAGGAGGAGGAACCTCGTCAACGTAAGTGCCTGTGGACTTCCAGGATGCCATCTCTGCGTCCATGGCTGTCTGCCACTGAGAGGAGTACTCACCCGCGATCGCCTCAGCGTAAGAGCGCGGGGTCGGGATGTCTGGTGCATCCGGGTCTCCCTCAGGGGCAAGCAGCATGGCCACGAGATGAGGCACAGCGGCGGCAAGACACTCAAGGTCCTCCCGCCTGTCCTCAAGGACGTCCGTGCCAAGAGCACACTCACCCCCGACGGACGGAGGACAGACAGACTCAGACTCAGCAATAAGAATAGCAGCGTAGTCTAGACGACATGCAGCAGCAAAGTCAACCAGATCAGCAACAAAGGCAGACGTAGCAGTAGACTCAAACGACGGGTCAGTGACAACAGTGGCTAGCAGACGCGTGACAGTAGGGTGCTCAGCACGAAACCGGTCAGACTCAGGGTCCGCAACGACAGGCAGAGAAGACGCAGGAGGAGACGGCAGAGGAACACGCTGCGGAGGAGAGGAAGGACGACAGACTACAAGGGAAGTGCCGGGGACAGCCGGCTGACGCTGACGAGGAACACGACGACTGGAACGACCAGAATGGACAGGTGAGACAGGACGCGACGCAGGCTCACAACGCTCAGCAAGGCCCCCTGTCTGCTCAGCGTAAGTAGAAGTAGCAGGCAGAGGTGAGCCAGGCTGTAACGGAAGACCAGTAGACGACGGGAGGCTAAGAACGTGGCGAAGTACGGAGTCAGGCGGTGGCAGAGACGACGGAGACGGCGGAGCAAAAAACAGGCGCGACTGTACAGTGCAACCAGCACCAGCAGCTCCAGCACCCTCAGCAGCTCCAGCACCTCCAGAAGCTCCAGCACCTCCAGCAGCTCCAGTACCCTCAGCAGCTCCAGTACCTCCAGGAGCTCCAGCACCCTCAGCAGCTCCAGCCCCACCTGGTGCAGCACCCCCAGAACCGGCACCTCCAGTCCTAGGGTCTCCAACCGCAGTGCCACCAGCAGCAGCACCCTTATACACTCCACCGCCAGCCCCAGCAGCTCCAGTACCCCCAGTACGAGCACCTCCGGGACCAGCGACACCAGCACCTCCAGCAGGCAAAGGACCAGCACCACCCCCAGCTCCAGTGACGCCAGCAAAACAACCCCCAGCAGTAGAGCCGTGAGGTGCAGAAGCGCGACGCTGACGACAACCGTACCATTCGTGCAGCTGCTGGGAGGTGAGAGGCTCACGCGGACGCAGATAGTACTCCAAGGAGACTGCGGAACAACAGTCTCAGAACCCTCAGGCGACTCACCCCCAGACTCAGCACCCCCAGGCTCAGGACCTCCAGGCTCCTCACGCGCAGGCTCAGCACCTCCAGGCTCCGCACCCTCAAGTCCCTCACGCTCAGCGCCCCCAGACTCAACACCCCCACGCTGCGCACCCCCAAGCTCCGCACCCCCAGGGACAGCACCACTCCCAGCAGGACCGGAGTCACTAGTGACCTCAACAGGCGCAGGGACGGGAGGGTCTACCTGAGAAACACCTGAAGGAGCAGGACTTGGCGCGGGAAGGGGGTCTACCTGGGGAGGACCTGGGGCGAGAAAGAGCGGCGGGAGGGGGCGAGGAGCGGCGGGAGGGGGCGGGAGGGGACCTGGCGCGGGTAGGGGGTCTACCTAGGGCGTGATCGTACAATGATATGTCCTCCTTGGCAGTGAGCTGTAGGAAGAGGTGTAGGTCATCTAGCCAGGTGTCAAATTTCACTGGGCGGCCCTCTGTGAGAGTACGACGGCTTTGCTATGATTTAATAGCTTGATTATGCTTGATTATGCATTATCTAGCTTAGCTTTATTTTGCTTTGCTTGCTTTTGCTAGATTTCCTAGGTTCGTTGCTTTTACTATATTATTATAGTTATAGGCACCGAACTAGGTTGAGTGCACCGAATTCTAGGCTTTTCGGTTGCCACCGAATTGCCTTCTACCGAATTCGGGAAGGACCCGTTCGGGAAGATTCGCGACCTGCGGAACCTTCTAGTAACACCAGGGTTACTGCCTTTGTGTCGAGCCTATATATAGCCTCGTCTTGTACCCAGGTGATACATTCAATAGAATTATCTTTCCTGATCCAGATCCTCACACTTGGTAATCAGAGCGGGCTTACACGCGAGGTCTTCGACCGCTTAGTTCCGGCCTTTAAAAACCGCGGGGGCGACGACGAAAGCGCCGATACGGGTATGTAAAACCAGTTCCGCGCGAATTTTTCTAAGTCCCCCACGATTCGGTTTTGAACACCCCTCAGGAATTTTGGTGAAAAAGTTGGAATTTCGACCGTCAGATCGATTTCAATCTCAACGGCCTAGAATATTTCGTCCAAAAGGGTTGGAATTTCAACCGTCAGATCGAGTTTCTCCTCACCGGCCGAGATCGGACGCGAATTTCAGCTACGGGAGATTTACGCGACCGTCGTTTCTACAGTCAATTCGACTCGCAGTAAGTCGACCAGCACCCAGAATTCAATTATTTTCGTCGAGCATCTTTCTGTAAATCGCCAAAAGGGAGGGAAATAGAGATTTCTTCATAGAAAAAATCGCGGAGTTACGTGCTGAGCATAAGCAGATATTTGCGGCGCTCCCACGACTCGTAAAACTCCTTGCGAACCAATCGGTAGCCGCAGTAGCAGCAAAAGCGACGACGGCGACACCGATAGTTGTACCTGCGACAACGGCAGCAGCTACAGTTAACCTCGAAGCAGAGAAGCTGAGACGACCAGACGCGTTCGATCCTAGAGCGAAAGGGAGCGACGTCCGTCGATTTGCAGCTGTATTAGAAAACTTCTTCGAAGCCGTTGTATGCACGACCCTCAACCAAGACGCATTGCGCATACGGCTCGCAGCAACACTGTTACGAGGCCCAGATCTAGAGTGGATTAGCAATAGATTTTTCCAAGGCGAAGAGACGTGGGCGCAGTTCCGGCCAGCACTAATCGAACAGTTCGACGTGATGGACAGTAGCTACTACGGAACACGACACAACCATCCAAATAGTGGCATGGAGCGATTGGCATCACCCACGACTGCCGACCCGATGGAGAACGACAAGGGCGATGCGACGCAGCGGCTAGCAAAAATGGAGACGTGCAAGTTTTGCGGCGCGACAGGACATCGTATCTTGGCGTGTTGGAAAATGAAGAAAGTACATGCGGAGCTGAGGGACAAGAACAGTGTGGCACCCCCGAAGCAGACAACGGACAACGTAGCAACTTCGGAGAGGGCGAAAAAAGGAGAATATGGTGGCGCGAATTTAAAACGTCACGACCAGCCGGCTCCAGGGGAAATCGCCGAGACAAATGGAGACTCCGCGAATCAAGACTCTGCACCGACTGGGAAACTCCAGCCGTACACCTCGACAAGTAAGAATATTACTTATCGTGGTTTTCAAGCCTCTATTAAGGGAGAGTCAGAAATTAAATCGGTACCGGGTAATATGGGGACCCTACTCTGGAGCGCTAACAAGGGTCGAGCGTTCCGAGGAGTTCATATTCTCTCCCAGCAGCACTGTTCAAAGGCTTCCTGTTCCCCACAGGCAAAGCCCACACCGCTGCAAAGGCTTAGGGGAAGGTTCCAGGCACAGGAGAAGCTGTGAAGGAGCAGCAGCAGCCACTAGTACTCGAGGTGATCTGCAACGGGCGACGCCTCCAGACACTGGTGGACAGTGGTGCGTCCCACTCGGTGTGCGACCGCGGGACGTTGGAGAAAATCGGAGAATCATCGGAGGAAGCCCAGTTCACAGCAACGATGGTGGACGGTACGAAGCTTCCCATCCACGGCGAGTCAACACTGCAGCTGCAGATAGGAGCGTTAAGGTGGAAGCCGACGTTGCCGATCACGAACATCAAGGGATTAGACTTCATCTTGGGGCGTGATTTTCTGAAGCGGTTCAACCCCGAGAAAGACTGGGTCAATCGGAAGGCGCGTATCTACAACAACGGGAAACGTGTGGAGCTGCGAAGCTGGACGGATACAGGGGATGTTCCTGAAACGACACTGGCGCGGTTCGAACGGACAGCGAACGAGAGTAACACGGGTTACTTACCACTGGTTATGACAGCAGCAGAGGAGGAAAAGCCGAACTCGGAGCTACCTGTAGCAGTGAAGGAGGTGTTGGAGCAGTACAAGGATATCATGCCAGAGGACCTACCTGCAGGAGTGCCTCCAGCGCGAAACCACGAGCACGAGATCGTGGAGGAACCAGGTGCGAAACCCGTCTCAAGTGCACCATACCGACTGAGTCCGACTGAACTGACAGATATGAAGAAACAGATAGAGTATCTACTGGACAGAAAACTGATCCGCCCATCCACCTCTCCCTACGGCGCCCCGGTTCTCTTCACTCCAAAACCAGACGGTAGTCTACGGATGTGCATCGATTGCCGGGCACTGAACAAACAGACAGTCAAGAACAAATACCCCATACCGCGCATAGACGATCTTCTAGACCAACTGCGTGGTGCGACGGAGTTTTCGAAGCTGGAACTACGGTCGGGTTACTGGCAGATCAAGATGGCGGACAACTCGGTCCACAAGACGGCGTTCCGTACGAGATACGGCTCCTACGAATACTTGGTGATGCCGTTCGGACTCTGCAACGCACCAGCGACGTTCCAGGCAGAGATGAACCACATCCTACGGCCCCTGCTGGACGAGTGCGTGGTAGTGTACCTGGACGACATACTGATATACTCGAGAACCATGAAGGAGCACGTGGAGCATCTGCGGAAAGTCTTCGAGATCCTGCGGAAGAACAAGTTCTACGTGAAGCTGTCGAAGAGCGACTTCGCCCTGAAGAAGGTGCAGTTTCTCGGGCACATGGTGAGTGCCGAGGGCATACACGTGGACCCGCGGAAAATCGAAGCTGTCAAGAAGTGGAAAGTACCGGAGAACGTGAAGGAGTTGCAGCAGTTCCTAGGCTTCGCCAACTACTACAATAGGTTTGTGCCGCAGTACACTAAGATAGCAGCGCCACTGACCAACCTACTGAAAAAGGATACACCCTATAAATGGGATACTCCTCAACAGCAGGCCATGGAGCAGCTACAGACAGCACTGACTACAGCGCCAATACTCATCCTACCGGATCCAGACAAGGACTACGTGGTGGAAGAAGACGCTAGTGACCAAGCAGTCGGAGCAGTACTGATGCAGGATCACGGACGCGGTTTGCAGCCCATCGCCTACCTCAGTAAAAAGCTACACGGAGCAGAGCTGAACTACCCTATCCATGACAAGGAAGCCTTAGCGATAGTCACAGCCTTCAAGGCGTGGAGGTGTTACCTAGAGGGAGCCAAGACTACAGTCTACACTGACCATTGCAGTCTTAAGTACCTGAAGTCGCAGCCTACGCTCTCACGACGATAGGTGCGGTGGGTGGACTTCTTAGAGACCCACTTCCACTACGACATCGTCTACAAGCCTGGGCTACACAACAAGGCAGACGCGTTGAGCCGCCCCGGACATGTAGCAGGCATCCAGCTCGACGGGATGAACCCTCTGCTCAAGGGTCTATTCCAACATGGGTACTCCGTGGACGCAGAGATCGCTACAGCACAGAACCAGAAGCTGTTACAGTGGGAGAAGGACTTAGCTGTAAGAAAAGGATCGGGAAAGATTTGGGTACCGAACTATGCCCTGCTCCGACAGATTCTGCTGGAGGAGTTTCACGACGTACAGTACGCGGGACATTTCGGGAGCAATAAGACGTTACCAGGGATAGCGAAGTATTACTACTGGCCCGGGATGGCAGCAGGCGTGCAGCACTTCGTCACCTCATGCGACACGTGCCAGCGGATGAAGAGCAGCAAGCAGAAAAAAGCAGGGTTACTTCAGCCTCTACCCGTACCGGAGCAGCCATGGCAAGTCGTTAGCCTCGACTTCATTACGGGACTTCCTTCGACCTCACGAGGGCATGACGCTATACTCGTGGTGATCGATAAGTTCTCTAAAATGGGTCACTTCATCCCGACAAATGCCACGGCTACAGCTGAAGCAACTGCTCGCCTCTTCTTCGACCGCATCATCACCATCCACGGCATCCCCGCTACACTCATCTCAGACAGAGACCCAAAATTCACTAGTAAGTTCTGGAGGGAACTCATGGGACTGTTGGGGACTAAGCTTGCGATGTCTTCAGCGTACCACCCCCAGACTGACGGACAGACTGAGCGACTCAATCAGGTGGTTGAACAGTTACTGCGCACAGCTTGCAAAGACGACATCAGCCACTGGGATCAACAGTTACCAACCCTTGAGTTCGCTTACAACAACGCTTCACACGCGGCCACAGGGAAATCTCCTTTCTTGCTGTGCTACGGACGGGAACCACTTACACCACAACAGCCAACTACACCGGCACACGTCCAAGCCGCACATGACTTTGTCACCACCATGTAGCAGCTATGGGAGACGACTCAGCGACGCCTCACCACGATGCAGACCTCCCAGAAGCAGTATGCCGATCGCCAACGACGTGATCACACCGTAGCAGTCGGAGATCAGGTGCTTCTCGGCACACGTAACTTGGACTTGTCTCACATACCATCCAAGCTCCGGCCTCGCTTCTGTGGTCCTTTTCACGTTGAGGCACAGGTGACACCAGTAACATTCCGCTTGCGCTTACCTACTACGTGGAAGCTTCACAACGCTTTCCATGTTCAGCTGCTGAAACCCTACAAGGACCCCAACCAACAGTTCACGGGACGACAGCTACCGCCACCACCACCTGTTCTCGTACAGGATGAACCAGAGTACGAGGTGGAACGAGTTCTCGCTCATCGACACAGGCGCGACAACACGCTCGAGTTCGTGATACGCTGGAAGGGATATGACCCGTCGGAGGACAGCTGGGTTGCAGAAGCTGATATGGGCAACGCACGCTGTGCTCTAAAGGACTATCTTGTCAAGCAGGGTGTATCTCACGCCACCCAGCTTTGAGGGGGGGACGTGTGAGAGTACGACGGCTTTGCTATGATTTACTAGCTTGATTATGCTTGATTATGCATTATCTAGCTTAGCTTTATTTTGCTTTGCTTGCTTTTGCTAGATTTCCTAGGTTCGTTGCTTTTACTATATTATTATAGTTATAGGCACCGAACTAGGTTGAGTGCACCGAATTCTAGGCTTTTCGGTTGCCATCGAATTGCCTTCTACCGAATTCGGGAAGGACCCGTTCGGGACGCTTCGCGACCCGCGGAACCTTCTAGTAACACCAGGGTTACTGCCTTTGTGTCGAGCCTATATATAGCCTCGCCTTGTACCAAGGTGATACATTCAATAGAATTATCTTTCCTGATCCAGATCCTCACACCCTCAGTATCGAAAGCTAGCATAGGGGGGCTAGCCATACTAGCAGTAGAAGCAGCAGTAGGAGCAGCAGTAGTAGCAGCAGTAGTAGCAGCTCAGTACGTGCGGCGCGGCTCGGTTCAGGTAGGGAGGCTCGGCTCGTCTAGGGCGGCGCGGCTCGGTCGGGTCGCGCGGTCCGGCTCGGACTGGGCGGCGCGGCTCGGGCGGCTCGGACTAGGCGGGGCCGGGAGAGGCCTCTGTGGGCGAGCGCGGGGCCGTAGGGGCCGTTAAGGGGCGGCAATGGGGCCTTAAGGGGCCGCTAGGGGTCGACACGGGGCCGACGAGGGGCCGCTAAGGTGGGTGCGCGGGGCCGACGGGGCCTCTAGGGGCGATCGCGGGGCCGGCGAGGGGCCGGTAAGGGGCATGCGCGGGGCCGACGGGGCCTCTAGGGGCTATCGCGGGGCCGGCTAGGGGCCGTCAAGGGGCGTGCGCGGGGCCGACGGGGCCTCTAGGGGCGATCGCGGGGCCGGGGGGGGGGCCGCTAAGGGGCGGACGGGGCCGACACGGGGCCGACGAGGCCGCTAAGGGCGAGCGCGGGGCCGACGGGGCCTCTAAGGGGAGGGCGACGAGGCCGTGAGGGGCGATCGCGGGGCCGTACGGGGCCTCTAAGGGGGGCGATCGCGGGGCTGACGGGGCCGCTAGGGGGGCGGCGCGTGGGTCGCTAGGCCTTAGGGGGGCCGTGAAAATCGAGGCGCACTAGGCGCAGGTAGGTAGGTAGGTAGGTAGTAGCGGTGGGCCCTTAAAAAAAAAAAACGGTCCTAGCGAAGGACCTCCTTTGAAACCATGTCGGAAATGAACGAACAGGAATCATGGACTAGGATGAGAGTTGGGTACAAATAGGTCAAACCTAACCCTAGAATTGTGTACCCCCTATAGGCTAACCCACTGTAGCCTAAACAGATAGAACATGCAATGTTTGACAGGGCAGCGGTGGCGCAGGGCATCGCAGCACAAGGCAGCGGCATGTAGAACAAACGAGTGCAGAGAAGCAGCGCACGTGGTAACGGCACGCGGGCTAGCAGGGCAGTGAGGCGCACAGCACAAAGGCGCGTGCAACAATGGCGCGCGGGGCAGAGGGCGCGCAGCACAAAGGCGCGCGCAGTAGCAGCGTGCGTAACAACGGCGTGCGAGGCAGCGCGGCGCGTGGCAACTGCACGCGGGGCTGCGAGAGGGAGGGTCGACCTGATCTAAGTTAGGTTCGACGGTAGGTCCGGCGGCGATCCTAACCTAGCCTCTGAACCCATGTCAGAGTTGAAGAGAGAAATGATGACCCTAATCAAGTTGTACCTCACAAAGGCTACCCCACTATATGTTGGGTGCAAAACGTATTTTGCACGTCAACCTGTCGCCTATTCGTCGAGTGATGTGAAATTTGAAGGTATTTGTTTTGAGGTATTTTGTGTGGTGTGGAATGCGCATTTGTGTGCTTTTCATTTTGGCTCTTACGGTTTATGAATCGCCTTAACGGTTCATGAGTTATGTGCATTTTTGTATGAGGTTGCATTCATGCGTTTTCATGATTGTTCGTGTGTGTTTCGTGTTGTTCGTGTCGTGTCATGAATGTGCGTGAAGTTCCGAGTGATCATGTGCTTTCATGAGCCTTCGCGCGTTCATGTCTGTTCGCGTGTTGTTCGTGCAAGCTTCATGAGCGCTCATGTTCGTTCATGACTGTTTATGTTCCGTTCATGTTTCTTTCATGAGTTTTCGTATACTGTTCATGAGTGTTCATGGTGAACAGCGAGTGTTTTTGCAGGGAGATATTTTAGCGCTGGTCAAGGTTGTTAAGGGCGCGAGAATCTGGACCGCGCGTGTGGGTCCAGATCTCGCGCGTGGGTCCTGAGGGCCCACGCGTGTGGCTGGGCCTTGTTGCGCGAGGGCACAAGGCCCATGATCGCAACAAGACAACGCTCATTTGTGCGCTGTACAGCACGACCGAAATATCGGTCGTGCATGATTGCGCACCTGAGGGGTGCGCGCTTGTTTCGGAGGGTGCTGCGGGATCCCGAGAGGTTCTCGGGATTCACTCGAGATTTCAGTTGTATAACTGAATCTCGAGCGTGTCTTTTTGTGACGTGGCACATAGAACTTTCGCGTGAAAGCTGCGCGCCTAACAGGACAGTTCGAATTACAGGTACAAAACGGAAATATCCGTTTTACAACTGTAAACAGTGGGAAAACCGGAATTCCCACACGAGCGTTCATGATCCTACTTGTGCGTTCATGATCGTTCGCGAGAGGAGTCAGCAGAGGAGTTTGGCAGACATGAAAGTTGAAGACAGTTTTTCAAGGACTCAGATCAAGCCAAATGCAGCAGCAGTTTGGCAACCGTTTTTCGAGACAGCAAGGCGAAGTCCTAGAAATGCAGTTAATCAACCGTTTGCTATTTTCCTTTTGCATGTGTGTTAGGCGAACTATATTTGCATGCTTGTGCGAAGTTATAATCAATCCTTTGGTGAATGAAAATTGCTCTATCGACGTATTGACGCGAGGAGCTTTTCTGCACATGCACATATCGTTCGTCAACGCTGCGCAATTGAGCTTGGGAATGCTCTTAGTGCACACGACCGTTTTTACACTAAGGAAAATCCCTCTACAAACACGGACCCTTGGTTTGGGGCTGGCGTTGCCAGGCACCCGAGGACCCTTGGAGGTGACCCCGTGGGGACTACCGAGAGTGTATAAAAGGTGTGCTTAAGAGTTTCTAGATCCCAATAGTGCTCAACACTATAGCGTATAGAAATATATACTAAATAATTTGATAGAGGGGTGGGGCCATTTTTTTTAACTAAGAATAAACAGGTGCTCAGGAAGATCGTCGACTGCCCAATACTCAACATCGTCTTCGGCACCAGTCGCGGATTCGTCCCACGAGCAGTCCACCGCGGTACCCGAGCATGGCGACGGATCGGCGGCGGATTCATCGCTGCCACTGCACACGGGCTCGGACACGTAGGTATCGAACACAGAGTAGCCACGAGGTATAAGCTGGAGAAGCGGGTTGACCGTTGATAACGACGTTAGGTGGAGCGGGAGGAGCAGGAGGCGCTAGAGGTGCGTGCGGGGCTGGTGTTGCAGGAGGCACAGGTGCTGGGCGACTCTTCCAAACAGAGTAATCGCGGGTGTCCTTAGTGTCAGACATATATTCATATATGTTAGTATTGTTGTTAGGCTGTAGTGGGGTTCACTTTAGAGGGTTTGTTTCCTTAGGTTTTGTACCCTCGACATTTTCCCTTAGTCAACTTTTTCACTCTAAACTTACACATGGTATAGAGCTAGGAAGTTTCCTAGGGCCCACCAACTCGATTTAACTCGATTTTTTTTTTTTAGGGGGAACGCACCTGCCCGAATCGCGCCTCGTGTGTCCTCTCTACCGTCGCGCCCTCTTTCGGCCCCCTAACTTGCACGTCGCGGCCCCTTAAAATAGCCGTCGCGGCCCCTTAGAAGCCCGTCGCGGCCCCCTAGAAGCCCGCCGCGGACCCTTTCCTGGTCCGTCGCGGCTCCTTTCTGGCCCGTCGCGGCCCCTTCCAGGCCCGTCGCGGCCCTTGCCGCCTCAGTTGCGGCCCTCCCCCTAGCCTGCAGCAGCTGCCACCGCTGGTTCTGCAGCAGCCGCCACTGCTGGGCCTGCTGCAGCAGCCGCCACTGCTGGGCCTGCAGCAGCTGCCGCCACTGGTTCTGCAGCAGCCGCCGCTGCTGCAGCATGCAGCAGCTTCCGCCGCCCGCTCTCCTGCAGCTGCAGCCGCCGGCTCTCCTGCACCTGCCGCCGCCGGCCTTTCTGCAGCTGCCGTCACAGGCCTGCAGCAGCTACCGCCACCAGGCCTGCCGCCGCTGCCGCCCCTGTACCTGCTGCACCTACAGCAGCCTACCCTGCAGCAACTGCCACTGCCGATTCTGCAGCAGCTGCTGCCACCGTACCTGCAGCACCTGCTGCCGCCGTGTCTCCAGCGGCTGCTGCAGCAGCCGTCCCTGGTGCAGCCGCCCATCTGCAGCTGCCGTCCCCTGTGCAGCTGCCGCCCCTGGTGCAGCCGCCCATCTGCAGCTGCCGCCCCTGGTGCAGCCGCCCCTCTGCAGCTGCCGCCCCTTGTGCAGCTGCCCATCTGCAGCTGCCCCCCCCCTGGTGCAGCCGCCCCTCTGCAGCTGCCCCACCCGTGTGCAGCCGCCCATCTGGAGCTGCCGCCCCTGGTGCAGCCGCCCATCTGCAGCTGCCGCCCCTAGTGCAGCCGCCCATCTGCAGCTGCCGCCCCTGGTGCAGCCGCCCATCTGCAGCTGCCCCCCCCTGGTGCAGCCGCCCCTCTACAGCTGCCCCACCCTGGTGCAGCCGCCCCTCTGCAGCTGCCACCCCCTGTGCAGCCGCCCCTGGTGCAGCCGCCCATCCGCAGCTGCCGCCCCTGGTGCAGCTGCCCATCTGCAGCTGCCGCCCCTGGTGCAGCCGCCCATCTGCAGCTGCCGCCACCTACAGCAGCCGCCCCTGCAGCAGCCGCCCCTGCAGCTGCCGCCGCTCGATCTGCAGCAGCTTCCGCCGCCTGACCTGTAGCAGCTGCCGCCACTGCTGTAGCAGTCGCCACTGCAGTAGCCGCCCCTGGAGCAGCCCGCACCTGCAGCAGCCGCACCTGGTCCCTGGAGCAGCCGCCACTGCAGCAGCCGCCCCCGGCACCTGGAGCAGCTGTCGTCGCGGACTGGCCCCGCCCTGCGGTTGTAGCGGCCCCGCTGTCGCCCCCGTCCTGCGCCTGCCGCGCCGACCACTGGTGAGCATTACACTGCCAGCACTGCTACCGCTGCTGCTGCTCCTACTGCCTTTTCTACTCCCGCTGCTACCGCTCCTGCTGTTACTACTGTTGTCGCTGCTGCTGTTCCTGCCGCTACCGCTGCTACTGCTGCTGCTGACGCGGCCAGATGCAGCTCCAGGGCCGTGCTCCTGAGTCCCTCACGTCCCAGGAGCTTCGAGCGTGGTACGCCACTTGGGGCTGTCGGGGTGGCCGTAGTGTTAGTCGCTCTGGAGTGGGTCGGTCGGGAGCTTCTGGTCGTAGACAGGCGCAGCAGCCGTGTCCTCTTTCGCTCCAGGGCCGTGCTCCTGAGTCCCTCACGTCCCAGGAGCTTCGAGTGTGGTACGCCAGTTGGGGCTGTCGCGGTGGCAGTAGTGGTCATCGCTCTGGAGTGGGTCGGTCGGGAACTTCTGGTCGTGGACAGGTGCAGCTGCCCTGTCCTGTGAGTGAGGCTGCCGCCCTAGGTGCTAGTGCGTCTGTTACCCTGGGTACTGGTGAGGCTACCACTCCTGGTACTTGCGTCGCTGCTGCCCTAGGTGCCAGTGAGTCTGCTTCTTCAGGTACTGATGAGTCTGCTCTCTCAGGTACCGCGTCGGCTCCGGCCTCCCTCACCTTCACACTTGACTCGGGGGCGTCTCGCTCCTTCTTTCGAGACCGCACCACACTCACGCCGCTTAGTCGGCCGGTTGCAGTCTCCCTGGCAGACCCCTCTGAGGGTCCTGTTCTGGCTCACTACTCCACTGTCCTTCCGTACCCTGCGGTCCCGTCTGGCTCCCTGTCGGGTCTATACCTCCCCTCGTTCTCTACAAACTTGGTGGCGGGTGCTGAACTACAGGATGGGGGGGTTGACCAGTTCACCCCTGCGCGCCGACGGGAGACCCACTGCACGGACGCGGACACGGGCCGACACTTGGCCACGTTTACGCGTCGGCCGGGGTCGAGCCTGTACACACTCACTGTCGAGTCTCCTCCTCCTCCTGCGTCTGGTCAGGTTCCTGTGTCGGGTCAGGTGTTTGCTGCAGCGTCAAGGTCTGGTCCTGAGTCTGCCCCCTGCTCGTGTCGCCTCCTGTCCCACGAGACCCTCCTGTGGCACCACCGGATGGGTCACCCCTCCCTGCTTCGTCTGCGAAGCATGGCCTCCCGTCTCCTTGTCTCCGGTCTTCCCCGGTCTCTCCCTCCCCTTCCTCCGGGGCCTGGCCCTCCCTGTGTCCCCTGTGTCGAGGGTCGCCTGCGGGCTACCCCCCACTCCTCCCCGTTTCCTCCGACGGAGGCCCCGATGCAGACGCTTCACATGGACGTGTGGGGCCCAACCCGCGTCCGTGGGCAGGGTCACAAGCGCTACTTCCTGCTGGTGGTTGACGACTACTCGCGTTACACCACGGTCTTCCCCTTGCGCAGCAAGGGTGAGGTCACTGAGGTGTTGATCGACTGAATCCGCGCAGCTCGTCTCGAGCTCAGGCGGAGCTTCAGCTCGGACTTTCCTGTTTTGCGTCTGCACTCGGACAGAGGCGGAGAGTTCTCCTCTGGCCTTCTGCGAGCCTACTGTCGTGCACGAGGCATCCGCCAGACCTTCACGCTTCCGGACTCTCCACAGCAGAATGGGATTGCTGAGCGCCGCATCGGCATGGTCATGGACGTCGCCCGTACGTCCATGGTGCATGCGGCTGCCCCCCATTTTCTGTGGCCGTTTGCGGTTCGGTACGCGGCGCATCAGATCAACCTTCAGCCCAGGGTCTCCAGGCCGGAGACCTCCCCAGCTCTGCTGTGGACGGGGAAGGTTGGCAATGTGTCTGCGCTCCGTGTCTGGGGATCTCGGGCGTTTGTTCGCGACTTGTCCGCGGACAAGCTGTCCCGTCGTGCTGCTCCCTGCGTCTTCCTGGGTTTCCCCCCTGACGCCTCTGGGTGGCAGTTCTACCACCCCACCTCTCGGCGTGTTCTGTCCTCCCAGGACGTAACGTTCGACGAGTCGGTCCCCTTCTACCGGCTCTTCCCCTACCGCACTCCGTCCCTCCCCCCACCTCCGCTCTTCCTTCTCCCAGGTCCCCCCCAGGTAGACCCCCTCCCTCCCCAGGGTCCTGCCCCGTCAGGTGTGTCCCAGGTAGACGCTGTTGAGCCTGTCGAGGTCACTGGTGACTCTGGTGCTGCTGGGGGTGCTGAGCCTGGGGGTGCTGAGCCTTGGGGTGCTGTGTCTGGGGGTGCTGAGCCTGGGGGTGCTGCGTCTAGGGGTGCTGAGCCTGGGGGTGCTAGGCCTGAGGGTGCTGAGCCAGGGGGTGCTGAGCCTGCTGGTGCTGTTCCTAGCGGTTCGCCGGGTCTTTCTTCTCACCGAGAGAAGCTCTCTCCACTGGAGCTACGTGAGTGGTTTGCCCGACGCTGGAGGCAAGCTGCTGGAGCTGGGGGTGCTGCGGGTACTGGAGGTTCTGCTGCTTCTGAGGGAGCTGGTGCCACGGGTCCCGGAGGTGCTCGTACTGGGAGTACTGGAGCTGCCGGGCCTGGGGGTGCCTCTGGAGCTGAGGCGACTGCTGGCGGTCCTGCTGAGGGTCCTTCTGGCGCTGCTGGAGGTCCTGCTGGTGCTGGTGCTGCCGTTGGGGGTACTGGTGCTGTAGCGGAGGCGACTGCTGGCGGTCCTGCTGAGGGTACTACTGGTGCTGCTGGTGGTGCTGGTGATGCTGGCGTTGGAGCTGCCACTGGTGGTGGTGCTGCCGCTGGAGGTGCTGGTGCTGTCCCTGCTGTGTCTGGATTCGCTGCGCGGCCTCGGCCGTACTTCGTTCCGCTCCTTCAGCAGGTTCTTGGTCTCCCGTCTTCCTCTGGTCCGTCCCCTCCCCTAGCGTGTCCACAGCCTGTCCAGTCACAGCTACAGCTGCAGCCCGGATCCCCACTGCTTGCTCCGTCTTCCTACACTGGTCCTACTGGAGGTCTTGCTGAGCGTCGTGAGCCTGCGTCTCGGCCTGCGTCACCTGTCCGTGCTGCTCGCCCTAGTGGTCGCGGTTCGCGTCAGCGTCCTCCTCCTGTCCCTGGCACGCATAAGATGTCTCTGCGTCCGTCCACTGCTCCTCTGCGTGCCCCTTTGCCTTCTCCTCCTGCGTCTTCCCTTCCTGCCCTTGCCGACCCGGAGTCGGACTCTCTTCGTGCTGCCAGTCCAACTGTCACGCATCTCCTTGCTACTGTTGTCACTGACCCTTCCTTTGAGTCAGCTGCTGCGTCTGCCTTGGTTGCTGAGCTGGTCGACTTTGCTGCCGCGTGTCGTCTAGACTACGCCGCAAGTCTTGTTGCTGAGTCGGAGTCTGCTGAGTCTGCGTCTACTGAGTCTGCGTCTGCCTGTCCTCCGTCCGTCGGGGGTGAGTGTGCTCTTGGCACGGACGTCCTTGAGGACAGGCAGGAGGAGTTCCAGTGCTTTGCCGCCGCTTTGCCCCATCTCGTGTCCATGCTTGTTGCCCCTGAGGGAGACCCGGATGCTCTAGACATCCCGACCCCACGCTCTTACGCAGAGGCGATGGCCGGTCCTTACTCCTCTCAGTGGCAGACAGCCATGGACGCAGAGATGGCTTCCTGGAAGTCCACAGGCACCTACGTCGACGAGGTTCCCCCACCTGGGGCGAACATCGTCAGTGGCATGTGGATTTTCAGGGTGAAGCGGCCGCCGGGTTCTCCGCCTGTCTTCAAGGCGCGGTACGTGGCTCGTGGCTTCAGTCAGCGGCAGGGAGTTGACTTCTTCCAGACCTTCTCCCCGACCCCGAAGATGACCACTCTTCGGGTGCTGCTGCACGTCGCCGCTCAGCGTGACTACGAGCTCCACTCTCTTGACTTCAGCACAGCTTTCTTGCAGGGCAGCCTACACGAGGAGATCTGGCTGCGCCGCCCTCCCGGCTTCACTGGGTCGTTCCCTCCTGGTACCCAGTGGAGCCTCCGGCGGCCAGTCTACGGTCTCCGCCAGGCGCCGCGCGAGTGGCACGACACACTGAGGACTACACTTGCGGCACTTGGGTTCGCCCCCTCTACTGCTGACCCGTCGCTGTTTCTACGCACCGACACCTCGCTGCCGCCGTTCTACATCCTCGTGTACGTCGACGACTTGGTCTTTGCCACTGCGGACACTGCCGCACTCGCCCACGTGAAGTCCGAGCTGCAGAAGAGACACACGTGCACAGACCTGGGTGAACTGACAAGCTATCTTGGCTTGCGGATCACCCGGGACAGAGCACGCCGCACCATTACCCTGACTCAGTCACACATGGTGCAGCAGGTCCTTCAGCGCTTCGGCTTCACGTACTCCTCGCCTCAGTCCACTCCTCTGCCTACAGGACACTCGCTCTCAGCTCTGCCTTCGGATGAGTCCGTAGAGCCGAGTGGTCCGTATCCAGAGCTTGTGGGCTGCCTCATGTACCTGATGACCTGCACTCGACCTGACCTTGCATACCCTCTCAGCATCTTAGCACGCTATGTTGCTCCCGGCCGTCACCGGAAGGAGCACATGGATGCAGCTAAGAGGGTGTTGCGCTACTTGTGCTGTACGTCGGGCATGGGGCTAGTGCTTGGAGGGCGAGACAGGCCTGTTCTCACTGGGCACTCAGACGCTTCTTGGGCAGACGACCAGGCTACTCAGCGGTCGTCTCAGGGTTACACCTTCAGCCTTGGCTCTGGCTCTGTCTCTTGGCGTTCTACTCGCTCTTCTTCTGTTCTCAGCTCCAGTTGCGAGGCAGAGATCTACGCCACGGCCATGGCTGCCCAGGAGCTTCGCTGGCTCACGTACCTGCTGACTGACCTTGGAGAGCGGCCTCGTTCTCCTCCAGTGCTGTACGTCGACAACAAGGCAACCATTGCCTTGTGTGAGGAACACAGACTGGAGCACAGGACGAAGCACATTGCTCAGCGCTACTTTCTTGCTCGAGAGCTGCAGCAGCGTGGTCAGCTTCGTCTGCGTTACGTGGCCACTGAGGCCAACACTGCTGATGTGTTCACCAAGGCGCTTCCGCCTTGTGACCATCAGCGCTTTTGCACTCTTCTAGGCCTTGTGCCCACTGGGCCTCACTTGCTTACCTCTTGACCTTGCTTGTACTGTTGCATATATATGCTCTCCTGCATGTGAACTGGCCCAGTGGCCTTGAACTTGTTGCTCGGAATGTGTGGTGACATTGAGATCCACCCTGAGCTTGCTTTGCTTTGCTTGACTGGTCTTGTGACCCCTTGCTCTCCCCACTTTGCCTATGGGGGTGTGTCAGACATATATTCATATATGTTAGTATTGTTGTTAGGCTGTAGTGGGGTTCACTTTAGAGGGTTTGTTTCCTTAGGTTTTGTACCCTCGACATTTTCCCTTAGTCAACTTTTTCACTCTAAACTTTCAACACTTAGCAGCGGTTGGGCGACTTATGTGCCAGGAAGGCGCGCCATGGCCAAGGCAGGCCAAACGAAAAAAAAAAAAAAAAAAAAAAAAAACAACAACAACAACAACAACAAAAAAAAACAAAAAAAAACAACAACAACAACAACAAAAAAAAAAAACAAAAAAAACTCTCGGCCGAGACCCTCCAAGTTCGCGGCCCGGGTTCCTCTGCAGGGAACAAGGGAACACTGTCAAGAGTCCCCGCAAAGGAGCTGAGGTGGGCAGCTTCTTGCCTTGTGGCGGGGAATCTTGTCCCGGATGGGCACGTCGTGGCTGTACCCTGACGTGACGTCGACCGCATGCAACCTGATAGGGCAGTCGTGATTCGAACTGTGTGTGCTCTGGCATGGGCCAGGTTCATGTTCAATGAACCTGGCCAGGCCAGGCCTCTTGATTTAAGGGTGAATCACCCTTATGACCCATACTATAAGGGTGTGTTATGCTTCGGACCCTTACTTTACAAAGTGGATTTTTTTTCTGACACTTACAGGGAAAATTGGATATGTTTAGGACCCTGATATTTAAGAGTGAAGTGTTGTAGTCGCACTGATCGGAAACATACATCCTTCTCAAAAGGTAGAGAATTAGCTCGAAGAACCGAGTCCCATGGATAAAATAGCCCAGCAAATGCTGACAAAATTAGAAGAAAGAAAGAGGAGTGAACTAGCAGAAATGGGGATACAAATAGCAAACCCTAGAAGGGTTGTACTCGCTATAGAGCACCCCGCAAGCGGCCCCCTCAGGTCGCCACGACGGGCGACGGGAAATGGGGGGGAGGGGGGGGGGGGGGGGGGTGGGGGGGGGGAGGCGGGGTGGTGAAAGGGACCCACCACGGGCCTGGTTGGAGGGCGGGGCCGCGACGAGGGGCGGGGCCGCGAAGTAGGGCGGGGCCGCTTCGAGGGGCGGGGCCGCGACACAGGGCGGGGCCGCGACGTAGGGAAGGGCCGCGACGGTCGGGGCAGGGCCGCTTCGAGGGGCGGGGCCGCGACACAGGGCGGGGCCGCGACGTAGGGCGGGGCCGCGACGGTCGGGGCAGGGCCGCTTCGAGGGGCGGGGCCGCGACACAGGGCGGGGCCGCGACGTAGGGCGGGGCCGCGACGGTCGGGGCAGGGCCGCTTCGAGGGGCGGTGCCGCAACGCAGGGCGGGGCCGCGACGTAGGGCGGGGCCGCGACGTAGGGCGGACGCCCGCGAAGGTAGGGCAGACGCCCGCTGTGCGCCCCGAGGCGCGCCTCGGGGCGCACGGCGGGAAGGAAAACCGCCGCGCGCGTCGGGGCGCACGGCGGGAAGGAAAGGTAGCAGCGGAAGCGAGGTGGTAACCCACCCACAGGATCGATCCAAGGGGATCGACCTGCTCTGATAGCATGACAAAATTAGAAGGAAGAAAGAGGGTTGAACTAGCAGAAATGGGGATACAAATAGCAAACCCTAGAAGGGTTGTACTCGCTATAGAGCACCCCACTACAGGCTAGAACATAAGAATAATATTCTGACAGCCGCGACGGGTCTGTGGCGGGGCCGCGACCGAAGGTGGCGGGGCCGCGACCGGAGTAGGGCGGCGGGGCCGCGACGGGTCCCCGTCGCCCGTCGCGACGCCTCCAGAGCGGGACGCGGCGAACGCCGCGAGGCAGACGCCCGCCGCGCGCCTCGGGGCGCACAGCGGGCAGAGAACCGCCGCGCGCCTCGGGGCGCACGGCGGGCAGAAAACCGCCGCGCGCCTCGGGGCGCACGGCGGGAGGAAAAAGTAGCAGCGGAAGCGAGGTGGTAACCCACCCACAGGATCGATCCAAGGGGATCGACCTGCTCTGATAGCATGACAAAATTAGAAGAAAGAAAGAGGAGTGAACTAGCAGAAATGGGGATACAAATAGCAAACCCTAGAAGGGTTGTACTCGCTATAGAGCACCCCACTACAGGCTAGAGCATAAGATAACATTCTGACAAATGCCTCCCACAAGTATCGATCCCGCATCACTTTCACTACAAGACCCACTGTGCTAAGTTGTCAAGCCAAACATCCACTAGCTATATAGAATAAATTGTACTAGTTTGGTTTAAATCCTTACAAAAAGAATGGTGCTTGCCTGGTTACCCTTATGAGAAAGACTGGTTCAAATCCTATCCAGAGGCCTGGGCCAGGCCATCAAGGCGTAGAAGGCGTGATTCTCCACCGTGTTGGCCAATTGACGCACCTTTCATGCACAGTTTTGTCGGTTCTCGAATTGGATAAGATCCCCGTTTGAAGACGCTTCATTTTTATGCCAAAAATAACATGTTTTCCATAATATTAGCACCGGCGCTTATAGAAATCATCGATTATAAGCCCACCATGGGCGGGTATTTTTGGGGTCTGCGGTATATTGCCCGATCATACCATGCACCAAATTAATCGACGATGCCGGGATAGTCGGACATAATTATGGTTTCAACATGAGACCAGGGCCCAAAATGGTTTAGGCCTACCCTTACGAATCAGGGTTCCAGCCCCTCCTTAACTAGACCCCTAGGGTAAAAAATTTCGTACCCTGTTTGCAACAGGGTAATTGAACCAGTAGTATGATTTGAGCAGGGTAGTTTTAGGCTAAGCCTGTTTGGGCTTATGTTTCCAGATATGTGTTTTTTATCAGGACACAATAAAGTAGCACACTGAAAATAAAAGAAGTCTACAACATCATCATTCCTTGTTAAGGAACCTATGCAGTGCCATCCCCACTGCCTACATCTTCTACAAACTGGGTCTCTGAAGCCCTTGTGGCGTCAAACTCCTTAGTGGATCGCATCAGCTTCTCCCCACGAAAGATGGCGACCACCTCAAACCAGTCGACCTCGTACCGCAGTAGGGAGCAACGCATCAGGTGCTCCAGGCTTGTGTCGCCTAGGCTGCCACGTCCCCAAGTCTTGATCTGATTCTGCTTCGAGAAGCCATGCTCGCATTCAACCGTGCTCAATGGCAGCACGGCGACTGACTGCCACATCCGCATGATGTTCGGGAAGGACACACGCCAGGCATCGTCCCGCCGCATGTTCGTGAGCGCCTGATGGAACTCCTCGTTGTTGTGCTGGGAGAACATGGTGGATGTAAACCTTCACAGCTCCTGTTGGGCTCTTTTGTAGTCGAACCCTATGATGGGGCGGGGTTGGGGTGAAAGCTTGGGCGATGCTCGCAGACACGGGTAGGAACGGGGGGCATTAGTCCAACAAGCAACAGTGGGCAATACGTGCACGTGTCTCCTTCGCTGCTGAAATCGTTGCGACAACACACATAAGAACATGTGCAATCGCGCCACAAGGCTCACCTGGCAGCTTGTGGTGGTACAAATTGTGCAGTTGGCCCAGCCACCGCTTGAATGTTTTCACGCGCTTCATGTCATCGGACACGTGCGAAGCTGTGCGAAACAGCTTCGTATCTTTCAGCAGCTGCAGATCGCTCATACGCCACTCCAGCTCGGCGTCAATGGCGCGCACATACTTGATTGACAGCTCGACGCACGCCGTGACATCGCCATCCGTTTCATGTCCTTGGAGCGGCCGCTCGTGCAGCCTGAATTTAAACAAAACGGAATTCCCATCCTCGTCTACGCCCTCCGCCTTCATCTCGCGCTTATCCTTCGCCTGGTGCCTCTCAATGAATTGTGGCAGCTGCATCTTGTCCCCGCTGCCGAAACGTTGGGCTGGGTCACGGAGGGAAATACCGCGTCTTCAGGCACATCCTTGTCTGCTACACGATACGCGCAACAAGGGTAACGTCCACCTGCACAAGGGCATAACACTGAGTCAGGTAGAGCACGTGCTTGCTTGAGACAACATAAACGACAGAAACAAAGGCCCTTCCCTGGCGCGAAGAGCTGGTTGAGGCAGTTAAGTTCCCAAAGCACATCCGCTAGAAAGCGGATGAGCCAGTGGAACTTGAACGAGGTAACCACCTCGTACATTTCCGCCTTGTAGTCCTTCAGCACCACTATGGCCACAGGGAGCATGTCGAGCAGGCGTTGTATCGCTTCACCACGGGCGAGCCATCGGGTATCGCTAATCCCCTGCGCCTCCAGATTCGTCTGGCAGTAGATCCGCTGCATCTCTTGAAATTTTTTGTAGTCCACGATGCTGCGGCCGATGTGGTCAGCGAAGGCGCGCACGACATCGTCTATCATCAGCACCTCAGATACCTCTTCAGCAACATCACTAGCTGCGAGTGCCTCCCTGTACAGTACGGCACATCGACAGAGAGTGAGTGAAAAGCAATTTCTGTAAAAATGGCAGCACAAAACACACAAGGGAGATGCGTACCGATGAGCAATACCATATATAGAGGCCAGATGCGGAATGCGCATTCGCAGCCGTGTCACGACTCCTCTGTTCTTGCCGACCATCACGCTGGCACTGTCTGAGGCGACGCTGGATATCTTCAGGAGGTCGACCCCGATTCCTATAAGATACTGCACGACAGCGGATGTGAGAGAGGCACCGTCAGCACGATCAACAGTAATGAGAGTCAAAAACTCTGTCACCACCGTGGTGCGCTGGAAGAACGTGGCGTATAAAATGAGGTGCTTCACATGCACCCGGTCCGCGCTCTCGTCAAGGGAAATCCCTATCCACGGGGATTCAAGCAGGTGCTGACGCTGTGTGTCTTGGAGGTATGTTGAGAGTGCGCGCAGGTTTTCTTTGAATCCGTAACTGCCACAAGGGAAAAAATGTGGTCAAATCATTTAGTGCATCGTAATGAAAAAACAGTTTCATCATCACACTCCACAACTTACTCGGTGTAGTACGCGCCGTAGCCACCAGAGGGAGGGAGGTCTGGTAACCCCTCCTTCGCTAGAAACCAGCACAGCGAGACGAACATCGCAATAGGTGCGTCCGCCTTGCAGACGAACAGCGTGATGTGGAGGAGACGGATGAGGTGTCGGGTAGAAGCATCCGTGACCTGCCACAGAGTGAGTGTGGCCTGCTTCACCTTCTCCGCCTCCACTTTCTCTTGATTCTCCACCGACTGCTTGTGTGCACGGGTCGAGGAGTGTGTGCGGATGCTGCCTATCTGGAGATCCCGAGCACCCTCACCCTTCGCCCCATACGCGGTGTGCGCTAGAGGATCTTCGTGCTTCACACAAATGGCACACTTCAAAGATGGACGGTCGTTAGGGCGCGTGTCTTTTGAAAATTTCCCTAAGTTCATGTTTTTTAGTCGATTTTTTGCAATTGAACACAGGTCGACCTGTAGTCGACTATCTCGTCATTTCATTGTCGAGTCGCGTGTTCACCTTGACGCGGAGCACATGGCACAAGAAATGCTCGACTTTCAAAGGTCGAATTTGTACAGTAAAATCCGAGTCGCGCCAAGTTTCGTAGGTTACCCTGTCTATACAGTAAAGTTCGTTAGCACTTTCAACTCTGGTAACCTGGCGCGACGTGGTTCGTAACTATCGCGAATCTCGCACCTTCTTTGAAGAACACACGATTGGAGAAACGTGCTCGGGGATAGTCGAATGCGAGGTCGACCCAAGTTCAGTGTCCTTCTGTTTCAGCAACTTTGAGCTTGGACACACGTTCGTCGTCAATAGCTCTGCACGAAATTAGCGAAGCTGGTTACCAGCAAAAGTTCGACCTTTTTTTCGAACTTCTACACCAAAAGACACGCGCCCTTAGACATGCGTAGCAAACGTAACCATTTGAAACTACCTGCCCACTGAGCTCTCAGAGGCAGCGAGGAATGATGAACTATGAAATGGAAACAGTACAAGTACCAACCCTAATTGGGTTGTACCCCTTATGTGCTACCCCACTACAGCCTACAAACATGCATCAGCTATAGTAATCTGACACACCCCCATAGGCAAAGTGGGGGAGAACAAGGGGTCACAAGACCAGTCAAGCAAAGCAAAGCAAAGCAAGCTCAGGGTGGATCTCAAGGATACCACACAAATTCCGAGCACAAGTTCAAGGCCACAAGGCCAGTTCACATGCAGGAGAGCATACATATAACAGTGCTAAACAAGCAAGAGCAGGTATATATATATGCAACAGTACAAGCAAGGTCAAGAGGTAAGCAAGTGAGGCCTAGTAGGCACCAGACCTAGGAGAGTGCAAAAGCGCTGATGGTCACAAGGCGGAAGCGCCTTGGTGAACACATCAGCAGTGTTGGCCTCAGTGGCCACGTGACGCAGACGAAGCTGACCGCGCTGCTGCAGCTCTCGAGCAAGAAAGTAGCGCAGAGCAATGTGCTTCGTAGCAAGGAGACGCGTGAAAGTAGGACTGGCAGCACGAAGGGAGTCCGACTCTAGGTCGGCAAGAGTAGGGAGAGAAGACTGAGGAGGAGAAGGTAAAGGGGCACGCAGAGGAGCAGTGGACGGACGCAGAGACATCCTATGCGTGCCAGGGACCGGAGGAGGACGCTGACGTGAACCGCGACCACTAGGGCGAGCAGCACGGACTGGCGACGTAGGGCGAGACGCAGGCTCACGACGCTCAGCAAGACCTCTAGTAGGACCAGCGTAGGGAGACGGAGAAGGCAGCGGAGAGGCAGGCTGGAGCTGTAACTGTGACTGGACAGGCTGTGGACACTCTAAGGGAGGAGAAGGACCAGCGGAAGGCGGAAGACCAAGAACCTGCTGAAGGAGCGGAACGAAGTACGGCCAAGGCCGCGCGGCGACTCCAGACACAGCAGGGACAGCACCAGCACCCCCAGAGGCAGCACCAGCACCAGTCGCAGCTCCAACTCCAGCACCTCCAGCAGCGCCAGTAGTACCCTCAGCAGGACCGACAGCCGTAGACTCTGCTCCAGCACCCGCAGCAGCTCCAGCTCCAGAGGCACCCCCAGCAGGACCACCTCTAGGACGAACAGCCGTAGACTCCGCACCAGCACCCGCAGCAGCTCCAGCTCCAGAGGCACCCCTGGGCCCGGCAGCTCCAGTACTCCCAGTACGAGCACCTCCGGGACCCGTGGGACTAGCTCCCTCAGCAGCAACAGAACCTCCAGTACCCGCAGCACCTCCAGCTCCAGCAGCTCGCCTCCAGCGCCTGGCAAACCACTCACGCAGCTCCAGTGGAGAGAGCTGCTCCCGGCGAGAAGAAAGACCTGGAGAACCGCCAGGAACAGCAGCAGCAGGCTCAGCACCTCCAGACGCAGCACCCCCAGGCTCAGCACCTCCAAGTGTAGCACCCCCAGGCTCAGCACCCCCAGTCGCAGTACCCCCAGGCTCAGCATCCCCAGTCGCAGCACCCCCAGGCTCAGAACCCCCAGGCTCAGAACCCCCAGGCTCAGCACCCCCAGGCTCAACACCCCCAGGCTCAGCAGCATCTACCTGGGACACACCTGAAGGGGCAGGACCCTGAGGGGGGAGGGGGTCTACCGGGGGGGGACCTGGGACAAGGAAGAGCGGTGGCGGGGGGGAGGGACGGGGTGCGGTAGGGGAAAAGCCGGTAGTAGGGGACCGACTCGTCGAACGTGACGTCCTGGGAGGACAGAACACGGCGAGAGGTGGGGTGGTAGAACTGCCACCCAGGTGCGTCAGGGGGGAAACCCAGGAAGACGCAAGGAGCAGCACGAGAGGACAGCTTGTCCGCGGACAAGTTGCGGACAAACGCCCGAGATCCCCAGACACGGAACGCCGACGCATCGCCAACCTTCCCCGTCCACAGCAGAGCTGGGGAGGTCTCCGGCATGGAGACTCTGGGCTGAAGGTTGATCTGATGCGCCGCGTACCGAACCGCAAACGGCCACAGAAAATGGGGGGCAGCCGCATGCATCATGGACGTACGGGCGACGTCCATGACCATGCCGATGCGGCGCTCAGCAATCCCATTCTGCTGTGGAGAGTCCGGATGCGTGAAGGTCTGGCGGATGCCTCGTGCACGACAGTAGGCTCGCAGAAGGCCAGAGGAGAACTCTTCGCCTCTGTCCAAGTGCAGACGCAGAACAGGAAAGTCTGAGCCGAAGCTCTTCCTGAGCTGGAGACGAGCTGCGCGGATCCTGTCGATCAACACCTCAGTGACATCACCCTTGCTGCGCAAGGGGAAGACTGTGGTGTAACGCGAGTAGTCGTCAACCACAAGCAGGAAGTAGCGCTCGTGACCCTGCCCACAGACGCGGGCTGGGCCCCACACGTCCATGTAAAGCGTCTGTAGCGGGGCCTCCGTCGGAGGAAAGGAGGAGGAGTGAGGGGTAGCCCGCAGGCGTCCCTCGACACAGGGGACACAGGGAGGGCCAGGCCCCGGAGGAAGGGGAGGGAGGGACCGGGGAAGACCAGAGACAAGGAGACGAGAGGCCATGCTCCGGAGACGAAGCAGGGAGGGGTGAC
Organism: Closterium sp. NIES-65; assembly: GCA_948144175.1. Lineage (NCBI taxonomy): Eukaryota > Viridiplantae > Streptophyta > Zygnematophyceae > Desmidiales > Closteriaceae > Closterium > Closterium sp. NIES-65. The sequence continues at coordinate 4,486,320 of CANXME010002591.1, forward strand.
CCAGGCGGTGGTGCCAGAGGAGGGTCTCGTGAGACAGGAGGCGACACGAGCAGAGGGCAGACTCAGGACCAGACCTGGACGCTGCAGCAAACACCTGACCCGACGCAGGGACCTGACCAGACGCAGGAGGCGGAGGAGACGCGGTAGTGAGTGTGTACAGGCTCGACCCCGGGCGACGCGTAAACGTGGCCAAGTGTCGGCCCGTGTCCGCGTCCGTGCAGTGGGTCTCGCGTCGGCGCGCAGGGGTGAACTGGTCAACCCCCCCATCCTGTAGGTCAGCACCCGCCACCAAGTTCGTAGAGAACGAGGGGAGGTACAGACCCGACAGGGAGCCAGACGGGACCGCAGGGCACGGAAGGACAGTGGAGTAGTGAGCCAAAACAGGACCCCCAGAGGGGTCTGCCAGGGAGACTGCAACTGGCCGACTAAGCGGCGTGAGTGCGGTGCGGTCTCGAAAGAAGGAGCGAGATGCCCCCGAGTCAAGAGTGAAGGTGAGGGAGGCCGCAGCCAACGCGGTACCTGAGAGAGCAGACTCACAAGCACCTGAGGACGCAGACGCACTGGCACCTAGAGCAGCAGCCTCACCAGCACCTGGAGCAGTAGCCTCAACAGCACCTAGAGCAGCAGTACCAATGCCCGGGTCGGGCGGGAAACACCGGTAACAGTCACCCTCCTCACTAATAGTCACAGCATACATGGCACGCAGAATAGCATCATAGTCAAGGTCAAAGATAGCTACTCGTGCCCTAGACAGCTGGTCCAAGCGAGGGATCTCAGTGGCGTCAGGAAACTGGCGGCGCCAAGCGTCAGTCAGGCGGCCAAAACAGCGCTGGGTGGGGTGCGGACCTCCACACTCCTCACCCGCACGGTCGCCGGTGCGCAGAACGTAGGTGCACGGACCAGTACCCCCACCCCTCTGGCGCGCTGTGTACCACTCACGGAGCTGCTGAGGGGAGAGGGTCTCCTGACCGCGCTGATGCTGCTGGCGCTGACCACCACCGGAGCCACTCCTCTGCGACGAGCCACGACCTCCTCCGCCGCCTCCTCCGCCGCCGCCTCCACCACCTCCGCCGCCGCCTCCACCGCCTCCGCCACCGCCGCCTCCGCCTCCACTCCCACCGCCACCGCTGCCGCCGCCTCCGCCTTCACTGCCGCCACTGACACCTCCGCCCCCGCCACCACTCCCACCACCACCCCCACCTCCTCCGCTGTCTCCGCCGCCGCCTCCACTGCCTCCGCCAGCTCCTCCAGCGCCCCTGCCCCCCCTGCTCCTGCCAGAGCGACGTCTCCCAGTAGGGGCAGACGCCGCACTGACCGACTCCAAGCCAACGAGGTCGGCCGTAGCAGCAGAGGCAACGGAGGGCAAAAGGGGGGAGGGGGAACACCCCTCAAAGATGGGGGTGCGCGGGTCACCACGAGAGGCCCCTACAGCGAGAATGCTCTTCTCTGCTGCTAGGAGGGACTTCTCGAGGAGGTCAACAGTGAGAGTGGTGGGGCAGACTGAGAGAAAGTGGTCCCTGACTACACGAAGGGAGTCAGGGAGGCGGGTGACTATGTAGTAGAGGGTGATGTACATGGGGGGGGGTTCTTGGCGCAGAACTCAGCAGGAAGCGCAGCGCGGTAGCGAGTGTCACTAGTGCGTAGGTGGGTAATGAGGTCAGCGACTGTGGCAAAGGTAGCAAGGTCAGGAAAGAGGTACGGTAGCATGAGGCGGCTCAGTGCAGCAGTGGCAGGGGAGGAGTAGCGTGCAACTACAGCGTCGTACAAGGTCTGAGCACTCTTGTACTGGCTAAAGTGCGCACGCTCAGAGGGAGGCAGGTGGCGACGCACAGCAAGACGTGCAGCAGCATCGCGTGTGGCCCACTGTGAGCGAACAGTGGCGTCCTCATCAGCAGCAGGGGCGGGAGAGGCACCAGAAGTGAGGTCAAAGAGAGAGAGGCCGTCGGCCCTATCGCACTGTAAGAAGAGCTGCAGGTCGTCTACCCAAACGTCGAAGTCTATGGCCCGACCCTCAGCGTCAAAAGCGAGGACACTGGGGACTAGCAAGGCGAGCAGTAGGGTGAGGGCAGTGCGGAGAGGACAGCGCTGCTCTTACCAGACAGGGCAGGTCGGGCAGTGCAGGTACCAGACGGCTCGGGCGGCTCGGGCGGCTCGGGCGGCTCGGTTGCTGGGCGGCTCGGCTGCTGGGCGGTTCGGTTGCTGTGCAGCTCGGCTGCTGGGCGGCTCGGCTGCTGGGCGGCTCGGCTGCTCGGCGGCTCGGCTGCTCGGCGGCTCGGTTGCTGGGCGGCTCGGCGGCTCGGCGGCTCGGCTGCACAGCGCTGCGGCTGCTGGGCGGCTCAGCTGGTAGGTGGCGGGGCCGCTAATAGCGGCGAGGCCGCAGGTAGGTGGCGGGGCCGCTGGAAGTGGCGGGGCCGCAGGATAGGTGGCGGGGCCGCTGGTAGGTGGCGGGGCCGCAGTAGGTGGCGGGGCCGCTGGTAGGTAGCGGGGCCGCAGTAGGTGGCGGGGCCGCCAGTAGATGGCGGGGCCGCAGGTAGGTGGCGGGGCCGCTGGTAGGCAGCGGGGCCGCAGGTAGGGGCGGGGCCGCAGGTAATGGCGGGGCCGCAGGTGAGGTGGCGGGGCCGCTGGTAGGTGGCGGGGCCGCAGTAGGTGGCGGGGCCGCCGTTAATGGCGGGGCCGCGAAGGTAGGGGGCGGGGCCGCGAAGGTAGGTGGCGGGGCCGCGAAGTTAGGTGGCGGGGCCGCGAAGGTAGGTAGCGGGGCCGCAAAGGTAGGTGGCGGGGCCGCGAGAGCGGCGCGAAGAGGCCGCAAGGGCGGCGCGACGAGGTCGCGAAGGCGACGCGACGAGGCCGCTAAGGCGGCGCGACGAAGCCGCGAGAGCGGCGCGAAGGGGCCGCGAGGGCGGCGTGACGCGGGCGGCTCGACGGGGTCGTGAGCGCGGCGCGACCGGGCCGCGAGGGCTAAGAGAGGGGAGCGCGACTCGGGCTAGGGCTTAGCGCGCTCCGGGCAGGAAAAAAAAAACGGTGGGCCCTAGGAACATTTCCCACTAGGGAACCTGCTCGATACAATCTCAGAATAGGCAGCGAGGAATGATGAACTATGAAATGGAAACAGTACAAGTACCAACCCTAATTGGGTTGTACCCCTTATGTGCTACCCCACTACAGCCTACAAACATGCATCAGCTATAATAATCTGACATGAGCCTCGAACGTCTTCTTCACCGATTCGTACTCAGCATCCGCGAGCGTGGTGGGTGGCTTCGGATCGGCGGAAGGAGCGGGGCGTTTGTGTGAAGTCGCGTTTCGGGGAGGAGGGGCACCCCAGAGCGTCTGTTGCTTGTACGTCGCTCCCAAACGCGGTCGCTTGCCGGACGCGGTGCTGACGGTCGTAGGCGAAGCAGTAGGCGGCTTTGACGTGTGGCTCCCACGCCGTGTCTGAATCTAGCGGCTCGGACGGATATGTCAGAATGTGTAGTTTGTCTAGCCTGCAGTGGGGTACTCTATAGTGAGTACGGCCCCTTAGGGTTTCCTATATGTATCCACCTGCTTGCTAGTGCAACCCCTCCTTTGCCTATTTTCTCTTGCCTAGCTAGCTAAACCCTAGCTTTGGCTCCTCGTTCTGCCTGCTATTGCGACATGGTAACAGAGCTGTTACGCTCTTGGCTTGTGGGCCCACCTGCTTCCTCCGCTTTCCTGTCTGTCGCGCGCCCCGTGGCGCGCGACGCTGTTTTTTCTTCCCGCCACGCGCTCGGGGCGCCTGGCGGTTTTCTGCGCGCCGCGCGCCCCGAGGCGCGTGGCGGCTTCCTGCTTCACGCGTCACCCCGGGGATCCACGCCCCCCCCCCCCCCCCCCCCCCCCCCCCCCCCCCCCCCCCGTCGACGGTCGCGTCGCCCCCCCTTGAGCCCGTCGCGTCGCCCCGCAACCCGCGCGCGGCCCTCGCTGCCCCGTCGCGACACCCTAAGGAGCTGCTCGCGGCCCCACGCTGCCCCGTCGTGGCGCCCTGGGGAGCCGCGCGCGGCCCCCGCAATCCTGTCACGGCGCCCTAGGGAGCCGCGCGCGGCCCCCCGCTGCCCCGTCGCGCCGCCCTTGGGGCCGCGCGCCGTCCCCTGCGCTGCTGCCCGGCTCCTGCCCCGTGCTGCCCGTGTTAGGGTTTGGGGGTGGTGAGTGCGGGGGTGGCGGGTATGGGGGTGACGGGTGTGTGGGAGCCGAAGGAGTGGTGCTAGGGGGGTGTCGTCAGAGTGATGCTAGGGGTGCAACAGGGGGTGTGAACGGGAGTTTTGGGACAAAGGGGGAGGTTGAAAAGGGGTGGCCGCCGTGAAGCCAACAGCTCCTTTGCACCAGTCGTCCGTGAGCCCATCGCTCCAGTCGCCCGCGAGCCTGTTGCTCCAGTCGTTCGAGAGTCAATTGCTCCTGCCGCTCGTCTAGCCGCGGAGCCAGTTACTCTAGTTGCTCGTGTGCCAGTTGCTCCAGTTGCCAGTGTGCCAGTTGCTCCAGTTGCCCGTGTGCCAGTTGCTCCAGTTGCGCCGTGTGCCAGCAGCTTCAGCTGCCACCCACTACCTCCTCTCCTCTCATAGTCCCTCCTCCTCCTCACTAGCCCTCGCCTCTAGCTTTGCTTATATTTGTGAACTATAAACTGCTGCTTGTTGTGCTGATCATGCCCCACTTTGACTAGTGCCCATCGCACAGCCGCCTCGTGAACAGTCACTTGAATGTGTGGTAGGAACGGTTTATCTTGTCACAATAGCAGGCAAAACGAGGAGCCAAAGCTAGGGTTTAGCTAGCTAGGCAAGAGAAAATAGGCAAAGGAGGGGTTGCACTAGCAAGCAGGTGGATACATATAGGAAACCCTAAGGGGCCGTACTCACTATAGAGTACCCCACTGCAGGCTAGTCAAACTACACATTCTGACACACGGAATTAGCGTAGTTCTCGCTAAGGCATGGCAAAACGCCCAGCACGGAGAGCCCACTTCTCGCGCTATCAGGTGGATCGGGCTCTCCAGTAGGCATTGTAGAGTTGAAAGTTGAAAATGGGTAGGAATGAGGGACAAGCGAGAGACCCCCTCGTACAGAAGGAGCTTCTTACAGCCTCGAAAGGGAGGTTTCTTCCCCGGGGCGGGATATGCATGTCCAGCAGTGCAGGACTGGGCCTGCAATTTGTTGTCAAGGACAGCTTGAAGCTGCCTTTGACACCCATCTATGCTGTCTTGGCGGGGGGCGTGGCATCTTGTGGCAGGAATCAAGAATGCGTTGGCAGTCCTGCTAGAGAAACAACCAATGAGGCAACGAGGTGTGTCGCCGACAACGAAGCAAGATTAAATGCGCGTGGTCACAAGCGACAACGCATGTTTGGGGGGATGTGGTACATATTGTCACCACACCGAGTATGGTCCGATATTTTGGGCCCTGCATGAAACATGTTATGATATGAAATCGGTTGAGAAGGCATCCCTGTACGCTGCAGGAGCTGACTTTACCGAGTACGAAGTCGAGGAGTCAGTAGAGTCGAAGCGACGCAGCAACCGTCTAAACAAGACCGACGCAGGTAGAAACATTTGAACTGAAAAGAACGGGAACAGGTTTGAAACGGGTTCCCGCGCCGCACGGTTTGAATTCGTTGCAATAAGGGAATGTACCGTTTTGCCCCGGATATAGGCGCATATGCGCTTATAATATAATCATTTTATTTTTTTGGGTGGCGCTTGTAATTGAGGAACGGCCATAAGCGCCGGCGCTTTTATAATGTCAAAATGGTTTTTGATTTTAAAGACACGAAACTGAAGCCCTCAATAAGGCGAACAAGACCATGCACTGTTCGCATGGGCTCGTGCATGAAAACGCGCCGAAACCAGTCGCGACACGATTTCCCACCGCACTAAGCCCGTCTCGGTGCAACGCACCTGCCAGCAATGACGTGCATCCTGCCGTGCGGCCCAATAAGGTTTACATGCGCTGCGAGGGTGCCACATTTTACCCGAACTTTCGAGAAGGGGGTGGAATATCCCTGCCAGCGCAGCAGATACGTGCCGCGATTCCCTCCTCTGCGGGTTTAGGCAGGGGGGGATCTGACTATGCCTGAAGAGGAACTCGAGCCGCACACCAGAAGGGGTCCCCTCCAAACCCTCATTTCTTCTCCTTCTCTTTCACTTTTTTCATTCAGATTCTTGGTCTCGCCTGCCATGCTGCGGAAGCCATGGCGGAATTCTCTGGCACTCATTTCTTGTTCAAGAAGAAGCCCGCGCGTAGGCCCGCCTTCGTAGTCGACGCCGTCGGATGGTACTCCCGTGTCCCAGCTGAACCACCAAAGCCACCACAGCCTCCATCGCCTCCTGCGCCGCCTGCTCCTCCTTCTCCTCCTTTGCCGCCTGCGCCTCCTGCTCCTCCTGTTCCTCCGTCTCCTCCTATTCTGGATTCTCCTCTGCACACAGGGGATCCGCCCGTGCTCACGCTCCTGCACCCGACTGCGTTCGACGAGTGGCTGGAGGAACCACCAAGCAACAAGGCCCCAGGCGTTGAGGTACCCCGCGCACCTCACCCTGGACCACGTTGGGGCCGGCCCGATGATTGCAGCACGTGGGACGAATCTGCACTCGGAGCTGACGACGACGTGGCTGAGGACGAGGAAGCGAGCCGTGCTGACGGCGACGAGGCTGCGGAAGCTCGCGCGCAGGGCGGAACCGCAGAGGATGTGTTTCCTGAGGGTGTACCTGGTGGCGACGACGACGACGGTGTCCAATACTGGTCATGTGACAGGCTCCCCGAGGAACTGCCAATACCTTCCTTTCCACCAGCTAACCGCAAGCGACCCCACCCGTCTACCCAGAACCGTGATGCCCGCCCCCCCTCTCCCAGGCACAAGATCAGCGAACACAAGCGCAAAGGCTACACAGCTGCGGAGAAGTTGAAGTACGTCGCGATGCTGGATGCGGCGGTGTCGGTGCGCGCACTAGCTCGGGCGAGTGGGATTCACCGGAAGTGTCTCGCCAACTGAAAGGCGGCTGCAGCTTTTCTCAAAGAAGCACACATCGGGCGGAAGCGCATGCACGGTCGCGGGCGGGCCTCGTGGTACCGCCCCATGGAGTTGAAGGTGTACGAGCGGCTTCTGGACTAGCGCCGCAGAGGAACCTGTCAGAGGTCCACTGGTGATCCCCGATCGATCCTAGGGAAGGGTTACAGGCACGTTTGCCTGGGGGGTTATGGGCGCACTGACCCGCTACTGAAACAAGCCTTTTTATCCCAGTGGTTAGTGGCTGGGATTCTAAGATGGTATCAGAGCGAAGGTCTCGAGTTCGAATCCCGGTGTATGCACTTCGGGCATCCCAGTGCGGGGGGGTGTCAGAGGTCCACTGGTGATCCCCGATCGATCCTAGGGAATGGTTACAGGCACGTTTGCCAGGGGGGTTATGGGCGCACTCATCCGCTACTGAAACAAGCCCTTTTATCCCAATGGTCTAGTGGTTGGGATTCTGAGAGAACCGCCGTGTCGGTCGGCCGTCCGCGGGAGTGGTCGAGGGAGTTCTGTGAGAATAAACGAACAGGAATGAAATGACTAAGTCAGAGTTGGGTACAAATACAACCCTAGAAAGCTGTACCCCATATGTGCTACCCCACTATAGCCTACAAACATGCATCAGCTATGATAATCTGACACACCCCCATAGGCAAAGTGGGGGAGAACAAGGGGTCACAAGACCAGTCAAGCAAAGCAAAGCAAAGCAAGCTCAGGGTGGATCACAAAGTCACCACACAGTCCGAGCACAAGAGCAGGGCCAGAGGCCAGTTCACATGCAGGAGTACAGACATATATATAAAACTAAACAAGCAAGAGCAGGTATATATATATGTCACAGTACAAGTGAAGTCAAGAGGAGAGCAAGTGAGGCAAGACAGGCACAAGACCCAGCTGGGTGCAAAAGCGCTGATGGTCACAAGGCGCGAGTGCCTTGGTGAACACATCAGCAGTGTTGGCCTCAGAGGCCACGTACGCAAGTCGCAACTGACCACGCTACTGCAGCTCACGAACAAGGAAGTAGCGGAGAGCAATGTGCTTCGTTCTGTGCTCCAAGCGCTGCTCTCGACACAAGGCCAGCATGGCCTTGTTGTCTACGTACACCACTGGAGGAGAACGAGGCGGCTCTCCAAGGTCAGTCAGCAGGTAGGTGAGCCAGCGAAGCTCCTGTGCAGCCATGGCTCCGGCGTAGATCTCAGCCTCACAACTGGAGCCGAGAACCGAAGACGAGCGAGTAGACCGCCACGAGACAGAGCCGGAACCAAGGCTGAAGGTGTAACCCTGTGACGACCGCTGCGTAGCCTGGTCGTCACCCCAAGAAGCGTCCGCGTGGCCGGTAAGGACCACTGGACTCCGCCCTCCAAGCACTAGCCCCATGCCCGACGTACTGCACAGGTAGCGCAATACCCTCTTCGCTGCAGCCATGTGCTCTGGTCTGTGTCTCCCAGGAGCAACATAGCGTGCAAGAATGCTCAGAGGGTATGCAAGGTCAGGTCGTGTGCAGGTCATCAGGTACATGAGGCAGCCAACAAGCTCTGCATACGGACCACTCGACTCTACGGACTCATCCGAAGGCAGAGCTGAGAGTGAGTGGCGAGTAGGCAGAGGAGTGGCCTGAGGCGAGGAGTACGTGAAGCCGAAGCGCTGAAGGACCTGCTGCACCATGTGTGACTGAGTCAAGGTAATGGTGCGGCGTGCTCTGTCCCGAGTGATCTGCAAGCCAAGGTAGCTGCGCAGTTCACCCAGGTCTGTGCACGTGTGTCTCTTCAGCAGCTCGGACTTCACGTAGGCGAGTCCAGCAGTGTCCGCTGTGGCAAAGACCAAGTCGTCGACGTACACGAGGATGTAGAACGGCGGCAGGGAAGTGTCGGTGCGAAGAAACAGCGACGGGTCAGCAGTAGAAGGAGCAAACCCAAGAGCCGCAAGCGTAGTCCTCAGTGTGTCGTGCCACTCACGCGGTGCCTGGCGGAGACCGTAGACTGGCCGTCGGAGGCTCCACTGGGTGCCAGGAGGGAAAGTCCCAGTGAAGCCAGGTGGACGGCGCAGCCAGATCTCCTCGTGCAGGCTACCCTGCAGGAACGCAGTGCTGAAGTCGAGAGAGTGAAGCTCGTAGTCGCGCTGAGCGGCTATGTGCAGCAGCACCCGAAGAGTGGTCATCTTCGGGGTGGGAGAGAAGGTCTGAAAGTAGTCAACTCCCTGCCGCTGACTGAAGCCACGAGCAACGTACCGCGCCTTGAAGACAGGTGGAGAGCCCGGCGGCCGCTTCACCCTGAAGATCCACATGCCACTGACGATGTTCGCCCCAGGAGGGGGAACCGCGTCAACGTAGGTGCCTGTGGACTTCCAGGAAGCCATCTCTGCATCCATAGCTGCCTGCCACTGAGAGGAGTAGGGACCCTCTACGGCCTCCGCGTAAGAACGCGGAGTCGGGATGTCTAGTGCATCCGGGTCTCCCTCAGGGGCAAGTTGTACAGACGCGAGATGAGGTGAAGCAGCCGCTAGACACTGGAACTCCTCCTGCCTGTCCTCTAGGACGTCCGTGCCAAGAGCACACTCACCCCCGACGGACGGAGGAAAGACAGACGCAGACTCAGCAACAAGACTAGCAGCGTAGTCGAGACGACAGCGAGCAGCAAAGTCGACGAGCTCAGCGACTAGAGCAGACGCAGCAGTGGACTCAAAAGAGGGGTCAGTGACGACAGTAGCAAGCAGACGCGTGACAGTAGGACTGGCAGCACGAAGGGAGTCCGACGCCGGGTCGGCAAGCGCAGGAAGAGAGGACTCAGGAGGAGAAGGCAAAGGGGCACGCAGAGGAGCAGTGGACGGACGCAAAGACATCCGGTGGGTGCCAGGGACAGGAGGAGGACGCTGACGCGAACTGCAACCACTAGCGCGAGCAGCACGAACAGGCGACGCGGGACGAGACGCAGGCTCACGACGCTCAGCAAGACCTCCAGTAGGACCAGTGTAAGGAGAGGGAGCAGGCAGTGGAGAGGAAGGCTCCAGCAGGGACTGCGACTGGACAGGCGGTGGACCCTCTACTGGAGGAGAAAGACCAAGAACCTGCTGCAGGAGCGGAACGAAGTACGGCCGAGGCCGCACGGCAGCTCCAGACTCAGCAGGGACAGCACCAGCACCCTCAGCGACAGCACCAGCGCCACCCACACCTCCAGCGGCAGGACCAACAGCAGTAGGCTCAGCACCAACGCCCTCAGCAGTTCCAGCTCCAGGAGGACCCGCAGGTCCAGCAGCTCCGGGACCGGCAGCACCCGCACCCTCGACGGTCGAAGAAGCTCCAGCTCCAGCTCCAGCAGCACCTCCAGACTCAGCAGCACGCCTCCATCGGCGAGCGAACCACTCGCGCAGCTCCTGTGGAGAGAGGGGCTCCTGGCGAGACTCAGCAGCAGGAGAAACCCCAGGCTCAGCAGCTCCAGACGCAGCACCCCCAGGCTCAGCAGCTCCCGACCCAGCACCCCCAGACCCAGCACCTCCAGGCACAGCACCCCCCGGCTCAGCACCCCCAGGCTCCGCACCCTCCGCAGTAGCACCCTCAGGCCCAGCACCCCCAGCAGTAGCACCCCCAGGCTCAGCACCCCCGCGCACAGCACCCCCAGAGTCAGCACTCCCAGGCTCAGCACCCGCAGCAGCACCAGAGTCACCAGTAACCTCGACCGGGTCAACGGCGTCTACCTGGGACACACCTGAGGGGGCAGGAACCTGAGGGGGGAGGGGGTCTACCGGGGGGGGAACCGGCACAAGGAAGTCCGGGGGAGGGGGGAGGGAAGGAGTGCGGTAGGGGAAGAGACGGTAGAAGGGGACTGACTCGTCGAACGTGACGTCCTGGGAGGACAGAACACGACGAGAGAAGGGGTGGTAAAACTGCCACCCTGGGGCGTCAGTGGGGAAGCCAAGGAAGACACAGGGAGCAGCACGAGGGGACAGCTTGTCCGCAGACAAGTCGCGGACAAACGCCCGAGATCCCCAGACACGGAACACAGACGCATCGCCAACCTTCCCTGTCCACAGCAAGGCTGGGGACATCGCAGGCCGAGAGACCCGGGGGTGAAGGTTGAGCTGATGCGCCGCGTACCTCACCGCAAACGGCCACAAAAAATGGGGGGCAGCCGCATGCATCATGGACGTACGAGCGACATCCATGACCATGCCAATGCGGCGCTCAGCAATCCCATTTTGCTGTGGTGAGTCCGGAAGCGTGAAGGTCTGGCGGATCCCCCGTGCACGTCAGTAGTCTCGCAGAAGGCAAGAAGAGAACTCTCCGCCTCTTTCCAAGTGCAGACGCAGAACAGGAAAGTCCGAGCCGAAGCTCTTCCTGAGCTGGAGACGAGCCTCGCGGATCCAGTCGATCAGCACCTCAGTGACCGCACCCTTGCTGCGCAAGGGGAGGACTGTGGTGTAACGCGAGTAGTCGTCAACCACCAACAGGAAGTAGCGCTCGTGACCCTGCCCACGGACGGGGGCTGGGCCCCACACATCCATGTGAAGCGTCTGCAGGGGAGCCTCTGTCGGGGGGAAGTGGGAGGAGTGAGGAGTAGCCCGGAGGCGACCCTCGACACAGGGGACACAGGAAGGTCCTGGCCCGGAGGGGAGAGGAGGGAGAGACTGGGGAAGACCAGAGACAAGGACACGGGAAGCCATGCTCCGAAGACGGGGCAAGGAGGGGTGGCCAAGACGGTGGTGCCACAGGAGAGTCTCGTGAGACAGGAGGCGACAAGAACAGGGGGCAGACTCAGGACCTGACCGGGACGCAGCAGCAAGTACCTGACCTGACGCAGCCACCTGACCAGACGCAGGGACAGGAGGAGACTCAACGGTCAGGGTGTAGAGACTCGACCCCGGCCGACGCGAGAACGTGGCCAGGTGTCGGCCTGTGCGTGCCTCCGTGCAGTGGGTCACCCGCTGACTCGCAGGAGTGAACTGGTGAACCCCCACATCCTGCAGGTCCGCGCCACTCACCAAGTTCGTAGAGAACGAGGGAAGGTACAGACCAGACAGGGTGCCCGAAGGGGCAGCCGGACACGGGAGGACAGTGGAGAAGTGAGACAGGACAGGACCCCCAGAGGGGTCAGCAAGGGAGACTGCAACCGGCCGGCCGAGCGGCGTAAGGGTAGTGCGGTCTCGAAAGAAGGAGCGAGAAGCCCCGGAGTCAAGTGTGAAAGTGAGGGAGGACGAGGACGACGCAGTACCTGAGAGCGCTGTCTCACTAGTACCTGAGAGCGCAGACGCACTGGCACCTAGAGCAGCAGCCTCACAAGCACCTAGTGCAGCAGTACCAATGCCCGGGTCGGGCTGGAAACACCGGTAACCCTCATTCTCCTCACTATAAGTCACAGCATATATAGCAGCAAGGATAGCATCAAAATCAAGATCAAAGATCGCTACACCAGCCCTAAGAAGCTCATCCCAGCAAGGGATCTCACTAGCCCCAGGGAACTGCTGACGCCAAGCGTCCGTCAGGCGGCCAAAGCAGCGCTGGGCGGCGTGGGCACCCCCACACTGCTCACCCGCGCGGTCGCCGGAACGAAGAACGTAGGTGCAGGGACCAGTACCCCCACCCCTCTGACGCCCAGCGTACCACTCACGAAGCTGCTGAGGCGGAGGGATGTCCCGCGAGCGCTGCTGCTGCTGTCGCTGCGAGCGCTGGCCACCACCACCGCCGCTACGCTGCTAGGTACCACCCCGACCAGCTCCACCTCCTCCACCACCACCGCCACCTCCGCTGCCGCCTCCACCGCCTCCACCTCCGCCGCCTCCACCTCCGCCGCTGCCTCCACCACCACCGCTGGCACCACCACCACCGTCTCCGCCGCTGCTGCCACCACCACCACCACCCCCGCCACTAGTCCCGCCGCCACCCCCACTCCCTCCGCCACCACCGCCGCCACCGCCACCGCCCCCTCCAGCTCCACCCGCGCCCTTGCCCCCCTTGCCCTTGCTGGAGCGACGTCTCCCACTAGGGGCAGACGCCGCGCCGACCGACTCAAGACCAAGCAGGTCGGCAGCAGCAGCAGAGGCAACAGAGGGCAGCAAGGGGGAAGGAGAGCACCCCTCAAAGATGGGGGTGCGAGGGTCACCACGAGAAGCACCTACAGCGACTATGCTCTTCTCCGCTGCGAGGAGGGCCTTCTCGAGGAGGTCGACGGTGAGGGTGGTGGGACAGACTGCGAGAAAGTGGTCCCTGACGACGCGAAGGGAGTCAGGGAGGCGCGCGACTACGTAGTAGAGAGCGATGTACATGGGGGGGGGGGTTCTTAGCGCAGAACTCAGCAGGAAGGGCGGCGCGGTAGCGAGTGTCACTAGTGCGGAGGTGTGTAATGAGGTCAGCGACAGTGGGAAAGGCAGAGAGGTCAGGAAAGAGGTAGGGAAGCATGAGACGGCTCAGTGCAGCAGTGGCAGGGGAGGAGTAGCGCGCAACTACAGCGTCGTACAAGGTCTGAGCACTCTTGTACTGACTAAAGTGCGCGCGCTCAGAGGTAGGGAGGTGGCGACGCACAGCAAGACGTGCAGCAGCATCGCGGGTGGCCCACTGAGAGCGCACAGTGGGATCAGCATCAGCAGCAGGAGCAGGAGAGGCGCCAGAGGTAAGGTCAAAGAGAGAGAGGCCGTCTGCCCTATCGCACTGTAAAAACAACTGCAGGTCGTCTACCCAGACCTCAAAGTCAATGGCTCGACCCTCAGCGTCAAAAGCTAGGACACTAGGGGTAGCCATGACGACGACAGCGAAGCAGTGCAAGCAGTAGGGGAAGAGCACGCAGTGACAGTGCGACTGTGCTCACTAGGCAGGGCAGGCCGGGCAACTCTGCAGAAGGGCGGCTCGGTGACTCAGCGACTCGGCTGCTGGGCGGCTCGGCTCCCGCGCGGCTCGGCGGCAGGGCGGCTCGGGTGCAGGGCGGCTCGGCTCCCGGGCGGCTCGGCGGCAGGGCGGCTCGGGTGCAGGGCGGCTCGGCTCCCGGGCGGCTCGGCGGCAGGGCGGCTCGGGTGCAGGACGGGGCCGGGACAGGGGACGGCGGGGCCGTCAGGGTGCAGCGGCGGGGCCGACTGGTGCAGAGGTGGGGCCGTCAGGGTGCAGCGGCGGGGCCGTGACAGGGGACGGCGGGGCCGTCAGGGTGCAGCGGCGGGGCCGGCAGGGTGCAGCGGCGGGGCCGGGACAGGGGACGGCGGGGCCGTCAGGGTGCAGCGGCGGGGCCGACTGGTGCAGTGGCGGGGCCGTCAGGGTGCAGCGGCGGGGCCGTGACAGGGGACGGCGGGGCCGTGACAGGGGACGGCGGGGCCGTCAGGGTGCAGCGGCGGGGCCGACAGAGGTGCAGCGGCGGGGCCGGCAGGATGCAGCGGCGGGGCCGGGACAGGGGACGGCGGGGCCGTCAGGGTGCAGCGGCGGGGCCGACAGGTGCAGTGGCGGGGCCGTCAGGTTGCAACGGCGGGGCCGAGAGTAGGGGACGGCGGGGCCGTCAAAAGAGGACGGCGGGGCCGTCAGGTGACGGGGCCCGCTGCAGCGACGAAGAGGCCGCGCGGCCGGCGTGAGGGCGGCGGGGCGCAGCAGAGCCGAGAGGGCGGCGCGGCGCGGCCGTAAGGCCAGCGCGACGTGGGGCCCGGGCCGCGCGCGCGAAAAAAAAGGAGTCGCGCGCGCGACTCGCGGGGCGCCACAAGGGCAGCGCGACAAGCACTAGGGGGGGAGCGCGCCTCGGGGAGAATAGGGCGCGCTCCGGGCAGGAAAAAAAATTTCGTGGGTGGGCCCTTAAAAAAAACGGTCCTTAGGAAGGACCCGCTCTATACCATGTGAGAATAAACGAACAGGAATGAAATGACTAAGTCAGAGTTGGGTACAAATACAACCCTAGAAAGCTGTACCCCATATGTGCTACCCCACTATAGCCTACAAACATGCATCAGCTATGATAATCTGACAAGTTCATGAAGATCCTCTACCCGAACGTCAAGTGGAGTGGGAGTCAGAGATGGTCGGAGCGGTTTCGGAAGCGGTGGAATTTGAGTGTACGCATGAAGACTCGGGTTGCTCAGAAAACAGCCGCTCGTAAGATTACGCCCCTTGCTTTTACCGGTAAGTCTAAGTTTCTGCCTCCCTTACAAATATGCCCTCTATCCCGCCCGCCTTTTCCCCCGTCTAACAGATGTTGTGCAGCAGTGCCAGAACCTCTGGCGTTTTGTCCGAGACATGCGTCGCGCGCGCGGCATCGAGACTACCTGGATCCTCAACGCTGACCAGACGCCGCTCTGGCTGGAGATGCCCGCCACCACGACGGTGGATCAGACGGGCGTACGGTCGGTGCCCATCCGGAGTGAAGGTTACCAGAAGGAGCGTGTGACCGTGATGCTGGCGTGCACGGCGGACGGGGCGAAGCTCAAACCGTGGGTGTTTTTCAAGCGGAAGACGCTGCCGAAGGGCAACTTTCCTCGGGGTAATAAGCAGCAGCTGCCGCTGTTTTACCATATGTTTTTGTTTATCATGCTGCGCTAACAGTTTAAGTGCCATTTGTGAGTGCAGATGTGGTCGTGGCTTGCCACGAGAACGGGTGGGTGAATGTAGAAGGCGTCATCCGCTGGCTTGAGGAGGAAGTCAAGCCCTTCTTGAAGCCCCGGTTTGGCAGGTGTGCGAAGATCTCCATGCTCGTGCTGGATTCCTACCGTGGCCACCTTACCGATGGGGTGAAGGAGAAGCTCCGCGAGATCAACTGCGTGCCTGCAGTCATCCCGTCGGGCTGTACGGCTGAGGTTCAACCGCTCGACGTCTCCATCAACAAGAGCTTCAAAGCTTCTGTTCGTCAGCAGTACCAGAAGTGGTTTGAGGAGGAGGGCCAAGAGCAGCTGACAGCAGCAGGTACGTTGTTTCAGTTATTCACGCATGCTTAATCCCCCCCTCACCCTTGGATGCTGACACGGCTTTCTCGGGTGTCTCTATTGTGGTGCAGGGAATCTCAAAAAGGCCCCCTCAGAAGTGGTCCTTCGATGGATTTCACGGGCCTGGAAAGCAGTCCCCTCCGACCTCATCAAGCGCGCCTTTCTCACCTGCGGCATTAGCAACGCCCTTGACGGCAGTGAGGACCACCTCGCCATGGCGCACAGGCGGAGCCAACTGACGGCGGAAGTGGATGTAGACGACAGCATCGTCGCCGACGGCTTCTTTGGCAACAACTGCCAGGAGGCCGAGTCTGACGAGGAGTAGTTCTGGTAGCAACTAGGTAGAATAGCGGATCAAGTGGAAAGTTGTGTACCAAACTGTAGTGTTTGTTGAAGCGAACGATGTTGTAGTTGTTTGCTTTTGTTGTGGTGATAAAAATAGTTTTTTAATATGAGGGTGGCGCATATAATAAAAAAGGGTACAAAAGGGGGGGCGCTTATAATCGAGGAATGACCATAAGCACCATGCTCCATATAGAAGCGCCGGCGCCTGTAATAGGCCGGCGCCAATATCCGGGGCCATACGGTACCCCTTAGAGTACATAGCTAGTCTATGTCTTTTCGCATTCCCCTTGTATTCTTATATAAACCCGATGTATGCATGCTATTATCATCTCAATCATTTACATTCACTCTAACCTGAGTTCAGTACTTCCGCTGCGACACAACCTGCGATCAACCCTGAGCGATCCTTCGCTAAGTTCCACTTCGGATTGTAACATAACATTCTTAATTGGTTTCACGTTTTGAGAGACGTTATTCAAGAGTGTTATTGGTCAAATTTTGGGGCATTCACTTGAAGCGTGTACCCGGAAAAAATGCTTTGAGAAACACTTTTGAATGATATCTCCAAATGTGAAACCTGTTTTAGGTCATCTCTCCAGCAAGTGTCAAGAGGGGCTAGTGTCATGACACCAACTCGAAAACACATGGAGGACTATCCCTCCTGGTGTCAGCTGAACCAACCAATGAGATCGCGGGAAATCGTCCAATGTGCCCAACATTGACACCAGGCTGGAGCCGCGCTCACACGCGGCTCCACTTGGTGTCAACCGTAAACAACGCTTGACACCAAGCCTTTCTTGACACTTGCTGGAGAGACGACCTTATACGGTTGCTACGCAACCCAAAAATAAGACTGAAATCGAGACGAACAGACGAATGTCGTCTGCTACAGTAACGAGAGCCCTGATCTGCTTATCATGGATATTTTTGTGCTGCCAAACGAACCGAGCCAAGACTGGGAGAAGCAAGGGCGGGAGGCGGTTTCGCCAGCGCCAAACCACACAGAACCACACTACTGATATTGTACGCTGAGGGGGAGTCCAACTTGTACGTTTACAGGCTATCGTCGTGGTTCAAGGCGTTTCAACACGTTTTTAAACGGTATTTGCACTTGACCGTTCTGCACCTCGACAAAAAACATTCGAGCTCGACACTCTCTGATAGGTTTCCAGCGCAGCATCCAAAGTTTGGGATGGCGGGATCGGGATGGGATGGGATCTGTGGAATGAAATTCAGCGGTGCAAGGAAACTGGGAGTGTTGAGACTGCTGCCAATAAAAGTCTGGGTACCGAAGCTACCGAATGCAGCTTGATGCGTAGCTAAACACTTCGATATCGATATTCTCTGAGCTCCTGTGTGGTTAACGC
Organism: Closterium sp. NIES-65; assembly: GCA_948144175.1. Classification (NCBI taxonomy): domain Eukaryota; kingdom Viridiplantae; phylum Streptophyta; class Zygnematophyceae; order Desmidiales; family Closteriaceae; genus Closterium; species Closterium sp. NIES-65. Next base: position 4,503,911 of record CANXME010002591.1, read on the forward strand.
AGCAGATTTGCGATGGCAGGGATGGCTCCATCAGTCCGCGAGAGCATGAAGCTCGCGACGTGGTCCAGAACCGCGCCTTACGTCGTCCTCGCGGCGTCCGCCGTGCTCTTCGCCGCCGCCGTCACCATCCGCTTCACCAATCCAGACTTGGGTAAGCTGCCGCCGCTTCCCCGCTCCTTACGCGCCCACCATTCAAGTCCTAGATCTCACCTTGCTGAGAGGCAGCCCATCCGCCCACATTACTACCCGTCCATGTTGCGAGCCTCCAGCGAGAACGTCACAGTGGTAGCTAACCGAATTGCGCCATGCCGCACTGCCTCAGATCTTCTTGCTGCGCGCTCGCTTCAAGCCGCGCGTCGACTGCCGCGTTACCGTGTCGCAACATTTCGTGACCGGGCGCACCATTCCCGATCTGTTCGAGGGCGAAGCGTTGTTCCTCCTTCCTATTCTCACATTCCTCTTCTGCTCCCTCCCTCCCACCCCACCGCCGTGGCAACCGACCGGTGCAGCGAGCTGCACGCCAGAGGACTTGGGCGCGGGGCAGAAGGCCAGTGGCGCGCAAGGCAGCGATGAGGCATCGCGGTTCCTGATCAGCAACTTCGGGCTGCCCGGGCCCGTGCCGTGGGAGTGGATCCGCAAGAGTGTTCAAGATCAGTTCACTCTGGACGGCCGCGTGCAGGTGCGACCATCACATCATTCCCTCGTGCCCGGCAGGGGGAAAGAAGAGGGCACGGACACACGGTTGGGTCGGGGGGAAAAAAAGCGGAGGGAAAGTGAGGGCAGTGAGGGAGGGAGAGAGGAAAGACGGGGTGCGGAACCCAGAGCAGATCCGTGCGCGCGTTGACCAGCCATTGCGCCCTAACTAGCGCATGACATGCAGAATGCACCATGACGAAGCAATAAGCACACGGCATAGCACCACTGTGGCATCACCCCTTCCCCGGCCCCTGGCAGGTGAAGAACCGGTTTGTGGATGCGGACGCAAAGGACTCGGGGGCCAAGCCATATGTGTGGTCCACCGATGGCATCGACCAACAGGCCGCCATGGCCCGCCGCCGCGACACCGGTTTTGGATCGTACGGGCCGAACGTGACGGCTTCATTCTACTCGGCGTTTGAGAAGTACCCGCTGGCTGGGAAAAACGTGCTGATCGTGGGCAGCCAGTGGCCGTGGGTGGAGGCGATCTGCCTGGGGTTCGATGCGCACGCCATCACGACGGTGGACTTCAACCGCCCCGTGGTGTCGCACCCTCGGCTGCGGCAGCTGGTGGTGGGCGAGCTGGAGGGCAGCAGCGAGACGTGGGACGCCGCCGTGTCCTTCTCCTCGCTCGAGCATGACGGGCTCGGCCGCTACGGCGACCCCATCAACCCCAACGGCGACCTCGAACGCATGAAGAAGGTGAGCGCATGAAGAAGGTGAGCGCATGAAGAAGGTGAGCGCATGAAGAAGGTGAGCGCATGAAGAAGGTGAGCGCATGAAGAAGGTGAGCGCATGAAGAAGGTGAACGCATGAAGAAGGTGAGCGCATGAAGAAGGTGAGCTCATGAAGAAGGTGAGCGCATGAAGAAGGTGAGCGCATGAAGAAGGTGAGCGCATGAAGAAGGTGAACGCATGAAGAAGGTGAGCGCATGAAGAAGGTGAGCGCATGAAGAAGGTGAACGCATGAAGAAGGTGAGCGCATGAAGAAGGTGAGCGCATGAAGAAGGTGAGCGCATGAAGAAGGTGAGCGCATGAAGAAGGTGAGCGCATGAAGAAGGTGAGCGCATGAAGAAGGTGAGCGCATGAAGAAGGTGAACGCATGAAGAAGGTGAGCGCATGAAGAAGGTGAGCGCATGAAGAAGGTGAGCGCATGAAGAAGGTGAGCGCATGAAGAAGGTGAGCGCATGAAGAAGGTGAGCGCATGAAGAAGGTGAGCGCATGAAGAAGGTGAGCGCATGAAGAAGGTGAGCGCATGAAGAAGGTGAGCGCATGAAGAAGGTGAACGCATGAAGAAGGTGAGCGCATGAAGAAGGTGAGCGCATGAAGAAGGTGAACGCATGAAGAAGGTGAGCGCATGAAGAAGGTGAGCGCATGAAGAAGGTGAGCGCATGAAGAAGGTGAGCGCATGAAGAAGGTGAGCGCATGAAGAAGGTGAGCGCATGAAGAAGGTGAACGCATGAAGAAGGTGAGCGCATGAAGAAGGTGGACGCATGAAGAAGGTGAGCGCATGAAGAAGGTGAGCGCATGAAGAAGGTGAGCGCATGAAGAAGGTGAGCGCATGAAGAAGGTGAGCGCATGAAGACGGTGAGCGCATGAAGAAGGTGAGCGCATGAAGAAGGTGAACGCATGAAGAAGGTGAGCGCATGAAGAAGGTGAGCGCATGAAGAAGGTGAGCGCATGAAGAAGGTGAGCGCATGAAGAAGGTGAGCGCATGAAGAAGGTGAGTGCATGAAGAAGGTGAGCGCATGAAGAAGGTGAGCGCATGAAGAAGGTGAACGCATGAAGAAGGTGAGCGCATGAAGAAGGTGAGCGCATGAAGAAGGTGAGCGCATGAAGAAGGTGAGCGCATGAAGAAGGTGAGCGCATGAAGAAGGTGAACGCATGAAGAAGGTGAGCGCATGAAGAAGGTGAGCGCATGAAGAAGGTGAGCGCATGAAGAAGGTGAGCGCATGAAGAAGGTGAGCGCATGAAGACGGTGAGCGCATGAAGAAGGTGAGCGCATGAAGAAGGTGAGCGCATGAAGAAGGTGAACGCATGAAGAAGGTGAACGCATGAAGAAGGTGAACGCATGAAGAAGGTGAACGCATGAAGACGGTGAACGCATGAAGAAGGTGAGCGCATGAAGAAGGTGAGCGCATGAAGAAGGTGAGCGCATGAAGAAGGTGAGCGCATGAAGAAGGTGAACGCATGAAGAAGGTGAGCGCATGAAGAAGGTGAGCGCATGAAGAAGGTTAGCGCATGAAGAAGGTGAACGCATGAAGAAGGTGAACGCATGAAGAAGGTGAGCGCATGGAGAAGGTGAGCGCATGAAGAAGGTGAGCGCAGAAGAAGGTGAGCGCATGAAGAAGGTGAGCGCATGAAGAAGGTGAGCGCATGAAGAAGGTGAGCGCATGAAGAAGGTGAGCGCATGAAGAAGGTGAGCGCATGAAGAAGGTGAGCGCATGAAGAAGGTGAGCGCATGAAGAAGGTGAGCGCATGAAGAAGGTGAGCGCATGAAGAAGGTGAGCGCATGAAGAAGGTGAGCGCATGAAGAAGGTGAACGCATGAAGAAGGCGAGCGCATGAAGAAGGTGAGCGCATGAAGAAGGTGAGCGCATGAAGAAGGTGAGCGCATGAAGAAGGTGAGCGCATGAAGAAGGTGAGCGCATGAAGAAGGTGAACGCATGAAGAAGGTGAGCGCATGAAGAAGGTGAGCGCATGAAGAAGGTGAGCGCATGAAGAAGGTGAGCGCATGAAGAAGGTGAGCGCATGAAGAAGGTGAGCGCATGAAGAAGGTGAGCGCATGAAGAAGGTGAGCGCATGAAGAAGGTGAGCGCATGAAGAAGGTGAACGCATGAAGAAGGTGAGCGCATGAAGAAGGTGAGCGCATGAAGAAGGTGAGCGCATGAAGAAGGTGAGCGCATGAAGAAGGTGAGCGCATGAAGAAGGTGAGCGCATGAAGAAGGTGAGCGCATGAAGAAGGTGAGCGCATGAAGAAGGTGAACGCATGAAGAAGGTGAGCGCATGAAGAAGGTGAGCGCATGAAGAAGGTGAGCGCATGAAGAAGGTGAGCGCATGAAGAAGGTGAGCGCATGAAGAAGGTGAGTGCATGAAGAAGGTGAGCGCATGAAGAAGGTGAGCGCATGAAGAAGGTGAACGCATGAAGAAGGTGAGCGCATGAAGAAGGTGAGCGCATGAAGAAGGTGAGCGCATGAAGAAGGTGAACGCATGAAGAAGGTGAGCGCATGAAGAAGGTGAACGCATGAAGAAGGTGAGCGCATGAAGAAGGTGAGCGCATGAAGAAGGTGAGCGCATGAAGAAGGTGAGCGCATGAAGGAGGTGAGCGCATGAAGACGGTGAGCGCATGAAGAAGGTGAGCGCATGAAGAAGGTGAACGCATGAAGAAGGTGAACGCATGAAGAAGGTGAACGCATGAAGAAGGTGAACGCATGAAGAAGGTGAACGCATGAAGAAGGTGAACGCATGAAGACGGTGAGCGCATGAAGAAGGTGAGCGCATGAAGAAGGTGAGCGCATGAAGAAGGTGAGCGCATGAAGAAGGTGAACGCATGAAGAAGGTGAGCGCATGAAGAAGGTGAGCGCATGAAGAAGGTGAGCGCATGAAGAAGGTGAGCGCATGAAGACGGTGAGCGCATGAAGAAGGTGAGCGCATGAAGAAGGTGAACGCATGAAGAAGGTGAACGCATGAAGAAGGTGAACGCATGAAGAAGGTGAACGCATGAAGAAGGTGAACGCATGAAGAAGGTGAGCGCATGAAGAAGGTGAACGCATGAAGAAGGTGAACGCATGAAGAAGGTGAACGCATGAAGAAGGTGAACGCATGAAGAAGGTGAACGCATGAAGACGGTGAACGCATGAAGAAGGTGAGCGCATGAAGAAGGTGAGCGCATGAAGAAGGTGAGCGCATGAAGAAGGTGAGCGCATGAAGACGGTGAGCGCATGAAGAAGGTGAGCGCATGAAGAAGGTGAGCGCATGAAGACGGTGAGCGCATGAAGAAGGTGAGCGCATGAAGAAGGTGAGCGCATGAAGAAGGTGAGCGCATGAAGAAGGTGAGCGCATGAAGAAGGTGAGCGCATGAAGAAGGTGAACGCATGAAGAAGGTGAACGCATGAAGACGGTGAGCGCATGAAGACGGTGAGCGCATGAAGAAGGTGAGTGCATGAAGAAGGTGAGCGCATGAAGAAGGTGAGCGCATGAAGAAGGTGAGCGCATGAAGAAGGTGAGCGCATGAAGAAGGTGAGCGCATGAAGAAGGTGAGCGCATGAAGAAGGTGAGCGCATGAAGAAGGTGAGCGCATGAAGAAGGTGAGCGCATGAAGAAGGTGAGCGCATGAAGAAGGTGAGCGCATGAAGAAGGTGGCCGAGGCCAGCACGATGTGGGCTGGGGCAGCACGAGGTGGGCTGTATTGGTTTGTTTGGTACATCTGTGCAGCAAGGAGGACAGGGTATCAGACGTGTCAAATGTTTGCGCCCCCCCATTGCAACCCCCCATTTCCGCCTCCATTCCCTTCCCTTGTGGGTGGTTCACACCATGCACACCCTTGTCCCACACCACCCCTGCCTTCCACAACAGATCAAGGGGCTGCTAAAGCCAGGAGGGCTGCTGTTCCTGGGCGTGCCCACAGGCAACGACACGCTGCTGTTCAACACCCACCGCATATACGGGCCCATCCGCATGCCGCTGCTCATCGCAGGCTGGCGCATGCTCGACGTTTTTGGGGTCGACAGCCTAGAAAAGCTGTACCAAATTGATTTCAAAGGGATCGACGTTGTTCAGCCGCTCCTTGTGCTCCGTCGTGATTAGTAGGTCCAACACTGCCACCCCAACTGTGTCGATTTGATGGGGACTGTACCCTTGTGACCAGGCCTTAGATTCGTTTTGGACCAGGCTGATCCATTACAAAAAAAAAGCGCTGAAGATAAGCGCTACTTAGGGAAAAGAACGCTGAAAATTCAGCGCTCGTAACGCTTATTGTGTTTGGTGTTCATTTGTTATGTTTTGTTTTTTCTTCTTCTTTTGCAGAAGTACAGATTACAGATTCCAAGTGTAACATTTGTGAAAATTAGGTAAAACGGAAATTGTGGGATTGTTAGAATCATGTTGAGAAGAAGTGTAGATTCGGTTGGGGAAGGGGGTAGAAGTGAGAATGACGAGGTGAATGTTATACCCCATAAGGATCCCTATCTAGCAGAGAAAATATGTGACACATGTTTTGACACACCCCCATAGGCGAAATTGGAGGGGATGGCCAGAGCAAACAATGGTCACAAGACCAGCCAAGAGAAACAAGTAACGCAAAGCTCAGGGTGGATCTCAAGATTGTTGGGCTGAGAAAGCCCTTAAGGATCTTTGCAGAGGATAACTCTGGGAAGGATATTTGTAATAGCGGAAGCGTTTAATGAAGCTTGTGAACCGACCTTGCACTAGTGTGTGAGAGCAAAGTAGATTGATTAAAACAAGCAAATACAAGGCTTTATATAAGAGTACAAGGAATACGAATAGATATAATAACTGTATTGTTGTTGCGATTCGATACAGTGCGACTCGGGCAACTGCTCTGTAACGAGTCAGTTGTGTGTCCTTAACTGTCGCGCTGTAATTGTCGAGTCAAAGGTCGCTGACCTTTGACTTTCCCGTAACCTCCAGGCGGTTACCCTAACCTCCGAGGTTTGACTCGATGCTTCGATTCGGACTGCTTCGCTAGTGTCTTGGGTTTTGACACGATAGAGGCGCTTTAGGATTTATTGTTCCCAACACTCCCCTTTGCTTCTGGAGTGTCGCTGCTGGTGACGTGGCCTTGTCCAGTCAGCAGCATGCAGTACTCGAACTTCTGTTTTCCGAGCTTCTTGGTCAAGTAATCGGCTGCCATCTCAGACGTGGGACAGTATGATAGTTCGAGTTTCCCCTTCTCGATCTCGTCCTTCACGAAGAAATAGCGCAGGGCGATGTGTTTCGTCCTGTTTGCGAAGCCGTTCTTGTTGGCGATGCGAATTGCTGACTGGTTGTCGCAGAACACGGTGAAGCTGGGTAACTCGGCTAACTTCGCTTCTTCCAGCAGTTCGCGAAGGTAGAGTCCCTCCTTGGTGGCTGAGCAGAGTGCGATATATTCCGCTTCAGCTGAAGACAGTGCGATTAATTCCTGCTTACTCGACTGCCAGGAGATAGGACCGATAGGCTCGTGGCGGTAGACATAGCCGGTGCGTGAGCGCCTGTTATCGGTGTCGCCGGCGTGATCGGCGTCGACGTAGCCGATTAGCTTGGTCGGTGTAGTTGCGTTTTTGTGATAAGTTAGTCCGATCGTCGCGGTGCTGACGAAGTAGTGGAGAGCGCGATCGAGTTCCGCCAGATGCTCTGCTTCAGGTTTCTTGAGATAGGTGGCGAGCTGACTCGCGGAGTAGGATAAGTCGGGACGACATGTAACTGCTGCGAAGAGAAGACAGCCCAGTTTTCGCTGATAGTCGCGTATTCCGGCAGCTTTGAGTAGGGCGGAGTTTCCTTGGCCGTTTCCTGCCGTGTAGCGGTATGGTGTGGCGATAGCGGTGGGTGTGAGCGAGAAGCGCTTGGCGATCGTGTCGGCGTATTTCTCGGCGCTTAGATAGATTGCGTTTTCGTCTTCGCGGATGTTGAGCCCGAGGTACTGTGTAACGGTAGAAGAAACCGTGAGCGTGAGGTCTTTCTGAAGCTCCCCTTCGAACCACGTGGCGATGCCGTCGGTTGACCCAATGTAAAGGAGATCGTCCACGTAGACGATCAGGAGAACGTAGTCGCTTCCCTTTGTGAGGCGGTACATGCCCTGGTCATGCGGGAGTTGTTTAAAACCGATGCGGATAAGGCGGGCGTGCAGGTACTGCTGCCATAGTCGCGGTGCCTGCTTGATCCCGTAGAGCGACTTAAGCAGTTGACAGACTTGGTTGGGTTCCCCGTGAGTACCATGAGGTAGCTCGACGAAGATGTCGGCGTCGACAGGTGCGTAGAGGAAGGCGTTGGCGACATCAATTTGTCGCAGCCTTTTCTTCTTCATGGCGGCGACGGCGAGAAGGATGCGGAGAGAGGTATGTCGACTAACTGGGGCGAAGGTCTTGGTGAAGTCTCGTCCTTGTTCCTGGTCGAATCCACGCACGACCCAGCGTGCTTTGAACTTCTCGATTGTGCCGTCAGCTTTCGTCTTCATGCGGAAGACCCATTTCCCGGTGAGAATGGTCTTGTTCCGTGCCACGCTTGCGGGAACGACCTTCCAGGTGTTGCGTTCCTCCAATGCCTTTAATTCCTTGTCCATGGCTTCACGCCATTTCTCCCTGTGTTCCCCCCCCAGAGCCTGCTGAACTGTCGCAGACTCCTTAGGAAGAGTGCTGCCGGCGTTCCCGTGGACTGCGGTGACGAGACCAAGGATTTGCAGCCCAGTCTGTGAGTATCGAGGGAGTTCTGGATCCTCGGGATAAGCTGCTTCGTCTCCCGCTTCTGGGTCGGGTATGAAATTTGGCCCTACCCTTTCTGCTTCGTTGGTGTTGACTGTCGCAGGTGTTACGTAACCATTGTCGGCGAAATGGTAGAAGACTTCGGCGTTGTTACTGTCGCGAGGATTATCCTCATCCATGGGCACGTCGACGGAGCAGTACGGAAGAGGTCCGGCTTCCTCCGATGCGTTGTCAACGTTCTGTTCATCCCAGTCTGCTTCGTCCGCTGCTGACGCGAAGGCTCGGTCACCACGAAAGCCACCGGTGAGGTCCCGATTCTCGTGCAAGTTGGCGAGGTACGTCTGAAGGGTGAGTCGTTCGTAGAAGATCACATCACGTGCTGCTACTGTTTCTTTTGTGTGGACGTCGAAGATTCTCCACGCGTTGTAATTTTTCTCGATGCCGAGGTGTAGTCCCCACTGTGCCCGTTGCAAAAATCTTCCCGCTCGTGCTTCTGGGGGTCGGTACTGTACCATGCACCCGAAGACTCGTAACATTTTTGTGCTGCCCTGCTTCCCTGTCCACAGCAGATGCGGTGAGGCGTTGTTCGGGAGTGACGACGACGACAGCAAGTTGTGCAGCATGACAGCATGGTCCATTGCTGCTGGCCACTGGTGGTTGGGTAGCCGCATGCCACGTAACAGTTTGCGCATGCTGTTCTGCAGAGTCCTGTTCATTCTTTCTGCAACACCTTGCTGCTGATGTGCGTAGGGAAGGGAGAGGAGTTGCTTGATCCCCCTTTCCGCCAGGAACTGCTTGAAGCGCTGAGAGGTGTACTCGCCACCTCCGTCTGACTGGAAGCTTTTCAGCTGCGTTCCAGATTCTCTCTCTGCTATCGGTAGCCAGGCGGCGAATGCTGCGAGTGCCATGTCGCGGCTGGGTAGGTTGCGATGCCAGACGTATCGAGTGGCGGCGTCGATGAAGGTGATGGTGTAGTTGTAGGTGACTTGTCCTGGTTCGCGATTGTAGAGGATGTCGCTGTAAACCTTTTCGAGTGGTGCGTACGCTGGTGCACTCGGGTTGTGATGTGGAGCGAACGGTCGATGAGGTAAGTCAGCTTCGGGGCATATGAGGCAAGTCCCTCGTGCCTTTTGGAGTTCTCTGCCGTCGGGTAGTAGTAGGGAGTCTTTGTCAAGAACTCCTGCTCTTATCGTGTTATTTAAAACCGTGTTGCTTGGATGTCCTGTGCGTGCGTGCCAGATTTCTTCAGAGGCGCGGTGTCCGGGTGAACGTTGGTATGCGTCGGAGTTGGAGTAAAAACTGGCGACGAAGTTGGCGCTTCGGTGGACTTCACGTTGAGTCGGATTCAGCTGTTGCGCGGGTGTTGGTGGTGCTTCGTCGACTGTGACTGGTGTCGTTGTTCCTACTGCTGCTGATGTTGTTTCTGCTGCTGTTGATGTTGTCTCTGCTGCTGCCGAAGTTGTTGCTGCTGCCGATGTTGTTGCTGCTGCCGATACTGCTGCCGATGTTGTTTCTGCTGCTGTCGTGTGTTGAATCGTCGCTAACGCTCGTGTTCGTTCTGCTTCAGGGATAGTGTGGGAGTACCAGAAACCTCCCGGGCTGAAGTCGGGATCAAGATCCGGAGGGTGTGTCCAGTCAGTAAAGTTCACGATGGCGTCGCTGTCTGCAGTGCCCAGGTCAGGAATGAAGTCGAGGACGAAGACGTTGTTCTTCAACACTGCTTTCCCGATGTAGAGACTGCCTCTCCCGTGGTATAATTTAAACTCCTGGGTGGTGCTGTCGGCTTCCAGGTGAATCCCCTTCGCCATCAGCTGGCTAACACTCAGTAAGTTGTAACCGAGTCCTTCAGCGATGAGTACCTTTGACATATGTAATATAACGTTGGTCTCTCTTGATTGAAGCTGAACGACTCCTTGTCGTCTTGTGCGCAGGTTCTGGTTGTTGGCGACCGTGATGACTACTTCTCGCTGGAGTCGGTGTTCGCGTTGTACGAAGCGTCCGGACGAGCACATGTGTTGCCCGCAGCAACTATCCAAGAACCAAGTGTCTTGGCCGGACGGTTCACTTTGAGCGATGGCGGCGTAAGTCGGATTCGGGTGGAGTGATTCGCGGCGAGGCGTCCTGTTGTCGAGCTCCTCTTCTGGTGAGTAGTAGGGTGGTGACTCTGTTGTGCAAGAATCGTTTATCTTTACCATGCAGTTGACTATGTTTCTTGCTCCTTGTGCAAGTTGTCCAGTTGAAGTCGTTGAAGCTTGAATCGTGGTTGTCGGACTTGCTTGTGTCGAAGCAACTTGGGAGCTTGAAGGCCGCAGTTGTCGCTGTGGTGTCGTCTGACGAGACGGGCAATGCGTGCAAGGATGACCCGAGGTTTTGCAGATGAGACAAAACGGAGGTACTGGCTTCGGCTGCTGCTGTCGGTTGTTGTAGTTGTTGTGTCGTCGCTGAGTATGGAAAGCGAATTCCGGTGCTAATGACTTCTTCTTGTGCCTTTCTTCTTGCAGGTCCATGTCTTGTTGCTCGGCGTGGATTTCGGCGCAGAGTGCCGCTTCGGAGATCCTCCCGTGTGCTCGAAGAATTGCTTTGGTGGCGCGCCACTGAGGACCGAGGCCACCGATGATGACTGTCACGAAGGCGTCTTCAGAGATTGATCCTCCGCATCGAAGAAGCTTGTCACGCAATTCGCGACATCGGCTGATATACGCCAACCCCTTTTCTCCTGGTTTCATTTCAACTGTTGTCAACTGCGCCATTAACCTGCTCTGGTTTACACTGTCTGTTGCCTGATACAGGTTCTTCAGATGGCCATACGCGAGTTCCGCCGAGTTTCCGAAGTTCCGGTAAGAGCGAATGTTCTGCTGCTGAGTTGGTGTGATGTTTCTTAGTAAAATAGTATACGCCATTATCGATTGATACGTATACTGCTGCTTCTCATACTGTGTGCCGTTTGCTGGATACTGCAGGGATCCGTCGAAGAAACCGAGTATCTGCGCGCCCTCCATCATTAGCTCGAATTCAAAGGACCAGGTGAAGAAGTCCTTTCCGTCGAAAGATCTTGATGTTTGCAGTTTCAAGACATGCGCGAATTGCGACTGAACTTGTAATGCATCCATTGGTTTGTCTTGCGCAGATGGAGGTTGAGGCAGGAAGCTGATCGACCCGCGCTCGTACGGGGCGAAGGTGGGTTGCTGCTGTTGATTCCCTCGCGCATATGACGACCCGTCAAGGCTCATGGGTGTCGCTCCGTTGTTGCTGTTGTGTGTCTGTGCAGGTCCCGACTGCTGGTGTTGCTCGTAGAAGGACATGAAGGAGAAAAATTTCTCCATCATGCTCTGGTCGAAGTCTGAAGGATGGTTCGTGGGGGTCTCAGTTGACGTTCCCCTTGGTCTTGCTGCCGTGCCTTCCTCTGTCTGCAGGCCAGAGGCTGGCGGTGGAGTAGGAGTAGTGCCCGAGGAGCCATTAGGGGAGCTCCTTTCCTTGTTTGTTGCCATGTCTTGTAATGATCTTGTAATGATTAGAGTTTTCCCCTGTCAGCTCTCATACCATGTTGGGCTGAGAAAGCCCTTAAGGATCTTTGCAGAGGATAACTCTGGGTAGGATATTTGTAATAGCGGAAGCGTTTAATGAAGCTTGTGAACCGACCTTGCACTAGTGTGTGAGAGCAAAGTAGATTGATTAAAACAAGCAAATACAAGGCTTTATATAAGAGTACAAGGAATACGAATAGATATAATAACTGTATTGCTGTTGCGATTCGATACAGTGCGACTCGGGCAACTGCTCTGTAACGAGTCAGTTGTGTGTCCTTAACTATCGCGCTGTAATTGTCGAGTCAAAGGTCGCTGACCTTTGACTTTCCCGTAACCTCCAAGCGGTTACCCTAACCTCCGAGGTTTGACTCGATGCTTCGATTCGGACTGCTTCGCTAGTGTCTTGGGTTTTGACACGATAGAGGCGCTTTAGGATTTATTGCTCCCAACAAAGATCACCATGCATTCTGAGCACAAACAAGTGTAAAAATAGTAGGCAAGAATCAGAACAGGAAAGATGATTTTCACTAGCAGGCAGTTGAGTACATATAGCAAACCCTAATTCGGGCTGTACTCGCTACAGAGTACCCCACTGCAAGCTAGACAAACAACACATTCTGACACAACCCCATAGTCAAAGTGGGGTATAATCAGTACAGCAAGCAGTCAGAGCAGTAGTTCACAAGTACAAGCAAAACTAGTGGCAGTCACAGAGGGCAAGCGAGGAGGAGAAACTGTGGGGGCGAGAAGATGAGAGGCGACGGCTGAAGCTGCAGACACACGGACAACACGGGCGCGTAGCACTTTGGCTACCAGGCGCAGAGCCCCGGACTACACGGCCACATTGTGGCTACCAAGCGCAGAGCCCCGGACTATACGGCGACAGGCGCAGCTGGCTCTCTGTGCTCCCAGGAGTGCGCAGCACTGTCGCTACCAGGCGTAGAGCCCCGGACTACACGGCGACAGGCGCAGCTGGCTCTCTGGGCTACCAGGCTAGACCCCGGACTACAGGCACTGCGGACGACAAGACGGCTGCCTCCACTCAACTTCCCCCAGCTGTCCCACACCCCTTTCACACACCCCCTGCTGTACCTCCAGCACTGCTCACACGCCACCCCCCCTCGTACCACTACGACAGCTCCAACACATCCACCCCCCTCATCGGCAGCTGCAGCAGTGGGAGACGGAGGAGGAGGAGGAGGAGGAGCAAGGGACGGCGCACACAACCGCCACCCCCATACCCGTCACCCCCATACCCGGAGTGTGCGGTAAGCGAGCTCAGGTGTGCGCGAAGCGTGCACATGCGTGCGGGAAGCAAACTCGGGAGTTGTGTATTGGCCCCGTCCTCGCTTGGGCGGAGCTGACCTCGTGGTCGGGTGTGAGGGGAGCAGCCGACCTCTAGCAGTGGGTGAGCTGGTCGACAAGGAGGTCGACCTGCACGGGGGACCACTGCACGGGCGCCGACTTCAGGGAGGTCGACTTGGGTGTCGACCTGCGGAGGACGTCAACTTGGTGACGTCAACTTGGGGAAGCCGACTTCGGCAGTCGGCTAACGGACTGCTGGTCGACCTGCTAGTGGTCGACTGGACCTGGTGGTCGACGAAGGAGGGGCCGACGTCGACCTCGACTCAGGACGCCGAGTAGTTGGGCGTCGAGTAGCGGGGCGTCAACTTCGTGACGCCAGCTTCGGGTGGCCGACGTGGGTGGTCGGCCGACGACTGTGCTGGTCGACGAGGAGCAGGTCGACCAGGAGTGCTGGTCGACGTGGAGCTGGTCGACCAGAGGGGATGTCGACCTGGAGGAGGTCGACCGATGGTGTCGTCGACCTGGTGAGGTCGACGTGGAGGTGGTCGTCGACTTGGGAGGTCGACGGGCACGTACGGGAGCTGCTGGTCGACGTGGTTGCCTGGTCGACCAGGTTACCTGGGTGACGAAGTGCTGCGGAGGAGTGCGACGGTCGCCCAGGCGAAGTTGGCGAGCCCGACCTCGGTGGTGGTATCCCGAGGTCGTCGTGGCGGATCAGAGGCAGTCGTCAGCTCGAGGTTGACGTGGTGTGTGCGCTGTGCAGGTGACAAGACTCTGCGCGCCAATCATCTGCACACAACTGCGAAGCAGGGTGCACTGCTGTCCTGCATGAGCAACGCTGTCACGCCGTCAACCTGCGACGTTGGCACGCCGTCGACCTTGCCTTGCTGGAGCGCGGTCGACGAAGTCGTGCTGGAACGCGGTCGACCAAGCTGCGCTGGCAGTTGGAGCGTCGACCTGAATGCTAGCCCTGATGTAGTCTTGCATTGCCAACTTCATTGTACCATTGTTCTGAACTTTTCCTAGTGAAACTCTTGCCAATTTTCCCCGTGAACTAGCAAGTAGTGTGTGCACAAGGAAAACGACTAAGGAACAGAGAACGCGGAGATCACACGAGCACACGTGCCTAGCCCGTAGCCTAGCCCCCGTTGCTGCAGTTATCTCCGCATGGTGCGGTGAGCGTGGACGGCACACGACTTACCTTTCAGTCAGGTCGACGTAGACACCACTTACCTATTTCGTAGTTGCAGGCCGGCAACTGTGCGGTAGTCACTATGGTAGGAGCCGTAGGTGACGCGGGGGTGGTGGACACCCTAGAGGCACGGTTGGAGAACGCGAGGAGGAAGCACGAGGCCAACGAGTATGGAGACTTGTCCTGGCCGGTCGTCGAGGCTGGACTCCGCTCCATGTGGGCAACGGAGCACCCGTCTCGACCTGCCTCTCCTCGTCCGGTGAACAACGAAGGCGGCGTCGACGTGGGCGTCAACGCCGGTGGTGGTCAAGTCGGCAGCAGTGCTGGAGGCACGTCGAAACAGAGAGGTGTGATACACGCCGGTGAAGTCGGCGGCGTTCAGGCACGAGGGATGCAGTCGTCGGCGGCTGCAGGCACCTCGCATGGCGACGCTGGTGGGCGTCGAAGTGGGCTGTCGCCTATGTCGGCGTCCCAGGCGACGGCAGGTGGGATTGCACCGAGCTACGGCTACTTCAAGTTTACGCCGGACAGGATCTCGGTCACCCCTCCGCTGGTCGGTCGACCCGACATTCTCACCTGGAAGGAAGCCATCGAGCCCCAGCTGGAGATGGCCGGGCTGATTGGCTTCGCCCGAGGGACCGTGGCGACGCCGGGGGAGCACCACTCCGACCTGCGTGCGGAGTTTCGCGCCGTGCAGCTGTTGACCTTCACGGTCATCTCGCGGTGCTGCTCGCCGGGCGTGCAGATCGCCTTGAAGTGGTGCCGGGAGTACCTCGACGCCGGCCACCGGGCGTGGCATTTCATCGAGTCGACGTACCAGGTTACCGACGACCTGTTCATCGCCCAGCTGGAGGGACAACTGACACACCTGCGTATGGGTGACGAGGAGAGTGCGACCGACTACTGCAACCGAGCCAGGCGAATTCTTGCCACCATCAGGATGGCCGGAGCGCAGTACTCCACGGCGTCGTATATCACCCATGTCATGCAGGGTCTCTATAGCAGCTACAACCTGCTGAAGCGGCTGTCTATGGCGCCGAGCACAAGGGCGACGCTCAACGAGGACAACCTGACCTCGTATATCCTGCAGGACGAGGCGATGCAGGAGGCTGAGCGGTCGCAGGAGCTCTTGGCGCAGGCGAACTTGGTCACCTCAGCGAAGCAAGGAGGCCGACCGGGACAGAGCGGGCAGTCTGGCGGTGGTGGTAGCAGTGGCTGGAAGTCGGCCAAGGACGGCGGTCGAGGCGGAGGAGGTCGACGACGGGAGTGCTGGATCTGCCGCAGCCCCGATCACCTCTCCTTTGAGTGTCCCGACCGCAGTGACTCCGACGACGACGACAAGGGCGGTCGCGGGAGGTCTGGCAGCCGTCGTCCACGTCGTGGAGGCAACCAACCGCGCAAGGAGAAGCAGTCGACCAAGACATCGACTTCGGCGAAGGACGCCGACTCCGTTGCAGGCGGCAAGGGGCGAGACGACAAGACGGCGTCGTGCTCACTGGTCGGCGTCGTGGAGCCGACCATCTCTCTGGCGCCGGAGGCCGGAGAGGACTTCCAGGCGGTGGCGGCGGCTGTGCAGGCGAACCCGGCGGTGGTCCTGCTCGACAGCGGTTGCTCCCACCACCTGATGGGGACGAAGGAAGCCTTCGTCGACTTGCAGCCGAGCGGCGTCATCAGGCATGTGCGCGGCTTCAATGGGGCGCTGCAGGATGTCCAGGGCTGCGGCACCATCGCCCTGCAAGGAGAGGCCGGGAAGGAGGTGCTCATCCCCGACGTGTTGTACGTCCCGGGTGTGCGAGCCAACCTGCTGTCGGCCGGCCAGCTGAAGGAGCATGGCGTGAAGCTGCAGGAGGACGGAGACGGCATGTTGCTCGTCTCGGCAGCAGGGGAGGTGCTCGGGCGGGCGACGTACTCTGGACGAGTCCTCTGCACCGACCTGCGCCCCTGCGCGACGAGGTCGACGCCGCCCACGACGGAGGTGGTGGCTCTGCGGGCGATCGTCTCGAAGACGAAGTCGACGCCGGACCGGATGCATGCAAGGCTTGCGCATGTCTGCATGGACACCATACGGAGCTCGGCGAAGAACGAGGTCGCCATTGGGCTGGACCTCAAGTTGGCGACGGACGCCGACTCTCCGTGTGTCTCGTGCGTCGGTGGGAAACTGGCGCGGCACACCTTCCCCGACCAAGGCTCCGACGCCGACGACGTGCTCGCCGTCGTGCACATCGACCTGTGCGGGCCGTTTCGCGTGGCTGCCAAGGATGGCAGCCTGTACTTCTTGCTGCTGAAGGACCGCAAGACCCGCTATGTGTGGGTGAAGCCGGTCGCCAAGAAGTCCGATGCGTTGCAGGCGTTCGTACAGTGGCTGGCGGTGGCTGAGCGGCAGACAAAGAAGTCGGTGTTGATGCTGCGCTCTGACCGGGGAGGGGAGTTCCTCGGGAAGCAGTTCACTGACTTCGTGAACAACAAGGGGATCGTCCACGACCTGACCTGCCCATACACCCCGCAGCAGAACGGCATGGCGGAACGGGAGATGAGAACGGTAGTGGAGTCGGTGCGGACTATGCTGCTGCACATGGGTGTGCAGCACCACTGGTGGCACCTCGCTCTGCGGCAGGCCGTCTGGGTCCGCAACTGCCTTGAGAGGTCGACGCTGCCGCTGGGAACGACACCGTACCAGCTGCTGACCGGGAAGAAGCCCGACTTGTCGCTGGCACGGGTGTGGGGCTGCATGGCGCAGTTCCTTGTCCCTGAGCAGCAGCGCGGTGGGAAGCTGCAGCCGAAGGCCAAGTGGGGCCTGCACCTTGGTGTGTCAGAGGCGAGCAAGGGCTGGGAGCTCCTTGACGTCACCACTGACCGGGTGGTCACCACGTCGGAC
Organism: Closterium sp. NIES-65; assembly: GCA_948144175.1. Lineage (NCBI taxonomy): Eukaryota > Viridiplantae > Streptophyta > Zygnematophyceae > Desmidiales > Closteriaceae > Closterium > Closterium sp. NIES-65. The sequence goes on from CANXME010002591.1 coordinate 4,520,922, forward strand.
GTGGTGTTCTACGAGGAGCTGTCGCTGGCCGAGTGGAAGACGGAGCATGGGCTGGTGTTCGGCCGCTTGCCGCCCTCTGACACCTCGTCGGCGACGCTGCCGCTGCTTGCCGCGGTCGGTGAGCTTGCTGCTGAAAACGTAGAGGACGTCCACACCCCTACCCCTCACCCTCTGACCCCTCCCCTCGTGGCCGACATGCGTGGGCTGACCTCGGTGTCGGCCTCCGGCGATGAGGGGAGTAGTGGGACACCGCCTTCGGCGCCGGCCAAGTGCATCGCCGGTGGCCGACGTGACGAGCGGCGAATCGACGAGGGATTGGAGTCGACAGGGGAGGAGCAGGTCGGGGAGCAGCAGCCGACAAAGGAGCAGGCTGGCGTGAAGCCGACCACGGAGCAGTCGGCGACCGGGACGTCGGCAGGGGAGCCGACCACAGGGGAGAAGTCGGCTGGGAAGCCGACCACAGTGGAGCAGTCGGCTGGGACGCCGGCTGAGGAGCAGCAGGACGCCGAGGGCAGTGACGACAGTGACGATGAAGGGGACGCCGAGGAGGTCCAGCAAGGACCGCGACGTTCAGGCCGACTTCGGAGGACGCCTGACTTCTTCGTCCCCGCTGCCTTCACCACGGTGTATGACGTGGACGATGACGACGACCTGCTGTACGACGACGCCGAGGAGGATGAGGAGTTTCCGGAGCTCGATCCCGACATGCTAGCTGACCCCGAGCACCGTTGGGACATCTCGACGATGACGGTGAAAGAGGCGCTGGCGAGCTGGAAGGGCCCGGCGGTGAAGGCTGCCATGGAGGAGGAGATTCGGAGCCTCATCAACATGGGCACTTGGGAGCTGGTCGAACGCCCGCCGGGGGTGAACGTCATGAAGAACCGGTGGGTGTTGACGACGAAGTACCACATCGACGACACCGTCGAGCGAGAGAAGGCGAGGCTGGTCGTGAAGGGCTTCACACAGGTGTATGGCGCCGACTACGACGAGACGTTCGCGCCGGTGAGCAGCTATGTCACGCTGAGGATCTTCCTCAGCATCGTCGCCGTCCTCAACCTTAACCTGATGCAGCTCGACATGAAGAACGCCTTCCTGCAGAGCAAGCTCGATCGGGTGCTGTACATGTCTCAGCCGGACTACTTCAACGACGGAACCGGCCGGGTGTGTAAGCTGCTGAAGAGCCTGTACGGGCTGAAGCAGTCGCCGCTGTTGTGGTACTTGGCGCTCAACGATGTGCTGGTCGGCGCCGGGTGGAAGAAGAGCCAGGTCGACGAGGCCCTTTACTACAAAGTCGGCGAGGGTGAAGTAGCCTGCTGGGTGCTGGTCTACGTCGACGACCTGCTTGCCGCCAGCAGCAGCGCTGCGTTGCTAAAGGAGTTGAAGGAGCTGCTGGAAGCCGCCTTCGAGCTGCGCGAGATCTCGCCGGTGCAGAAGTACCTCGGGCTGGAGATCGTGCGCGACAGGTCGGCGGGGAAGCTGTGGTTGCACCAGCAGGGCTACGTCGACAAGCTGCGTAGGCGCTTCCTCGACGAGGAGCAGACCGGGCGCACCCCGAAGACGCCGGTCTCGGTCGGTGCCTACGCCGAACTCACCTTTGATGACGAGGAGGCGCAGGAACGGCAGGAGGAGGAGTACCGGCAGAAGGTCGGCTCGCTGCAGTTCGCGGCGACAACGACGAGGCCGGACGTCGCCTTCGCCTGCAGCAAGCTGGGGAGCGGCCTCACGGTGAGGAGCGACCAGCACTGGCGCGAGGTTGATCGCTGCCTCGCCTACCTCTCCAACACACGCGACACCGCCCTGGAGTTCGGCGGTGGACCTGAGTCGCTGGAGCTGGTCGGCTACGTGGACGCTGACGACGCCGGTGACAAGCAGAATAGGACGAGCACGAGCGGCTACGTGTTCGTCTACGGAGGGGCTGCTGTCTCCTGGTCGAGCCAGCGCATCAAGTGCGCGACGTTGTCGTCGACCGAGTCGGAGTACGTTGCGGCCACTGAAGCTGGCAAGGAGGGACGTCGCCTTCGCTTCCTCCTCGCAGAATTCCGGCAACTGGATGCCGGGAAGCCGACTGTCCTGCGAGTGGACAACAAGTCGGCCATCACAGTCGCCGGGGGCATGGGGTTGACGGGCAACCTCAAGCACATGGAGCGGCGACAGGCCTGGCTGCAGCACATGGTGAAGCGCGGGAAGTTCTCGCTGCAGTACATCCCAACCGCTGAGCAGCCGGCCGACTTCCTGACGAAGGCGCTGCACTATCCGGCCTTCAACCGGTGCACCGTCGCAATCGGCCAGGTGCGCTTGGCCGACGTGAGCGACGGCGACAACGACGTGCAGCAGTAGGTGCCATGCCCTCTTGCATGGCTGGTGCGGTGGACGACGTGCTGTGTGTTGGGTGCACGTCGACGAGCTATTCTCTGAGGAGTACTGCCGAGTAGGACTTGGGGGCCCAAGCGTGAACGCGGCAGGGGAGTGTCAACGGGAGTTGTATATTGGCCCCGTCCTCGCTTGGGCGGAGCCGACCTCGTGGTCGGGTGTGAGGGGAGCAACCGACCTCTAGCAGTGGGTGAGCTGGTCGACAAGGAGGTCGACCTGCACGGGGGACCACTGCACGGGCGCCGACTTCAGGGAGGTCGACTTGGGTGTCGACCTGCGGAGGACGTCAACTTGGTGACGTCAACTTGGGGAAGCCGACTTCGGCAGTCGGCTAACGGACTGCTGGTCGACCTGCTAGTGGTCGACTGGACCTGGTGGTCGACGAAGGAGGGGCCGACGTCGACCTCGACTCAGGACGCCGAGTAGTTGGGCGTCGAGTAGCGGGGCGTCAACTTTGTGACGCCAGCTTCGGGTGGCCGACGTGGGTGGTCGGCCGACGACTGTGCTGGTCGACGAGGAGCAGGTCGACCAGGAGTGCTGGTCAACGTGGAGCTGGTCGACCAGAGGGGATGTCGACCTGGAGGAGGTTGACCGATGGTGTCGTCGACCTGGTGAGGTCGACGTGGAGGTGGTCGTTGACTTGGGAGGTCGACGGGCACGTACGGGAGCTGCTGGTCGACGTGGTTGCCTGGTCGACCAGGTTACCTGGGTGACGAAGTGCTGCGGAGGAGTGCGACGGTTGCCCAGGCAAAGTTGGCGAGCCCGACCTCGGTGGTGGTATCCCGAGGTCGTCGTGGCGGATCAGAGGCAATCGTCAGCTCGAGGTTGACGTGGTGTGTGCGCTGTGCAGGTGACAAGACTCTGCGCGCCAATCATCTGCACACAACTGCGAAGCAGGGTGCACTGCTGTCCTGCATGAGCAACGCTGTCACGCCGTCAACCTGCGACGTTGGCACGCCGTCGACCTTGCCTTGCTGGAGCGCGGTCGACGAAGTCGTGCTGGAACGCGGTCGACCAAGCTGCGCTGGCAGTTGGAGCGTCGACCTGAATGCTAGCCCTGATGTAGTCTTGCATTGCCAACTTCATTGTACCATTGTTCTGAACTTTTCCTAGTGAAACTCTTGCCAATTTTCCCCGTGAACTAGCAAGTAGTGTGTGCACAAGGAAAACGACTAAGGAACAGAGAACGCGGAGATCACACGAGCACATGTGCCTAGCCCGTAGCCTAGCTCCCGTTGCTGCAGTTATCTCCGCAGCTCACACGCCACCCCCCCTCGTACCACTACGACAGCTCCAACACATCCACCCCCCTCATCGGCAGCTGCAGCAGTGGGAGACGGAGGAGGAGGAGGAGGAGGAGCAGGGGACGGCGCACACAACCGCCACCCCCATACCCGTCACCCCCATACCCGGAGTGTGCGGTAAGCGAGCTCAGGTGTGCGCGAAGCGTGCACATGCGTGCGGGAAGCAAACTCGGGTGTGCGGAAAGCGAACTCAGGTGTACGGATACGGGGGCCGCTGGGCGACGCGCGGGTCGACGGGGACGGGTGCACGGGTCCCTGGGGGCGGCGCGCGGGTCGACTGGGCCGCCGCGAAGGGCGACGGGGAGCCGCGCGCAGGTCGACGGGGCCGCCGCGAAGGGCGACGGGGAGCCGCGTGCAGGTCGACGGGGACGGGCGCGCGGGTCGATGGAACGCGAAACCGCCGCGCGTGCCCAAGGAGCGCGGCGGGCAGGAAACCGCCACGCGTCCTGAGCGCATGGCGGGCAGAAAACCGCCGCGCGCCCCGAGTTCGCGGCGGGAAGAAAAAACGCCGCGCGCCCCGAGCGCGCGGCAGGCAGAAAACGACGTGCGCCCAAGGCGTGCGATAGGCAGGACAGCAGCGGAAGCTAACGGTGGGCCCATCCACAGGATCGACCCAGGAGGGTCGACCTGCTCTGATAGCATGTCAAAATAGTAGGCAAGAATCAGAAACAGGAAAGTGGATTTTCACTAGCAGGCAGTTGAGTACATATAGCAAACCTTATAGCCTACACAATAAGCGGCATATGAGTTTGACACACCCCCATAGGTAAAGTGGGGGAGAACAAGAGGTCACAAGACCGGTCAAGAAAAGCAAAGCAAGCTCAGGGTGGATCACGAAGTCACCACGCATTCTGAGCACTAACAAATGGCCACAAGGTTTGTTCATATGCAGAGTTATATATCAAGTAGAACAAGCAGTACAGTCATCACAACCTAGCAAGTGTAAGCATGCAGGTAAAAGTATATAGATAATAGTACAGGCAAAGTCAAGAAGTGAACAAGTGAGGCAAAGTAGGCACAAGGCCTAGAACAGTACAGAAACGCTGATGATCACAAGGCTGAAGTGCCTTGGTGAAGATATCAGTAGTGTTGGCCTGAGAGGCCACGTAAACAAGACGAAGCTGACCACGCCGCTGCAATTATCGAGAAAGGAAGTACTGCAGAGCGATGTGCTTTGTTCTGTGCTGTAGTGTGTGCTCCTAACACAAGGCAATCATGGCCTTTTTGTCGACGTACAGAACTGGAGGAGAACGAGGCGGCTCTCCCAAGTCGGTCAACAGGTAGGTGAGCCAGCGTAACTCCTGTGCAGCCATGGCCCATGCGTAGATCTCAGCCTCACAACTGGAGCTGAGAACAGAAGACGAGCGGGTAGACCGCCACGAAACAGAGCCGGAGCCAAGGCTGAAGGTGTAACCCTGTGACGACCGCTGCGTAGCCAAGTCGTCAACCCAAGAAGCGTCTGCGTGACCAGTGAGGACAGCTGGACCCCGTCCTCCAAGCACAAACCCCATGCTTGACGTACTGCACAAGTAGCGCATCACCCTCTTAGCGGCCTTCCAGTGCTCTGGTCGGTGTCTCCCGGGCGCAACGTAGCGTGCCAGGATGCTAAGAGGGTAAGCCAGGTCAGGCCGAGTACAGGTCATCAGGTACATGAGGCAGCCCACAAGCTCTGGATATGGGCCACTCGGCTCTACGGGCTCATCCGAAGGCAGAGCTGAGAGCGAGTGACCGGTAGACAGAGGAGTGGACTGTGGCGAGGAGTACTGGAAGTCGAAGCGCTGAAGGACCTGCTGCACCATGTGTGACTGAGTCAAGGTAATGGTGCACTGTGCTCTGTCTCGGGTGATCTGCAAGCCAAGATAACTGCGCAGCTCACCCAGGTCTGTACACGTGTGTCTCTTCTGCAACTCCGACTTCACGTGGGCCAGTCCAGCAGTGTCAGCAGTGGCAAAGACCAAGTAGTCGACGTACACGAGGATGTAGAACGGCGGCAACGAAGTGTTCGTGCGCAGAAACAGCGACGGGTCATCAGTCGAAGGAGCAAACCCAAGAGCCGCAAGCGTCGTCCTCAGTGTGTCGTGCCACTCGCGAGGCGCCTGGCGGAGAGCGTAGACTGGCCGCTGGGGGCTCTGTCAAACCATATATGTGCTAGTTGTGTGTAGGCTATAGTGGGGTAGCTCTGTGGGATACAACCCAATATTAGGGTTAGTACTTACCGTTTTTTTTGTTTTGTTTTGTTTTTTTTTTTTCGGGCCCACCATACTTAGCTTCTGACTGCGGTTACCACGTTACCCCACTACCCTGCGTCGCACTGCCCCTCGCATGCCCTGCCTTGCCCCGCGTCGCGCTGCCCTGCGTCGCGCTGCCTCGCGCACGCCCTGCCCTGCCCTGCCTAGTGTCACACTGCACTAGCGCCCTGCCCTGCGCCGGCGCCCTGCCCTGCGCCAGTGCCCTGCCCTGCGCTAGCGCCCTGCCCTGCGCCAGTGCCGTGCCCTGCGTCACCGCCCTGCCCTGCGCCAACGCCCTGCCCTCCGCCAGCGCCCTGCCCTGCGCCAGCGCCCTGCCCTGCGCCAGCGCCCTGCCCAGCGCCAGCGCCATGCATTGCGCAAGCGCCCTGCCCTACGCCCGTGCTGCGGAAGTGCGCGTCGCGCCCTACGACAGCCCGCGCGTTGCGCGCTGCTGCCTCGCACGTCGCGCGCTGCTGCCCCGCGCGTCGCGCTCTGCTGCAGCCCGCGCGTCGCGCCCTAATGCAGCCCGTCGCGTCGCGCTCTGCTACCTTTCGCGTCACGAACTACTACAGCCTGCGCTAGCGCCCTGCCTTGTGCCAGCGCCCTGCCCTGCCCCCGCTGGCGCCCTGCCCTGCGCCAGCGCCCTGCCCTGCGCCAGCGCTCTGCTAAACCCTAAATATAATTAAAATATTTATTTAAAAATACGGCCCTACGTGCTTCTGCCCTAGGAGCTACTACCTGCTATTGCCCTGCTGTGGCCGCGTGCCTCCCTGCTCTGGCTGCACGCCGCCCTGCTCTGGCCGCGCGCCGCCCTGTTGCTCTAACTTCTGCTGCTGCTACTCGTGCTACTGCCTACACTCCGTACTGGCCGCGCTCCTCCTAGCTTGCCCGCCATGACTTCCCTTTGTTGTACCGGTGGGAGTGGTGACAGCGGTGGTTGCAGCAGTGTGAGAGGTGGCAGCAGTAGTAGCAGTCACTGTGGCGCTGTTTGGTGCGGAGTGTCTGGCGGTGGCCAGATGCAGCTACGGCGGCGTGCGACCCTTACGCCCCGGTAGCTTCGTGAGTGGCTTTACCAGCGTGGGCCGTCTCCGAGTCCGGGTCGCTGCCCGTACGTCATTCGCACAGGTCGTCGAGATGGTGAGACCTATGGGACACCTGGTCACGCATTGTCCCGCTGCTTCGCCTATTTGACTGATGCCTAGCGCACAGAGTTTGGCGACGAGGCTGAGATCCCCCCCTGGCTTGAGCTGCTTAGGTCGGGCGTTGCTGTCTTTGCTTTAGACTATGACGCCATCTTTACTGCCATGTCTGCTTTGCCTGGTGGTGCTGAGAGTGACTGTCACCTGTGCGTGCAGTACGACCCCGGTACAGAGGATGCTGCTCTAGGTGCTAGTGAGGCTACTGCCTTAAATGCTGGGGGTGCTGAGCCTGGGTGTGCTGAGCCTATGAGTGCGGAGCCTGGGGGTGCTGAGCTGGAGGGTGCCGGGTCTAGGGGTGCTGAGTCTGCTGGCGTTCCTCTGGGTTGCTTTTCACGACGGGGTCCTCCCTCACCACAGCAGCTACGAGAGTGGCTTGCATGGCATGCCCGCCTGAGGAGTCGTGCTGCTGGAGCTGGAGGTCCTGCTGCTGCAGGTACTACTGCTCGAGGTGCTGCGGTTGGAGCTACTGGATCTGCTTGTCGTGGAGGCGCTGAGGGTGCTAGTGTTTCTGGCTTTGGAGGTGCTCGTACTGGAGGTACTGGAGCTGCCAGGACTAGTGGTGCTGCTAGAGCTGGAGGTGCCGGTGCTGGAGGCACTGGTGCTAGAGACCCTGGAGCTGGAGGTGCTGGAGCTGGAGGCGCTAGAGCTGGAGGCTCTAGCGCTGGAGGCGTCGGGGCTGGTGGCCCTGGAGCTGGAGCTGCTGGTCCTGGAGGTGCTAGTCCTGGAGGTGCTAGAGCTGCCCGAGCTGGAGGCACTACGGGCGCTGGAGCTGGAGGTGTTGGAGTTGGAGGTTCTGGAGCTGCTGGTGGAGCTGGAGCTGCTGGTCCGGGAGATGCTAGTACTGGAGGTTCTGCTGCTGCCGCAGCTGGTGGTGCTGCTGGTGCTGGAGGTGCTGGTTGTACTGCACAGCAGTGACTGTTCTTCGCCCGCCGTCACCTTCGTCTCTGCCACCGCCTGACTCCGCGCTTCGCCAAGTTCTTAGCCTCCCGTCTTCTATTGGCCTCCCGTTACAGCCAGGCTCTCCACTCCCTGCTTCTTCTCATTACATTGAGCAGACGGACTTGGTTACAGAGTGTCGTGAGCATGCGTCTCATCCTGCCTCGCCAGTTTGCGCTGGTCGCACTGGTCATCGTGTTCCTCGAGAGCATCCTCCTCCTGTCCCCGGCACGCACACTATGGCACTTCGTCCTTCCTGTGTTCCATAGCATGTTCCCCTGCCGTCTCCTCCTGCGTCCTCTCTTCCGCACGTTCCGGACCCTGTGTCTGACTTACCTCGTACTACCAGCCCTACAGTCACCCGTCTCTTGGCCACTGTTGTCACTGACCCTTCGTTTGAGTCTGCTGCTACGTCTACCCTAGTTTCTAAGCTTGTTGACTTTGTTGCTCGCTTTCGTCTAGACTGCGCCACTAATCTTGTTGCTGAGTCTGAGCCTGTCTATCCTGCGTCCGTCAGGGGTGAGCGTGCTCTTGGCACGGACGTCCTTGAGGACAGGCAGGAGGACTTTGAGTGTTTTGCAGCTGCTGTACCACATCTCGTGTCTGTGCTGATTGCACATGAGGGAGATCCGGATGCACCAGACATCCCGACCCCGCGCTCTTACGTAGAGGCGATTAGAGGTCCCTACTCCTCTCAGTGGCAGACAGCCATGGCCGTAGAGATGGCATCCTGGAAGTCCACAGGCACTTACATTGACGCGGTTCCCCCTCCTGGGCGAACATGGTCGATGACATGTGGATTTCCAGGGTGAAGCGGCCGCCGGGTTCTCCGCCTGTCTCCAAGGCTTGTTACGTTGCACGAAGCTTTAGTCAGTAACAAGGAGTTGACTTGTTTCAGACCTTCTCCCCTACCCTAAAGATGACCACTCTTCTGGTGCTGCTGCACGTCGCCGCTCAGCGTGACTACAAGCTTCACACTCGTGACTTCAGCACAGCTTTCTTGCAGGGCAGCCTGCACGAGGAGATCTGGCCGCGCCGCCCACCTGGCTTCACTGGGTCGTTTCCTCCTGGTACCCAGTGGAGCCTCCAGCGGCCAGTCTACGGTCTCCGTCAGGCGCCTCACGAGTGGCACGACATCCTGAGGACGACTCTTGCGGCTCTTGGGTTTGCTCCTTCGACTGCTAACCCGTCGCTATTTCCGCGCAGCGACACTTCACTGCCGTCGTTCTACATCCTTGTGTACGTTGACGACTTGGTCTTTCCCACTGCTGACACTGAGGGACTCGCCCACGTGAAGTCGGAGCTGCAAAAACACACGTGCACAGACATGGGAGAGTTACGCAACTATCTTGGCTTGCAGATCACCCGAGACAGAGCACGCCACACCATTACCCTGACTCAGTCACACATGGTGCAACAGGTCCTTCAGCGCTTCCGCTTCACGTACTCCTCGCCACACTGCACTCCTCTGCCTACCGGTCATTCGCTCTCTACTCTGCCTTCGGATGAGTCCGTAAAGCTGAGTGGCCCGTATCCAGAGCTTGTGGGCTGCCTCATTTACCTGATGACATGCACTCGTCCTGAACTTGCTTACCCTCTTAGCATCTTGGCATGCTACGTTGCGTCCGGGAGACATTGACCAGAGCACTGGGAGGCCGCTAAGAGGGTGATGTGCTACTTGTGCAGTACATCAGGCATGGGGCTCATGCTTGGAGGATGGGCTTGAGTTGTCCTCATTGGTCATGGAGACGCTTCTTGGGTTGATGACTTGGCTACGCAGCGGTCGTCACAGGGTTACACCTTCAGCCTTGGCTCCAGTTCTTTTTCGTGGCGGTCTACCCGCTCGTCTTCTGTTCTCAACTCCAGCTGTGAGGCTGAGATCTACGCAGGGGCCATGGCTGCACAGGAGTTACGCTGGCTCACCTACCTGCTGACCGTCTTGGGAGAGCCACCTCGTTCTCCTCTAGTTCTGTACGTTGACAACAAGGCAATGATTGCCTTGTGTCAGGAGCACACACTGGAGCACAGAACGAAGCACATTGCTCTGCGTTACTTCCTTGCTCGAGAGTTGCAGCAGCGGGGTCAGCTTCGTCTTGTTTACGTGGCCTCTCAGGCCAACACTGCTGATATCTTCACCAAGGCACTTCAGCCTTGTGATCATCAGCGGTTCTGTACTGTTCTAGGTCTTGTGCCTACTTGGCCTCACTTGCTCACTTCTTGACTTTGCTTGTACTATGATCTATACATTTATATCTGCATGCTTACACTTGCTAGGTTGTGATGACTGTCCTGCTTGTTCTCCTTTATATATAACTCTGCATGTGAACTGGCCTTGTGGCCATTTGCTTGTGCTCAGAATGTGTGGTGACGTTGTGATCCACCCTGGGCTTGACCTTGCTTCGTTCTCTTGCTTGTCCCCCACTTTGCCTATGGGGGTGTGTCAAACTATATATGTGCTAGTTCTGTGTAGGCTATAGTGGGGTAGCCTGTATGGGGTAGAAGCCAATGTTAGGGTTAGTACTTGTACCCACAATTTTTTCAATGCAGCCGTTCCAGCTTCTCATTCTGACACTTTGCTCCATACGATCCTCAACGCAGCTCCATTAGCTTCATGCCACATCAGCCTCCACCTGGACAAGAGAAGACACTGGACGCGCTTTAGATGCAGTCACAATTTGCACATGTTCTGAAACTGCAGACATCAATACCGTTCGATGGCAAAGACTTCTGTACCTGGTCATTCGAGTTCAAGCTGATGATGGAGGGCGCGCAAATCCTTGGATTTTTCGACGGCTCCCTGCCATACCCAATGCACGGAACACAGTACGACAAGCAGCAGTATACATAGCAGTCACTGATGGCGTACACAATTCTGTTACAAAACATAACGCCGAACGAGCAGCAGAATATCCGATCTTATCGTGGATACGGCAACTCCGCCGAGCTCGTGTACAACCACTTGAAGAACCTATATCAGGCAACAGACAACGTTAATCAAAGTCGTCTCATGGCACAACTGACAACAGTGGAAATGAATCCGGGCGTAAAAGGAATGGCGTATATTATCCGCTCTCACAGACTCCTTCGATGCGGTGGATCGATATCTGAAGAAGCCTTCGTTACAGTTGTCATCACATGCCTCAATCCTCATTGGCGCTCCACTCAAGCCATTCTCCAAGCCCACGGAATGATTTCCGAAGCAGCCCTCTGCGCTGAGATACACGCTGGGCAGCAGGACATGGACCTACAAGAAGAACGACACAAGAAAAGAGCGTCAGCACCTGAGTTCGCGTTTCACACTCAACGACGTTACAACAACAACCGACAGAACAAACATCAAGTTCAACAATTCGTACCGCCATTCTGCCATCTCTGCAAGACGTCGGGACACCCTCGCACTCACTGCCCGAATCAGCAGCAGTCAACGCCGCCGCAACGACAACCTCGGCCCTCAAGTAGTCAAGTGGCTTCTACACTGGCGCATCCCACCAATCGAGTACAGTCCTCAACAACATCGACAACAAAACCTGCACAAGGCACAAGAAACATCGTGAGCTGCATGGCAAGAATGACAGACTCCTGTATTCCCGGATCGCCACCGTACTACTCACCAGAAGAACAGCTCGACGAAAGCACTCCTCACTGTGAATCATTGGAGCCGAATCCGACGTATGCAGCTATTGCCCAAAGCGAGCCATCGGGAAAGGATACTTGGTTCGTAGACAGGTGCTGCGGACAGCACATGTGCTCTTCGGGTCGTTTTATTCAACGAGAACAACAGCTTTACCGCGAAGTCGTAATCACTGTCGCCAACAACCAGATCCTGCGCACACGACGACAAGGGGTTGTTCAACTTCAATCGCGAGAAACCAATGTCATCCCACAAATGTCAAAAGTTTAGATTGCAGAAGGACTCGGCTACAACTTACTTACCGTCAGTCAACTGATGGCGAATGGAATCCATCTCGAAGTTGATAGCACCACGCAAGAGTTCAAGCTGTACAACGGAAGGGGTGGACTCTATATCGGGAAGGCAGTGCTAAAGAACAATGTCTTCATCCTCGACTTCCTTCCGGATCAAGGCACCTCCGACAGTGAAAGGAATCATCAACTTCACCTCTTGGACACACCCACCAGATCTCGACCCCGACTTCAGTCCCGAAGGCTTTTGGTACTCGCACACTATATTTGAAGTAGAATGGACTAGAGCGTTAGCGACAATCCAATAGACACCAGGAGAAGAGACAACGACAACAGAAGCAGAGACAACAACGGCAGCAGCAGAGACAACAATGGCAGCGACAGAGACAACAACGACAACAGCAGAGACAACAGCGGTAGCAGCAGAGACAACAATGGCAGCAGCAGAGACAACACCGGGAGCAGCAGCGACAACACCGACTACGACACCAATCGCGGGTCCTTCAACAGCACCAATCTTCATTGACGACACTCCGCCGACTCCTGTGCAACAGTTGACTCCAACTCCACGCGAAGTCCACAGAAGCGCCAACTTCACCGCATGTTTTTACTCCAATTCCGACTTGTACAGGCGTTCACCCGGACATCGCGCCAGCGAATCAATCCCGCACGCAAGGATGGGACATCCGAGCAACACAACGTTAAACAACACGATAAGGGCAGGAGTACTTGACAAGGACTCACTAATTTTACATGTCGGCAGAGAACTTCAACGAGTCCGCGGAACATGTTTTACCTGCCCTGAAGCCGACTTACCTCTCAGCCGTTCGTCTCTCACCACAACCCGAGCGCACCAGCATATGCCCCATTGGAGAAAGTGTACAGCGACATACTGTACAATCGCAAAAGCGGACAAGGAGCATACAACTTCGTTATCACCTTCATCGATGCCGCCACTAGATACGTCTGGCACTTCAACCTCCCGAGTCGTGACATGGCCTTCGAAGCCTTCGTCGCCTGGCTTACATCAACAGAATGGGAATCAGGAGTGAAGCTGAAAAGCTTCCAGTCAGACGGGGGAGGAGAATCTCAGTCACAGAGGTTCAAGCAGTACCTGGCAAAGAGAGGCATCAAGTGACTCATCTCCCTTCCCTACGCCCATCAATAGTAAGGCGTGGCAGAAAGAATGAACAGGACCCTCCAGAACACCATGCGCAAACTGCTACGTGGCAAGTGGCTACCCAACCACCAGTGGCCCGAGGCGATGGACCACGTTGTAATGCTGCACAACTTGCTCTCGTCATCGTCGCTCCCGAACAACGCATCACCGCAGCTGCTGTGGACGGGAAAATTGGGCAGCACAAAAAATGTTACGATTGTTTGGCTGCATGGTACAATACCGACCCCTAGCTGCATGAGCCGGCCGATTCTTTCAACGCGCACAGTGGGGTCTATACCTGGGCATCGAAAACCACTACCGTCCATACGAAGGAAACAGTAGCAGCACGTGATGTAATTTTCTACGAGCGACTCACCCTTCACACGTACCTGGACAACCTGGAAGCAGAACGAGACGTCACAGGAGGATTTCGTGGTGACCGAGCCTTCGCTTTGGCAGCAGATGAGGCTGACTAGGAGGAGCAGAACGTGGACAGAGCATCGGAAGAAGCCGGACCTCTTCCTTACTGCTCAGTTGACGTACCAATGGACGACGACAACCCTCGCGAAAGCATCAACGCCGAAGTCTACTATGACTTGGCCGACAACGGTCACGTTACACCCCAACCAGTCAACACTAACGTTTCAGAACGCATAGGCCCAAATTTCTTACCTGATCCTGAAGCCGGAGACGAAGCAGTCTATCCCGAGGACACGACTCTCCCTCGCTACACACAGAGTGGGCTGCAGATACTGGGACTCGTCACCGCCGTCCACGGAGCACCGCCGCCTAAGGAGCCTCCTACAGTTCAACAGGCTCTTGGGGAGGGAGCACAGGGAAAAATGGCGTGAAGCCATGGACAGAGAGTTGAAGGCGCTGGAAGAACGCAACACCTGGAAAGTCGTACCTATCGGAGTGGCACACAACAAAACCATTCTCGCGGGAAAATGGGTCTTCCGCGTGAAGACAAAAGCTGACGGAACGATCGACAAGTTTAAGGCGCGCTGGGTCGTACGAGGCTTCGACCAAGAGCATGGACGAGGCTTCACCGAAACCTTCGCACTGGTTAGCCGACACACCTCCCTCCGAATTCTCCTCGCCATAACCGCGATGAAGCGGAAGAATCTCCGACAAATTGACGTCGCCAACGCTTTTCTCTACGCTCCCGTCAACGCTGAGATCTTCGTCGAGCAACCGCACGGCTCTAACGCAGACCCCAACCAAGTCTGTCAACTACTGAAGTCCTTATACGACATCAAGCAAGCTCCAAGACTGTGGCAATAGTAACTACACGCCCGACTGATTCACATCGGATTTCGTCAACTGCCGCATGTCCAAGGAATGTACCGACTCACTAAAGGCGCCGACTACATCCTGCTCATCGTCTACGTAGACGACCTACTCTACATAGGCTCCACTGACGGCATAACAACTTGGTTTGAAGGGGAGCTACAGCGGGACCTCACGCTCACCATCTCGTCTACCATGACACAGTACCTGGGACTCAACATAAAAGACAGGGAAAACGCAATCTACCTCAGCGCCGCAAAATACGCCGACACCATCGCCAAGCGCTTCGGATTAACTCCAACCGCTATCACCACACCATACCGCTACATCGACGGAAGTCGCAAGGAAAACTCCACTTTGCTCAAACCCACCGGCATTCGCGACTACCAACGAAAGCTAGGCTGTCTACTCTTCGCAGCTGTTACCTGCCGACCGGATTTATCATACTCAGCAAGCCAACTCGCCACCTACCTCAAGAAACCTGAAGCGGACCATATGGCGGAACTCGACGACGCACTTCACTACCTCAACAATTGGCCTAACCTACCACAAAACCAGAACTACGTCGCGCAAGCTAATCGGCTGCATGGATGCTGACCACGCCGGCAACTCCGGCAGCAGGCGATCACGCACCGGCTACATCTACCGACTCGAACCTATCGGGCCTATCTCGTGGCAGTCGATCAAACAAGAGCTAATAGCTCTCTCCTCAGCTGAAGCAGAATATATCGCACTCTGCTCAGCCACCAAGGAAGGATTGTATCTTTGCGAACCACTGGAAGAAGCAAAGCTGGCTCAGGTACCCAGCTTCTCCTTGTTCTGCGACAACCAATCAGCAATCCGCATAGTGAACAAGAATGGGTTCACGAACCGAACGAAGCACGTTGCCCTGCGATATTTCTTCATGAAAGACTAGATCGAGAAGGGAAGACTCGAGCTATCCTACTGCCCTACATTTGAGATGGCAACAGATTACTTGACCAAGAAACTTTGAAAATAGAAGTCCGACTACTGTATGCTGCTGACTGGACAAGGCCACGTCATCAGCAACGACACTCCAGAAGCAATGGGGAGTGTTGGAAACAATTGACTAACGCTTCTGATTAAGCGAAGGTTAATTAACACCAACAATTGATTAACGCTTCTGATTACTGTAGCTGCGAGTCCGAGTACTCTATGTCGAAACATCGAACTGCAAACGAGGCGAATTTCAGCAAAGCAACAGCGAGTCAACCGAGGAGGTTGACAGAAAGTAGCAGCTGGAGGTTAAGCAAAGGTCAAAGGTCAGCGATCTTTGACTCGACAGAAGGCAGCGCGACAGCAAGGACAAGCAACTGACTTGGTATTGAGCAGTTGCCCGAGTAGTCGCTGTATCGAACTGCAACAGCAAAACAGTTAAGCTGCACCCTTTCATATCCCTTGTAAAAATGTAAAGGCTTTGTATTCCTTGGGTATAATCAATCTCTTGCTCTCACACACTAGTGCAAGTTGGTTCAACAGTTCATTCAAACACTTCCGCAATTACAACATTCCAACTCAGCCCAACAGCCTTGAAAAGGTCCTAAGGGCTTTAGCCTTGAAAAGATCCTTAGGGCTTATTCAGCCCAACAGGCACAAGCCAAAGTGCAGTGCAAAAATGCTGATGATCACTAGACCCAAGGGCCCTGGTGAAGAAATCAGTAGTCTTGGCCCGTGTGGCCACGTAAGCAAGACGAAGCTGACCACGCTGCTGCAGCTCTCGCGTGAGATGTAACGCAAAGAAATGTGCTCACCAGAGACTAGAGCACCCTTATGTGCTCTAGTCTCTGGTCCTGATACAAGGCAATCATGGCCTTGTTGTCGCATACAGAACTGGACGAGACGAGGCCGCTCACCCAAGTCGATCAGCAGGTAGGTCAGCCAACGGAGCTCCTGTGCAGCCATAGCCCCAGCGTCAATCTCGGCCCCACAGTTGGAACTAAGTACAGAACCAACGAGCGAGTGGACCTCCACGAGACAGAACCAACGCCGAGGCTGAAGCTTTACCCCTGTGTCGACCTGTGAGTCGTCTAGTCGTCAGCCCAAGAAGCGTCCGAGTGACCGGTAAAGACAACTGTACCCGGTCCTCCAACCCACGCCCCATGCCCGATGTGTTAGAGACTAAGGACGGAGTCTATGAAGATTAGTAGCCAAAATATCTCAACATCGTTGGGCCTAGTTTCTGAACAGATAAGTCGAGTTCACAAGAAACGCCGTCGACGAAACGTTCACAGTCAAAACTTCATCAAACTCGAATATGTTGTAGCTCTACTCTGTGGCTACAATTCCCAAGTTGAATCATGCGAAAAGGTGAAGTATTTCTTGAGCTATCAATTTCGGCGCACTAGGGGGTATGCTGCCATAGAATCTTAACTCAATCACAAAGTTCACACAAGTTCACACAAGAGAATTGGAGTAGCACTAAACCAGGTGGAAGGGATGAGGAGGACGAGAGGGAAGGTCCCAAGAGAGTCTCCAACCAAGGAAACCCCATGCCATACAATTCCCTTCCCCATAGGCAACCCAACTTTGACCTTTGTCACTATCCCAACCTCCACAATCCACCTCAACCCAACTTGGCCACACTTGCCAGCCTGGTTTGGTTTCTCCCAACCATTTGGCAGCAAATACAGTAGAAAAGACAAATTTCCCAACCCTCAAAAGTCTGTACCCCATATTGAGTCAACCCCACAACTTCCCATAGTCACCACAACCAAATATCAAAAGCATACGAACTCCAACGTTCGTAACTTTCTTGTTCGTGCTCCGATTGAAGCGATACTTGGTTCCTCGGAAAGCTCTTGAGCAGAGGAGTCACTTCAGATATCTGCTCAAGCCAAATAACATTCACACACACACACACTCAGAAAAAACCAAACCGCACAAAACACAAATTTCTGCACACACTCACAACACACATGCAACGCACGAACATATGATGGGAGGCAGACATACGTGAATGCGAATGGTAGCATCACTCAACAAACTCCCCCTCTGGCTGCCAACCATCATCCCACATGTCATAGCTCAAGCATACATCCTCAATGCACACTCATCCCAACAAGCTTCATGCCCTTCCAATGCTCAGATTCAGCCAGGCGCTTGGTGAGAATGTCAGCCGCCTGCTGATGGGTCTTCACAATCTCCAGCTGCACCTCCTTGTCCAGGAGCCTTCTCACCCAGTGCCACTTAGGCCTGATGTGTTTGGTCAGCCCATGAAGACAAGCATTCTTCGCTAGCTTCACCGCCGACTCATTGTCACAGAAAATCACAGTCGGCTCCCTCTGACCAACTCCAATCTCCTCCAACAAACGCCTCAGCCACACCACCTCCTTTGCCCCATGATGCAGGGCCATGTGCTCTGTCTCACACGAGGACTGCCCCACTTCATTCTGCTTCTTACTGCGCCAGCTCACTGCACCACCTCCAAACAGGCACACATAGCCTCCAATGCTGGTGCCATCCGCTTTCACCGAGTTGAAGCTAGCGTCAGTGTAGCAGGTCAGGAGCATTTCCCCCTTGCTCAAATCAGCTGCACCCCTCTGCAGCCTCTGCCTCACAGCACTGTACTCCAAACCCACTGATGCCGTTGCACTCACATAGCGGACCAACCTCTTGGCCGCTTCCAGCTGCTCATGACTGGGGCGTGAAACCACACTGGCAAGCCTGGATGTTGCAAAGGCAATGTCAGGCCGTGTGTGGTTAGCCGCATAGTTCAGTGCCCCAACCATGGAATGAAAAAGTTTCCTGTCACTCTCACCCATCACCTCCTCATCAGCACAGGGCTCCACAGTGAACCCCGAAGGCAGTGGGGTGGCTGGCTTTCCTCCATCTTGCAGCCCATACTTCTCAGCCAGCCCCTCACAATACTTTCTCTGGTGCAACCTCAACACTCCCTTGTCAAGGTCCCTCTCCACATGCATCCCTAAATAGTACTTCACATCTCCCATCTTGGAGCACTTGAACTGCATCTCCAGCATCTCCTCCACATGCTCAATCATTGCAGACGAATCAGAGAAGAGCAGGATGTCGTCCACATACACCAGGAGCATGAGAAACTGCTCCTTTTCCTGCAGCAGGAACAAGCTGTGATCACACTCACTCTTCTTGAAACCCCCAGCCAGCAGAGTCTCCTCTAACTTGTGGTACCATGCACGAGGAGCCTGCTTCAGGCCATAGATGGCCTTCTTCACCCTGCACACCCTGCCGCTCCCATCATCCAAACCCTCAGGCTGTAACATGTACAGCTCCTACAGAATGATCCCATTGAGGAAGGCGGTGGTGATGTCCATCTGCTTCACCCGCCATCCACGGTTTGCTGCCATTGCCAATGACACCCGAAGTGTTGTGCCTTTCCCCACAGGAGCATAGAGCTCGTTGAAGTCCTTTCCCTTTGTCTGCTGAAACCCCTTAGCCACAAGCCTTGACTTGTAGCGGGTCAGCGCCCCATCAGGTCCGTACTTGTGCCTGAAAATCAGCTTGGAAGAAATGGCCTTCTTCCCGGGTGGCAGCTCACACAGCTCCCACGTCTCATTCTCTAGCAGAGAATCATACTCCTCCTTCACACTCTGCTTCCACTTTTCAGCATCGGGCCTGCTCAATGCCTCAGCTAGCGTCTTGGGCTCAGGGACGGCTGCCCAGTAGCAGTGTGCTATCTCATCCTCATCACACTGCTCAGCCACACTCCCAGCCCTCACCACCTTTGGCTTGCCACGGCTTGCATAGGTCAGCCTGTTAGGAGGGCGCACATCCCTCCTAGGACGGTCAGCCGTACGTCCGGCACCTTGTGGAGCACCTTGCTCCTCCTGCTGCTGCTGCTGCTGCTGCTGCTGCTGCTGCTCCACCTCAGGTTCTCCCCCATCATCACTCACCCCAGAGATCTCCTCCTTGGAGACAGAAACCTCCACCTGCCTCGAAGGCCGCTGCACCGCATCGGCCTTGACAATTAGCGGTGTCGTAGGAAGCTTCTGCTGCTGCTGCTGCTTCAACTCTTTGTAGTACAAGGACTCAAGGAACTTCACATCCCTTGACACAGTCAGCTGCTGGCTGGTCAAGTCCCAAATCAGCCAGCCCTTGTGATCCTTAGCAAGCCCCAAGTGCACACCCCATCTCCCAGAAGCTTCCAATTTTCCCCTCTTCTCCTTAGGCACATGAAACACCACCATGCAGCCATAAGTTCTCAGCATGTTGACTGCAGGCGCACTCCCATACCACTTGGTGTAGGGGACCCATTGCTTGTCCCCCACAGTCGCCAGCACCCGGTTCTTCACAACAACGACCTGCCGCAGTGCTGTCACCCAAAACGGATCCGGCAGCCCTGCACGCCCAAGGAGAGTGCGAGCACCTTCCTGCAGGGTCCGGTTGAACCACTCAGCCACGCCATTCTGCTGAGGGTTGTAAGGCACTGTGAGCTGATGCTGGATCCCCTTCCGCTTCAGCTCCTTCTCAAAATCAGCGCCGATGAACTCTCCTCCGTTGTCAGTGCGGATCACCTTCACCTTGTGTCCGCTCTCCCTTTGTGCTCTCGGCATCCACTCCTTAAGAACAGCCGCTGCCACCTCCCCCTTAGTCTTGAGAGGGTACACCCACACCGCACGTGTGTGGTCGTCCACAATTGTCAAGAAGTAGCGGCTGCCCGAGAGAGAAAGGGCCCTCGTGGGGCCCACCACATCCATGTGTACTAGTGCAAGTGGTGCCTTGGCTGGTCCTGTGCTGCTGCTGAAGGGAAACTTCGTGAATTTGGTCTCAAGGCAGGTAGGGCAGCTCCCAATCTCCTTTGCTCCCCCCTTCACCTCCAGCCCCTTCAAGCACCCATCCTTAACCAACTTCTGCAGCATAGGAATGTTCACATGGCACAGCCTCTCATGCCACGTCTCCCAATCAGCCTCACCACTCCCAGATGAAGCCTTTGCCCATGCAGCTGTCGCATCCACACCAGCAAGCACCTCACCATGTGGCTATTGTGGCTGCTGCACCTTCTTGACTGCATCCATGGCCGCAGCAGTTGGTGCAGACTCCTCTCCTCCCGCAGTTGCTTTAGCCGCTCCCGCTGCCTTTGCTGTTGCTGGTGGTTTCCCCTTCCAAGGGATGATGGGCAGCTGCCACAGGTCCTTGATGCAGCTGCTCTTCTCCTCCAAGTTCCACAGCAGCATCTTCCCAAGCTTTGCACGGCAGCTGGTTGGGCCGAAGGTAACTTCAGCCTTGCTCTTCTGCAGCCGGCGCACAGAAAGAAGGTTAGCGGACAAACCTTCAACCAACAGCACATTCCCAAGCCCCACAAGCTCTCCATTGGCTCCCATCACCTTAGCATTCCCAACACCAATCACAGGGAGCAAAGCACCTGAAGCGGCAGCCACAAACTTGATCTTCCCAGGAGGTTTTACCTCATCAAGCAAATCTGCCCGTGGGGTCATATGACTCGTGCAACCTGAATCGATCACCCAGTGAGTGAGGGGGTGCATCACAACCTTCCCAATTGAACCCACATCACCCCCACTCCCTTGCACATCCTCAACCATGAGGAACATCCCAGGGTCGGCTTTACCTTGTGCACCATCACCTTGTGCACCTGATCCTTGCACAGCGCCACCGCGTGCACGTTCACCACTTGGCGGCTTCATGCCTGGAGGGGCCCATCCCTCAGGCCGGCTGAAACACTTGAACCACGGGTGTCCAGCCTTCTTGCAGTACCAGCACGCACCCTCCATTCGGGTGCTCCCCCTGCCACCAGAGCTCCCATGCCCCTCATTGTAATCACCTCGGCCTCTCCCTCTGCCAAAGCCTCTCCCACGGCCTCGGCCTCTCCCTCCCCCTCTTCCTCTGCTGCCTCCTGCAGCTCCATACCCCTCAGCAGTTTTGTTTGCAGCACCACCTCCCGTGTGGCGCCTGCGGAAGTCCTCTTGCAGAATCTGCTGCCGTAGCCACTCAGGCGTCCATTTGTCCTGCTGAACGTTGAGGGTGGGGATGAGGTTGTCCCAGGAGTTGTCGAGCACCGAGATGATCTTGGTGCACTGTTGCATCTGCGACACTTCGCTGCCCGCCGCTGCCATCCTCGCATAGATGTCCTTGATCTTGTCAAGGACCGGTTTCACATCATCTCCCGGTTTCATGGAGAGGGCAGCCAACTCCTTCTCCAACACAATCACCATCGGCAGCGTGTTGGGCTGAATCACGTCGCGTAGCAGCTTCCATGCCTTTGGTCCGGAATCATCCAACTCCACCAAATCTTTGATGTGCTGGAACATGTCGTTGTTGACCGATTGGAGGATGAGGTTGTACAGCACCGCGCTCTTCTCAATCCACCGATCGCGGGCATCTCCTTCCCCCGGCATCTTCTCCTCTCCCATTGCAATTTTCAGTAGCTTGTAGCGCTTGAAGGCGCTCCGCATCCGCCCGCTCCATTCCTCATAGTTGGAGCAATCCAAAGCTTCGATCTTGGATGGTGGCGGTTCACTCTTCTTCTCAGCTGCATCTCCACTCCCTTGATTCATCTCCTCTGCTCCCAATCAGAGGTTTCAGCTCCCCCTTTTTGCTGGTCAAAATGTAGATCCACACAATCTTCACAAGTGTCGGCGCCAACGAAATTTCGGCAGAGTTTCCCCTTAGCGGAAGTCACATCCAACCTCCAGAACTCCACTTAGGCACGCCCACAGGCCATGGTGGGTCTATGAGGGTCTTCACACTTCAGTAGACTCTCCACAAAGTCCTTAATCAGCTCTGATACCACTTGTTAGAGACTAAGGACGGAGTCTATGAAGATTAGTAGCCAAAATATCTCAACATCGTTGGGCCTAGTTTCTGAACAGATAAGTCGAGTTCACAAGAAACGCCGTTGACGAAACATTCACAGTCAAACTTTCTTCAAACTCAAATATGTTGTAGCTCTACTCCGTGGCTACAATTCCCAAGTTGAATCATGCGAAAAGGTGAAGTATTTCTTGAGCTATCAATTTCGGCGCACTAGGGGGTATGCTGCCATAGAATCTTAACTCAATCACAAAGTTCACACAAGTTCACACAAAAGAATTGGAGTAGCACTAAACCAGGTGGAAGGGATGAGGAGGACGAGAGGGAAGGTCCCAAGAGAGTCCCCAACCAAGGAAACCCCATGCCATACAATTCCCTTCCCCATAGGCAACCCAACTTTGACCTTTGTCACTATCCCAACCTCCACAATCCACCTCAACCCAACTTGGCCACACTTGCCAGCCTGGTTTGGTTTCTCCCAACCATTTGGCAGCAACTACAGTAGAAAAGACAAATTTCCCAACCCTCAAAAGTCTGTACCCCATATTGAGTCAACCCCACAACTTCCCATAGTCACCACAACCAAATATCAAAAGCATACGAACTCCAACGTTCGTAACTTTCTTGTTCGTGCTCCGATTGAAGCGATACTTGGTTCCTCGGAAAGCTCTTGAGCAGAGGAGTCACTTCAGATATCTGCTCAAGCCAAATAACATTCACACACACACACACTCAGAAAAAACCAAACCGCACAAAACACAAATTTCTGCACACACTCACAACACGCATGCAACGCACGAACATATGATGGGAGGCAGACAGACGTGAATGCGAATGGTAGCATCACTCAACACGATGTACTGCACATGTACCCCAATACCCTCTTTGTAGCATCCAAGTGCACCTTTCGGTGTCTACCGCAAGCCACATAGCGAGCCAAAAGGCTGAGAAGGTACGCGTGTTAGAATCTAGCAGCAGGAATGAATCAACTATGAAAGAGGTGGGTACAAGTATGAAACCCTAAAAGGGGCTATACCCCATATTGGATACCCCACTAAAACCTACACATATATAACAGGCAAATAATTTGACACACCCCCATAGGCAAAGTGGGGGAGAGCAAGGGGTCACAAGACCAGTCAAGCAAAGCAAAGCAAGCTCAGGGTGGATCACAGCGTCACCACACACACTGAGCACAAGCAAAGGGCCACAAGGCCAGTTCACATGCAGATGTATATATACAACAACAACAGCACAGTGATATCTACCTAGCAAAGCAAGCATGCAGGTATATATATAGATCACAGTACAAGCAAAGTCTACAGCAAGTGAGGCAAAGTGGGCACAAGGCCCAACAAAGTGCAGAAACGCTGATGATCACCAGACGGAAGTGCCTTGGTGAATATATCAGCGGTGTTGGCCCGAGTGGCCACGTGAGCAAGACGAAGCTGACCACGCTGCTGTAACTCTCGAGCCAAGAAGTAACGCAGAGCGATGTACTTCGTTCTGTGCTCCAGTCTGTGCTCCTGACACAAAGCAATGGCGACCTTGTTGTCGACGTACAGCACTGGAGGAGAACGAGGCCGCTCTCCCAAGTCGGTCAGTAGCTAGGTGAGCCAGCGTAACTTCTGTGCAGCCATGGCTGTGGCGTAGATTTCAGCCTCACAACTGGAGCTGAGAACAGAAGACGAGCGTGTAGAACGCCAAGAAACTGAACCAGAGCCAAGGCTGAAGGTGTAACCCTGTGACGACTGCTGCGTAGCCTGGTCGTCAACCCAAGAAGCGTCTGAGTGCCCAGTGAGGACAACTGCGCTCCGCCCTCCAAGCACTAGCCCCATGCCTGATGTACCGCACTAGGAGCGCAGTACCCTCTTTGCAAAATCCATGTGCACCTTTCGGTGCTGACCAGGAGCCACGTAGCGAGCCAGAAGACAAAGAGGGTATGCAAGGTCAGGTCGAGTGCAGGTCATCAGGTAGATGAGGCAGCCCACTAGCTCTGCGTACGGGCCACTTGGCTCTACGAACACGTCTGAAGGTGGAGCTGAGAGCAAGTGGCCTGTAGCCAGAGGAGTGTGCTGTGGCGAGAACCAGGTGAAGCCGAAGCGCTGAAGGACCTGCTGCACCATGTGTGACTGAGTCAGTGTGATGGTGCGGCGTGCTCTATCTCGGGTGATCTGCAAGCCAAGGTAGCTGCGCAGTTCACCCAGGTCTGAGCATGTGTGTCTCTTCTGCAGCTCCGACTTCACCAGGGCAAGAGCCTCAGTGTCACCAGTGGCAAAGACCAAGTCGTCAACATACACGAGGATGTAGAACGGCGGCAGCGACGTGTCGGTGCGCAAAAACAGCGACGAGTCAGCAGTCGACGGAGCAAACCCAAGAGCCGCAAGTGTAGTCCTCAGTGTGTTGTGCCACTCACGTGGTGCCTGGGGGAGACCGTAGACTGGCCACCGGAGGCTCCACTGGGTACCAGGAGGGAACGACCCAGTGAAGCCAAGAGGGCGGCGCAGCCAGATCTCCTCGTGCAGGCTGCCCTGTAAGAAAGCTGTGCTAAAGTCAAGAGAGTGAAGCTCGTAGTCAAGCCGAGCGGCAACGTGCAGCAGCACCCGAAGAAAGGTCATCTTCGGGGTGGGGGAGAAGGTCTGAAAGAAGTCTACTCCCTCTCGCTGACTAAAACCTCGAGCAACGTAACGAGACTTGAAGACAGGCGGAGAACCTGGCGGCCGCTTCACCCTGAAAATCCACATGCCACTAACGATGTTCGCCCCAGAAGGGGGAACCTCGTCAACGTAAGTGCCTGTGGACTTCCAGGATGCCATCTCTGCGTCCATGGCTGTCTGCCACTGAGAGGAGTACTCACCAGCGATCGCCTCAGCGTAAGAGCGCGGGGTCGGGATGTCTGGTGCATCCGGGTCTCCCTCAGGGGCAAGCAGCATGGACACGAGATGAGGCGCAGCGGCTGCAAGACACTCAAGGTCCTCCTGCCTGTCCTCAAGGACGTTCGTGCCAAGAGCACACTCACCCTCGACGGACGGAGGACAGACAGACTCAAACTCAACAACAAGACTAGCGGCGTAGTCTAGACGACAGGCAGCAGCAAAGTCAACAAGCTCAGTGACTGGGGCAGACGCAGCAGCAGACTCAAAAGACGGGTCAGTGACAACTGTGGCTAGGAGACACATGACAGTAGGGTGAGCATCACGGGTGCGGTCAGAATCAGGCTCAGGAACGGTAGGCAGAGAAGACGTAGGAGGGGACGGCAGGAGATCACGCTGCGGAGGAGACGAAGGACGACGGACTACGAGGTGGGTGCCGGTGACAGCCGGCTGACGCGAACGAGGAACACGACGACCAGGATGACCAGGACGACCAGAACGGACAGGCGAGACAGGACGAGACGCAAGCTCACGACGCTAAGTAAGACCACTTGTCTGCTCACTAAGGAGAAGGAGCAGGCAGCGGTGAGCCAGGCTGTAACGGAAGACCAGTAGACGAAGGGGGACTAAGAACTTGGCGAAGCACAGAGTCAGACGGTGGCTGAGACGACGGAGACGGTGGAGCAAAGAACAGGCGGGGCTGTAGAGTGCCACCAGAACCAGCAGCTCCAGCACCCCCAGCAGCTCTAGCAGCTCCAGAACCGTTAGCGCTGTTATAGCCACAATAGGCTCCAATGTGCCTAAAACGAAAGATAGAGTGCACAGCCGGATTTCTGCACAGCGGCTTCAAACGTTTATAGCGTTCTGGTCACAACTTCGAATGACCTGATTCAACTTGGATTTGGAGCGTATTAACGTCGCATACAAAAGGCAATTTAGATCACACGATTTCACCAAGTATTGACGACACAGTGTTGGTTTGAACGAACGGCACTATGGCAGCCACTACATTATTAGAACACAAGATAGGAAGAGATATGAAGAGTTACGAGTTGGGAAATGACTCCCAGCTCCTACAAACCCCAAGAGCCGAGGTACAGTGATGTGGAACAGTGCCACACTGTCCCCAACCACGAAGGGTCTCGAAACTACCCTTCACTAGGGCCTACACCAAGTGAAATGTTACACTACACAAAGTAATGTAACTATCTTCAATATCTTGAGGTGTACCCTTTTGGCGAGCTTCGAAATCACTTGAGGCTTGACACCAAGGCTCAGGTTCTTCATAACAAACTCATCCTTGAGTTCTTGATGGGTCTGCTGCACACACCTGCGACACACCGAACGTTCGACACAGGACAAAATAGAAACCGCGCACGACAAAATAGAAACCGCGCGCGAGACACAAACGACTGCGTAACACGCGTCAAGCGATAACTCGCTATTGACTCGACACACACACTCGACATCATGACTTGACATTCACACACAATTATAAGCATGAGATATATATTATCCCATGCCCTCATACCATTCCATACACACACAAATGCACGCACACGGACAACAAGCCGAGTGCAAACCGTAGGGTTGCACCAACAAACTCCCCCTCGGATTGTTGGCCTTAGGATATGTTGCTCTCTCAGTTCAGAGCCATCCCAGCCAGCTTGCAACACTTCCAATGCTGCTGCTCCACCAGCCTCTTGGTCATCATGTCAGCTGGCTGCCCCGTGGTCTTGACATAGTGTAACTCAACTTCACCCGCGGCTACCATGCTCCTTGTCCAGTGCCACTTCACCCTCATGTGCTTGGTGAGGCCGTGCAAGACAGGATTCTTAGCTAGTGCAATAGCACCCTGGCTGTCACAGTAGAGTGGGGTAGGTCCTTGCTGCTCCTCCCCCAATTCAGCCAGCAAACGCTGCTGCCACACAATCTCCCGTACGGCACGGAAGAGTGCCATGTACTCGGACTCCACCGAGCTCAAAGCTTGGTCAACCTGCTTCTTGCTCTCCCAAGCAGTTGGGCCTCCACCAACACAGCATATGAAGCCTCCCACACATGTCATGTCCTCTAGATCTGATGCATATGAAGCATCCGAGTAGGCGGTGAGGAACAAACGCCCGGGTTCAACACCATTCGCACCCTTTTGGAGCCTTTGTGCCGCCGCCGAGTATTGCAGCCCAACGGTCGGTGTTTGGCCAAGATACTTGGCCACCCTCATTCCAGCTGCTACCTGCTCCTCATTAAGGCATTGCACAACCCTAGCCAGCTGCCCGGTAGCAAACGCGACGTCCGGTCGGGTGTTTACCGCCGCATACATGAGGCTGCCCACCAACGTGTGAAATCGGCGCCTCTCCTCTTCTCCAACGCTCTCCTCCTCTGGCCCCTTCACACACTTGAACCCAGAGGGAAAGGAGTAGCCACATGACCTTCACTCTGGCCAAAGTTGGCAGCCAACGCCTCCAGGTACTTCCGTTGCTGCACTCGCATGCTCCGCATCTCCACGTCTCGTTCGATGTGGAGCCCAAGGTAGAAGTTCACGTCACCAAGGGACTTGCACTTGAACTTGTCTTCCAGCTTCAGCATCACCTCCTTCACAAGGTCAGGAGAGGGTGAGAAGATCAAGATGTCATCTACGTACACCACCATGAAGCTCCTCTGCTCCCCCTCGCCAAGCATGAACAAGGAGTGATCGGCCGTTGAGGGAGTGAAGTCGATCCCCTCCAACACTTCGCGCAGCTTCATGTACCATTGCCTAGGGGCCTGCTTCAGCCCATAGAGGGCCTTCTTCAGCTTCCACACTCTGCCACTACCATCATCAAACCCCTCTGGCTGCGCCATAAAAATCTCCTCCTCAAGGATGCCATCAAGGAATGCCGTTACGATGTCCACTTGTTTTACTACCCATCCTTTGATGGTGGCTCCCGCAAATAGGGTTCGCAGCGTCGTCGGCTTCACCACAGGGGCAAACAGATCCTTGAAGTCCACCTTCTCCTTCTACTGGTACCCCTTGGCTACAAGGCTAGACTTGTAGCGCTTGATCTTGCCGTCGGCATCCGACTTGATTTTGAAGAGCCACTTGGACGTTATCGCCGTACGCCCCTCCGGTAGCTCCACCAATTCAAACGTGTCGTTCTCCTCGATGCTCTTCAGCTCACTCTCCATGGCCTTCTTCCGCTCCTCAGCATCACTACTCTCCAAAGCCTCCTTGAGAGTTGCTGGTTCTCCCGGCATCTCCACCGGAGAGAAGAACGCGAAGGCACACTCCTCGTAGTCACTCTCCTCGTCGTCTCCGACCATCATTGCCGCTCCGACCAGGGCTGTCTTGCCCTAATTTCCCAGCGCATCATAGGTCAGCCTATTAGGGGGTTGAACTCTCCTCTTCCCCCTTCCTTCCTCCTCAGATGCAGGGACTTGAAGGCCTTGGCGTTGCTGCGGTGTGGCTCGAATCCGTGGAGCACTCGTAGTACGGGAAGGGAGTGACGGTGCACGCTCGCTCACTTGCTGCACCTCCTCCTCTTCTTCCTCTCCATCATTAGCCTCCTCTCCCCATTCACAAGAGAGGATTGCCTTGTGGTTGTGCTGCCGCTGCTCAGCTCCAAACGCAGCTCCACATGCTCCAAACCGAAACTCTTCACCTCCCCAAACCGCACACCTATCTTCGCCTCATTCTCCGCCTTCCAATCCTTGTGCATGAAGTTCTCCATGAACTTGCAGTCCCTGCTCACCAAGAACTTCTTGGTGAATGGGTCCCAAAGAAGCCATCCCTTGCTGTTTTGAGCCATGCCCAAGTGCACGGCCCACACCGCCTTGGCACCAAGCTTGTTGTGCCGAAGATGCTTAGGCACGAGCGCCATGCACATGCACCCGAACACCCGAAGCATATCCACCTTTGGCTTCCTTCCTAGCCACTCCACATAGGGCACCCATTTGTCTGCTCCCACATGAGTCAAGACCCTGTTCTTGGCCACACACGCGCTCCGCATCGCATCAGGCCAGAAATAGTCGGGTAGCCCGGCTTCAATGAGCAACCCGCGTGCCGCCTCCGTGATTGTGCGGTTCGCTCGCTCGGCGATGCCGTTCATCGCAGGGGAGTATGGCATGGTGAGGGAGTGCCGAATACCATTCTTCTTCAGCCACAACCCAAACTCCTTGCTCAGGAACTCTCCCCCTCGATCGGTGCGGATTGACTTGACTAGACGGTCTTGTTGCCGCTCCACCATCGGGAACCAATCCGTCTTCAACGTTTCAGCCACGTCGCTCTTCTTGGCCAGCACATACACCCAAGTCATGCGGGTGTAGACGTCGACAATGGTGAGAAAATACTCAGCTCCAGCAGCTCCAAGCTTCAGGGGGCCCACCACGTCCATCACCACCTCATCAAGCGGTGCCTTTGCCGTTGCCTCCGAACTAGGGAACGGAAACCGGGTGAACTTGGCTTGAATGCACGTCGGGCAGCCAAGCACCTCATCAGGCTCCCCCTTCACACGTATGCCAGCAACCATCTCATACTTCACTAGCTGCTGCAAGATGGGCAGGGCCACATGCCCCATGCGCCGATGCAAGGTGAGCCAATCACACTCCCCCGTAGCCGAAGTTGGATTGGAGAATGCCGCGCTTGCAATAGCGCCCCACATACTCTCTCCGTAGTCCTCCTCTGCTGCTGCCTCGGGGTTCTCCTCACCCTTTTGCTGCTCCTTGGTTGCTGCACCACTCTCCTTAGGTTCACTGAACTTGCTGGTCCCTCCAGGTTTGCTCTTCTTGAGCTCATTCTCCTTAGCGCGACCGTTCGCGCCATCGTCGCTACCAACCGCTCCATCCTTGGTGCTGATGCTTGCTGCCACTTGCCTCTCCTTAGGCATAGAGACCACTGGGATGTGCCACATCTCGTTGTAGACATCCCTGTCCTCATGAAGGTCCCAAAGAATTCGATCGCCAAGCCTTGCGGTGTAGGTCTTGGCTCCCTTCGAGTTCGTGTCCATGCCGGCCTTTGCCAACCGCCGCACGAAAATCAGGTTTGCAGCAAGGCTGGGCACCCAAAGCACGTTCTTGAGGCCCACCATCTTCCCATCAACATGGCCTTCCCCATGCCTTTCACCTCTGCTCGCTGCCCCAAAGCCGATGTAACATGCTTCACCGGTGACGGCTCGAGTTCGGTGAGCAAGTCCGGGCGAGGTGTCATGCTATAGGTAGCGCCACTATCAATCACCCAATAGTCCAGGGGGTGTAGGGTCACCTTCCCCACAGCTGCTGGCTCCTCAAAGCCTTCGTCCTTCTCTGGACCAGTTGGTACTTGCGTCGACACGAAGTAGAATAGACCCGGGTACCGATCGTCGCTCGGGTCCTTGTCATTATCTCATGTTTGCGGCTCCGCCACCGCGACCGCCACGGCCACCACGGCCACTTCCTCTCCCTCAGCCTGCTCCTTTACCCTCTTGGCCTTGAGCAGGGGTCCAACCATCAGGGAGTTTGTAGCAGTCGCGCCACATGTGTCCGCTCTTGTGGCAATAGTGACACTCGCCGTCGAATCGGCCGCGACCGCGTCCGTAGCTCTTGTCGTCGCTGCCGTAACCGCCACTCCCACGGCCTCCGTCAAAGTTGCTGCCACCAAACCTTCCTCCCCCTCGTCCTCTGCCTCTTCCTCGACCATATCCACGGCCGATGCTCGCTGCCCCAGCGCCATCCGCACTCGCCAACTCACGGCGGCGGATATCCTCTTGAAGGATAGCTCGCTTCACGTCTTCAAGCGAGAGGCGGGGCAAGTCGCGATTAAGGTTGATGATGAGCGAGGACCATGACTCAGGGAATAGTGCCAGCAACTTGGTCTTCTTTTGGAGCTCACTATAGTTCAAATCAGCTCCCTCAAGCCGCGTCAACAAGTGGAAGAATTTCTGCACCCCTTCTTCAACCGCTTCATCCTCTTCAATTCGTAGCGTCGCCATTTGCCGTTCCAACACCACAGCTACCGCCGCTATTGCAGGAGCGTGTACACCCTTGAGAGCAGCCCATGCCTTTGGTCCCTTCTCTGGTTCACGCTGGAAAGGCTTGATGTGACGGATCTGGCTGCTCCCCAACGCTTGCCCTAGTAGGAGGTAGCCTTGTGCGCTCTTCTGCACCCACGGGCTCTTCTCCGGGTCGTTCTCGGGGCGCTTCTCCGTTCCTTCCATCACCTCCAGCAGGTCATAGTGATCAACCATGTTCTCCATTCGGAAGGACCATTCAGCAAAGTTGTCACCGTTGAACTTGTCAAGGCCAAACACTCTAGGCTCGTCCCTAGATGGGCCAACAATTGGTTGCACGGGCGCCATGGCTGAGTCACGGGGTTGGCCTTGAGCTTGGGCTTCTCCACTGCCACCAGCACCTCTGCCACCCCTTTCCTCAAGTCCAGCAATTGTCGAAACTGCTCCAAGGGGCTCTAATACCACTTGTTATAGTCACAATAGGCTCCATTGTGCCTAAAACGAAAGATTGAGTGCACAGCCGGATTTCTGCACAGCGGCTTCAAACGTTCATAGCGTTCTCGTCACAACTTTGAATGACCTGATTCAACTTGGATTTGGAGCGTATTAACGTCGCATACAAAAGGCAATTTAGATCACACGATTTCACCAAGAATTGACGACACAGTGTTGGTTTGAACGAACGGCACTATGGCAGCCACTACATTATTAGAACACAAGATAGGAAGAGATATGAAGAGTTACGAGTTGGGAAATGACTCCCAGCTCCTAAAAACCCCAAGAGCCGAGGTACAGTGATGTGGAACAGTGCCACACTGTCCCCAACCACGAAGGGTCTCGAAACTACCCTTCACTAGGGCCTACACCAAGTGAAATGTTACACTACACAAAGTAATGTAACTATCTTCAATATCTTGAGGTGTACCCTTTTGGCGAGCTTCGAAATCACTTGAGGCTTGACACCAAGGCTCAGGTTCTTCATAACAAACTCATCCTTGAGTTCTTGATGGGTCTGCTGCACACACCTGCGACACACCGAACGTTCGACACAGGACAAAATAGAAACCGCGCACGACAAAATAGAAACTGCGCGCGAGACACAAACGACCGCGTAACACGCGTCAAGCGATAACTCGCTATTGACTCGACACACACACTCGACATCATGACTTGACATTCACACACAATTATAAGCATGAGATATATATTATCCCATGCCCTCATACCATTCCATACACACACACATGCACGCACACGGACAACAAGCCGAGTGAAAACCGTAGGGTTGCACCAACACATGCACGCACACGGACAACAAGCCGAGTGCAAACCGTAGGGTTGCACCAACAAGCGCCAGCTCCTCCAGGACCAGCTCCACCACCAGCATCACCCCCAGAACCGGCACCTCCAGTCCCAGGGTCTCCAGTCTTAGTGTCTCCAGCAGCAGCACCCCCAGACCCAGGGTCTCCAATAGTAGCACCCTCAGGCTCAGCACCTCTAGCCCCAGCAGCTCCAGTACCTCCAGTACGAGCACCTCCGGGACCAGCACCACTCCCAGCTCCAGTAACGTTAGCAGAAATACCTCCAGCGACAGAGCCCCGAGCTCCAAAAGCACGACCCTGACGGCGACCGTACCAGTCGTGCAGCTGCTGTGAGGTGAGAGGCACACGCAGACGAAGGCGGCTACTCCAAGGAGACTGTGCAACAGCAGACTCAGAACCCTCAGCGTCAGCACCCGCAGCAGCTCAAAAACCTCCAGCGCCAGCACCCGCAGCAGCTCCAAAACCTCCAGCTCCAGTACCATCAGCAGCTCCAGAATCTCTAGCAAAAACAACTCCAGCAGCAGAGTCACCAGCTCCTGTGCCTCCCACAGCAGGGCCCCTAGCTCCAGCAGCGCGACCCTGACGGCCAACGTACCACTCACGCAGCTGCTGTGGGGAGAGAGGGAGTCGACGACGAGAGCGCAGCGGCGAGGCACCAGCGGAGCGACTACGCAGACGGCCGGTCCAGGGAGACTGCTCAACAGACGCCTCAGCGCCTCCAGGTGCAGCACCCCCAGACTCAGTACCCCTAGGCACAGCACCCCCAGACTCCTCACACCCAAGCTCAGCACCTCTAGTCTCCGCACCCCCAGGCTCCGCACCTCCAGGCTCCACACCCCCAGGCTCAGCACCCCCAAGCTCAGCACCCCCAAGCTCCGCACCCCAAGGCTCAGCACCCCCAGAAGCAGCACCCCGAGCAGGACCACCCTCAGCAGGTCCTGAGTCACCAGTGACCTCAACCGGCGCAGTCAAGGGGGGGGGGGTCTACCTGAGACACACCTGAAGGAGCAGGATCGGGAGCGGGGAGTGGGTCTACCTGGGGAGCACCTGGAGCGAGGAAGAGCGGGGGGGGGGGAGGGGCAGTGCGGTAGGGGAAGAGACGGTAAAAGGGAACCGACTCGTCGAACGTGACGTCCTGAGAGGGGAAGACACGGCGCGAGGTGGGGTGGTAAAACTGCAAACCACCTGCGTTAGGGACAAAGCCAAGGAAGACACAGGGAACAGCACGGGCGGAGAGCTTGTCCGCGGTGGTATCGCGGACAAAGGCACGAGCACCCCAGACCCGGAAACGCGACGCATCGCCAACCTTCCCCGTCCACAGCTTTGTGGGCGAGGTCTCCGGCAAGGAGACACAGGGCCAGAGGCTGAGCTGATGCGCGGCGTACCGGGCCGCAAACGGCCACAAAAAATGTGGGGCAGCCGCATGGATCATGGAGGTACGAGCGACCTCCATGACTAAGCCAATGCGGCGCTCAGCAACCCCATTATGCTGCGGAGAGGCCGGAAGCGTGAACGTCTGGCGGATGCCGTGCTCCGCACAGAAGGCTGCCAAGAGGTCTGAGGAGAACTCACCACCTCTGTCAGAGTGTAGACGGAAGACAGGAAAGTCCGATTGGAACCGCTCGCGGAGCTGGAGAGGAACAGCACGGATCCAAGGGATCAAAACATCAGGGACCTCCCCCTTGCGCTGCAAGGGGAAGACTGTGGTGTAACGCGTGCAGTCGTCGACGACCAGCAGGAAGTACCGCTCGTGGCCCTGTCCACGGACGCGGGCTGGGCCCCACACGTCCAAGTGGAGAGTCTGCAAGGGAGCCTCTGTGGGACGGAACGAGGAGGAGTGAGGAGCGGCGCGCTGCCGCCCCTTGACACAGGGAAGATAGGGAGGAGCAGGTGAGGGTGGGAGGGGAGGGAGAACCCTGGGAAGACCAGAGACAACGACACGGCGGTGCATGCTGCGAAGACGCTGCACCGAGGGGTGACCAAGGCGGTGGTGCCAAAGGAGGGTCTGGTGCGACAAGGCCCGACACGAGCTGGGGGGCGACAACTGACCTGACGCAGACGCAGATACAGACGCAGCTACCTGCGAGGACTCAGTGGTCAGTCTGTGTAGGCCCGACCTCGGCTGCCGAGTGAAGGTAGCCAGGTGACGACCCGTCTAAGCACACGTGCAGTGTGTCATACGCTCGTAGGCAGGGGTGAATTGGTGAACACCCGCGTCTTGAAGCGCAGAACCTGCCACCAAGTTCGTAGAGAACGAGGGGAGGTAAAGACCCGACAGTGTGCCGGACGGGACAGCAGGACAAGGGAGGATAGTGGTGGAGGTCGCATGGACTGGACCCCCAGAGGGGTCTGGTAAGGAGACTGCAACCGGCCGACTAAGCGGCGTGAGGGTGGTGCTGTTACGAAAGAAGGAGCGAGAAGCACCAGAGTCAAGTGTGAAGGTGTACAAGGCCTCAGCAGGCGCAGTACCAGAGAGAGCAGGCTCACCAGCACCTGGAGCAGCAGCCTCATCAGCACCCAGAGCAGGAGACGCACTAGCACCTAGAGCAGCAGCCTCACCAGCACCTATAGCAGGCGACGCACAAGCACCTAGATCAGCAGCCTCACCAGCATCGAGAGCAGTAGGCTCTATACCTGGGTCAGGCGGTACGCACAGGTAGCAGGCACGGTCAGCACTAGTAGGCAATGCATTCATGGCAGTGAGAATAGCATCATGGTCAAGAGCAAATATATATACCCTCTGCCCAAGCAGCTCCACCCAGTCAGGGAGCTCAGCCTCGTCGCCAAACTCTGTACGCCAGGCGTCGCTCAGACGAGCGAAGCAGCGGGACTGTATGTGACTAAGCGTCCCCCAAGCCTGACCAGTCCGATTACCTGTGCGAATGACGTACGCGCAACGAACGGTACTCAAAGACCCTCTACTCTGAGCGTACCACACACGAAGCTGCTGGGGCGTAAGTGTCTCGCGCGGACGCCGCTGCAGCTGAAGCTGGCCATTGCCAGACGCTCCCAACTGACCAGCTCCAGGGCGACAGCCACGACGGCTTCCGCCACAACCCCAACTAGCGTACTACTCAAGAAGCTGCTGGAGCGAGAGAGACTCGCGCGGACGTCGCTGGAGTTGCATCTGGCCACCGCCAGTAGCAGCAGTAGCAGTGGTAGTGGCAGTAGTAGCAGCAGCAGCAGCGCGGGCAGGGCAGGTGCGGCAGGCTGGTAGGCAGGCAGGCAAGCAGGCAGGCAGACAGGCAGGCAGGCAGGCAGGCTGGTAGGCAGGCAGTGCGGTAACAAGGCATGTGCTCACCAGTGGCGGGAAGAGAAGGCGCTCGCCGGGCGAGCAGGGCTGGCGCTCGGCGGGCGGCTGCATGGGGTCCAGGGGCGGCGTCGCGGGTCCAGGGGCGGCGCCGCGGGGTCCAGGGGCGGCTGCACGGAGTGTAGGGGCGGCTGCTTCAGGGGCCAGAGGCGGCTGCTCTGGGTCCAGGGGCGGTTGCTCGAGGGTCCAGGGGCGGTTGCACCAGGGGCGGCTGCTGCAGGGGCCAGGGGTGGCTGCTCAGGGTCCAAGGGCAGCTGCTCGAGGGTCCTGGGGCGGCTGCACCAGGGGCGGCTGCTGTAGGAGCCAGGGGCGGCTGCTCTGGGTCCAGGGGCAGCTGCTCTAGGGTCCAGGGCGGCTGCACCAGGGCGCGTCGGCTCCAGGGCGCGGCCGCGTTAGAGGTAGGGCGCGGCCGCGTCAGAGGTAGAGCGGGGCCGCGCTGGCTGCAGGGCGCGGCCGCGTCAGTGGCTGGGCGCGGCCACGTCAGAGGTAGGGCGGGGCCGCGTGAAGCAGGGCGCGGCCGCGTCAGAGGAAGGGCACGGCCGCGTCGAAGGCAGGGCGCGGCCGCGAAGAAGGCAGGACGCGGCCGTATCAGAGGCACGGCGGGGCCGCGTCAGCTGCAGGGCGCGGCCGCGTCGAGGGCAGGGCGCGGCCGCGTCGAAGGCAGGGCGCGGCCGCGTCGAAGGTAGGGCGCGGCCGCGTCAAAGGCTGGGCGCAACTGCGATGGCTGCAGGGCGCGATGGCTGTGGCGAGGACGACGTGAAGTCGAAGTGCTGAAGGACCTGCTGCACCATGTGTGACTAAGTTAGGGTGATGGTGCGGCGTGCTCTGTCTCGGGTGATCTGCAAGCCAAGATAGCTCCGCAGCTCACCCAAGTTAGTGCAACTGTGTCTCTCCTGCAGCTCCTCCTTTACCAAGACCAGAGCCTCAGTGTTTGCAGTAGCAAAAACCAAGTCGTCAACATACACGAGAACGTAGAACAGCGGAAGAGAAGTGTCTGTGCGCAGAAACAGCGAAGGTTCAGCAGCCGAGGGAGGGAAGCCAAGAGCTGCAAGTGTAGTCATCAGTGTGTTGTGCCACTCGCGGGGCGCCTGTCGTAGGCCGTAGACTGGTCGCCGAAGACTCCACTGGGTATCCTCAGTAAATGACCCAGTGAAGCCACGTAGATGGCGCAACTAGATAGCCTCGTGAAGGCTGCAAGAAAGCTGTCGAGAAGTCGAGGGAGTGCAACTCGTCGACGTAGGTGCCTGTCGACTTCCAGGAAGCCATGTCTGCGTCCATGGCTGTCTGCGACCGAGAGGAGTACGGACCCGTAATCGACTTTGCAAGTGCGTGGGGTCAGGATGTCCAGTGCATCCGGGTCTCCCTCAGGGGAAGGTAGCATGGATGCGAGATAAGATGCACCGGCCGCGAGGCACTCCAGCTCAAACTGCCTGTCCTCAAGGACGTCACAGCCAAGGGCAAGCTCACCTCGGACGGACGGAGGACAGGAAGAGTAAAAATCTAGACTCGCAGCGTAGTCAAGGCGGCACAAAGCAGCAAAGTCAACAAGCTCAGCAACTAAGGCAGATGCAGCAATAGACTCAGGGTCGGTCACAACTGTGGCAAGGAGACGAGTGGCAGTCGGACTGGCAGCACGGACAAGGTCAGACTCAGGGTCAGGAACGTGCGGAAGAGAGGACGCGGAAGGCGACGGCAGGACAACACGCTGTGGAATAGAGGAAGGACGGAGTATCATATCGTAAGTGTCCGGTACAGGCGGAGCACGAGGACGACGAACACGACGAACACGAGCAGGGATAGAAGCTCTAGTCTTAGGCTCTCGACGCTCAGGAGTGGAATCACGAGTCTCAGGCTCACAACGCGCAGTCATGAACGCAGTCACCTTAGTGTGAGGAGCAAGAGCAGGCAGCGGGGGGCCAGGCAGTAGCTATGGCTGAGATTGGTCAGTCGGTGGGAACAGTAACGGGGGAGTAGTACCACGAACCGGGAACTCAGTAGCAGCAGGCCGGAGACTGAGAAGGCGACGAAGCGCAGACGGCTACGGCTGAGTAGTCGCACCCCCAGAACCTCCAGCTTTAGTAGCAACAGCACCCCCAGAACCAGTACCACCAGCTCCACCACTGAGATGTTACGAAAGCAACTTAGCTTAGCAAGCGGGTTGAAGGGCCTAGGCTTGTCGAGAGAGTTGTGCCAAGGAGAATATCGAGAATGAGTTGGTTTCACTATAGCACACAAGGTACATATAGCAAAATGAACAAAGGTGCACCACCAAACAATAACAATTACGCTACAGTAAATCCTACATGCAGTTATATAACATAACATTATAATTATAATGTCTGATACACCTCCGTAACTGCCTATAAGAGAAACCTGTATAGAACACCCCTTGAAGAGGTACACCTGGCGCAGTAGAAGACGGCAGAGGGGTAAGTGAGGAGGAGGCGAGAGAGAGAGAGAGAGAGAGAGAGAGAGAGAGAGAGAGAGAGAGAGAGAGAGAGAGAGAGAGAGAGGGCTTTGTTTGTTGGTTACCTAGGCCCTTATACCGTGCATGCTTGTACTTTCCTGCTATATCAATACAAGGACCATTAGAGAGAGAGAGAGAGAGAGAGAGAGAGAGAGAGAGAGAGAGAGAGAGAGAGAGAGAGAGAGAGAGAGACCCAGCCCTCGCGAATGAGGAGATCCTCCTGCTCCTGGCAAACGTGGTTACTCGCCTCGCCAGTTCTTTCCAGAGCCAAAAAGTCCGCGACCTCCTACTCCCTTCCCGGCTCATAGCTTTAGAGAAGCCCGGGGGAGGAGTTAGACCGATCGCAATAGGCGAGGCTTTACTACGCGTGGTAGCGAAGGCGGCGCTTCACAGCTTAGGTCCGAAAATCCGAGAGTTCTTCCTCCCCGTTCAGTTCGGCGTAGCAGTCCCTGGGAACGCGGAGTGTATTATCCACAGGGTCCGCTCCTTACTCCGAGATGATGAAACCCGCATAGCTCTACAGCTAGATGTGGAGAACGCTTTCAATAGCGTTGAACGTACGTCATTTCTCGCCGCCCTCCAGTGGTCCAGCCTCAACCCGCTACTCCCGCTCGTTAGGAACCTCTACGATGGCCCCTCGCGGCTTCTAGTGGATCCCCGCCTGGAAGTAGGACACATCCACAGCTCAAGGGGTGTTCGCCAAGGGGACCCGCTGGGTCCTCTTCTTTTTGCAGCGGCGATCCAGCCTATTCTGCTCGGCGTGGCTTCAAGTGTCCCGGAGGTGGCAATCATGGCATATGCCGATGATATCACCATCGTGGGGCCCCGCGAAGCAGCGTGCGTCGCTTTCAACACGGTTGTCACGGAGCTGGAGGGGTGCGGGCTGCGGTGCAACCTTGCAAAGTCTGCGGCATGGGGCGCAGTACGGGAGGAAGGAGGAGACGGCCTGCCACACGGCCTGCCCATCCACCCAGGTGGTTTGAAGGTGCTGGGCAGCCCGGTAGGCAGCGATGCCTTCTGCACCGACCAGGTCCGGGCGGCGCTGGCAGAGGCAGCTGCGCCACTACCCCTCGTCGCCCAACTCAATCCGCAGCACGCCCTACTCATGATCTCGCGGAGCATCTCCCGCCGCATCTCGTACTTACTTCGCACAACACCGGCAGAGGCATTGGCCCGTATGGAATGGAGGGAGTGGAGCGAGGCCTTGGTGGGAGCAGGTCTCACGGCATCGAAGCTACAGATCCCGCCGAGCGAGCTAGAGCAAAGCCTGCTGTGGCGCCAGGCAACGCTCCCGGTTCGGCTGGGGGGTCTGGGAATCATTGATCCCATTTCCGAAGCCCCAGCCGCGTACCTCGCCTCAACTGCAGCGGCGCACCTTCTACTGCAGCAGCTGAACCTGCCGCCGGACTACCTACTTCACAGGGCAGGGGATCTTCTTTCCCCGACCTGGACCCCACCTCCCCCCCGGGTCAACCCGCTGTCCCCGCTCGAGGCAAGGCTCCCAGCACAGGCCGCGGCGGTGCTGCACAGCTACAGAGAGAACCCCAGGGGTATGGGTAACCTGCAGCTGGGGCTCTCCAAGGCCATCAATCACACAAGGGCGGATGAGTTGCTGGCAGATACGGTAACTGATCGGCCGGGGGTGGACCGGGGCCATGCCATTCGGCTCATCAGCCTGAAAGGAGTGGGAGCAGGCGACTGGCTCCATGCAGTGCCCACGAGGGCTGACCTCTCAATCTCCCCTGGTCAGTTCTCCATGGCACTAGGCTTGCGCCTTGGCATGGAACTTCCGGTGGCGGAAGTCTGCCCCTGCAAGCGATCCAACTCCAAGATCGCTGACAAGAGTCTGCCCAACCACCTGCTACGGTGTGCCGATGGTGGGGATGTTGTGCGCACCCACAATGCGCTGGCCTTTGCGGCTCTGCGCATGGCGCAGGAGGCCGGGTACAAAACCTTCCACGAGACGACCGCTTTCTCCCCCCCAGTCCAGAACAAGCGTGCTGACCTAGCCGTCAGGGACCAAGAGTCGGGGGAGACTTGGGCGACGGATGTGACAGTGACTGACCCGGTACTGCAGAGGAGGGACGTGAGGGCGCGGAAGCCACCAGGGTGGGCAGCACAGGAGGCGTCGCAGGCCAAGCACAGGCTCTACGAGGGGCGGCCTGGCTATGTGGGCTTCTTTGGCCTGGCGGTTGAGACCTACGGTGCCTTGGCGACTGACACTCAACAATTCCTCCGCATGTTGGCTACCTATGCGGTGAAGAAGAAGTACCGCCAGGGGCGCCTCACCACCACCGCTGCCCGCCTCAACGCACACTACAGGCAGCGGTGGTCAGTGATGCTCCAACGCAGCCAGGCGACTTCCCTCCTCTCCAAGTCTAACCGGGCGGCAGAGGCGGCATTCCCTCAGGCTGCAGCGGACCCTTGGGCGCCCCGCCTGGGAGACCTCTGGCAAATGCAGGTAGATGAGTATGAGGAGCGCCAGGCACCAGCTAGGGTGGCTTAGGCGGCTGGGGAGGAAGGATCTCGGTGACAG
Source organism: Closterium sp. NIES-65 (assembly GCA_948144175.1). Classification (NCBI taxonomy): domain Eukaryota; kingdom Viridiplantae; phylum Streptophyta; class Zygnematophyceae; order Desmidiales; family Closteriaceae; genus Closterium; species Closterium sp. NIES-65. The sequence continues at coordinate 4,561,561 of CANXME010002591.1, forward strand.
GGGGTCGGTTGGGGGGCATCAGGGGCAGGATACAGGGGCGTGGTGAGGGTCAGGAAGAGGAATACAGATTTGGGGAGGCTTCAGGGGGGACAGGGAAGTGGAGGGCGTCTCAGGGAAGGTGCGGGGAAGCTGCTGGGTGAAGGAGGATAAGGGGTGGTCCTATGGTATGGGAAGAACAAGGGATAGGCGGAATGTGGGGTTTCTCGGGGACTTGTGCTGCGGTGGACCGGGCTGCTCTTAGAGCTAGGTGTTCGGTGTGCTTGGTTTGGATGAGCCTGCTCTGTTTGCTTGTTATTTCTGTTGTCCTGGTTGCTTCCATGTTTAGTCATGCTAGTTACCACCATCTGCCATGCCTGTACCTTTGTGACCCATATCAATACATGACTGCTTGAGAGAGAGAGAGCGAGAGAGAGAGAGAGAGACACTGAAATCCCCACACCCATTCAACCACCCCCCCTTAACCTCACCCCCCATAACAGCCGGCCCCTGGGACCGCACCCCCTCCCCCCCTTCCTTCCTCCACACCCCTGCCCCACCCAGGGTAGTCCCTGCAGAATTCCTGCCGCCACCCCCTCAGCCTCCCCCGCTCAACGACACACGCGGGAGTGAGCAAGAGGAGGAGGGGGCGGCTGTAGCTGCTGGCGGGGTCTCTGCTGGCGGTGTAGCTGCTGGCGGGGGGTCTTTGCTGGCGGGGTCTCTGCTGGTGGGGGTCTCTGCTGGCGGGGGTCTCTGCTGGCGGGGTCTCTTCTGGCGGGGGTCTCTGTTGGCGGGGGCTCTGCTGGCGGGGGCTCTACTGGCCGGGTCTCTGCTGGCGGGGTCTCTGCTGGCGGAGTCTCTTCTGGCGGGGGTCTCTGTTGGCGGGGGCTCTGCTGGCCGGGTCTCTGCTGGCGGGGTCTCTGCTGGCGGGGTCTCTTTTGGCGGGGGTCTCTGTTGGCGGGGGCTCTGCTGGCGGGGGCTCTGCTGGCCGGGTCTATGCTGGCAGGGTCTCTGCTGGCGGGGTTTCTGCTGGCGGGGCCTCTGCTGGCGGGGTCTCTGCTCGCGGGGTCTCTGCTGGAGGGGAATCTGCTGGCGGGGTCTCTGCCGGGGTCTCTGCTGGCGGGTCTCTGCTGGCGGGATCTCTGCTGGCGGTGTCTCTGGTGGTGTTGTCGCTGCTGGAGGTAGCGCTGCTGGAGGTGGCGCTGCTGGAGGTAGCGCTGCTGGAGGTGGCGCTGCTGGAGGTGGCGCTGCTGGCGGTGGCACTGCTGGTGGTGGCGCTGCTGGCGGTGTCTCTGCTGGTGGTGGCGCTGCTGGTGGAATCGCTGGCGGTGTCGCTGCTGACGGGGTCTCTGCTAACGTTCCGCCGCAACACCCTTCCCCTCTTCCCTCTCCCCCCCACAGCGTTCCACGCCAATCCCTTCCCCTCCTCCCTCTTCCACCCACAGCGACCGCCGCTGCACACGCGAACCTTCGCGACGGTGAGGGGGGGGGGCGAGGGCAGGGGCCGGGGGGGGAATGCGACGGGGGGGGGAGAAAACGGGAGGGGGGGGGGGGGGGGGAACGCGACGGGCTGATGACGAGGGAAATGCAACGTGCTGGCGACGAGGGAAACGCGACGTGCTGGCGACGGGAGAATTGCGACGTGCTGGCGACGGAGAAAACGCAACGGGCAGGCGACGAGAGAAAAGGGATGGGCTGGCGACGAGGGAAACGCGACGTGCTGGCGACGGGAGAATCGTGACGGGCTGGCGACGGGGGAAAACGCGACGGGCTGGCGACGGGGGAAAACGCAACGGGTTGGTGACGGGCAGGCGACGAGGGAAAAGCAACGGGCTGGCAACGAGGGAAATGCGGCCAGCTCGCCGCCACGACTGTCGTAGCGAGCACCTTGCCGCGAATGGGTGGGCCCATTGAAATGTTAGGTCCTAGGTGCGAAACTTAGCTCAATACCATGTTATGAAAGCAACTTAGCTCAGCAAGCGGGTTTAAGGGCCTAGGCTTAGTAGCCTAGGCCAAGCGGGTGTCGAGAGAGTTGTGCCAAGGAGAATATCGAGAATGAGTTGGTCTCACTATAGCACAAAAGGTACATATAGCAAAATGAACAAAGGTGCACCACCAAATAATAAGAACTACACTACAGTAAATCCTACAGGTAGTTATATAACAGAACATTATAATTATAATGTCTCACACGGGACTGCCCCAACGGACAGCCCACTCACAAAGCTGCAACTACGAGAGCGATTCCTGCCGAGTAGCACCACCAACTCCAGTACCTCTAGTAGTACCTCCAGGAGTACCTCCAGTGCCAGCACCGCCTCCAAAACCAGTACCTCCAGCACGGCCCACTCCAGGACCACCAGTACTAGCACCTCCACGGCCAGCACCTCCAGTACCTCCAGTAGCACCTGCGCCTCCAGTACCTCCAGCAGCACATGTATCCCAAGCACCATGAACACTAGCACTAGCACCTACAAGACCAGCAGCTCCAGAATTTGCAGTTCCAGCACATCCAGCGCCACCACGAGGACTGCCCGCAGCAGCACCCACTGCAGCAGCACCTCTAGCACCTCCAGCAGCACCAAGAGTCCCAGCACCTCCAGCTCTAGTAGGACGAGCACGGCTAGCTCCACCTCCAGGGCTGCCCCACCGGACAGTCCACTCGCGAAGCCGCTCCGGCGAGAGAGACTCCTACCGACGTGCACCAGTAACACCAGTAGCAGAACCTCCAGCTCCAGCTGTGCCAGCACCTCCAGCTCCAGTAGTCCCAGCACCTCCCGCTCAAAGATGGCTAGCTCCACCACCAGGGCTGCCCCACTGGACAGCCCACTCGCGAAGCCACTCCGGCGAGAGAGCCTCCTGCTGACTCGTACCAGGACCACCAGCACCAGTACCTCCAGTACCTCCTGTACCTAGAGGACACTCGGCACCCCTAGAACTAGCACCCCCAGTGGTACCACCTCCTACAGCACCAGAGTCCACATCGACAGGCTGCAGCGGCGGTGAAGACGGTCGAGGTGGAAACCCAGGAGGGACCGCCAAGCGCGCAGAGCGGCGAGGGGTCTCGGTGGCAGTAGGAGTCGGATCACCCCCCTCAGCTCGGCCAGAGGTGTCAAAGGAGACCTCAACTAGCTCAACCAAGGGGGACGGGTCAACCTGAGACAAACCTGAGGGATCAGGACCGTGTGGGGGGGAAGGGGCTACCGAGGGGTGGGGTCGGAGACCAGTGCTAGAGGCGGGAGAAGCACGGGGGAACTGCGGTGGGGGTGGAGACGGTAGAAACAGACAGACTCGTCAAAGGTGACATCCTGGGAGGAGAGAATAGGACGGGAACCCGGGTGGTATAACTGCCAGCCCGGGGCGTTGGTAAGGAAGCCAAGGAAGACGCGGTGAAGAGTGCGGGGAGAGAGCTTCCCCGCAGAGGGGTTGCGAATAAGTGAAAGGGCACCCCAAACCCGAAATGCTGACGCATCACCAACCTCGCCCGTCCATCCCAGAGTGGGAGAGGTCTCCGGGTCGGAGACACGGGCCAAATGTTGAGTTGCTTAGCAGCGTGTCGGACCGCAAACGATGGAGGTGCGAGCAACCTCCATCACCAAGCCGATGCGGCACTCTGCAATCCCATTCTGCTGTGGTGCCGGAAGCGTGAACGTCTGTCGGATGCCCTCAGCACCACAAAACTCCTCGAGGAGACGGGAGGAAAACTCACCACCTCGGTCATAGTGCAGTCGCAGGACTGAGAGGTTCTAACGGAACCGAGCACTGAGCTGGCGACGGACAGTACGGATCCAGCAGATAATAACGTTGCGGATCTCCGCCTTGCTCCGCACGAGGACGACTGTGGTGTAGCGCGTGTAGTTGTCTACAACCAGCAAGAAGTAGCGCTTTCCGTCTTGTTCAGGGACTCGGGCTGGACCCCACACGCCATGTGAAGGGTCTGCAGAGGAGCTGTGGTCGGAGGAAACGAGGAGGAGTGAGGAGCGGCGCGCTGCCGCCCCTCGACGCAGGGAAGTCACGGCGGCACAAGCAACCTCAGGAGCGGGGGCAGGGACCTGGGAAGCTCAGAGACAAGGAGACCGGAGTGAATGCCACGAAGGTGTGGCAAGGAGCAGTGGCCAAGACGGTGGTGCCAGAGGAGAGTCTAGTGCGTGAGGAGACAACACCAGCAAGAGACGCAACGACCTCAACCGACGCAGCTACCTGACCTGACTCAGCTACCAGTGCAGACTCAGTGGTCAGTGTGTACAGGCCATACCCAGGCCTCCGACTGAACATGGCGAGGTGCTCACCAGTGCGCGAGTCCGTACAGATCGCCAATAGCTTGCCTCCAAGCTGGGTGACAGTGACCCATTGGTCCTGGAGGACAGAGGTAGCCACCTAGTTCTTAGCGAACGAGGGAAGGTGGAGACCTGTGAGGAGGCCCGAAGGGGCCGCCGGTTAAGGGAGATCAGTGGTGCCACGCGCGACTACCAGGCCCTCGGAGGGGTTGGCCAGTGTGACAGGGACAGGGGCTGTGAACGGTGTGACTATGGTGCAGTCGCGGAAGAAGCAACGAGACGCTCCTGAGTCGAGCGTAAATGTGTGTAAGGCCTCCTTAGGCTCTGCACCTGTGCTAGCTGAGTCAAAAGAACCAAGACTAGCAGCCTCTACTCTAGCAACTCTAGGCACACACGAATAACAGTCCCCCTCAACACTAGCAGAAGCAGCATACATTGCGTACATTCCAGCATGGATCACGTCCCAATCACAGGCGAAGACATCAACGTCCTTCTTCAACAAAGCTAACCAGTCAGGTTTCTTCATCCGCTCACCATGCTCTGCATAATACAGGTCGTCGAAGCGGAAGAAGCAGAGAGACTCCATGTGATCAGTGCGGGTGCAAGCCGCGCCAGGGTGACCTGTGCGACGGGTGTAACCACAGCGAGCTAGGCCACCCGAGCTGCCATGCCTGACTGTTGGTGCAACCCTACGGTTTGCACTCGGCTTGTTGTCCGTGTGCGTGCATGTGTGTGTGTGTGGAATGGTATGAGGGCATGGGATAATATATATTTCATGCTTATAATTGTGTGTGAATGTTGAGTCATGATGTCGAGTGTGTGTGTCGAGTCAATAGCGAGTTATCGCTAGACGCGTGTTACGCGGTCGTTTGTGTCTCGCGCGCGGTTTCTATTTTGTCGTGCGCGGTTTCTATTTTGTCCTGTGTCGAACGTTCGGCGTGTCGCAGGTGTGTGCAGCAGACCCATCAAGAACTCAAGGATGAGTTTGTGATGAAGAGCCCGAGCCTTGGTGTCAAGCCTCAAGTGATTTCGAAGCTCGCCAAAAGGGTACACCTCAAGATATTGAAGATAGTAACATTACGTTGTGTAGTGTAACATTTCACTTGGTGTAGGCCCTAGTGAAGGGTAGTTTCGAGACCTTTCGTGGTTGGGGACAGTGTGGCACTGTTCCACATCACTGTATCTCAACTCTTGGGGTTTGTAGGAGCTGGGAGTCATTCCTAACTCGTAACTCTTCCTAACTCTTCCTATCTTGTGTTCTAAGACTATAGTGGCTGCCATAGTGCCGTTCGTTCAAACTGACGTTGTGTCGTCAATACTTGGTGAAATCGTGCGATCTAAATTGTCTATTGTAGGCGTCAAGAAGACGCTCCAGATCCAAGTTGCATCAAGTCATTTGAAGCTGTGACCAGAACGCTATGAACGTTTGAAGCCGCTGTGCAGAAATCCGGCTGTGCACCCTATTTTTCGTTTTAGGCACATTGGAGCCTACTCTGACTATAACAAGTGGTATCAGAGCCCCTTGGAGCAGTTTCGACAATTTCTGGACTTGAGGAAAGGTGTGGCAGAGGTGCTGGTGGCAGTGGAGAAGCCCAAGCTCAAGGCCAACCCCGTGACTCAGCCATGGCGCCCGTGCAACCAAGTGTTGGCCCATCTAGGGACGAGCCTAGAGTGTTTGGCCTTGACAAGTTGAATGGTGACAACTTTGCTGAGTGGTCCTTCAGAATGGAGAACGTGTTTGATCACTATGACCTGCTGGAGGTGATGGAAGGAATGGAGAAGCGCCCCGAGAACGACCCGGAGAAGAGCCCGTGGGTGCGGAAGAGCGCACAAGGCTACCTCCTACTAGGGAAAGCGTTGGAGAGCAGCCAGGTCCGTCACATCAAGCCTTTCCAGCGTGAACCAGAGAAGGGACCAAAGGCATGGGCTGCTCTCAAGGGTGTACACGCTCCTACAACAGCGGCGGTAGCTGTGGTGTTGGAACGGCAAATGGCGACACTTCAAATTGAAGATGATGAAGCGGTTGAAGAAGGGGTGCAGAAATTCTTCGACTTGTTGACGCGGCTTGAGGGAGCTGATTTGAACTATAGTGAGCTCCAAAAGAAGACCAAGTTGCTGGCCCTACTCCCTGAGTCATGGTCCTCGCTCATCATCAACCTTAATCGCGACTTGCCCCGCCTCTCGCTTGAAGAAGTGAAGCCAGCTATCCTTCAAGAGGATTTCCGCCGCCGTGAGTTGGCGAGTGCGGATGGCGCTGGGGCAGCGAGCATCGGCCGTGGATATGGTCGAGGAAGAGGCAGAGGACGAGGGGGAGGAAGGTTTGGTGGCAGCAACTTCGGCGGAGGCCGCGGGAGTGGCGGTTACGGCAGCGACGACAAGAGCTACGGACGCGGTCGCGGCCGATTCGACGGCGAGTGTCACTATTGCCACAAGAGCGGACATATGTGGCGCGACTGCTACAAACTCCCTGATGGTTGGACCCCTGCTCAAGGCCAAGAGGGTAGAGGAGCAGGAGGAGGGAGAGGACGAGGCCGTGGAGGCCGTGGCGGTCGCGGTGGCAGAGCTGCAAACATGAAGAGCGGAGACAACGACAAGGACCCGAGCGATGATCGATACCCGGGTCTATTCTACTTCGTGTCGACGCAAGTACCGGCTGGTCGAGAGAAGGATGAAGGCTTTGAGGAGCCAGCAGGTGTGGGGAAGGTGACCCTACACCCCCAGGACTATTGGGTGATTGATAGTGGTGCTACCTATAGCATGACACCTCGCCCGGACTTGCTCACCGAACTCGAGCCGTCACCGGTGAAGCATGTCACATCGGCTTTGGGGCAGCGAGCAAAGGTGAAAGGCATGGGGAAGGCCATGTTCAAGGGTGCTGATGGGAAGATGGTGGGCCTCAAGAACGTGCTTTGGGTGCCCAGCCTTGCTGCAAACCTGATTTCTATGCGGCGGTTGGCAAAGGCCGGCATGGACACGAACTCGAAGGGAGCCAAGACCTACACCGCAAGGCTTGGCGATCAAATTCTTTGGGACCTTCATGAGGACAAGGATGTCTACAACGAGATGTGGCAGATCCTAATCGTCCCTATGCCTAAGGAGAGGCAAGTTGCAGCAAGCATCAGCACCAAGGATGGAGCGGTTGGTAGCGACGATGACGCGAACGGTCGCGCTAAGGAGAATGAGCTCAAGAAGAGCAAACCTGGAGGGACCAGCAAGTTCAGTGAACCTAAGGAGAGTGGTGCAGCAACCAAGGAGCAGCAAAAGGGCGAGGAGAACCCCGAGGCAGCAGCGGAGGAGGACTACGGAGAGAGTATGTGGGGCGCTATTGCGAGCGCGGCATTCTCCAATCCAACTTCGGCTACGGGGGAGTGTGATTGGCTCACCTTGCATCGGCGCATGGGGCATGTGGCCCTGCCCATCTTGCAACAGCTAGTGAAGAATGAGATGGTTGCTGGCATACGTGTGAAGGGGGAGCCCAATGAGGTACTTGGCTGCCTGACGTGCATGCAAGCCAAGTTCACCCGTTTCCCGTTCTCAACTTCGGAGGCAACGGCTAAGACACCACCTGATGAGGTGGTGATGGACATGGTGGGGCCCTTGAAGCTTGGAGCTGCTGGAGCAGAGTAATTCCTCACCATTGTCGACATCTACACCCGCATGACTTGAGTGTACGTGCTGTCCAAGAAGAGCGACGTGGCTGAAACGGTGAAGACCGATTGGTTGCCGATGGTGGAGCGGCAACAAGACCAGCTAGTCAAGTCGATCTGCACCGATCGAGGGGGAGAGTTCCTGAGCAAGGAGTTCGGATTGTGGCTGAAGAAGAATGGGATAAGGCACTCCCTTACCATGCCCTACTCCCCTGCAATGAACGGCATCACCGAGCGAGCGAACCGCACAATCACAGAGACGGCACGCGGGTTGCTCATTGAAGCCGGGCTACCCGACTATTTCTGGCCTGATGCGGTGCGGAGCGCGTGTGTGGCCAAGAACAGAGCCTTGACTCATGTGGGAGCAGACAAATGGGTGCCCTATGTGGAGTGGCTAGGAAGGAAGCCAAAGGTGGATATGCTTCGGGTGTTCGGGTGCATGTGCATGGCGCTCGTGCCTAAGCATCTTCGGCACAACAAGCTTGGTGGCAAGGCGGTGTGGGCGGTGCACTTGGGCATGGCTCAAAACAGCAAGGGATGGCTTCTTTGGGACCCATTCACCAAGAATTTCTTGGTGAGCAAGGACTGCAAGTTCATGGAGAACTTCATGTACAAGGATTGGAAGGCGGAGAATGAGGCGAAGATAGGCGTGCGGTTTGGGGAGGTGAAGAGTTCCGGTTTGGAGCATGTGGAGCTGCCTTTGGAGGTGAGCAGCAGCAGCACAACCACAAGGCAATCCTCCCTTGTGAATGGGGGAGAGGAGGCCAATGATGCAGAGGAAGAAGAGGAGGAGGTGCAGCAAGTGAGCGAGCGTGCACCGTCACTCCCTTCCCATACTACGAGTGCTCCACGGATTCGAGCCACACCGCAGCAACGCCAAGGCCTTCAAGTCCCTGCATCTGAGGAGGAAGGAAGGGGGAAGAGGAGAGTTCAACCCCCTAATAGGCTGACCTATAATGCGCCGGGAAAGCAGGGCAAGACAACCCTGGTCGGAGCGGCAATGATGGTCGGAGACGACGAGGAGAGTGACTACGAGGAGTGTGCCTTCGCGTTCTTCTCTCCGGTGGAGATGCCGGGAGAACCAGCAACTCTCAAGGAGGCTTTGGAGAGTAGTGATGCTGAGGAGTGGAAGAAGGCCATGGAGAGTGAGCTGAAGAGCATCGAGGAGAACGACACGTTTGAATTGATGGAGCTACCGGAGGGGCGTACGGCGATAACGTCCAAGTGGCTCTTCAAAATCAAGTCGGATGCCGACGGCAAGATCAAGCGCCACAAGTCTAGCCTTGTAGCCAAGGGGTACCAGTAGAAGGAGAAGGTGGACTTCAAGGATCTGTTTGCCCCTGTGGTGAAGCCGACGACGCTGCGAACCCTATTTGCGGGAGCCACCATCAAAGGATGGGTAGTAAAACAAATGGACATCGTAACGACATTCCTTAACGGCATCCTTGAGGAGGAGAGTTTTATGGCACAGCCAGAGGGGTTTGGTGATGGTAGTGGCAGAGTGTGGAAGCTGAAGAAGGCCCTCTATGGGCTGAAGCAGGCTCCTAGGCAATGGTACATGAAGCTGCGTGAAGTGTTGGAGGGGATCGACTTCACTCCCTCAACGGCCGATCACTCCTTGTTCATGCTTTGCAAGGGGAAGCAGAGGAGCTTCATGGTGGTGTACGTGGACAACATCCTGATCTTCTCACCCTCTCCTGACCTTGTGAAGGAGGTGATGCTGAAGCTGGAAGACAAGTTCAAGTGCAAGTCCCTTGGTGACGCGAACTTCTACCTTGGGCTCCACATCGAACGAGACGTGGAGAAGCGGAGCATGCGAGTGCACCAACGGAAGTACCTGGAGGCGTTGGCTGCCAACTTCGGCCAGAGTGAAGGTCATGTGGCTACTCCCTTTCCCTCTGGGTTCAAGTGTGTGAAGGGGCCAGAGGAGGAGAGCGTTGGAGAAGAGGAGAGGCGCCGATTTCACTCGTTGGTGGGCAGCCTCATGTATGCGGCGGTAAACACCCGACCGGACGTCGCGTTTGCTACCGGGCAGCTGGCTACGGTTGTGCAATGCCCTAATGAGGAGCAGGTAGCAGCTGGAATGAGGGTGGCCAAGTATCTTGGTCAAACACCGACCGTTGGGCTGCAATACTCGGCGGCGGCACAAAGGCGCCAAAAGGGCGCGGATAGTGTTGAACCCGGGCGTTTGTTCCTCACCGCCTACTCGGATGCTTCATATGCATCAGATCCAGAGGACATGACATGTGTGGGAGGCTTCATATGCTGTGTTGGTGGAGGCCCAACTGCTTGGGAGAGCAAGAAGCAGGTTGACCAAGCTTTGAGCTCGGTGGAGTCCGAGTACATGGCACTCTTCCGTGCCGTACGGGAGATTGTGTGGCAGCAGCGTTTGTTGGCTGAATTGGGGGAGGAACAGCAAGGACCTACCCCACTCTACTGTGACAGCCAGGGTGCCATTGCTCTTGCTAAGAACCCTGTGTTGCATGGACTCACGAAGCACATGAGGGTGAAGTGGCATTGGACGAGGAGCATGGTAACCGAGGGTGAAGTTGAGTTGCGCTACGTGAAGACCACGGGGCAGCCGGCTGACATGATGACTAAGAGGCTGGTGGAGCAGCAACATTGGAAGTGTTGCAAGCTGGCTGGGATGGCTCTGAACTGAGAGAGCAACATATCCTAAGGCCAACAATCCGAGGGGGAGTTTGTTGGTGCAACCCTACGGTTTGCACTCGGCTTGTTGTCCGTGTGCGTGCATGTGTGTGTGTATGGAATGGTATGAGGGCATGGGATAATATATATTTCATGCTTATAATTGCGTGTGAATGTTGAGTCATGATGTCGAGTGTGTGTGTTGATTCAATAGCGAGTTGTCACTAGACGCGTGTTACGCGGTCGTTTGTGTCTCGCGCGCGGTTTTTATTTTGTCGTGCGCGGTTTCTATTTTGTCCTGTGTCAAACGTTCGGCGTGTCGCAGGTGTGTGCAGCAGACCCATCAAGAACTCAAGGATGGGTTTGTGATGAGGAGCCTGAGCCTTGGTGTCAAGCCTCAAGTGATTTCGAAGCTCGCCAAAAGGGTACACCTCAAGATATTGAAGATAGTTACATTACGTTGTGTAGTGTAACATTTAACTTGGTGTAGGCCCTAGTGAAGGGTAGTTTCGAGACCATTCGTGGTTGGGGACAGTGTGGTACTGTTCCACATCACTGTACCTCTGCTCTTGGGGTTTGTAGGAGCTGGGAGTCATTCCTAACTCGTAACTCTTCCTAACTCTTCCTATCTTGTGTTCTAAGACTATAGTGGCTGCCATAGTGCCGTTCGTTCAAATTGACGCTGTGTCGTCAGTACTTGGTGAAATCTTGCGATCTAAATGAACTATTGTAGGCGACAATAAGACGCTCCAGATCGAGGTTGAATCAAGTCATTTGAAGCTGTGACCAGAACGCTATGAATGTTTGAAGCCGCTGTGCAGAAATCCGACTGTGCACTCTATCTTTCGTTTTAGGCACATTGGAGCCTACTGTGACTATAACACTGACTGCCCACTCCCGAAGGTGCTGCGACGAGAGCTGCAGCTGTCCAACCCCAGAGCCGCCTTCACCACCGGCTGCACCACTAGATGTAGCAGTGCGCGTAGTCGAGCCTCCAGATCCACCCCCTCCAGCTCCACCCCGAGTGCCACCCCCGCCCCCTCCACCACCTCCACTGCTCCCACCACCCCCTCCACCTCCACTGCCGCCACCGCCCCTCCTCCCCCACCACCTCCACCACGACCGCCCCCGCCACTACCACCGCCACCCCCACCTCCCCCACCACCCCCACCCTTGCCCCCCTCGCCCTTGCCGCTCTTGCGCCTCCAAGCAGGAGCAGACGCAGGACCAACCTCCTCAATACCAAGGATGTTAACAGCAGCAGCAGAGGCAACTGAGGACACGAGCAGGGAGGGGGAGCACGCCTCGAAGACGAAGGGGAGGGGAGTGTTGAGGGAGGCAGCTACAGCTAGTGCAGTAGACTCAACCGCTAAGAGGCGTTTCTCAAACGAGTCTATGGTGACTTTGGTGGGGTCGAGAGAGAGAAAGTGATCACGAACAGCACGAAGCGTGTCAGGGAGGCAAGTCATGAGAAAGTAGAGCATGAGATACATGGGGGGCTTGTTCTCGGCCATAAAATCGGCATCTAGAGCAGCACGGTATTAGAGAGCGCAGGTGCATGATGAGGTCGGCTATAGTGGTGAAAGAGGAACTGTAGCGCCAGGCGGCCTATCGTGGTAGAAGACAGGGAGGAATAGCATTTGACTACAGTGCCGTAAAGCGCTTTGGGTGTCTTAAGCTGTCGAAATTGAGAGCGCTGGTCGGGCGGAATGTGGTTACGGACAGCAAGGGCTGCACTGGCATCACCAGCTGTCCATTGAGAACGAACTTTCTGGCCTGTGGACTCAGTAGGGCTAGCGTCTGTCCTGGAGGTATGCTCAAACAGTGAGATGTCCTCCTTAGTGACGCTCTTAAGGAACGACTCTAAGTCCTCGAGCCAGTTCTCAAACTCGATCGGGTGCCCCTCGGCATCAAAGGTGAGCAAAGTAGGAGTAGCCATAGCAGCACTAGTGGCAGTGGCAGCAACAGCAAGGCGGTGCTTCTAAGTAAGGGCAGTGCAGCGCAGCTCGGTCAGGGCAGCGCGGCTCAGGCAGGGCGGCGTGACTCAGCTCGGTAGGGCAGCGCGGCTCGTGCTATAGCAGCAGTGGTAGCAGTGCTCTTAGCAGCAGCAGCTCTGGGCAGCAGTGCGCTTAGCAGCACCAGTAGCACTAAGCAGCACTAGCAGCACTTAGCAGCAGCAGCGCAGCATGCAGCAGTGGCAGCAGCAGCAGAGCATGCAACAGTGGCAGCAGCAGCAGTGCATGCAGCAGTGACAGCAGCAGCAATGCGCAGCAGCGCGGACGGGCAGGGAGTAGGCAGGGTGCACGTGTGGTGCGCGCGGGCAAGGCGCAGGCCGAGCGCAGGCTGCTGGCGGGCAGCGCGTTTGCGGGGCAGAACGCACTGGCGGGGCCGGCAAAGCATGTGCGGGCAGCGAGCGGGTGGGCAGGCAGGGTGCGCGTGTAGGGCACGCGGACAATCAGAGCGCGCGCGGGCAGGGCGGCGCTCAGGCCGGGCAGCGGGGCTAGGCAGTGAAAATCAACGTGCCTATGGTCGTTTTGGGCAGGATAAAAAAAGCGCGACACGCCTAGGGTCGCAATTTGGGCAGGAGCTAACGGTGGGCCCTCCTACCATTTTGGTCCTAAGGACCTACTAGCTCTTAATACCATGTTAGAATCATGTTGAGAAGAAGAAGTGTCGATTAGGTTGGGGAGGGGGGTACAAGTGAGAATAACGAGGTGAATGTTGTACCCCCTAAGGCTAGTCCCTATATAGCCTAGATAAATATGTGACACATATGTTTTGACAGGGATTAGGTCATGAATGGAGGTACAAGCAAGAGTGTTGAGGTGAATTGTGTACCCCCTAAGGCTAGCCCCTATATAGCCTAGATAGCATTGAACACATATTTCTTGACAACATTATTCCTAGTTGGATTAGGAGTGGCGAGGCGAGAGAAGTAGGTGGGCTAGGGGGATGGTGTGCCAGAGTAAAGGGTGGGCTGGGGGGAGGGAAGAGAAAACGGGTTCGGCTGAGGAGAGAGGCAAGTGGGCTAAGGAGAGGGGATAAACGGGGTGGGCTGCGGCTGAGGAGAGTCGAGCGAAAGTGGGGGTTGGGGGGAGTTTCGAGTGGAAGTGGGGGCTGGGGGAAGTTTCGTGTGGAAGAAGTGGGCTGGGGGGAGGGACAAGTGAAAGTAGGGGGGCTGTGTGAGGGAGTAGGAAGAGCGGGCACAGTGGGCAGGTGAGCGGAAAATCACAATGTGTGAGGATTCAGCATAGGGTGTAAGGTGCCATCACTTGAAAAAATCAGCGTACACTCACGGAAAATTGTCATACTAAGTTTGTATTAGCATATAGGCTGTAGTGAGTTGCATGTTAGGGGGTACATGAAAAACCATCGACAAATTTGCTTATACCCCCCCTCCTTTGACCCAATCACCATCATTCTTACTTCCTACCAAGCCATTGATTCTAAGATGGCATCAGCAATAGGTTCGCTCCTAGCTTAAGAAAACGCGCCCCGCTCGCTCGTAACGCGCCCCGCCCCGTTCGTAACACGCCCCGTCCATAGCGCGCCCCCTAACACCCCGAAACGCTCTGTAGCGCACCCCATCCGTAGCCCTGTCCTAGACAAACGCACACGTGGCAGCTCTTGCAAGCACGCGTGCACGCATAGGCCGCTCCGCAGTGCCTTTTCCTTCCGTCCCGCGCCCCATTCTAGCGCGCACACGCATCTGCCGCAAGCTTAGCCACGCACGCGAACTGCAGCACGCACGCCCGCGAGCAGGCAGCGCTCACAGCAGCAGCAACCGCAAACGCGCACGCCACCGCACACACAAGCAGCCACCGTCGCCACGCACGCAGCAGCCACTGTCGCGAGCCCCTACACCTTAGCCACCCCTCACCCCTTCCTGTTCCGCGCCCTGCCCTGTCCCCCGCACGCGCAGCCAGACGCAAGCCATCGTGCATGGGCAGAAGCGCAGCAACAGCACGTGCACGTGCAGCAACAACAACTGCACGTACCTTCGCTACGGACCACCCCGCTTCCAAAGTGCTAGACCGCCCTCCACCTCACCCTTATGCACCATGCCACACCTTTACCGCTCCTCACCGCACTAGTCCGCACCCTACGGTACTTGACCGCACCATGCTAAACCGCACCAAAACACACTCGACCGCACCCGACCACGCTAGACCGTCTCCACCCTACCCATACCTCCTGTTTCCCACGAGCCTCATGTCATAGGTGTTCCTAGCGGGAGATGGCAGCCTCGTTCGACTCTTCTTATGTAGTTTAGATGCCAACTTATAGAGAAAGCATCTTGCGCCACTGCCCTGGGATGGATGGAAAGTGTACAAAAGCTGGGAAATTGATGGTTGGTAGATGTTGCGAAGAGATCGATGGTATGGGGCCCCCATCGTCAATCGATAAGGCGAAACCAAGAAGAACGAAGCAAATAGTCGTTGTAGTGGATGAACTTGGACAGGTCATCAGCCTCGGTGTTGAGTTCGCGCGGAATCCATTGAACCGTGAGGTGGATGCGATAGCTGACACATAGCTGAATAATAATGCGACAGACAAGGGTACTTTCGAGACGTCGATAACCTCCTTTTCGCATAATGTAGTAGGCAGCTTGACTGTCGCTGCGCAATAAAACGTGTTGGTCTTGTATGTGCAGGGAGAAGGAGGTGAGTACCCAGATGATCCCTGCTGTTTCACGGAGAGTGCTAGAGGTAGCTGACAGAGCGTGGGGCATCGGAGCGGAGAGCGGCTGCATATTGGTTGTGAGATCAAAAAGCACGGCTCCCCAAGAATTGTCGCTCGCGTCGACATAGATAACCGCTTCGTATGTATGGGGGTTATGAAAACGAGAGTCATTAGACTCATCAAAACTCGCCATCCAAAACCGAAGCTCGTCTACTGAGCTACCTGAGAGGAGAATCCGATATCCCCAAGATGGGCATTTGGCTATTTATGTGAGCAGATTGTGAAAAAACGCGCGAGCCACGATGCCGAGTGCTAGCGCCATGGATGCCAACATTCTTGTTATGCGAGCAAGGCGACGAACTGGAATAGGACACCCGCTACTGCCCTTTGAGCAAGTTAAACACATCTCCTCGAGAAGGCGTGCGCGTCGCGCTTGGTTGACAGAGAAAGACAGGTGCTTGGTGTCTAGGAGTAGGCCAAGAAACTTGAGGCGCTGCACAGGCTCGAGCAGTGATTTTTTCGTATTTAGAGAATGATTGCTCGAGAACGCAGTGCACAGGTATGGCTCGTACTAATGACTAGAATGTCATCCACATAAGGACCGAGTCGAATGCCCTGGCTGCGCCACCGCTTGGCAAGCTGTTTGATAAGTTCCGTGAATACGAATGGCTCGGTCGCAAGTCCAAAGGGGAGCGAAAGAAGATGATATTTCACACCTTGGAAAGAGAATCCAATAAAGCGTTAGTAGCTAGGGTGAATATCAACGTGAATAACCAATCTCCTTATTAAACGGGGTCAGGGATGCGATTCAGTCCCTCTTAGCGAAATTTCGATGTGCGTAGAAAATTGTTCACGTGCCTCAAGTCGAGGATGAGCCACTTCTTGGTCGGTTGTATGATTACATTCAGCGGGCTAGGACATGTATTTATTGTTCGAGACGAAATAACCCAAGCTGCTGTAGTAGCTACAAGCCCGGCAATTGCCTCTACGCTGAAGTCGATATGCTGTGCGACACCGGGGTGATTGGGTGCACAGCGAGGTGTGGGCTCGGTGGCCGCCCACGGTAACTGATAACAGCGCGAGATGACTGAAAGTATGAAATGGCTGTCACACCATGTGGACCACCACGTTATGCATCCGCGTAAGCGACCGCGCATTGGAGCGTGGGTCGGCTGTGGAAGCACGTGGCAGATTGGTGTGCCTGGAGGGTGGGGCCAGCAATTAAAAACAGAAAAACATCTTTGTGTATCGTGGGCCAGCCCTACTTAGCAAGGGAGAGAAGAATGCCGAATAGCAAATCCATGCATTAAAATGATAATACCAATCATATATCTTGTCATTGAACATATTCCATGTCCACATTACAGAGCTTTGCTTTAAAGGCGTAATGCGACCAATCAAACTATGCGCACAAGTTGATTCGCCCCTTGCTCGCGCTGAGGCATTGAGCAAAATGGTGGCCAGGCTCATGGCAAATGAAACAACGTGCGTCCCCGTCGCGACGCCACTTGTTCCAAGAACGACCGTCATTACCTCTGCCACGATTATTCCGGCTAAATCGTTGAGGGTAGGGGGGGCTATGATTTGGGCAACTCTTTTTCATAGCCGCCACAATATGAGCAGGGGATTTCACCGTCTTATCCTCGATGACCTCGTCGTATTTAATCTTTAAGGCCACGTTGGCCACGTCAAAGCCGCGTTGGTGGGCGGTGAATAAAAACATAATCTTTTCCTCGGCCTCTTGCTCAATCTCTTCTAGATAGAGAGCCACTTGATTTCTTCCCTCGGGGGGCAAGACACTCAACGCAAGACGAACGATCATATGAATTCTTTCAAAGCCAAACATGTGAGTGCGAACACCGTCGCTCTTAACTAGCGCCGATCGCAGTTGGGGACGTGCTAGAGGAATCGCGATGAGCGTGGAGGAGGAGTGCGAGGGATGAGTGTGTCGGAGGGAGAAAGTGCCATTACGTTTGTTCATTTACTCAAAAATACCGCGCTTGCCATCCTCCTCTTCCGCGGCCGCGTCGAGAGCCTCGACATGGCGTGCTGTTGGGCGAACTGCCATTGTTGTGGTTGCAAGGAGCATCGACAATAGCTCGGACATGTTGCGAAATGCGTCGACGTTGTGTGGCGGATTGTTGGCGTGCCGATAATTCATACCATGACTCCTGGAGGGTGTAGCCTGAGTGCTCGCCAGTGCTCAAGAAATGGGGAACTTTGTAACGCATCTTGCAGGAGCTCCATACAGTTGTGCCAGAATCTGGAGCAGATTAGCTTGGGTGGTAGCGTCGCGATTTTGCAGCATCTCAGCAACATCCAAATGAGCTGTCTAACATATATGCTTAGTTTATATGTTTACTTAGGCTGTAGTGGGGTTCATACTAGGGAGTACATTTCCCTAGGGTTCCCTCTTTTGTACTCTCGACACTTTTCTCTAGTCATCAACTTTTTCCTTTCAACATGGTATAGAGCGGGTCCTTCCTAAGGACCGTTTTCTTTAGGGCCCACCACAACAACAACCTTTTTTTTAGCTGCCCGAAGCGCCCTTGCGCCCTGCCCGTAAAATTTCGGCCCCCTAGTGGCCTTACCCTGCCCTTTCGCGGCCCCTTAAACGGCCCCTCGCCCCCCCCCCCCCCCCCATCGCGTCTCGTCGCGGCGTCCCCCTAACGGCCCGCCGCGGCCCCCTCCTCCTATCGCGACTCGTCGCGGCCCCCCTAGCAGCCCGTCGCGGCCCTACGCGGCCCCATTTCGTGGCCTCGCGTGGCCTTCTCACGGCCCCTTGCCACCCCTGCCACCTCTGTTGCGGCCCTCCCCCTCACCTGCAGCGGCTGACGTCGCTGGCCCTGCAGCAGCTGCCGCCACCGAGCCTGCAGCAGCTGCCACTGCCGCACCTGCAGCACCTACCACCGCCCCGGGCCTGCAGCAGCTACCGCCGCCCGATCAGCAGCACCTGCCGCCGCCGGGCCTGCAGCAGCTGCCGCCGCTCGACCTGCAGCAGCTGCCGCGGCCCGATCAGCAGCAATAGCCGCCCCCGGGCCTGCAGCAGCTGCCGCCGCTGGACCTGCAGCAGCTACCGCCGCCTGAACCTGCAGCAGCCGCCACCACTGAGGGTGCAGCAGCTGCCGCCGCTGGGCCTGCTGCAGCTACTGCCCCCTGACCTGCAGCAGCCGCCACCACTGAGGGAGCAGCAGCTGCCGCTGCTTGACCTGCAGCAGCTGCCGCCGCCTGGACCTGCAGCAGCCGCCACCACTGAGGGTGCAGCAGCTGCCGCCGCTGAGCCTGCTGCAGCTGCTGCCCCCGGACCTGCAGCAGCCGCCACCACTGAGGGAGCGGCAGCTGCCGCCGCTGGGCCTGCTGCAGCTGCCGCCCCCGGACCTGCAGCAGCCGCCACCACTTAGGGAGCAGCGACTGGCGCCGCTGGGCCTGCTGCAGCTGCCGCCCCCGGCCCTGCCGCCCTGGGACTGCCGCCACTGCCGCCGCCGGGCCTGCTGCAGCTGCCGCCCCAGGACCTGCCTCCCCGGGACTGCCGCAGCTGCCGCCGCCGGACCTGCCCCCCTGTGCCTGACACTGCTGTCCCCCCCTGCCCCGGCCCTGCCCTGCAGCCGAGCCGCGGCCCTGCTCTGCCGCCTCGTTGCGGCCCCGACCCTACCACCACACCTTGGCCTGCTCCTGGTAAGCCACACTGCCTAGCTGTGTCGCCTTGCTACTGCTGTTGCTAGCCTACTGCTACTGCTGTCATGGCTACCCCCTCTGTGCTTACCTTTAACGCTGATGTCAACATATATTTTATATGTTGAGTTTAGGTTAGTCTAGGTGTTGCATTTCTACTTCCTTGCATGATTAGGGTTTGCTATATCTAGGGTTGTACTTCACATTTCTAATTCATTCTTTATCGCAACATGGTATAGAGCTAGGTTTCCCCTAAGCGATTTTTCCCCTAGGCGATTTTTCCCCTAGGCGATTTTTCCCTTGGCGAAATTTCTCTCGATAGTCTATGGGCCCACCACCCGCGCGCCTCGTAGCGACCCATAGCCCGAAGCGCCTTGCCCCGTAGAGCCCGAGTAGGTCGCGCCTCCCGTCGACATCGCGAGTCACCCATTTCTGCCCTGCGCCCCACCCGTTTTTGCCGTGCGTCACTCGGTTTTTAGCCCCGCGCCCCACTCGTTTTACCCCGCGTGTTGCTCCCCCAGTCCTCTAGCGCGCAACGTACGAACGCACGTAGCTGCGCGCGCAGCCTTAGTCGCACCCGCAGCTCCGCGCTAGTACGTCGTAGCCGCGCGCAAGTGCAGCCCACCGTCGTAACCGGCCCCCCATACCTGAAATCCCCCTCAGAACCGCACAGAACCGCCGCCTTAACGGCTTCCCCACATGAAAACCGCCGCCCCAGACCTGACAACCGCCGCCCCACCTGGAAACCTGCTGCCCCACCCGTTCCAGGCACCTCACCCGGGACCAGCCGCCCCACCCAGTCCTCTCCACCGCATTGAACCGCACATAACTGCACATAACTGCACAAAACCGCACAGAACCGTCGCCTTAACAGCTTCCCCACCTGAAAACCGCCGCCCCAGACCTGACAACCACCGTCCCACCTGGAAACCTGCTGCCCCACCCGTTCCAGGCACCTCACCCGGAAGTCAGCTGCCCCACCCAGTCCTCTCCACCGCATTGAACCTCACAGAACCGCACAGTACTGCACATAACCGCACAGAACCGCACAGAACCGCCGTCTCACCCGTAGCCCGCTGCCTTAACAGCTTCCCCACCTGAAACCTGCCTCCCCATGAGCTACCACACCCGCCGTCAGTAGCCCCAGCCGACTACACTGCCGCCAGCAACACCAGCAGTAGCATAGGCTGCCCCCAGCGCACCAGCAGCAACGTAGGCTGCCCCCAGCAGAACCAGCAGAACCAGCACAACCAGCACAACCAGCAGAACCACCAGAACCACCAAAACCAGCAAAACCAGCAGAACCAGCAGATCCAGCAGAACCAGCAGAACCAGCAGCAGCATAGGCTGCCGCCAGCACACCAGAAGCGGCATAGGCTGCCACCAGCGCACCAGCAGCAGCATTGGCTGCCCCCAGCAATACCAGTAGCAGCTAAGGCTGCCCCCAGCAGAGCCAGAAGCAGCATAGGCTGCCCCCAGCGAACGAGAAGCAGCACAGGCAGCCCCCCAGCGCACCAGCAGCAGCTAAGGCAACTGCCAGCGCACTAGCAGCAGCACTGGCTACCCCCCTGGAGAACCAGTAGCAGCCTAGGCTGCCCCTCAGCAGAACCAGAAGCAGCACAGGCTGCCCCCAGCGCACCAACAGCGGCTTAGGCTGCCCCCCAGCAGAACCAGCAACAGCATAGGCTCACATGGCGTGTACTAGGGTTCTACAGCAGCAGAGCCAGCCGCAGCACTCCCGTCAGTGGGGGCCTGTGGGTCCAAAGTGTGGCGCCCCTAGCAGTGGCTCAACTAGCAGTGGGCGAGACGTCGGCCCCTGCGGGTACCGGGCCCTGACAGGCCCTGGTGCTGGTACTACCTGCTGGAGTCCTGACCACACTGCGTCCAGCTGCTACCGTCGACTCGACGACCTCCACCGTGAGCGTTTTGGTCCTCACGCTATTACACCGCACTGGCCTTCGCGCCTTCGCCAGCGCACTACTGCACCAGTTGAGTCTCACCTGCCTGGTCTAGGACCTTTTCCGGCTGCACGAGTAGAGACCTGTATTTCCAGTCTTGGTGCGTGTGTTGTTTCCAGTCCCAACGCCTCTGAGGGTCTTTGTGTAGGAGCTGCAGCTACCACTAGTCTAGCACTAGCCTTTGTAGCTGGTTCGGGTGCGACCCCACAGACTGCACAGCTTTCCTTCACCCTAGATTCTGGAGCGTCCTGCTGTTTCTTTCACGACTGTACCGACCTCACACCACTGCGCACTCCAGTCACTGTCGCCTTGGCTGACCCTTCTGTGGGACGTGTCGTTGCTAGCAGCACCACCACTCTTCCGTGTCCGGCGGCTCCCTCAGGTTTTCTTGCAGGTTACTACACCCCCTCGTTCTCTAGGAACCTGGTGGGTGTCAGTCACCTTCACGACCTAGGCATAGTCACTACTTTCCCACTGGACGAGCCTGTTGCCTCCTGCACTGTCGGCGCCACTGGGGCGCCCCTAGCCACATTCCACAGAGAGCCGGGATCTGGTCTGTACTCACTACACACTGGGTCCCACCACACTGAGTCGAGTCAGGTCAGGTCAGGTCAGGTAGCTACTGTCTCGTGTGACTGTCGGTCCCTCACCCACCCGTCGGTCCTCTGGCACCACCGTCTAGGTCACCCGTCGTTCCCGCGTCTTAGTAGGATGGCACGTTACCGTCTGGTCTCAGGTCTCCCAGAGTCGCTTGCACCGCTTCCCCGCTCGCCTGCGCCGCTGTGCACTCCTTGCGTCGAGGATCGGCAGCGCGCTGCCCCTCACTCCTCCTCGTTCCCCCCCACCACGGCTCACTTCGAGACCCTGCACTTGGACGTCTGGGGCCCCTCTCCGGTCCTTGGCCCACGTCAGGAGCGCTACTTCCTGATTGTGGTGGACGACTACTCCCGCTACACCACGGTTTTCCCCTTGCGACGGAAGGCCGACGTGCCTACCGTCCTCGAGCCGTGGCTACTAGCGTGGGGTGGCGCCCAGGGCTTGTGTGGGCTTCGCCTACACTCGGACCGTGGTGGTGAGTTTTCTTCCACTCGCCTGGAGACGTTCTGTCAGGGTCGGGGGAACATACAGTCTTACACGCTACCAGCATCACCGCAGCAGAACGGGGTAGCCGAGCGAAGCATCGGCCTGGTCATGGAGGTTGCCCGGACCTCCATGTGCCATGCCGGTGCCCCCCAGTTCTTGTGGCCTCAGGCAGTCCGCTACGCCGCGCACCAGCTGAACCTGTGGCCCAGTGACGCACGGCCACGGGTGACGCCGGTCTCCCTTTGGACAGGTTCTCTGGGCGTAGCAGCTGACTTCCGTGTCTGGGGTTGTCTGGCTCACGTTCGCGCCCCTGGCGCGAACAAGTTGTCCCCGCGCACTCGTGCCTGCGTCTTTCTTGGCTTCCCTTTGGACGCCTCCGGCTGGGTGTTCTACGACCCGGTCACCTACCAGTTCTTCGCTTCGCAGGACGTCACGTTCGACGAGTCTGTCTGTTACTACAGGGGTCGCCCCCACCGAGGTACTGAGGCCTTTTCCCCCCCGCTGTTCCTCACCCTTGAGCCCCCACCAGTCGCCCCAGTAGCCCCTCCCCCTTCGCGTCCTGCCCCGTCAGGTGTGTGGCACGTCACTCCGCAGTCTTCCCTCCCGCAGCGTCCAGTCCCTGTCGTGTCTAGGGGTGCGGGAGGTGCAGTTGCGGAGGGTGAGGGTACTGGGGCTGCAGGAGCTGGTCGTGTCGGCTCTGGGGGTGCAGGGGTTGTGGGCGTGGAGGTCACTCCTGTGGAGGACACGGCAGCCTCGACTCGGCGGCCTCGCCCCGCCTCACCCCCTGGCTTCCCGTCCGTCCCGCAGTTTCCTCCTCGTTCTTCTCTGCGGCCGGTTGCTGTGGAGCCTGGGGGTGTTCCTGCGGGAGGTACTGGAGGCCCCAGGGGTGTCGGTGGTGGAGGTGCTGGTTCGGGGGGTGCTGGAGCTGGAGGCACTGGCACTGTGGCGCCTACACCGCGCACTATACGTTTCCTGACCCGTGAGCAGCGTCTCCTCAGGCTGGAGAGGGAGGAGCGTGAGCGGTTTGAGAGGGCACAGCAGCAGCAGCAGCAGCAGCAGCAGCAGCAGCAGCAGCAGCTGGAGAGAGTAGAGGAGGAGTCACAGCCGCAGCAGGAGAGGGTAGAGGAGGAGTCACGACCGCACCAGGAGAGGGGAGAGCAGGAGTCCCGCCCGCAGCAGCAGGTGCAGTTACAGACACAGCAGGAGAGAGTAGAGGAGCAGTCATGGCCGCACCAGGAGAGGGTAGAGCAGCAGTCCCACCCGCAGCAGCAGGTGCAGTTACAGACCCAGCAGGAGAGAGTAGAGGAGCAGTCACGGCCGCACCAGGAGAGGGTAGAGCAGCAGTCCCGGTCGGAGCAGCGGGTGCAGCTGCAGTCGCAGCAGGAGAGGGCAGAGGCGGAGCCACAGGAGCAGCAGCAGGGGCAGGTACCGTCGCAGCAGACGCCAGAGGAGGCGGAGCAGCAGCGACTGCGACTACGCGACCTCCCCGACCCAGCACCTGCACGCTTTGTTCGTGGTCCCCTACCGTCCCCTCCTGTTCCCCCTGTTGAGTCTCTTTCCTCGTCCCAGTGGACTCGTCGTTCTCCCCTCGGTCGTGCTGTGTCCCAAGAGCGTCGTCGGTCCCGTTACCGTGCAGACGGTCCGTTCCACCTTGTTCTTCGCTCTCGTGTTCCACCTCCTGTCCTTCCACAGCCCCCTGAGTCGTCCTTCACTGTGCTTCACGACCCGTTGTCCGACTACCTCCGTGCCTCCCGTCCTGTCGTCTCCCGTGTTTTGTCCGCGTTGGTCACTCACCCGACTGCACCCCTGTTGTCTGTCTCAGCACTTGTTACCACTGTCGCTGGCTTTGCCTCTTCCCACCGCCTTGACTACGCCACTCACTTGGTGAGTGGCCCTGCTCGTTCTCCGTCCTCTGGGGGTGCTCCTGTCTTTCCCCTGGAGGTCCTAGAGGACAGGCAGTTTGAGCTTGGTTTCCTTGCGACCGCTGTTCCTCCTTCATGCCTAAGCTTCACCTCCCCAAGTTCAACCACAAAGATTTTCCAACATGGGCAACTCAGTTTGAGCTCACTGCATCCCTTCTGGATCTCTAGCCTTACTACACTGGAGAAGCAGCCAAACCAGCAGAAAATGCTTCAAAAGCTGAAAAACGACTCTACGAACGGCGCAACAAGGAGGCCTTCCTCTACCTACTCAATAGCATTCACGAGCAGAAGTTGAAGTCGCTCCTACCGTGCTCTACAAAGGCAAACAGCGCAGAGGAAGCATGGAACCGACTGAAGTCTATGCACCAATCAAAATCCGAGAGCAGCCAGGCCGAGATGTGGAGCCGCTTCATTAATCTCAAGATGGAAAAAGAAGAACCAGCCCAAACCTACCCTCAACGAGCTGAAACGATGCTAGAGGAAGCAGCCGCGATCGGCTTGGAGATTCCAGAGTCTCTTTTCAAGACCGTCATCCTCACCGGCCTTACACCGGAGTAAGACACTTTCCGTGCAACACTACAAGCACTTCCGCAATCAATGAAGACCCGTGCGTTCATCTTCGAAGCCCTTGTCAACGAGCAGCAAAGTCGATACCTTGCACGAAACAAGCGGAGTGACGAGGGTGCGTGGAGTGCTGCAGAAGCTACAAGATATGGCAACCAATCCCAGAGGCAAGGAAACTTCAACTTCAACCGCCCTCAACCTTACTATGGTAAGAATTTTCAGTCACCTTCCAACCCATACAAACCCTCTCGTTTTGCTCAGTCAAGTCCTCCCTATAAGTCAAGTCCCTATGTCCAGCCAAGGCCTTCTATTCCTAATCAATATCAGCCTAGGAATGCACGAGTCTATACGCCAAGAGTCAATCATTTCAGCCAAGCCTCGAACGCTAAAAATTTTATTTTCGAGTGTTTTTGTTGTCATGAGTGGGGTCATCCGTGGTATGCTTGTCCTAAGAAGCCTCCTAATTGGGTTCCCCCACCTCAGCTACTATCCGAAAAGGGTAAGGCAGCCATAGCAAACGTGGCAAGTCATTCTACAAGTCAAAATGAGTCCAAAGATTCTGAAGGTCCTGTCCTTTTCAACGCCGCCACTTGCATGCACGTTTTTTCTACTAGTAGTGAGGAGTTTATTCTTGATAGTGGCTGTTCTGAAACCATGACTCCCTATCAGTCCATTCTCAAGGATTTTCAGCCCTCTTATGACTCAAAAGTTGTGACACTTGCTGATCTTGGCGAAGTACCTATCAAAGGAGTCGGCAAGCTTGAGTTCGAAAAGGATGGTAAGTCATTTTGTGTCAATAAAGCTTTGTTTGTTCCTGATTTGGGAGCAAACTTGCTCTCAGCTGGACAACTTGAAGAGAAAGGTGTCTCTGTACTCTTGCAAGGGGGGAAAGCCAAAGTGTGGGACAGTGCAGGAAATTTGGTGGCTGAAGGCGAGCGTACCGGGCGGCTCTACAAGATGAAGTTGGAGATCAAGCGCGGTTCTAGCAATACGAAGAACGACGTTGTCTCCCTTCCCGCTGTTTCAACCGACAAAGGGAGTATCTCCCAAGCTGAGGTATGGCATGCACGCTTGGGGCACTTGGGAATGCAAGCATTGAAAGAGTTGGTGAATCACAAGAGCGTGGAAGGATTGAGTTTGAGTGAAATTGCAGTCAAGTCCCTTTCTTCCGTTCCATGTCCATCTTGTGTTGAAGGTAAGCTAGCTAGAAAGCCATTTTCCCTTCTAAGTCTCAGTCAAGGGACCTCCTAGAGTTGGTCCACACTGATGTATTCGGCCCCATGCGAGACCCTACTCGAAACGGTAAGAGATATTTGGTGTCTTTCATTGATGACAAGAGTCGTTTCTCGTGGTCATTTTTCATCAACACCAAGGATGAAGTTCACAAGTGTTTCAAGCAATGGCTAGCACTTGTTGAGAGAGAGTCAGGGAAGAAGTTACTCACCTTGAGGTCGGACCGAGGAGGTGAGTACATGGGAAAAGCATTTCAGGGGGAGTTGTTGGCATTGGGCATCAAACAACAGTTCACTTGTCCCTATAGTTGTCAGCAAAATGGAGTGGCAGAGAGGTTTCATCGCACTATTCAAGCTACTTTTCTTCAGTTTAAGGGCCTGGACAAGCTCTGGTGGGGTGAGGCAATCACTATGGCAATCTATGTCCGCAACAGGAGACCCACAAGGCCCCTACCGGATGGTGTAACGCCATATGAGGCTTGGTTCTCGCCGTCAACTTTTGTCGTTTCTTACTGTCTATGCTTCGTGTTTTTGCTTCCATGGCCCAATACCGTGTTCCAGATGCAAAGAGACTCAAGATGGACAGCAAAGCTCATTGGGGCCTCTTCATCGGCATGAGCAACGAGAGCAAGGGATGGGTCCTTTGGGATCCCGTCACCAAGCGAGAAGTGGTTTCAAGGGATGTGGTCTTCTATAAAGATACGTCCCTTGCAGATTGGCACAAGTTTTCCTCTTCATCCTCTCTACCACCCTCTCTCCAACAGGAACCAGCAAGAGCACCTGAGGAAACAACACAAGAGGAGGAAGGAGATGACACCAATTCTGACCATAGCGGACCCATCATCGATCTCCCGCAAGTCGTCGTCAACGAGACCAGCCGCGCCACACCAGTGCCACCAGCAGCTACTCAACCAAGTGGAGATGTGGTTCAGCCATCAAATGAAGACAATCCACCTCAGGAAGTCACCGTTACATCACCGCCAAAGGAGCAGCAGCCAACCGTCACCAACCAGCCAGCTACTTCAACACCAACCCCGCAAGTTCGACGTCACCCGGATCAGCCCACCACTACACCATCAAACCCATCACCAGCCGTCACTTCAGAGGCAACTACAGAAGCTCACCATCATCCAATGCAGCAGCAACCTACAGCTACAAGACTCCAAGTACCTACATCAGCACCATCTACGACTCTTCCTATCAACAAGCCAGCCGTCACCACCACACCTCGTTCCACCCGTTCATCACTTCAGGTTCCAACGTCAAGCCAGCTCATAGCACGAGGATCTCTTCAGCGAGTCACCACAAATACAAGCTCCAACAGCCCACTCCTTCATCGAAGACCCTTCTCTACTTCACCCCCACGTCCCGGAATCGGCCGTCATCAACTACCGTCATCTTCAACGCCGAGAACCAACGCCAATCAGACCGAACCATCTCCAACTTTCGACAACGCAGCGTCATCATCAATTCCCAAGCTTCTAGTCTCAAGATCCCCACCAAGAGAATCTTCACAACCAACTATGCCGACGAACGTTTCAGCTTCACCGCCACAAGTCACCACACCTATTCCTCAAGTCAACACCGATAATCGAGAGAGTTCCACGCCGGGAGAAGATAATGCAGTCGTGCCGCCGTCGCAGCCGATGTCGCAGCCATTGTCTCAGCCGCAGATGACCGTGTCAACGCATCCAAACACTGTGAGACCGAACCCTACCACTGATGTGTCTCAGCCAAGTGAGGCGTTGGGTAAAGGTAAACGAGTCCGCAAGGTAAAAAAGCCCTTCACATTCATGGTTGACATGTCATCAAGGTGCACATGTGAGGAGAGCGAGGATTGCATTTACAAGAAGGTACAAGCCATATGCATGGCAGCGTCACACCTTCCACGAGAGCCATTGAGTCGTCGTGAGGCAATGACAAGTCCTGAGAGAGAGCATTGGTTGAAGGCCGAGGAAGAAGAGATTGAGAGTCTCATGAAACGAGGTACATGGCGTCTTGTTGAGCCACCTCCAGGGAAGAAGGTAATTGGTGTCAAATGGTTGTACAAGATTAAGGTAAAAGGTGATGGTAGCCTTGATAGGTACAAGGCAAGGTTAGTGGCGAAAGGTTATTCCCAAATTCCAGGTCTTGACTTCACTGAAACCTTTGCCGCGGTAGCCAAGTACACCAAGGTACGAGTCCTCCTCGCCATAGCCGCATATCTTGGTCTTCATATCCATCAAATGGATGTCAAGAACGCATTTCTCTACGGTGTCTTGGAAGAAGAGGTATACATGGCACAACCCGAAGGTTATGATGATGGTACGGGTCGAGTTTGTCGCTTGGTAGAGTCACTTTATGGTCTCAAACAGTCCCCACGGGTATGGTATTATGCTCTTGAGAAGGTACTTTTCAAGCACGGTTTCACAAGGTCCATGAGAGACAACGCTTTGTAATTCATGCACACGAGTGAGGGAGAATACATTTGGCTCTTGGTATATGTCGATGACCTCCTCCTAGTCTCAGGTTCTCTTGATCTCCTCACCAAGGTGAAAGGTATTCTCATGAGTGCATTCACGACGACCGATCTTGGTGAGCCGAGTCATTATCTTGGTATGAACATTGTGAGAGATCATAAGTCACGGTCCATCTTCCTATTCCAGCAAAGGTACATCCAAAAGGTCCTTGAGAGGTTTGGTCTTGATGATAGCAAGCCATCACCTACCCCACTTCCTTCCAACTTTGTCCCTTTGTCTTCACATCAGCCCTATGAGGAGAGAGAGTCAAGCCTTGACATCACGGGTATTGAGGAGATGTGTCTTGAGGAGAGTGAGCATGCTGGTGAGAATTCACCCGAGGTATCCCCAAAAGACCTAGCTCTCTACCAAAGTCAGGTTGGGTGTCTCATGTATGCAGCCCTATGCACAAGGCCCGACCTAGCATTCACGGTATCCAAGCTCGCTCAACACATGAGTGCCCCATCACCTATCCATATGCATGCAGCCAAGCGAGCTCTTCGGTATCTCAAAGGTACTTCTAATCATGGTCTTTTCTTCCAAGCCAGCCCACATGCAAGCTCCCTCCAAGGTTTTACCGATGCAGATTGGGCGGGAGAATTGAGCACACGCAAGTCCACCGGCGGCTACATCTTCCTCATGTGCGGTGCCGCTGTTTCTTGGCAATCACGCAAGCAAAGTTGTGTGGCGCTTTCTACAACCGAAGCCGAGTACATGGCAATGACCGAAGGAGCAAGGGAAGCAATCTGGTTACGTGGACTCTTGGAGGACTTGAGGCAACCGCAAACTCAACCGACTCCGCTCTACGTGGACAACACTTCAGCCATCGCTCTTTCTAAGAACCTGGTTCATCATGGCCGTACAGAACACATCGAGGTGCAGTACCATTTCATCCGTGAGCAACTAGAGAAGGGAGTTCTCGCCGTCAACTTTTGCCGTTCATTCGACCAAGCGGCAGATTTCATGACTAAGGTTCTTCCACATGATGCATTCAACATCTGCAAGGCAAGAGCAGGTCTCATGACACTTCATGAAGCAGTGCAGCAGTTTGAGGAGAATGAGGGGTATGAGGAGAAGCAACATGGGCAGCAGCATGGAGTGTATGCCAAGGAGATGTAAGAGGAGATTAAGTATGTGCGTATGTGTGCTTCGGGTCTGGTGCGAGGGGGAATGTTAGAGAATCGAGTCTCTGCCGCCCCAGCCCTTTGCACACAAGGAGCAGCAAGGGGGGAATGTCGGCGACGGATTGAAGGCTTCGCAAAAATTCAGAAACTTCCGCAGCAAATCAGATTGCAGCCGAAGACTCGATACAGTTCGGGATTGCTCTCAAACAGAAGGGTCGACAGTTTCTACAGGTTTCTACAAAACAGAATCAGCTATAACAGTAAATTCCAGAGATTTCTTATTCATGAACCTCATGTGGCTCTCAAGTCACTCAAGGTTCATGGAATCTGAATTGTGCCCAAGTTTCCAAGGAAGTTGCCTTGTCTAGCAGCCTAGCTTGAGCTATCAATCCGCGTGTTTGTAATGATTAAGAAGTTGTGCTTTAGTGGGCTTGTTAATCTTGAGTATAGTGAAGTTTTCCCTCGTCCAGTCAATTCCAGCAGCCCTGCTAAGACTTTCCAGCCAAGTTTCCAGCCTAGACTTGTAGCGCTCAATCTTGCCATCGACGTCGGACTTGATCTTGAAGAGCTACTTAGACGAAATTGCATTAGGTCCCTCCTGTACCTCCACCAACTCCCACGTGTCATTCTCCTCAATGCTCTTCAGCTTGTTCTCCATGGCCTTCTTCCACTCCTCAGCATCACTGCTCTCCAAGGCCTCCTTGAGAGTTGCTGGTTCTCCCGGCATCTCCACCTTGGAGAAGAACACGAACGCAAATTCCTCGTAGTCACTCTCCTCGTCGTCTCCGACCATCGTTGCCGCTCCGGCCAGGGCTGACTTGCACTGCTTTCCCGGTGCATCATAGGTCAGCCTATTTGGGGCTTGAACTCTCCTCTTGCCCCTTCCTTCCTCCTCAGCTGCAGGGACTTGAAGGCCTTGGCGTTGCTGCGGGGTGACTCGGATCCGTGGAGCACTTGTAACGCATGATGGAAGTGTCGGTGCAGGCTCGCTCACTTGTTGCACCTCCTCCTCTTCTTCCTCTGTATCCTTGGACTCTTCTCCCCCATTCTCAAGGGAAGATTGCCTTGTAATAGTGCTGCCGCTGCTCAGCTCTAAAGGAAGCTCCACGTGCTCCAGGCCGGATCTCTTCACCTCCCCAAACCGCATGCCTATCTTTGGCTCGTTCTCCGCCTTCCAATTCTTGTACATCAGGTTCTCCATAAACTTGCAGCCCCTGCTCACCATAAACTTCTTGGTGAATGGGTCCCAAAGAAGCCAACCCTTGCTGTTTTGAGCCATGCTCAAGTGCACGACCCATATCGCCTTGGCACCAAGCTTGTTGTGCCGAAGATGCTTAGGTACGAGCGCCATGCACATGTACCCAAACACCCAAAGCATATTTACCTTTGGCTTTCTTCCAATCCACTCCACATAGGGCGCCCATTTGTCTGCTCCTACATGAGTCAAAGCTCTGTTCTTGGCCACACATGCACTCCGTACCACATCAGGCCAGAAATAGTCGGGTAGCCCGGCTTCAATGAGCAACCCGCGTGCCGTCTCTGTGACTGTGCGGTTCGCTCGCTCGGTGATGCCATTCATTGCAGGGGAGTAGGGCATGGTAAGGGAGTGCCCTATCCCATTCTTCTTCAGCCACAATCCGAACTCCTTTCTCAGGAACTCTCCCCCTCGATCGGTGCAGATCGACTTGACTAGCTGGTCTTGTTGCCGCTCCACCATCGGCAACCAATCGGTCTTCACCGTTTCAGCCACGTCGCTCTTCTTGGACAGCACGTACACCCAAGTCATGCGGGTGTAGATGTCGACAATGGTGAGGAATTACTCTGCTCCAGCAGCTCCAAGCTTCAAGGGCCCCACCATGTCCATCACCACCTCATCAGGTGGTGACTTAGCCGTTGCCTCCGAAGTTGAGAACGGGAAACGGGTGAACTTGGCTTGCATGCACGTCGGGCAGCCAAGTACCTCATCGGGCTCCCCCTTCACACGTATGCCAGCAACCATCTGGTTCTTCACTAGCTGCTGCAAGATAGGTAGGGCCACATGCCCCATGCGCCCATGCAAGGTGAGCCAATCACACTCCCCCGTAGCCAAATTCGGATTGGAGAATGCCGCGCTCGCAATAGCGCTCCACATGCTATCTCCGTACTCCTCCTCCGCTGCTGCCTCGGGGTTATCCTCGCCTTTTTGCTGCTCCTTGGCTGCTGCACCACTCTCCTTAGGTTCACACTGCTTGCTGGTCCCTCCAAGATTCCACTTCTTGGACTCATTCTCCTTAACAGGACTGTTCGCGCCATTGCCGCTACCAACCGCTTCACCTTTCGTGCTGACACTTGCTGCCACTTGCCTCTCCTTAGGCATGGGGACCACAGGGATCTGCAACATCTCGTTGTAGACGTCCCTATCCTTGTGAAGTTCCCAAAGGATCCGCTCGCCAATCCTTGCGGTGTAGGTCTTGGCTCCCTTCGAGTTCGTGTGCATGCCAGCATTTTCCAATCGCCGCACGGAAATCAGGTTTGCAGCAAAGCTGGGCACCCAAAGCACGTTCTTGAGGCCCACCATTTTTCCATCAGCACCCTTGAACATGGCATTGCCCGTGCCTTTCACCTCTGCTCGCTGCCCCAAAGCCGATGTGACATGCTTCACCGGTGACGGTTCAAGTTCGGTGAGCAAGTCCGCTCGAGGTGTCATGGTATAGGTAGCGCCACTATCGATCACCCAATAGTCCAGGGGGTGTAGGGTGACCTTTCCCACATCTGCAAGCTCTTCAAATTCTTCATCCTTCTCTGGTGCAGCCGGTGCTTGCGTCGAGACAAAGAAGAATTGGCCCGGGAACCGATCGTCGCTCGGGTCCTTGTCGTTGTCTCCGCTCTTCATGTTTGCAGCACCGCCTCCGCGACCGCCGCGGCCTCCACGGCCTCTTCCTCTCCCTCCTCCTGCTCCTCTATCCTCTTGGCCTTGAGAAGGGGTCCAACCATCAGGGAGTTTGTAACAATCGCGCCACATGTGTCCTCTCTTGTGGCAAAAATGGCATTCGCCGCCGAATCGGCCGCGACCGCGTCCGTAGCACTTGTCGTCGCTGCCGTAACCGCCACTCACGCGGCCTCTATTGAAGTTGTTGCTGCCAAATCTGCATCCCCCTTGTCGTCTGCCCCTTCCACGGCCGTAATTCCGGCCGATACTTGCTGCCCTGGCGCCATCCGCACTCGCCAACTCACGGCGGCGGAACTCCTCTTGAAGGATCGCTCGATTCACGTCTTCAAGCGAGAGGCGGGGCAAGTCGCGATTGAGTTTGATGATGAGCAAGGACCATGACTCAGGGAGTAAAGCCAGCAACTTGGTCTTCTTCTGGAGCTCACTGTAGTTCAAATCATCTCCCTCTTGCCTCGTCAACAAGTCGAAGAATTTCTGCACCCCTTCTTCAACCGTCGAACACTCTTGGTTCATCCCTAGAAGGTCCAAGAGTAGGTTGCACGGGCGCCATGGCTGAATCACCGGGTTGACCTTGTGCTTGGGGTCCTCCACTGCCTACAGCATCTCTGTTACCCCTTTCTTCAGGTCCAGCCATCGTCTTAGCTGCTCCAACGAGCTCTGATACCACTTGTTATAGTCACACAAGGCTTCAATGTGCCTAAAACGAAAGATAGAGTGCACAGTCGGATTTCTGCACAGCGGCTTTAAACGTTCATAGCGTTCTGGTCACAGATTCAAATGACCTGATCCAACTTGGATCTGGAGCGTCTTAACGTCGCCTACAAGTAGCAATTTAGATTGCACGATTTCACCAAGCATTGACAACACAGCGTCGGTTGGAATGAACGGCACTACGGCAGCCAGTATAGTCTTAGAACACAAGATAGGAAGAGTTACGAGTTGGGAATGACTTTGAGCTCCTACAAACCCCAAGAGCCGAGGTACGGTAATGTGGAACAGTGCCACACTGTTCTCAACCAAGAAGGGCCTCAAAACTACCCACCACGAGGGCCTACACCAGCTGAAATGTTACTCTACACAAAGTTATGTAACTATTTGTATTATATTGAGGTGTACCCTTTTGCGGGCTTCGAGATCACTTGAGTCTTGACACCAAGGCTCGGGTTCTTCATCACAAACTCATCCTTGAGCTCTTGATGGGTCTGTTGCACACACCTGCGACACGCCGAACGTTTGACACAGGACAAAATAGAAACCGCGTGAGACACACAAACGACGAAATAGAAACCGCACGGGACACACAAAATGACTACGTAACACTCGACTAGTGATAACTCGCTATTGACTCGACACACACACACTCGACACCATGACTCATCATTCACAGACTATTATAAGCATGAAATATATATTATCCCATGCCCTCATACCATTCCATGCACACACACATATATGCACACGGACAACAAGCCGAGTGCAAACTGTAGGGTTGCACCAACAGTCTCCCTCGTTCTATCCGCGTTGCTCACTCACCCGAGTGCCCCCTAGTCATCTGTCTCAGCACCTGTTATCATTGACACTGGCTTTGCCTCTTCCCACCGACTTGACTACGCCGCTCAACTGGTGAGTGGCCCTCCTCCTTCTACATGCTTTGGGGGTGCTCCCTTCTATCCCCTGGAGGTCCTCGAGGACAGGCAGTTCGAGCTTTGTTTCCAGGCGACCACTGTTCCTAATCTCCGCGTGATGCTGCTTGCCCCTGACAGGGATCTAGACGCCCTTGACATCTCAATCCCTCGCACTCACGCCGAGTCGGTCTCGAGATCCTCGGCTTTGTACTGGATAGCATCTGAGGAGGCAGAGGTGGCATCTTATAGGTCCACAGGCACCTATGTCGACGCCATCCCACCACCTCGGACGAACGTCATCGGTGCCATGTGGCTCCATAAAGGTGAGAGGCCGCCTGAATCACTACCGGTGTTAAAGGGGCGCTATGTGGCGAGAGGCTTCAGTCAGCGCGAAGGGGTAGCCATCTTCCAGACCTTTGCTCCCACCCCGAAGATGACCACTTTTCAGGTGTTGCTGCATATTGCAGGGTTCATAATGGTGAGAGGCCACCTGGATCGGGAGAAATGGTCGAGTCTTTGTTGACAAAGTTCATAAGGGTGATAGGCAGCCTGGATCGGGTCGAGTTCCTGCAGGCACAGCAACGTCATACACACGAGTGAAGGAGTTTTATCTTCAGTGTCGATTGTGTTACCGGATGGCACTATCTGAGAAGCTCTCTGCCTTGAAGATGAGAGAGGGGGGAGGGGGGGGAGTGGCTGCATGCTGGGCGCGTGCCGAGGACTTGAGGTCCAAGTACGTGGCTGCAGGAGGGAAGGAGGAGGTTGAGGAGTGGATGATGAGGGTACTCAAAAGACTACCTCCTCACTTTGAGATGCTGAAGGTGGTGCTGAACAACCAATCATCATCGCTCACTAAGGATCTGATGCTTACCTCTTTGAGGAGCGAGGAGATGCGGATTGGTGTCGCCAAGATCTGAGGTGTAGCCACTTTTGGAGTGGGTACGAAAGTGGGATAAGGCAGGAAAGCATGGAGGCAGCGGTAGCAGCAAAGGCACCAACTCGGGCAGATGGGGTCAAGGGAAAGGCAAAGAAGGAGTGTTTGAATTACCTTGGGGGGCATGGCTCCTAGGGGGTTGTGTCATGGCTGCTGGGATGAGGGACATGCATGGCAGCGATGTCCTCATCGACCTAAGGGAGGTATTCCGGCATCCGGCATTCTTACAGTGGGGGGGTCGTGGGTCCAACGGCAAGGCATAGGTGGCGGATGAGGAGGAGCAGGATGACAAGGCAGAGGTAGCGGTTGGAGAGGCAGCAGCTGCGAGAGGAGGGGAGCAACTGTGAGAGGGGTGGTGGATTGAAAGTGGGGCCAGCCACAACTTTACTCCTTATGCATCAGACTTCAAGACTAAGCTTGAGCCACCTAAGATTTGAGGAGTTAGGTTGGGAGATGGACAGGTGGTGAAAGCTGTTGGCATGGGTGAGGTGCTAGTGGTTGATGCTGTAGGTCAGCTACCGAGGATTCAAAAGGTCCACCTTATGCCTGAGATGCACACGCGTCTGCTGTCAGTCCCACGCCTCACTTTTCGGGATGTCATTGTCTTATTCGAGGGCAAGGGATGTGTTATTAAACAGGGGAAGGGACCATAGATTGGTGCAGATGTCTCTTCTTCTTGCTCGGGGCACAGAGGGCAGTGCTCTTGCAGCTGGATCCTCCGCCTCATTTTCTCCATTGACCCTTGCTCACTGCCGCCTTGGTCATACCGTCCCCACGACACTTCAACAAATGGCTCGGAGGAATAGTGTACTTGGCTTGGAGATTGGGGGAGGGAGCACTGATTGCTCTCCATGTAAGCCTTGCTTATTGGGAAAGTCGGCTTGTGGGGGCCAGTGCGCACACCGTTACTAGGAGGAGAGGTGTATGTCCTCAGCCTTATTGACGACTTCACCAGACGAGTTTGGTCGTTCCCACTCCCCAACAAGGAATCAGCCACAGTCGCAAAATTTCTTCGCCAGTGGCATAAGGACATGGAGTTAGAGTGTGGGCAGAAGCTGAAGTCTGTTTGCTCAAACAGGGGTGGCGAATTCTTGGGGGAAGTTGTGAAAGTATGGAAGGCTGAGTTTGGCATCAAAACTCAATTGAGCGTCGTAGATACACCGCAGCAGAATGGGGTGGTGGAGAGGTGGCACAAGACGATGGCAGAGAGGATCCGCACATTGCTGGTCAAAAGTGGTCTCCCTGCTTGCTTGTGGGGTGAAGTATTGACGTGGGTCGTGTGGGTTAAGAATTAAGTCACCCATAGTGCTTTGCCTGCCACCGTCACCCCAATAGAGGCATGGCCTGGCCAAAAGCCGCATGTGGGCATGGCTCAGATTTGGGGTTGCATGGGGAGTGTCATGTTGCATAGGCATGAGAATGGTGGCAAGCTTGATGCACGCGCCGTCATGTGTGTATGTGTTGGGGTGGACATGGAGAGCAAGGGTTGGCGCATGCTGGACTCTTCTCTCATGCGCATTCGCATTGCTCGAGATGTTGATTTTCTTGAGAATGTGATGTGGAAGGATTGGAACAAGGCCAAAGGCCTTGGAGAGCTTCTGCAGGATGCAGATGAGATTTCTCAGCTCCTCCCCCTTCCACTCTCGCCACCCTCAGCACCAGTTGATGATGCTGACATGCCACCTTCATCACCACCACCGGCACCGCTGAGTGTGTCGGTGCTGCAGCAGCCCGCCCCTTTGCATTAGCTCAGCAGCCCCTCAGCCATTCAGTGGAGATCTGCTACCCAGGCTTCTTCCTCTTCCTCCTCCTCTGGTCAGCATCCTGTCACTCTCTCTGCGAGTGCATCTCTGTCACCAGCGACTACCTCCCCACCACCGGTTATGGGGTTGCAGGTGCTTGGTATCTGGTCTGGTACAGGTGGTGAGGAGGTAGGGGGGAAGGCTGGTGTGGTTGAAGGTATGATGTGCTTGGCCAAGGAGGTGGAAGGTGTTGCACTAGCAAGTGTGAGCACCAGTGATGTCTCACGCTTGCTCGCTGAGGCACTACGTGGCCCTGAGGGGCCTGCATGGAAGGCACGCGCTGAGAAGGAGGTGAATGCCATGCGCACCATGGGTGTACGGGATCCAGAGTCGGTCGACTTACCTCTAGGTAAGAAGGCCATTAGGGTCAAGCATGTTTTCCGCAGGAATACTGACAAGGAGGATAAGGTGGTACATCAGAAGTTTCGCCTTGTTGCTAAGGGGTACACTCAGGAGCCCGAGAAGGATTTTGATTAGGTATTTGCCCCTGTGGGCAAGCTCACATCAGGTCTGGTGCTTCTTGCAGAAGCCGCGGTAAAAGGATGGTAAGTAGAACAAGAGAACGTTGATCATGCTTATCTCAATGTAGGTGTATATGAGGCAGCCTAGGGAAATTGATGATAGTACAGGTAGAGTGTATCGCTTGCGCAAATCCGTGCTCAAGCAAGCTCCGCGTGCCTCGAATGAGGAGATTGGTACCACCCTAATTGCAGCAGGGTTTCACCGCAGTGCATGCGAAGAGGCTCTGTCCATCAAGTTTGTGGATGGAGAGCCTGTGTTTGTATTGGTGTATGTGGATGATCTCGTACTTGTGTCTCCACGCTTGGAGCTGATTGGTCAGGTCAAAGAGGTGCTTGCTCGGAGGTACCAGATGAAGGATCTGGGTGAGGTATCCACGTACCTTGGTGTGGGGGTTTGCAGGTCGGTCAAGGATGGGTGGTTGGAGATTGGCCAAGAGAAGTATGTCCGTGGTCTTCAGGGAAGGTTTGATGATCTGCTGAAGGAGACACATATGGTGCATACTCCCATGTCACCCAATGATCTCTCTAAGATCAGGAAAGGTACTTGGTCGAGTGAGGAAGGTGCTGCAGCTGATGTCAAGGTGTACCAGAGTCACACTGGCAGCTTGATGTATGCTGCAGTGACTACCCGTCCTTACATGTCCTTCACTGTCAATACCCTTGCACAGTCCTGCGTGGCATCAAGACGCATTCACATGCGCGCTGCACTAAGAGCACTCAGGTACTTGGTCGACACAGCTGGTCGTGTCAGCAGGTTGTTCGGTACACCGAATCAGATTGGGGTGGTGAGACTGATGGCAAGAGTCGTTACATCTTTAAGTTGGGAGGAGGAGCTATCAGCTGGTATAGCAAAAGGCAAGACCATGCTGCAGCAAGCGTTTCTGAAGCTGAGTATAAGGCTCTATCGGGCGAGGCCAAGGATGCCATTTGGTTGAGGAGTTTGTTGGCAGAGATGCATATGGGCGATGGGGGGGCTATTCCATTGTTCTGTGATAAAGAGGTTGTCGTCTCCCTTGCCCCCCACAATCCCGTTCTCCATCAGCGCACCAAGCACATTAAGGTGGCTTGGCACTTTGTACGGGATGCGGTGCGCCAGCAGGAGGTAGAGGTGCACTCAGTACGCTCCCACCTCCAGGATGTTGACATGCTCACCAAAGCTCTCCCAAGCTTGCAGCTGCATGAGAATCTTGAGCGCATCAGCATGCGAGTGATGGCTTCAAAGGCCAGTGCTTCATTCGCTAAAGGAGTTGTGTTTCGACTGATGAGTGAACTTCAATGCTTTTTGGAGCAAGGGGGGCTGTTGTGATTATGGTTAATTCGGGTTGCTCCAATAAACATATGTAGTGCTAGATCTACACTATAGTAGTGTGGAGTTGGGAGAACTTGTGATGTACACTCTTTAGAGTGGACCACCTCCCAAACCCTATAGGTTATAGGGCTCTCTTGTTCGAACTTCACATTTTGGAAGTCCATTTGGTTCTAGCATGGTTCATGCCCAAGTTGGCTCCTGAGATTCCTAGGCTTTAGAAGAAGGTTCTAAGACTACTATACCTTCCGCTAGTAGCTTAGACCATTCTAACTATTTTTTCAGGTAGCTTGTGGCGTTGGCGGTTGACGACGCCCTTTGATATCCTTTGCGCACTCTGCTCGATTAGGAGTGGGCAGATGGCAGTATTAGAGGTGAATGAAATATTTGCGGTTAGGCACAAAACAACAATGTACAAACAACTGACAAACAAACGCTTTGATTTCTTCACTTCACCTTCACGTGCATCATGTGCCCCCATCGATCACGGAAACGTCATGTCCAGCGTGGAGATGCCTACCACTTGATTATGGGGTGGGGATCCTTGGGTAGGCATGGTTCCAACGCTGTATCAGTTTTATGGTGATGTGAACTTCAGCAAATCGTTTCTTACTAAATTTCCTTATAAAGTATGCGTTCCATATCTTCGTGGTTCACGCCTCACCATGGACGTTTTTGGCCCGCAGCAGCCTTAGGCTTGTACGACCGGAGGCAGAGCCCGTTGCTGTGGTAGTCGGCTCTCGACGACGTGTTGACTGGCGCCAACTGGAGCGTGAGCCAGGTCGACGATGCCCTCTACTTGAAGGTCGGCACCAATAGAGTGGCATGCTGGGTTCTCATCTACGTCGACGACATGCTCGCCACCAGCAGCAGCATCGCAATGCTGAAGGAGCTATTGGAAAACGCTTGCAAACTCAGCCTGATCGAGAAGTGCCTGGGATTAGAGAGCATTTGCGACCGACCAGCACTGAAGTTGGGGCTCCACCAGCAGTCTTACGTCGACAAGCTGCGTAGGCACTTCGCTAATAGCAAACAGACTAGCTAGCGTCCAAAGATTCTGTTTTCTGTCGACGTCTATGCCAAGCTGACCGTCAACAAGAAGGAATTTCATTCAAGCGAGGAAGAGGAGTTCCAACGAAAGGTCGGCTCACGGCGGTTCGCCCGTCACCACAACTTGGCCCGACATCGACTTCGCGTACAACCCAAAGTTGGGCTCTGGCTTGACAGTGCGGAGCGACCAGCATTGGCTCAATCCAAGGAAGTACTCTCAACTAGGGAATGTTTCATTGTCTTTGAGCCGGGGCTGGAAGTCCCTTAGACAAAGGTTCCTCCCGAGGTAGTCGTGGCCTTCTGTGGGTCACATTTACTTACATCTTAACCCTTTAGGACACGACTAGCTCAGCCACCCTCTATGTGTGATTTTACCTTTGCTATATCAATATTATGACCGCTTGATAGAAACATTGCTGATCACCCTTTGTCTGAACAAAGTCTCGAAGGCGAATTTGGATGCACCGCACCATCATCAGGGCCTATGTTATTAGAAATTTCTGGATTCTGGACACATTTTTACTGGTCCATCTGATCTCGTAGACATGTTGTTTAATTTCGTCTGATTTTTAAGAGAAGCTTTTTCTATTCATCTGATCTCTCAGACAGCCTTATACAATTCGTCTGAGACTGCAGACATCGAGTTTTTTCTCGTATGAAACCAACAAACTCCCCCACCTGGCCAGTTGCCCACCTGGCTAGTTGGCCACATGGCTTGTTGCCCAATGTTTCGGACGAGAATTGCCACCCGCCGAGTTACCGTGCTGCCACTGCCAGCCTGTACGTTGCCTCTGGTCGGTGACAACACCGCACTTCAAATGCGCCGTAGTCACTCTGTTGGCCCGAATGTTGCCAGTTCGTTTGGCATATTCGTGCCAGCGCATGGCAGAAGGCTGCATTTGCAACACCGACAGCTCTCAGTGCGCGTAGAGTCAGCAAGACACCCGTGACTCACACCTACGTGTTGCACGAGGACTACATCGGGGAGGAGAAGTTTGGGGCCGACCTGGCGTCGTGCGTGGAGGCGGCATCTGCCTTCGCTTGGAGGACCGTCTTTTACATCAACGACCGCATGAAGAGTCTCAAGTCGTTGGACGGGAGCCGTCTGTTTCAACACGGATGGTACCCTCGTTCGCGCTCTAATAGAGCGCGCTGTTTTCCCGTATGGCTTGAGTCGATGCGCAACCTGTTCAAGAAGAAGCCGCAACATGCAGACACCCTTCCTGGTTAGCGCTTTGCTTTTAGAACAGGGTACCATCTTTGCAACTATAATTTCTGCCATGCCTTAATGTACTCTTTCTGCTGTGATACCCGATGTCCCTCACGCTACCCTCCCCATCAAGCGTCGACTGGGGCAAAGCTGCCAAGGAGCTCATCAGCTTCATCACAATCCTCTCCACTCACTAGAAGACCTCTCCTTCCATGACTACCTCTCGCAGATGCTCTTAACGCCGGACTGGGAGTCAGCTAGTCCGAACCTCGGCCGGCTCTGGATAGCTGATCCTGTGCTACCACTCAGCACTGCTGAGTGTGAGCGCGACTTCAGCCGTCAGAACATCACTTAAAAGCTGGGTGCGCGGCAGCTTGTGCGATACGACACTGGCCAACCTGATGACGGTGTCTCTTCTATATTACGAACTGAACACAGAGGAGCTGGAGGATAGGTGGTATGCCAGCAAGAAGAGGCGGCCAGCTCGTGAGGTGGTCATGGCTGAAGGATCACGCCCGGTGAAGAGACGGTGGTCCCATCACCAGAAGAAATGCGCTGCAGCAGCAGAAGCAGCTACACGCGCACGGAAAGAGGCGGAAGAGGCTGCAACAAGGGGGAGAGAGGGCTGCAGAAGAAGGTGCATGGGAACTGCCATCCTGGAGGAAGGGCAATGCTAGAGCTACAATTGTTGAAACCTCTGAGAGTGGCAGTGGTAGTGATGACGACAGTAGAAGCAGTAATGCTAATGATTCCTCTTAGAATAGAGTAGGATGTTGGTAGTTTAATAATAGTTTAAAACTACATAGGCTAGGAAATCTGCTTGCTATAAGACTAACTAAATAATTCCGTCCAAACGCTCTGGCGAATACTTCAAATTCGTTTGAAACGTAAGACTAAGCTACAACTTTTGTCTGACCATCAGACAAGGAGCCAGGACCCGGTCTTAAACGCCAGACGGGCCATTTTACTAAAGTTAGCCCTGACAATCATATGCATAGAAAAAATGGCAACTATACAGGTGAAGAAAAAGGATCAAAATGGTATCTTGTATGGCGAGTAAAATCGCCGAACAATCATAACTTGGCTACTTCTCCGTCGACCAAATGGTCGATTTTTCTTTTGCGAATATCGACAGATTGGTCGACAGGGAGTTCACATATTCACGGCCCAGATTCCACCTTTTTGTGGATTAAATAAGATTGGTGGCCAATTTGCTGGCCGTTGTATCGATTATGTAATTTTTGCAGATGCCCAAATGGCCAGAATTGAAAAGAAAGTCGCACAATTGACTGCACAGAGTTGGCTCACACATTCTGTCGCAGGGAGGGGAGTGTGCGATCAAGGAAACTCTGTCGCAATGGCACATCGGCTATGTGGCCGGTCTATAGTCAACTTCATGTCGGAATCTTCTCAACTCTTCGAAACGGCCATCTTTTTTGCAGATTTTTGTTGAAATGACGATGTCCGCAAATTTATTAACAACAGTCGTAAGCTTAAAAACGGCCAAAAACGGCCCAACAGATTTGCAGATTTCAAGGGTTCGACAATTTTACGCGCCCTTGACTATCGTCACATGGGCACCAGCCAATTACAGAAGAATATTGCAGCCAAACATGACGTGTGTTGGAAAAACAGTAACTTAACGCTTCTTATGTGTCGTAACATCGAAGTGTAAATGAAGCAAAATACAGCGCAGCAACGGCGAATCAGCTGAGGAGGTTGACAAAACGTAACTGCTGGGGGTTACGCGAAGGTCAAAGGTCAGCGACCTTTGACTTGACAAATACAGCGCGATAGCAAGGACAAACAACTGACTCGGTATTGAGCAGTTGCCCGAGTCGTCACTGTATCGAACCGTAACAGCAACAGTAAAACAGTTATTGCATCTCTTCATATTCCTTGTAATCTTATAAAAGCTTGTATTACTTCTCTATAATGAATCTATCTTGCCCTCACAAACTAGCGCAAGGTGGTTTAACAGCTTTCACTAAACGCTTTCGCAATACAACACCTTTATCAGAGTCTTAGCCTTGAAAGATCCTAAAGACTTTTCTCAGCCCAACATGGTATGAGAGCAGACAAGGAAAAACTCCACTTCGTTTAAACTCCTACAACATCAAAAGACATGGCAACACAGAAGGAGAGAAGTTCCTCTAACGGCTCTCCCGGCACTACTCCTACTCCACCCCAGCCTCTGGTCTACAGACTGAGGGAGGCACGGCAACAAGACCAGCTGCTGAGTCCACAGAAACTCCTGCGAACCAAACGACCGGCTTCGACCCAAACATGATGGAGAAGTTCTTCTCCTTCATCTCCTTCTACGAACAGCACCAGCAAGGAGCACCTGCTCAATTAAACAACAGCGAAAACAACAACGGTGTCACACCCATGAGTCTTGATGGCTCATCCTACGCACGCGAAAATCAGCAGCAACCCACCTTCACTCCGTACGAGCCTCAACGCGGCTCCATCAGCTTCATGCCGCATCCACAGCCTTCACCTGGACAAGAAAGAACACTGGACGCGCTTCATATTC
Source organism: Closterium sp. NIES-65 (assembly GCA_948144175.1). Taxonomy (NCBI): domain Eukaryota; kingdom Viridiplantae; phylum Streptophyta; class Zygnematophyceae; order Desmidiales; family Closteriaceae; genus Closterium; species Closterium sp. NIES-65. Next base: position 4,604,759 of record CANXME010002591.1, read on the forward strand.
AATCGCAGTTCGCACATGTCTTGAAGCTGCAGACATCAAGACCATTCGACAGAAAAGACTTCTTTACCTGGTCATTCAAGTTTGAGCTGATGATGGAACGCGCGCAAATCCTCGGATTCTTTGACGGTTCCCTGCCATACCCAACGCACGGGCGCAGTATGACAAGCAGCAATATACGTATCACTCGCTGATGGCGTACACGATTCTGCTACGCAACATAACGCTAAACGAGCAACAGAACATCCGGTCTTATCGGGGATACGTCAACTCCGCCGAGCTCGCGTACAACCACTTGAAGAACCTATATCAAGCAACAGACATCGTCAATCAGAGCCGGTTAATGGCACAACTGACAACAGCGGAAATGAAACCTGGTGAAAAGGGGATGGCATATATCAGCCTTTGTCGCGGACTGCGCGACAGACTCCTTCAATGCAAAGGAGTGATATCTGAAGAAGCCTTCATCACTCTCATCATCGCTGGACTTGGTCCCCATTGGCGCTCCACCCGAGCCCTTCTCCGAGCTCATGGGAAGATCTCCGAAGCAGCACTTCGCGCCGAAATTCATGCTGAGTAGCAAGACATGGACCTGCACGAAGAACGTCACAAGAGAAAAACGTCAGTACCTGAGTTCGCCTTTCACACTCAAAGACGGTACAACAACAACAGCCGGCAGAATAAGCATCAACCACAACAGCACGTACCACCATTCTGCCACCTCTGCAAGACGTCAGGACATCCCCGCACTCACTGTCCAAATCAGCAACAGTCAGCACCGCCGCAGCGTCAACTTCGGCCCTCAAGCAGTCAGTGGCCTCCACACAGGCGCACCCCACCAGTCAAACGCAGTCTTCAACAACATCGACGATGCAATCTGCACAAGGAACAAGAATCATCGTCAGCTGTATGGCGAGATTGACAGACTCCTGCATCACCGAGTCACCGCCCCACTACTCACCGGAAGAACAACTCGACGAAATGACCCCTCGCCGCGAGTCTTTGGAACCGAACCCGACGTACGCAGCCATCGCCCAGAGCGAGCCCTCCGAGCAAGACACCTGGCTTCTAGACAGCTGATGCGGACAACACATGTGCTCCTCGGGTTGCTTTCTTCAACGGTAACATCAACTGCAGCGTGAAGTCGTCATCACCGTCGCCAACAACTAGAACCTGCGCACACAAAGACAAGTGATAGTTTGGTTTCAGTCACGAGAGACTAAGGACGTATCTCTGGTTCCGGTCATGAGCACTGTTCCGGGCATGCATGATTTGCGGATGACCCAAACAACATAAACCGCCACTTTGGGTTTAGGGAACGCATGCGACCCCCAAATTGCCGCGTGAGTTTTCGCGCCAAAATCACGCCCGCCACAACAGTCGCATCCAATGGAGGGTTTGCCAAAACAGTTCGACAGATCATTAGCGACAAAACGAAACACCATTCGACACCCACAAAAAAAAACACAATCGTCAAAATTCCCTGCCTTAAGTCCCCAAATGTTGGGAGGGCGACTCGGGAAATGTTAGGCACATCGAGGTTCAGGGGGGTCAATTTGCCGAGTGGTTGGGTGCAGAGGTGTAGGGCGTGGGACATTGCCCACTTGTGACACTCGACTGACGACCGCCTAAGAGATGGCAGTAAAACCAGAATCGCACGAGCAGGTGATGGGTTGGGCCTGGGTCGTGCACGTCATTCGCCCAACACCTGCACATTGACCCTGTCAAATGTTTATGTTATATCTCTATCTAGGCTGTAGTGGGGTTCACTCTAAGGGGTTTAGGTTTGCTTTTTGTACTCTCGACTTTTTCCTAGTCACACATTCCTCTCGACATTTCACATGGTATAGAGCTAGGAAGCTTCCTAGGGCCCACCACTTAACTCGATTTTTTTTTTTAGGGAAGCGCACCTGCCCGAATCGCGCCTCGTGTGTCCTCCCTACCGTCGCGCCCTCTTGCGGCCCCTTTAATAGCCCGTCGCGGCCTCTTAAATAGCCGTCGCGGCCCCTTAAGATAGCCGCCACGGCCCCTTTTTCAGCCCGTCGCGGCTCCTTCCTAGCCCGACGCGTCTCCTTCCCGGCCCGTTGTGGCCCCTTCCTGGCCCCGTCGCCGCCCTTTGCGGCCACCCCGCGGCCTCGTCGCCGCCCTTTGCGGTCGCTTCTGCTTCCGCCTCTACCCCTGCCGCCTCTTGCGGCCCTCCCTCTAGTCTGCAGCAGCCGCCACTACTGGGCCTGCAGCTGCTGCCGCCGTTGGTTCTCCAGCAGCCGCCAATGCTGGGCCTGCAGCTGCTGCGGCTACTGGTTCTCCAGCAGCCACCGCTGCAGCTTCTACAGCTGCAGCCGCCGCCGTCCCTGCAGTGACAGCCGCGGCTGTTGTGGCCGCCGCTGTCTCTGCAACTGCAGCCGCTGCTGTCCCTGCAGCAGCCGCCGCTACTGCTGAACCTGCTGCACCTACCACAGCCTACCCTGCAGCAGCTGCCACTGCCGATTCTGCAGCAGCTGCTGCCACCTTACCTGCAGCAGCTACTGCTCCTGGACCTGCAGCAGCTGCCGCCGCTGGTGCAGCCGCCCCTCTACTGCAGCCGCCCCTCTGCAGCTGCTGCCCCTAGTGCAGCTGCCCTTGGTGCAGCCGCCCCTCTGCAGCCGCCCATCTGCAACTGCCGCCCCTGGTGCAGCCGCCCATCTGCAGCTGCTGCCCTTGGTGCAGCCGCCCCTCTGCAGCCGCCCATCTGCAGCTGCCGCCCCTGGTACGGCCGCCCCTGGTGCAGCCGCCCCTCTGCAGCTGCCGCCCCTGGTGCAGCCGCCCATCTGCAGCTGCCGCCCCTGGTGCGGCCGCCCCTCTGCAACTGCCGCCCCTGGTGCAGCCGCCCATCTGCAGCTGCTGCCCTTGGTGCAGCCGCCCCTCTGCAGCCGCCCATCTGCAGCTGCCGCCCCTGGTACGGCCGCCCCTGGTGCAGCCGCCCATCTGCAGCTGCCGCCCCTGGTACGGCCGCCCCTGGTGCAGCCGCCCCTCTGCAGCTGCCGCCCCTGGTGCAGCCGCCCATCTGCAGCTGCCGCCCCTAGTGCAGCCGCCCCTCTGCAACTGCCGCCCCTGGTGCAGCCGCCCATCTGCAGCTGCTGCCCTTGGTGCAGCCGCCCCTCTGCAGCCACCCATCTGCAGCGGCCGCCCCTGCCGAGCCCCCGAGCAGCCGAGTCGCCGCGCCGCCGGGCCGCCCACCACCAGAGCCGCCCGCACCTGCAGCAGCAGCCCGTGGAGCCGCCAGCCACTGCAGCAGCCGCCCTTGGAGCCGCCCGCCACTACAGCAGCAGCCCCTGGAGACGCCCGCACCTGCAGCAGCAGCCCCTGGAGCCGCCAGCCCCTACTGCAGCAGCCGCCCCTAACACCTGGAGCAGCTGCCGTCGCGGCCTGGCCCCGCCCTGCACCTGTAGCGGCCCCGCTGTCGCCACCGTCCTGCGCCTGCCGCGCCGACCACTGGTGAGCACTGCCCTTCTCGCACTGCTCACGCTGCTACCGCTGCTACTGCTGCTCCTGCTTTTCCTGCCGCTATTGCTGCTACTACTGCTCCTGGCTTAGCCAGATGCAGCTCCAGGGCCGTCCGCGTGTGTCCGTGACGTCCCAGCAGCTTCGTGAGTGGTATGCCAGCTGGGGTTGTCGGGATGACCGTAGTGGGAGTCGTTCGGGAGTCGGTCGTTCGGGAACTTCTTGTAGTGGCCCGGTGCAGCAGCAGCAGCGTCGCCCGTGCGAGACTCTTTCGACCCAGCAGCTTCGTGAGTGGTACGCTCAGAGTAGAGGGTCGCTGAGTACTGCTCGCTGCCCGTACGTTATTAGCACGGGTGCTCGGGCTGGTCAGCCTTGTGGGACGCGTGGTCACACAGAGTCCCGCTGCTTCGCCCGTCTGGGCGATGCTTGGCGCACAGTGTTTGGCGACGACGCTGAGCTCCCCGACTGGGTGGAGCTGCTAAGGCAGCGAGTAGATATCTATGCTTCTGACTATGATGCTATCCTCACTGCCATGTATGCATTGTCTACTAGTACCGAGGGTGCCTGTCACCTGTGTGTGCCGCCTGACCCCGGTATCCAGTCTACTGCTCTAGGTACTGGTGAGGCTGCTGCTCTAGGTGCTAGTGTGTCTGCTGCCCCAGGTGCTGGTGAGGCTACTGCTCTAGGTGCCAGTGAGTCTGCTTCCTCAGGTGCTGGTGAGTCTGCTCTCTCAGGTACCGCGTCGGCTTCGGCCTCCCTCACCTTCACACTTGACTCGGGGGCGTCTCGCTCCTTCTTTCGAGACCGCACCACACTCACGCCGCTTAGTCGGCCAGTTGCGGTCTCCCTGGCAGACCCCTCTGGGGGTCCTGTTCTGGCTCACTACTCCACTGTCCTTCCGTGCCCTGCGGTCCCGTCTGGCACCCTATCGGGTCTGTACCTCCCCTCGTTCTCTACGAACTTGGTGGCGGGTGCTGACCTACAGGATGGGGGGGTTGACCAGTTCACCCCTGCGCGCCGACGGGAGACCCACTGCACGGACGCGGACACGGGCCGACACTTGGCCACGTTTACACGTCGGCCGGGGTCGAGCCTGTACACACTCACTGTCGAGTCTCCTCCTCCTCCTGCGTCTGGTCAGGTTCCTGCGTCGGGTCAGGTGTTTGCTGCAGCGTCCAGGTCTGGTCCTGAGTCTGCCCCCTGCTCGTGTTGCCTCCTGTCCCACGAGACCCTCCTGTGGCACCACCGCATGGGTCACCCCTCCCTGCTTCGTCTACAAAGCATGGCCTCCCGTTACCTTGTCTCCGGTCTTCCCCGGTCCCTCCCTCCCCTTCCTCCAGGGCCTGGCCCTCCCTGTGTCCCCTGTGTCGAGGGACGCCTGCGGGCTACCCCTCACTCCTCCCCGTTTCCTCCGACGGAGGCCCCGCAGGAGACGCTTCACATGGACGTGTGGGGCCCAGCCCGCGTCTGTGGGCAGGGTCACGAGCGCTACTTCCTGCTGGTGGTTGACGACTACTCGCGTTACACCACAGTCTTCCCCTTGCGCAGCAAGGGTGATGTCACTGAGGTGTTGATCGACTGGATCCGCGCAGCTCGTCTCCAGCTCAGGAAGAGTTTCGGCTCGGACTTTCCTGTTCTGCGTCTGCACTCGGACAGAGGCGAAGAGTTCTCCTCCGGCCTTCTGCGAGCCTACTGTCAGGCACGAGGCATCCGCCAGACCTTCACGCTTCCGGACTCTCCACAGCAGAATGGGATTGCTGAGCGCCGCATTGGCATGGTCATGGACGTCGCCCGTACGTCCATGGTGCATGCGGCTGCCCCCCATTTTCTGTGGCCGTTTGCGGTTCGGTACGCGGCGCATCAGATCAACCTTCAGCCCAGGGTCTCCAGGCCGGAGACCTCCCCAGCTCTGCTGTGGACGGGGAAGGTTGGCGATGCGTCTGCGTTCCGTGTCTGGGGATCTCGGGCGTTTGTCCGCGACTTGTCTGCGGAAAAGCTGTCCCGTCGTGCTGCTCCTTGCGTCTTCCTGGGTTTCCCCCCTGACGCACCTGGGTGGCAGTTCTACCACCCCACCTCTCGCCGTGTTCAGTCCTCCCAGGACGTCACGTTCAACGAGTCGGTCCCCTTCTACCGGCTCTTCCCCTACCGCACTCCGTCCCTCCCCCCACCGCCCCTCTTCCTGGTCCCAGGTCCCCCCCCGGTAGACACCCTCCCCCCTCAGGGTCCTGCCCCTTCAGGCGTGTCTCAGGTAGACGCGGTCGAGCCTGTCGAGGTCACTGGTGACTCTGGTGCTGCTGCGGGTGCTGGGCCTGGGGGTGCGGGGCCTGGGGGTGCGGGGCCTGGGGGTGCGGAGCCTGGGGGTGCTGAGCCTGGGGGTGCTGAGCCTGGGGGTGCTGAGCCTGGGGGTGCTGAGCCTGGGGGTGCTACGACTGGGGGTGCTGCGACTGGGGGTGCGGAGCCTGGCGTTGCGGAGGGAGGGGGTGCTGAGCCTGCTGGTGCTAATCCTGGCGGTTCTCCGAGTCCTTCTTCTCGCCGGGAGCAGCTCTCGCCACTGGAGCTGCGTGAGTGGTTTGCCCAACGCTGGAGGCGAGCTGCTGGAGCTGGGGGTGCTGCGGGTACTGGAGGTTCTGCTCCTACTGAGGGAGCTGGTGCCACGGGTCCAGGAGGTGCTCGTACTGGGAGTACTGGAGCTGCCGGGCCCGGGGGTGCCTCTGGAGCTGGCGCTGCTGCGAGTGGTGGCGCTGAGGCGACTGCTGGCGGTCCTGCTGAGTGTACTACTCGTGCTACTGGAGGTTCTGGAGTCGGAGCTGCTGGAGGTGCTGGTGCTCTCGCAGAGTCTTCTGCTGGCGGTCCTGCTGAGGGTACTACTGGTGCTGCTGGTGGTGCTGGCGTTGGAGCTGCGACTGGTGCTGGTCCTGCCGCTGGAGGTGCTGGTGCTGTCCTTGCTGTGTCTGGCGTCGCTGCGCGGCCTCGGCCGTACTTCGTTCCGCTCCTTCAGCAGGTTCTTGGTCTCCCGTCTTCCTCTGGTCCGTCTCCTCCCCTAGCGTGTCCACAGCGTGTCCAGTCCCAGCTACAGCTACAGCCCGGCTCCCCACTACCTGCTCCGTCTTCCTACACTGGTCCTACTGGAGGTCTTGCTGAGCGTCGTGAGCCTGCGTCTCGGCCTGCGTCGCCTGTCCGTGCTGCTCGCCCTAGTGGTCGCGGTTCGCGTCAGCGTCCTCCTCCTGTCCCTGGCACGCATAGGATGTCTCTGCGTCCGTCCACTGCTCCTCTGCGTGCCCCTTTGCCTTCTCCTGCGTCTTCTCTTCCTGCTCTTGCCGACCCGGAGTCAGACTCTCTTCGTGCTGCCAGTCCTACTGTCACGCGTCTCCTTGCTACTGTTGTCACTGACCCTTCCTTTGAGTCAGCTGTTGCGTCTGCCTTGGTTGCTGAGCTGGTCGACTTTGCTGCCGCGTGTCCTCTCGACTACGCCGCCAGTCTTGTTGCTGAGTCTGAGTCTGCTGCGTCTGCGTCTGCTGAGTCTGCGTCTGCCTGTCCTCCGTCCGTTGGGGGTGACTGTGCTCTTGGCACGGACGTCCTTGAGGACAGGCAGGAGGAGTTCCAGTGCTTTGCCGCCGCTTTACCCCATCTCGTGTCCATGCTTGTTGCCACTGAGGGAGACCTGGATGCTCCAGACATCCCGGCCCCACGCTCTTACGCAGAGGCGATGGCCGGTCCCTACTCCTCTCAGTGGCAGACAGCTATGGACGCAGAGATGGCTTCCTGGAAGTCCACAGGCACCTACGTCGACGAGGTTCCCCCACCTGGGGCGAACATCGTCAGTGGCATGTGGATTTTCAGGGTGAAGCGGCTGCCGGGTTCTCCGCCTGTCTTCAAGGCGCGTTACGTTGCACGAGGCTTCAGTCAGCAAGAGGGAGATGACCACTCTTCGGGTTCTGCTGCACGTCGCCGCTCAGCGTGACTACGAGCTCCACTCTCTTGACTTCAACACTGCTTTCTTGCAGGGCAGCCTGCACGAGGAGATCTGGCTGCGCCGCCCACCTGGCCTCACTGGGTCGTTCCCTCCTGGAACCCAGTGGCGCCTCCAGCGGCCAGTCTACGGTCTCCGCCAGGCACCGCGTGAGTGGCACGACACACTGAGGACTACACTTGCGGCTCTTGGGTTCGCTCCCTCTACTGCTGACCCGTCGCTGTTTCTACGCACCGACACCTCGCTGCCGCCGTTCTACACCCTCGTGTACGTCGACGACTTGGTCTTTGCCACTGCTGACACAGCTGGTCTCGCCCACGTGAAGTCGGAGCTGCAGAAGAGACACACGTGCACAGACCTGGGTGAACTGACAAGCTATCTTGGCTTGCGGATCACCCGGGACAGAGCACGCCGCACCATCACCCTAACTCAGTCACACATGGTGCAGCAGGTCCTTCAGCGCTTCCGTTTCACGTACTCCTCGCCTCAGCCCACTCCTCTGCCTACCGGTCACTCGCTCTCAGCTCTGCCTTCGGATGAGTCCGTAGAGCCGAGTGGCCCGTATCTAGAGCTTGTGGGTTGCCTCATGTACCTGATGACCTGCACACGACCTGACCTTGCATACCCTCTTAGCATCCTGGCACGCTATGTCGCTCCCAGCCGTCACCGGAAGGAGCACATGGATGCAGCTAAGAGGGTGTTGCGCTACTTGTGCAGTACGTCGGGCATGGGGCTTGTGCTTGGAGGGCGAGACCGGCCTGTTCTCACAGGGCACTGAGACGCTGCTTGGGCGGACGACCAGGCTACTCAGCGGTCGTCTCAGGGTTACACCTTCAGCCTTGGCTCTGGCTCTGTCTCTTGGCGTTCTTATCGCTCTTCTTCTGTTCTCAGCTCCAGCTGCGAGGCTGAGATCTACGCTACAGCCATGGCTGCCCAGGAGCTACGCTGGCTCACCTACCTGCTGACTGACCTTGGAGAGCGGCCTCGTTCTCCTCCAGTGCTGTACGTCGACAACAAGGCAGCCATTGCCTTGTGTGAGGAGCACAGACTGGAGCACAGGACGAAGCACATTGCTCTGTGCTACTTTCTTGCTCGAGAGCTGCAGCAGCGTGGTCAGCTTCGTCTGCAATACGTGGCCACTGAGGCCAACACTGCTGATGTGTTTACCAAGGCGCTTCCGCCTGGTGACCATCAGCGCTTTTGCACTCTTCTTGGTCTTGTGCCCACTGGGCCTCACTTGCTTACCTCTTGACCTTGCTTGTACTGTTGCATATATATATTTATATACCTGCTCTTGCTTGTTTAGCACTGTTATATATATATGCTCTGCTGCATGTGAACTGGCCTTGTGGCCTTGAACTTGTGCTCGTAATGTGTGGTGACATTGAGATCCACCCTGAGCCTGCTTTGCTTTGCTTTGACTGGTCTTGTGACCCTTTGCTCTCCCCACTTTGCCTATGGGGGTGTGTCAAATGTTTATGTTATATCTCTATCTAGGCTGTAGTGGGGTTCACTCTAAGGGGTTTAGGTTTGCTTTTTGTACTCTCGACTTTTTCCTAGTCACACATTCCTCTCGACATTTCACAGACCCAAAGCTGGGGCCGCGCGCGGCTCGGGGGCCCACTTCGGGTCATGCGCAATTTCCGGATGCCCGGAACAGTGCTCGTGACCCGAACCCTGAGATACGCCCTAACGTTATTCTGCAAATGTCGAAAGTCTTAATTGCAGAAGGACTTGGCTACAACTTAATTGCAGTCAACTGATGTCGAAAAGGAATTTACCTTGAAGCTGACAGCACCACTCAGGAGTTCAAGCTGTACCACGGGAGATGTGGACTCTACATCGGCAAAGCGGTCCTGAAGAACAACGTCTTCGTTCTTGACCTCGTTCGAGACCAAGGCCACCGTCGACAGCGATGCCATCGTCAATTTCACCTCCTGGACTCACCTGCCAGATCTTGCCCCGACTTCACTCATAGTAATCGCGCACTATACCTGAAGCGGAACGAACAAGAGCCTTAGTAACAATTCAGCAAATACCGGCAGCGGCAGAGACAACACCAGCAGCAGCAGAAGCAGGGACAACACTGGCACCAGCAGAGACAACACTGGTAGCAGCAGAGGCAACACCGACTACGACACCAATTGCGTGTCCTTCAACAGCACCAATCGACGATACTCCACTGACTCCTGCTTAGCAGTTAACTGCCACTCCACAAGAATTCCACAGAAGCACCAACTTCACCGCCGGTTTTTATTCCAACTCCGACTTGTACAGGCGCTCGCCCGGACATTGCGCTGGCGAAGACATCGGCACGCAAGAATGGGACACCCGAGCAACACAACGTCAAATAACACGATCCGAGCAGGCATCCTTGAAAAAGATTCACTACTTTTACCTGCCCCGAAGCCGACTTACCGCATCAGCTGTTCGCCTCTCATCACTTAGCGCACCAGCGTACGCACCACTGAAGCAGGTGTACAGCAACATGGTGTACAATCGCGAACCCGGGAAAGGATCCTATAACTAAGTCATCACGTTCATCGCCGCCGCCACATGATACGTCTGGCACTTCAACCTCCCGAGTCGCGACATGGCCCTCGACGCTTTTGCCGCTTGGCTTCCAGTAGCAGAACGAGAATCAGGAGTGAAGCTGAAAAGCTTCCAGTCAGACGGGGGAGAGGAATATCAGTCATAGAAGTTCAAGGACTACCTGGTGGAAAGAGGCATCAAAAGGCTCATCTCCCTTCCCTACGCCCATCAACAGCAAGGCATGGCAGAAAGAATGAACAGGACTCTTCATAACACCATGCGCAAACTGTTGCGTGGTATGCGGCTACCCAACCACCAGTGGCCCGAGGTGATGGACCACGCTGTCATGCTGCACAACTTGTTCTCGTCGTCATCTCTCCCGAACAACGCATCACCACATCTGCTGTGGACAGGGAAGTTGGGCAGCACAAAAATGTTACGAGTGTTTGGCTGCATCGTACAGTACCGACCCCCAGTTGCACGAGCCGGGCGATTCTCTCAACGCGCACAGTGGGGAGCACATCTGGGCATCGAAAAACATTACAACGCATGGAAGATTTTCGACGTCCATTCAAAAGAAACAGTAGCAGCACGTGACGTGATTTTCTACGAATGACTCACCCTCCCAACATACCTTGCCAACCTGGAAGAAGACCGAGACCCCACATGTGGATTTCATGGTGACCGAGCCTTCGCTTTGGCAGCGGGCAAAGCTGTCTGGGATGAGCAGAACGTGGACGGAGCTTCGGAGGAAGCCGGGCCTCTTCCCTACTGTTCGGTCGACGTCCCAATAGACGACGAAAAGCCTCGCGAAAGCATCAACGCCAAAGTCTATTACCACTTCGCTGACAACGGTTACATTACACCTCCAAAAGTCAACACTGACGAAGCAGAATGCGTAGGACCCAATTTCACACCTGATCCAGAAGCAGGAGACAAAGCAGCTTATCCCGAGGACGCCAATCTGCCCCGATACGCACAGAGTGTGCTGCAGATACTAGGACTCGTCACCGCTGTCCATGGAGCAACACCGCCTAAGGAGCCTGCCACAGTTCAGCAGGCTCTGGGGGGGGAGCATAGGGAAAACTGGCGCGAAGCCATGGACAAGGAGCTAAAGGCACTGGAAGAACACAACACCTGGAAAGTCGTACCCATCGGAGTGGCACGCAACAAGACGATACTCACCGGGAAGTGGGTTTTTTCGTGTGAAGACGTTGGCAGACGGAACCATCGACAAATTTAAGGTGCGTTGGGTCGTACGCGGCTTCGATCAAGAGCACGGACAAGACTTCACCAAAACGTTCACGCCGGTCAGCCGTCTCACCTCACTGCGTATTCTCCTCACGATAGCCGCTATGAAGCGAAAGAAGCTCCGACAAATCGATGTCGCCAACACCTTCCTTTACACCCCTGTCGATGCTGAAATCTTCGTCGAACAACGGCCCTAACCAAGTCTGTCAGCTACTAAAATCCCTGTATGGGATCAAGTAGGCTCCGAGGATGTGGCAGCAGTACCTACATGCCCGACTAATTCGTATCGGAATCTGTTAACTGCCGCACGATCAAAGGATGTACCGACTCACGAAAGGCGCCGACTACATTCTGCTCATCGTCTACGTAGACGATTTTCTTTACATTGGCTCGACCAACAGTATTACAACCTGGTTCAAAGGGGTGCTGCAGCGGGATCTCACACTCACCGTCTCCTCCACCGTGACACAATACCTTGGGCTCAACATAGAGGAAGGAGAAAACGCAATCCACATCAGCGCTGCAAAATACGCCGACACCATCGCGAAACGCTTCAGATTAACTCCAACCACAATCTCCACGCCATATCGCTACACCGACGGAAACCGCAAGGAAGCCTCCGCTCCACTCAAGCCCGCCGGCATACGCGACTACCAACGAAAGCTGGGATGTCTACTTTTCGCAGCCGTGACTTGCCGACCTGATCTATCGTACTCAGCAAGTCAACTCGCCAGCTACCTCAAGAAGCCTGAAGCAGATCACATGGCCGAGCTCGACCGCGTTTTTCACTACTTCGTTAGTACTTGGACGATCCGCCTGACCTACTACAAAAACGGAACCTCGACACCTAAGCTAATTGGTTATGTAGATGCCGACCACGCCGGCAACGCTGACAACCGGCGCTCGCGCACCGGCTACATCTATCGACTTGAACCTATCGGACCTATCTCGTGTGTTGAAATTGTAAGCAGAAGTTGGAACAAAAAAGAGAGGTTTGCACTAGTTAGCAGGGCAATACATATAGCAAATCCTAATCGAGCTGTACTCACTATAGAGTACTGTCAGAACATATAGCTTACTTGTTTCTGTAGGCTATAGTGGGGTATCCCATAGGGGGTACAACCCAAATTAGGGTTTCCTATTTGTACTCACTTTGTTCATAGTCATTTCATTCTCGTTCATATCTTCTCATGGAATCAGAGCAGGTCCCTTCCTAGGGACTGTTCCTAGGGCCCACCGAAGCGCGCCCCGAGGCGCGCGTTTTTTTTTTTTAGCGACCCTCCGTGTCGCCCTTACCGCCGTGCTCTCGCTTAGGCCCCTCGTCGGCCCCGCTTAGGCCCCTCGTCGGCCCCGCTTAGGCCCCTCGTCGGCCCCGCTTAGGCCCCTAGTCGGCCCCGCTTAGGCCTCGTCGGCCCCACTTAGGCCCTGTCGGCCCCGCTTAGGCCTCGTCGGCCCCGCTTAGGCCCCGCTACGGCCCTGCGTCGGCCCCGCTTAGGCCCCGTCGGCCCGCCTAGGCCCCGCTACGGCCCCTCGTTGGCCCCGCCTAGACCCCGTCGGCCCGCTGTAGGCCCCGCTCCAGCCCGCCGTCGGCCCCGCCATAGCCCGCCGTCGGCCCCGCTACAGCCCGCCGTCGGCCCCACTACAGCCCGCTGTCGGCCCCGCTACAGCCCGCTGTCGGCCCCGCCCCAGCCTGCCGCCGGTCCCGCTACAGCCGGCCGTCGGCCCCACTACAGCCCGCCACCGGCCCCGCTACAGCCCGCCGTCGGCCCCGCTACAGCCTCGCTACAACCCCGCTACAGCCCGCCGCCGGCCCCGCTACAGCCCCGCTACGGCCCACCGTCGGCCCCTCCGCCCGTGCTGCAGCCCGCCGCGCCACCGTGCAGCCGCCCGCCGCGCCACCGTGCAGCCGCCCGTACAGCCGCCCACCGTGCCGCCCGTGAGCAGCCCCAGCCGCCCGTGAGCCGCCCGTGCAGCCGCCCGCGCCGCCCGTGAGCCCCTGCATCACCCGAACCGCGCGAGCCGCCCGAGCCGCCCGAGCCGCCCAAGCCGCCCGAGCCGCCCGAGCCGCCAGTGGAGCCGCACTCCTGCTCCTGTGGGGCCACTGCTGCTCCTAGGCTGTGTTACAGTGCCGCTGACCTACCCGACTTTTCCTACCCGGTGAGACTGTCAGCTGCTGTCATGGCCACCCCCACTGTCCTAGCTTTTGACGCTGAGGGTAGAGCCATTGACTTTGCAGTCTGGATTGAAGACCTACAGCTGTACTTACAGTGTGATGCGATAGATGAGGTCTCTCTCTTTGACTTTGTCTCTGGAGCTGTCCCTGCCCCTCCTGCTGATGCTGACCCCGCCGTTCGCTCCAAGTGGGCGACCCGCGATGCTGCTGCACGTCTTGCTGTGCGTCGCCACCTCCCTTCCTCCGAGCGTGCCCACTTTAGTCAGTGCAAGACCGCTCAGGCCTTGTACGACGCTGTAGTTGCACGCTACTCCTCCCCTTCCTCCGCTACGCTTAGCCGCCTCATGCTACCGTTTCTCTTCCCTGACCTCGCTGCCTTTCCCACTGTTGCTGACCTCGTTACCCACCTCCGCGCTAGTGACGCTCGCTACCGCGCTGCCCTTCCTGCTGAGTTCCGCGCCGCAAACCCTCCTCCCATATACATCACTCTCTACTTTCTCGTCACTCGTCTCCCTGAGTCCCTTCGTGTAGTTAGGGACCAGTTTCTCTCTGTCTGTCCCACCACCCTCACTGTCGACCTCCTTGAGGAGTCCCTGCTAGCGGCTGAGGAGAGCATCGTCGCTGTAGGGGCCTCTCGGGGTGACCCTCGCACCCCCATTTTTGAGGGGTGTTCTCCTTCCCCCCTGCTGACCTCTGTCGCCTCTGCCGCTGCGGCCGACCTCGCTGGTTTTGAGTCGGTCGGTGCGGCGTCTGCCCCCAGCGGTAGACGCCGCAATGGCAAGGGCAAAGGGGGCAAGGGAGCGGGTGGAGCTAGAGGGGGCGGTGGCGGGGGAGGTGGGGGTGGCGGGGGGAGTGGGGGTGGCGGTGGAGGTGGTGGCGGGAGTGGAGGTACTAGTGGAGGCGGTGGAGGCGGAGGTGGCGGCGGAGGAGGTAGCGGAGGAGGCGGGGGTGAGGGTGCCGGTGGGGGCGGTGGCGGTGGAGACGAGGGTGGCGGTGGAGGCGGGGGTGGCGGTGGCGGCGGGGGTCAGGGTGGCTCGTCTCAGCGGAGCAGCTCTGGGGGTGGTCAGCGCCAGCAGCAGCAGCAACAACAGCAGCCACAGCAGCAGCAGCGCTCTCGCACCGTCCCCGCCCCTCAGCAGCTCCGTGAGTGGTACTTGCAGCGTCAGCGTGGTGGTGCGTTTGGTCCCTGCCCCTACGTTCTTCGCACCGGCGACCGTGCGGGGGAGAGGTGTGGAGGCACCCACACAGCCCGCCGCTGCTTTGGCCGCCTGACCGACGCCTGGCGTCAGCAGTTTCCGGAGGCCGCTGAGATCCCCCGCTGGGGGGAGCTGTCTAGGGCTGGTGTAGCTATTTATGATCTTGACTTTGATGCTATTCTTTCTGCTATGTATGTTGTGACTGGTAGTGATGAGGATGACTGTTACCGGTGTTTCCCGCCCGACCCGGGCATTGGTACTGCTGCGTCAGGTACTCGTGAGGCTGCTGCTCTAGGTGCCAGTGCGTCTGTGCTCTCAGGTACTGGTGAGTCTGCCCTCTCAGGTACTGTGTCGGCTTCGGCCTCTCACACCTTCACCCTTGACTCTGGAGCGTCTCGCTCCTTCTTTCGGGACCGCACCACTCTCACGCCGCTGAGTCGGCCGGTTGCGGTATCCCTGGCTGACCCCTCTGGGGGGCCTGTCTTGTCTCGCTTCTCCACAGTCCTTCCGTGTCCGGCAGCCCCCTCTGGCACCCTGTCTGGTCTCTACCTCCCCTCGTTCTCGACGAACCTGGTGAGTGGTGCTGACCTACAGGATGTGGGTGTCCACCAGTTCACTCCTGCTCGTCAGCGGGTGACACACTGCACGGAGGCTAGCACAGGTCGCCACCTGGCTACGTTTACACGTCGGCCGGGGTCGAGCCTGTACACACTGACCACTTCTTCTCCTCCAGGTACTTAGTCTGGTAGGGTCCCTTTGTCTGGTCAGGTGTTTGCTGCAGCGTCCAGGTCTGGCCTTGAGTCTGCCCCCTGTTCGTGTCGTCGTCTGTCTCACGAGACCCTCCTCTGGCACCACCGCCTTGGCCACCCCTCTCTGCTTCGGCTCAGAGGTATGGCCTCCCGTCTTCTTGTGTCTGGTCTTCCCCGGTCCCTCCCTCCCCTTCCTCAGGGCCCTGGCCCTGCCTGTGTCCCCTGAGTCGAGGGGCGCCAGCGTGCTGCCCCTCACTCCTCCCAGTTTCCTCCGACAGAGGCCCCGTTGCAGACGCTTCACATGGACGTGTGGGGCCCAGCCCGCGTCCTTGGACAGGGTCAGGAGCGCTACTTCCTGCTCGTTGTTGACGACTACTCGCGTTACACCACAGTCTTCCCCTTGCGCAGCAAGGGTGAGGTCACTGAGGTGCTGATCGACTGGATCCGCGCAGCTCGTCTTCAGCTCAGGCAGAGCTTTGGCTCCGACTTTCCTGTGTTGCGTCTGCACTCGGACAAAGGCGGAGAGTTCTCCTCTACCCTTCTACGTACCTACTGTCGTGCGCGAGGCATCCGCCAGTCCTTCACGCTTCCGGACTCTCCGCAGCAAAATGGGATTGCTGAGCGCCGCATTGGCATGGTCATGGACGTCGCCCGTACGTCCATGATGCATGCGGCTGCCCCCCATTTTCTGTGGCCGTTTGCGGTCAGGTACGCAGCGCATCAGATCAACCTCCACCCCAGGGTCTCCAGGCCGGAGACCTCCCCAGCCCTGCTGTGGACGGGGAAGGTTGGCGATGCGTCGGCGTTCCGAGTCTGGGGATCTCGGGCGTTTGTCCGCGACCTGTCTGCGGACAAGCTGTCCCCTCGCGCTTCTCCCTGCGTCTTCCTGGGGTTCCCCCCCGACGCCCCTGGGTGGCAGTTCTACCACCCCACCTCTCGACGTATTCTGTCCTCCCAGGACGTCACGTTCGACGAGTCGGTACCCTACTACCGCCTCTTCCCCTACCGCACTCCTTCCCTCCCCCCGCCCCCGCTCTTCTTGGTACCAGGTCCCCCTCCGGTAGACCCCCTCCCCCCTCAGGGTCCTGCCCCTTCAGGTGTGTCCCAGGTAGACGCGGTCGAGCCTGTCGAGGTCACTGGTGACTCTGGTGCTGCTGCGGGTGCTGAGCCTGGGGGTGCTGGGCCTGGGGGTGCTGAGCCTAGGGGTGCGGAGTCTGGGAGTGCTGAGCCTGGGGGTGCTGAGCCTGGGGGTGCTGAGCCTGGGGGTGCGGAGTCTGGGGGTGCGGAGTCTGGGGGTGGTGAGCCTGGGGGTGCTGAGCCTGGGGGTGCTGAGCCTGGGGGTGCTGTGCCTGGAGGTGCTTCGTCTCGCCGTGAGCCACTCTCCCCACAGGAGCTGCGTGAGTGGTTTGCTAGGCGCTGGAGGCGTGCTGCTGGTGCTGGAGTTTCTTCGCCTGCAGAGGGTGCCACTGCCGCGGGTCCCGGAGGTGCTCGTCTTGGGAGTACTGGAGCTGCTGGGTCTGAGGTTTCTACTGGAGCTGGTGCTGCTGAGGGTGTTGGCACTGGGACTGCCGCTGGCGGTCCGCCTGGCAGTGCTCCTGGTGGTGCTGCTGGAGGTTCTGGAGCTACTGGAGGTGCTGCTGGAGCGGGTACTCCTGCTGGGGGTACTAGTCCTGTCCCTGCTGTTTCTGGCGTCGCCGCGCGGCCCCGACCGTACTTCGTTCCGCTCCTGCAGCAGGTTCTTGGTCTTACACCTTCTCCTGGTCCTCCTCCTCCTCCCTTAGAGGGTCCGCCGCCTGTCCAGTCAAAGCCACCGCTACGGCCTGCCTCCCCTTTGCCTGCTCCTTCTCCCTACGCTGGTCCGACTGGAGGTCATACTGAGCGTCGTGAGCCTGCGTCTCGTCCTGCGTCGCCTGTGCGTACTGCGCGCGCTAGTGGTCGCGGGTCGCGTCAGCGTCCTCCTCCTGTCCCTGGCACGCACCGGATGTCTCTGCGTCCGTCCACTGCTCCTCTGCGTGCCCCTTTGCCTTCTCCTCCTACTTCCTCTCTTCCTGCTCTTGCCGACCCGGAGTCGGACTCTCTTCGTGCTGCCAGTCCTACTGTCACGCGTCTCCTTGCTACTGCTGTCACTGACCCTTCCTTCGAGTCGTCTGCTGCGTCTGCCCTTGTCACTGAGCTTGTCGACTTTGCTGCGCGCTGTCGTCTAGACTACGCTACCAGTCTTGTCGCTGAGTCTGAGTCTGCCTGTCCTCCGTCCGTCGGGGGTGAGTGTGCCCTTGGCACGGACGTCCTTGAGGACAGGCAGGAGGAGTTCCAGTGTCTGGCCGCCGCTTCACCTCATCTCGCGTCTGTACTGCTAGCCCCTGAGGGAGACCCGGATGCACCAGACATCCCGACTCCGCGCTCTTACGCGGAGGCGATAGAGGGTCCCTACTCCTCTCAGTGGCAGGCAGCTATGGATGCAGAGATGGCTTCCTGGAAGTCCACAGGCACCTACGTTGACGCTGTTCCCCCTCCTGGGGCGAACATAGTCAGTGGCATGTGGATTTTCAGGGTGAAGCGGCCGCCGGGTTCTCCGCCTGTCTTCAAGGCGCGTTACGTGGCTCGTGGCTTCAGTCAGCGGCAGGGGGTTGACTACTTTCAGACCTTTTCCCCCACCCCGAAGATGACCACTCTTCGGGTTCTACTGCACGTTGCTGCTCACCGTGACTACGAGCTCCACTCTCTCGACTTCAGCACCGCTTTCTTGCAGGGCAGCCTGCACGAGGAGATCTGGCTGCGTCGCCCACCTGGCTTCACTGGGTCTTTCCCTCCTGGTACCCAGTGGAGTCTCCGGCGTCCAGTCTACGGTCTCCGCCAGGCGCCACGTGAGTGGCACGACACACTGAGGACTACGCTCGCGGCACTTGGGTTTGCTCCTTCTACTGCCGACCCGTCGCTGTTTCTGCGCACCGACACCTCGCTGCCGCCGTTCTACATCCTCGTATACGTCGACGACTTGGTCTTTGCCACAGCTGACACTGCTGGACTCGCCTTCGTGAAGTCCGAGCTGCAGAAGAGACACACGTGCACTGACCTGGGTGAACTGCGTAGCTACCTTGGCTTGCAGATCACCCGGGACAGAGCACGCCGCACCATTACCCTGACTCAGTCACACATGGTGCAGCAGGTCCTTCAGCGCTTCGGCTTCACGTACTCCTCGCCTCAGGCCACTCCTCTGCCTACTCGCCACTCGCTCTCAGCTCTGCCTTCGGATGAGTCCGTAGAGTCGAGTGGCCCGTTTGCAGAGCTTGTTGGCTGCCTCATGTACCTGATGACCTGCACACGACCTGACCTTGCATACCCTCTTAGCATTCTCGCACGCTATGTTGCTCCTGGGAGACACCGACCAGAGCACATGGCTGCAGCGAAGAGGGTGTTGCACTACTTGTGCAGTACGTCGGGCATGGGGCTAGTGCTTGGAGGGCGCAGTCCAGTGGTCCTCACTGGGCACGCAGACGCTTCTTGGGCTGACGACCAGGCTACGCAGCGGTCGTCACAGGGTTACACTTTCAGCCTTGGTTCCGGCTCTGTTTCGTGGCGGGCTACCCGCTCGTCTTCTGTTCTCGGCTCCAGTTGTGAGGCTGAGATCTACGCTGGGGCTATGGCTGCACAGGAGTTACGCTGGCTCACCTACCTGCTGACCGACCTTGGAGAGCAGCCTCGTTCTCCTCCAGTCCTGTACGTAGACAACAAGGCCATGCTGGCCTTGTGTCGAGAGCAGCGACTGGAGCACAGAACGAAGCACATTGCTCTCCGCTACTTTCTTGCTCGTGAGCTACAGCAGCGTGGACAGTTGCGACTTGCGTACGTGGCCTCTGAGGCCAACACTGCTGATGTCTTCACCAAGGCACTTGCGCCTTGTGATCATCAGCGTTGTTGCACGCAGTTGGGTCTTGTGCCTGTCTTGCCTCACTTGCTCTCCTCTTGACCTTGCTTGTACCTTCATCTATATATACTCTTGCTCTTGCTTCCTTGACTCTTGTATATCTCTATATATGATCTTGCATGTGAACTGGCCTTCTGGCCTTTGAACTTGTGCTCGGAATGCGTGGTGACTTTGTGATCCACCCTGAGCTTTGCTTTGCTTTGCTTGACTGGTCTTGTGACCCCCTGTTCTCCCCCACTTTGCCTATGGGGGTGTGTCAGAACATATAGCTTACTTGTTTCTGTAGGCTAAAGTGGGGTATCCCATAGGGGGTACAACCCAAATTAGGGTTTCCTATTTGTACTCACTTTGTTCATAGTCATTTCATTCTCGTTCATATCTTCTCAAGTACCCCATTGCAGACTGGACAAATAATACATTCTGACACACCCCCATACTCTAAGTGGGGTATAGCAGTGAGTCACATAATAAGTTCACAAGCACAAGCAAAGCTAGAGGCAGTCACAGAGGGCAAGTGAGGAGGAGGAGGGACTTTGAAAGGAGAGGAGATATGAGGCGACGGGTGAAGTCGCAGACACACGGGCAATAGGAGCGCGCACACGGTGGCTACCGGAGCAAGGGCTCTGAACTACAAGAGTAGCTGGCTCCGCGGCTACGCCGAGCGGCTGGAGCAACTGACCTACGGGCGACTACTGGCGCTGCTGGTGACACGACGGCTACCTCCGCTTAACCTCCCCCAACTGTCCCACACCCCTTTCACACACCCCTGCTGCACCCCTAGCTCCTCTCGCACGGCACCCCCTAGCGCGACTCCCTCGGCTCCCACACACCCACCCCCCTCAGCGGCAGCTGCAGTAGTGGAAGAGAGGAGAGGAGAAGGAGCACGGGATGACGTGAGAAGAAGTGAACGAGAATGAATTGACTATGAACGAAGTGAGTACAAATGGGAAACCCTGATTGGGTTGTACCCCTTATGGGATACCCCACTCTAGCCTACAGAAACAAGTAAGCTATATGTTCTGACACACCCCCATAGGCAAAGTGGGGGAGAACAAGGGGTCACAAGACCAGTCAAGCAAAGCAAAGCAAAGCTCAGGGTGGATCACAAAGTCAACACGCATTCCGAGCACAAGTTCAAGGGCCAGAAGGCCAGTTCACATGCAAGATCATATATAGAGATATACAAGAGGCAAACAAGCAAGAACAAGAGTATATATAGGCGAAGGTACAAGCAAGGTCAAGAGGAGAGCAAGTGAGGCAAGACAGTCACAAGACCCAACTGCATGCAACAACGCTGATGATCACAAGGCGCAAGTGCCTTGGTGAAGACATCAGCAGTGTTGGCCTCAGAGGCCACGTACGCAAGTCGCAACTGTCCACGCTGCTGTAGCTCACGAGCAAGAAAGTAGCGGAGAGCAATGTGCTTCGTTCTGTGCTCCAGTCGCTGCTCTTGACACAAGGCCAGCATGGCCTTGTTGTCTACGTACAGGACTGGAGGAGAACGAGGCTGCTCTCCAAGGTCGGTCAGCAGGTAGGTGAGCCAACGTAACTCCTGCGCAGCCATAGCCCCAGCGTAGATCTCAGCCTCACAACTGGAGCCGAGAACAGAAGACGAGCGGGTAGCCCGCCACGAAACAGAGCCGGAACCAAGGCTGAAGGTGTAACCCTGTGACGACCGCTGCGTAGCCTGGTCGTCAGCCCAAGAAGCGTCTGCGTGCCCAGTGAGGACCACTGGACTACGCCCTCCAAGCACTAGCCCCATGCCCGACGTGCTGCACAAGTAGCGCAACACCCTCTTCGCTGCAACCATGTGCTCTGGTCGGTGTCTCCCAGGAGCAACATAGCGTGCGAGAATGCTAAGAGGGTATGCAAGGTCAGGACGTGTGCAGGTCATCAGGTACATGAGGCAGCCAACAAGCTCTGCAAACGGGCCACTCGACTCTACGGACTCATCCGAAGGCAGAGCTGAGAGTGAGTGGCGAGTAGGCAGAGGAGTGGCCTGAGGCGAGGAGTACGTGAAGCCGAAGCGCTGAAGGACCTGCTGCACCATGTGTGACTGAGTCAGGGTAATGGTGCGGCGCGCTCTGTCCCGGGTGATCTGCAAGCCAAGGTAGCTACGCAGTTCACCCAGGTCAGTGCACGTGTGTCTCTTCTGCAGCTCGGACTTCACGTAGGCGAGTCCAGCAGTGTCAGCTGTGGCAAAGACCAAGTCGTCGACGTACACGAGGATGTAGAAAGGCGGCAGAGAGGTGTCGGTGCGCAGAAACAGCGACGGGTCGGCAGTAGACGGAGCAAACCCAAGTGCCGCGAGCGTAGTCCTCAGTGTGTCGTGCCACTCACAAGGCGCCTGGCGCAGACCGTAGACTGGACGCCGGAGACTCCACTGGGTACCAGGAGGGAAAGACCCAGTGAAGCCAGGTGGGCGACGCAGCCAGATCTCCTCGTGCAGACTGCCCTGCAAGAAAGCTGTGCTGAAGTCGAGAGAGTGCAGCTCGTAGTCACGGTGAGCAGCAACGTGCAGCAGAACCCGAAGGGTAGTCATCTTCGGGGTGGGGGAGAAGGTCTGAAAGTAGTCAACCCCCTGCCGCTGACTGAAGCCACGAGCCACGTAACGCGCCTTGAAGACAGGCGGTGAACCAGGCGGCCGCTTCACCCTGAAAATCCACATGCCACTGACGATGTTCGCCCCAGGAGGGGGAACAGCGTCGACGTAGGTGCCTGTGGACTTCCAGGAAGCCATCTCTGCATCCATAGCTGCCTGCCACTGAGAGGAGTAGGGACCCTCTATCGCCTCCGCGTAAGAGCGCGGAGTCGGGATGTCTGGTGCATCCGGGTCTCCCTCAGGGGCTAGCAGTACAGACGCGGGATGAGGTGAAGCGGCTGCCAGACACTGGAACTCCTCCTGCCTGTCCTCAAGGACGTCCGTGCCAAGGGCACACTCACCCCCGACGGACGGAGGACAGGCAGACTCAGACTCAGCGACAAGACTGGCAGCGTAGTCTAGACGACAGCGTGCAGCAAAGTCGACAAGCTCAGTGACAAGGGCAGACGCAGCAGACGACTCGAAGGAAGGGTCAGTGACAGCAGTAGCAAGGAGACGCGTGACAGTAGGACTGGCAGCACGAAGAGAGTCCGACTCCGGGTCGGCAAGAGCAAGAAGAGAGGAAGCAGGAGGAGAAGGCAAAGGGGCACGCAGAGGAGCAGTGGACGGACGCAGTGACATCCGGTGCGTGCCAGGGACAGGAGGAGGACGCTGACGCGACCCGCGACCACTAGCGCCCTCAGTACGAACAGGCGACGCAGGACGAGACGCAGGCTCACGACGCTCAGTAAGACCTCCAGTCGGACCAGCGTAGGGAGAAGGAGCAGGCAAAGGGGAGGCAGGCTGTAGCTGTGGCGGTGACCGGACAGGCTGCGGACACCTCCTGACCCTGTCCACGGACGCGGGCTGGGCCCCACACGTCCATGTGAAGCGTCTGCAACGGGGCCTCTGTCGGAGGAAACTGGGAGGAGTGAGGGGCAGCACGCTGGCGCCCCTCGACACAGGGGACACAGGCAGGGCCAGGGCCCTGAGGAAGGGGAGGTAGAGACCGGGGGAGACCAGACACAAGAAGACGGGAGGCCATGCCTCTGAGCCGAAGCAGGGAGGGGTGGCCAAGGCGGTGGTGCCAGAGGAGGGTCTCGTGAGACAGACGACGACACGAACAGGGGGCAGACTCAGGACCAGACCTGGACGCTGCGGCAAACACCTGACCAGACGAAGGGACCCTACCAGACTCAGCACCTGGAGGAGAAGCTGTGGTCAGTGTGTACAGGCTCGACCCTGGCCGACGTGTAAACGTAGCCAGGTGACGTCCCGTTCTAGCCTCCGTGCAGTGGGTCACTCGCTGACGAGCAGGAGTGAACTGGTGGACACCCGCATCCTGTAGGTCAGCACCACTCACCAGGTTCGTCGAGAACGAGGGGAGGTAGAGACCAGACAGGGTGCCAGAGGGGGCCGCCGGACACGGAAGGACCGTGGAGAAGCGAGACAGGACAGGCCCTCTAGAGGGGTCAGCCAGGGACACCGCAACCGGCCGACTCAGCGGCGTGAGAGTGGTGCGGTCCCGAAAGAAGGAGCGAGACGCTCCAGAGTCAAGGGTGAAGGTGTGAGAGGCCGAAGCCGACACAGTACCTGAGAGGGCAAACTCACCAGTACCTGAGAGCACAGACGCACTGGCACCTAGAGCAGCAGCCTCACTAGCACCTGACGCAGCAGTACCAATGCCCGGGTCGGGCGGGAAACACCAGTAACAGTCATCCTCATCACTACCAGTCACAGCATACATAGCAGAAAGAATAGCATCAAAGTCAAGATCATAAATGGCTACACCAGCCCTAGACAGCTCCCCCCAGCGGGGGATCTCAGCGGCCTCCGGAAACTGCTGACGCCAGGCGTCGGTCAGGCGGCCAAAGCAGCGGCGGGCTGCGTGGGTGCCTCCACACCTCTCCCCTGCACGGTCACCGGTGCGAAGAACGTAGGGGCAGGGACCAAACGCACCACCACGCTGACGCTGCAAGTACCACTCACGGAGCTGCTGAGGGGCGGGGACGGTGCGAGAGCGCTGCTGCTGCTGCTGCTGCTGCTGCGGCTGGCGCTGGCCACCCCCAGAGCTGCTCCGCTGGGACGAGCCACTTTCGACCCCCGCCGCCACCGCCACTCCCGCCTCCACCGCCACCCCCGTCTCCACCGCCACCGCCCCCACCAGTACCCTCGCCCCCGCCTCCTCCGCTACCGCCTCCGCCGCCACCTCCGCCTCCACCGCCTCCACCAGTACCTCCACTCCCGCCACCACCTCCACCGCCACCCCCACTCCCTCCGCCACCCCCACCTCCTCCGTCACTGCCCCCTCTAGCTCCACCCGCTCCCTTGCCCCCCTTGCCCTTGCCAGAGTGGCGTCTACCGCTGGGGGCAGACGCCGCACCGACCGACTCAAAACCAGCGAGGTCGGCCGCAGCGGCAGAGGCGACAGAGGGCAGCAGGGGGGAAGGAGAACACCCCTCAAAGATGGGGGTGCGAGGGTCACCCCGAGAGGCCCCTACAGCGACGATGCTCTTCTCAGCCGCTAGCAGGGACTCCTCAAGGAGGTCGACAGTGAGGGTGGTGGGACAGACAGAGAGAAATTGGTCCCTAACGACACGAAGGGACTCAGGGAGACGGGTGACGAGAAAGTAGAGAGTGATGTACATGGGAGGAGGGTTTGCGGCGCGGAACTCAGCAGGAAGGGCAGCGCGGTAGCGAGCGTCACTAGCGCGGAGGTGGGTAACGAGGTCAGCGACAGTGGGAAAGGCAGCGAGGTCAGGGAAGAGAAACGGTAGCATGAGGCGGCTCAGCGTAGCGGAGGAAGGGGAGGAGTAGCGTGCAACTACAGCGTCGTACAAGGCCTGAGCGGTCTTGCACTGACTAAAGTGGGCACGCTCGGAGGAAGGGAGGTGGCGACGCACAGCAAGACGTGCAGCAGCATCGCGTGTGGCCCACTTGGAGCGAACAGCAGGGTCAGCATCAGCAGGAGGGGCAGGGACAGCTCCAGAGACAAAGTCAAAGAGAGAAACCTCATCGATCGCATCGCACAGTAAGTACAGCTGCAGGTCCTCAATCCAGACTGGAAAGTCAATGGCGCGACCCTCAGCGTCAAAAGACAGGACACTGGGGGTGGCCATTGCAGCAGCTGATTGTCTCACCGGGCACGAAGAGTCGGGTAGCACAGCGGCTCAGCAACTCGGCAGAACAGCAGCTGCGCACGCCTCGGAGCAGCAGCAGCCACGCAGTAGCAGGAGCTCGGCTCCTCAGGTTGCCCGGGCGGCTCGGGCGGCTCGGGTTGCTGGGGCGGCGCGGGCGGCTCGGGCGGCTCGGGCGGCTCGGGCGGGTCTGCTGCACGGGCGGTTGGGGCGGCTCGGCTGTACGGGCGGCTCGTGCGGCGCGGGCGTCGCGACGGGCGGCTCGCTGGCGGCTCGCGGGCGGCTGCACAGGCGGCTCAGGGACGGCGGCGCGGGCGGCTCAGGGACGGCGGCCTGGGTGGTCGTGGGCGGCTCACGATGGGCGGGTGCACGGGAGGCTCGGCGGGCGGCGTACAAGCAGCTCACGGGCGGCTGCGACGGGCGGCTCGCGGGCGTCGGGCGCTAGGGCGCTGGGGCGACGACGAGCGGCGCTCAGGCGTCAGGGCGGGCGGCCGTCAGGGCGCAAGGGCGGGCGGCGCTCGGGCGCTAGGGCGAGCGGCGCACGGGCGCTAGGGCGGGCGGCCGTCAGGGCGCTAGGGCGGGCTGTGCTCGGGCGCTAGGGCGGGCGGCGCTCGGGTGCTAGGGCGGGCGGCCGACAGGGCTCTAGGGCGGGCGGCCGTCAGGGCGCTAGGGCGAGTGGCGCACGGGCGCTAGGGCGGGCGGCCGTCAGGGCGCTAGGGCGAGCGGCGCACGGGCGCTAGGGCGGGCGGCCGTCAGGGCGCTAGGGCGGGCGGCGCTCGGGCGCTAGGGCGGGCGGCGCTCGGGCGCTAGGGCGGGCGGCGCTCGGGCGCTAGGGCGGGCGGCCGTCAGGGCGCTAGGGCGGGCGGCCGTCAGGGCGCTAGGGCGGGCGGCGTTCGGGCGCTAGAGCGGGCGGCCGTCAGGGCACTAGGGCGGGCGGCCGTCAGGGCGCAAGGGCGGCGGCGCTCGGGCGCTAGGGCGGGCGGCCGTCAGAGCACTAGGGCAGATCGAAAAAAAAAAAAAAAAAAAAAAAAAGGAAGTACTAGGGCCCGGAGCGCGCTCCGAGCAGAAAAAAAAAAGTTAAGCGGTAGCGGTGGTGGGCCCTACGAACAGTTCCCACAGGGGAACCTGCTCGATACCATGAGAAGAAGTGAACGAGAATGAATTGACTATGAACGAAGTGAGTACAAATGGGAAACCCTGATTGGGTTGTACCCCTTATGGGATACCCCATTATAGCCTACAGAAACAAGTAAGCTATATGTTCTGACATGACGCACACCCGCCACCCCCATACCCGCCACCCCCTTACCCTCCCCCACGGCTGGGAAAGGAGAGACGACAGGGAAGGGGGGGGGTGGGCGGGGAAGAAGCCGCCCCGCAGCTGCACGAGGGCAAGGGGCGGCGCGCAGCTCCACAGGGCAACGCGCGCGGGTCCACGGGGCAGGGCGCGCGGGTCCCCTGGGGCGACACGCGGGTCGACGGGGGCAGCGCGCGGGTCCCACGGGGCGGCGCGCTGGTCGACGGGGCAGCGCTCGGGTCCACGGAGCAGAGCGCGCGGGTCCAGCGGGGCTGCGCGCGAGTCCTGCAGGGCGTCGCGCGGGTCCAGCGCGGGGGGCGCGCGGGTCCCACGGGGTGACGCGTCGGGCAGAAGACCGCCGCGCGCCCCGAGCGCGCGGCAGGCAGAAAATGTCGCGCGCCCGGGGCACGCGATAGGCAGGACAGCAGCGGAAGCATTAGGTGGGCCCATCCACAGGATCGACCCGGGAGGGTCGACCTGCTCTGATACCATGTTCAAATAGCAAGCAAAAGTTGGAACATAAAAGAGAGGGTCGCACTAGTAAGCAGGGCAGTACATATAGCAAACCCTAATCGGGCTATACTCACTATAGAGTACCCCACTGCAGACTAGACAAAAAACACATTCTGACAGCTGATTACTTGACCAAGAACCTTGGAAAGCAGAAGTTCGAGTATTGCATGCTGCTGACTGGACAAGGCCAAGTCACCAGCAATGACACTCCAGAAGCGAAGGGGAGTGTTGGAAACAAGTAACTTAACGCTGCTTATGTGTCGGAACATCGAAGTGTAAACGAGGTGAACTAAAGCGCAGCAACAGCGAGTCATTGAGGAGATTACGCGAAGGTCAAAGGTCAGCGACCTTTGACTTGACAAATACAGCGCAATAGCAAGGACAAACAATTGACTCGATATTGAGCAGTTGCCCGAGTCGTCACTGTATCGAACCGCAATAGCAGCAGTAAAACAGTTGCATCCCTTCATATTCCTTAATCTTATAAAAGCTTGTATTACCGTACTTCTCTATTGTTATGAGTGCAATTGAGTGAGCGAGCGAGAATTGCACTATCGAAGCAAGAGTACAATGAGCGAAGGCATGAGCGAAGAATATATAGCGAAACTACAGTAATAACGGCAATGGACTGTAGTTGTCACGCGACGGGCCTGGGACTGAGGTTTGGGGAAATGTCGAAGCGGAGGCCCGGAGCGTGGGTTACCTGCCAAGCCGTGAGGTCAGGGTGCGATGTGCGAAGTTGGCGGGAGGATTGTCGATGCGACGGTTGCGAGTGGTAACGGTGCTGACTGTGGTGCTACAGTGGTGTACGCGCTGAGCGGGGACGCGAAGTAAGGAAAAGGAATTTTCCTTACACTTACCCCCCCCCCCCCCCCCCCCCCCCTAAGGAGGTCCTCCTTAAGAAAGCGCGTGTACATCCCTGAAGTTTCGGCTGCGCAGATACTCGGCAAGGACGGAGTGGTTTTCGATTCTGTCCAGGGGGACCCAGTTGTCTTCGGTGGGTGTACGGTCTTTCCAGCGGATCAGGAACTCGATCCTTCGGGCTCCTCGAGGGTCACGAACTCTGTGGCTCATAATTTCCTCTAGTGTGATGATTGGTTCAGTCGGTGGTCGTGTCATGCTAGCTGGCCGATTACGTGGTAGTTGGCTTGTGGATGGTATGTAAGGGCGAAGTAGGCTGACGTGGAAGGACGGGCTGACGTACCAGTCAGCGGGGAGGAGGAGGTGGGTGGTGACGGGCGTAATCATGCGGCTTATGCGAAATGGCCCGCAATATCGGGGGCGGAGTTTTGGGGTGATGGGCAGGCGGAGGTTCTGGGTGTCGAGTAAAACTAGGTCGTCAGGTTGGTAAGTGACAAGGCGGCGGTGGCGGTCGGCGTTGCGTTTAGAGATAATGATCGATTTTTTTATTGCGTCTGCTGCCCGGGTCCGTGCTGCTTGTAAAATTTTGGCGATTTGTTGTGCTCGTGGCATCGGGTTGTCGAGATTCGGGGTCATGGGTACTGTCGGGTCTTGTCCGTAGTTGAGGTAAAAAGGTGACTGTTGGGTCGTGGCGGATGGTGAGTTGTTGTATGCGAATTCAATGAGTGGCAGCTATTGTTCCCAGGTGGTTGGGTCGTCGCACGTGGCTTGGATGAGTTGCTCCATAGTCTGATTTGTCTGTTCTGTCTGTCCGTCGGTTTCGGGGTGGTACGAAGAACTGAACTGTAGTCGTGTGCCGAACTGCTGCCACAGGTTCCGCTAGAAGTTGCTGGTGAATTTCTTGTCGCGGTCGCTGATGATTGCTGATGGTATCTCCTGACGGCGGAGATGAAGAGTCGAGCTGTTTCTTCGGCTGTGATAGATTTTTTGCAGGCTGCGAAATGCTCCATTTTCGTCAGTCGATCGACGACGACCAGGATCGAGTCGTTCCCACTCGCCCCGGCCGGTAAGCCCGTGACGAAGTCCATCGTCACCTGCTGCCAAGCACGCTCTGGGGGTGGTATCGGCTGCAACTATCCCGCCGGCCGCTTCCGCGATGATTTTATGAGCTGGCAAGTGGGACACGATGCCACGTGTCGTTGTACGTCGGTCAACATCTCGGGCCAGTAATAATACCGCTGCAGCTGCTGCCATGTTTTCTCTACCCCGAAATGCCCTGAGGTAACTCCGTCGTGTGCTTCCTGTAACAGTAATGCCCGTAGCAGTGTATACTCTGGCACCCATATGCGGTGGGTCTCAACTTTTACGTAATGGACTCCCCTTGCTGTTGCGAACTGCTGCAAATTTCCACCTGTGAAGAATGGACCCGTTTGGTACCTGTGGGTAAATAGGCCTGTCCGTAGGGGGCTGGTCTGGGCGAGTAGTATTGCATGGATCTGGGCAGTGGGGCGGGTCAGTGCATCGGCGATGTTCAAGGCTCCCTTTTTGTAGGTGACCGTGTAGTGAAAATTGGGCTCGAGAAAATCGAGCCAGCGAATCTGTCGTGGGTTGAGGTGTGGCTGTGCGCGGAGGCACTGTAGTGATTTATGGTCTGTCCGTACTGCCACATCTGCGCCGGTCAAGTAACAGTGCCACACTTTGAACGCGTGTACGATCGCAAGCATTTCGCAGTCGTGTATCGGGTAATTTTTCTCAGGCGGATGCAGGTTTCGTGACTTGTAGGCCGTTGCCGAAGTCCTGTAGCAGTATGGCTCCGATGGCGATGTCGCTTGCATCGGTAACTACTTCGAATGGGCGGTGTGGGTCGGCAATGCGCAGGACGGGCGGTGAACAGAGAACATTTTTCAGGGCAGAGAAGGCATCATGCTCTTTCTCCCCCCACGTAAAAGCGACCCCCTTCCGTAACAAGTCCGTCAGCGGTGCTGTTAACCGTGCCATGTCGGGGACGAACCGACGCACGTAATTGACGAACCCCAAAAAGCTCTGTATTTCCGTCATATTCGTCGGGGGGTGCTAGGCTTTCACCGTGTCTAACTTCTTTGGGTCACTTTCGACCCCAGCCTCCGAAATGACGTGCCCCAAAAACTCTAGCCGGTCCTTAAAAAACTCGCACTTGGAACCCTCTGTTAGTAGCCGATGCTCGTCTAAAAGCTTAAACACTGCTTCCAGATCTGCTAAGTGCTGTTGTTTGTCGCGACTGTAGACGAAGATGTCGTCAAGGTAAACTATCACGCATTTATCTAAAAGTGGCCTAAACGCCTCGTTTATGGTCATCTGAAATGTCGCTGGTGCGTTGGCCAGCCCGAAAGGCATCACGGTGTACTCGAATGACCCGTACCTAGTCCGAAAAGCTGTTTTGGTGCAGTCCAAGGGTTCGACCCTAATCTGATGGTAACCTCCCCATAAATCTATTTTCGAAAAAACCCGTGCTATTCGCAGTTGGTCGATCTGTTCGTCGACGCGGGGAACGGGGTACCGCGACTTGACTGTTACCCTGTTCAGCGCTCAGTAATCGATGCACATGCGAAACCTTCCGTCTTTTTTTGGCGTGAACAGTATCGGTGCGGCAAACGGTGACGAGCTCGGTCGGATGAATTTCTTCTCTAACTGCTCTCAGAATCCCAACCACTAGACCATTGGGATAAAAGGGCTTGTTTCAGTAGCGGGTCAGTGCGCCCATAACCCCTCAGGCAAACGCGCCTGTAACCCCCCCTAGGATCGATCGGGGATCTCACAGTGTAGCTCTACTGACACCCCCCCACACTGGGAGGCCCAGGACTGAGCACAGTGGCAACGGCCAACATGTGCATACACCGGGATTCGAACCCGAGACCGCTCTGATACCATCTCAGAATCCCAACCACTAGACCATTGGGATAAAAGGGCTTGTTTCAGTAGCGGGTCAGTGCGCCCATAACCCCCCAGGCAAACGCGCCTGTAACCCCCCCTAGGATCGATCGGGGATCTCACAGTGTAGCTCTACTGACAACTGCTTCCTCAGTTCGTCGAGCTCGGGTTGTGTCAGTCTGAACTGGCGCTGTACGGTTGGTTGTGCCCCCGGTTCTAATTCTATTCGGTGGTCATGTGCTCGCTGAGGTGGCAGTCCTTCCGGTAAGTTGACGGGAAAAATCCCGGTGTATCGTTTCAATAGTTCCTGTAGTTCGGGCGGTACCGCTGCCAGCAGTTTCTTGAAATCACTCGGCTGCTCTGCTCCCTCTACCACTGCAATGTCTACTGCGTACACGTCAGCTCCAGCAGCGACAGCTCGTTTCATGGTGACGGCATTGACGTGTACCATTGGAGACTCGGGCGACTCCCAGCGAGGTAGTTCAACCTAGTTACCGCTACTTCGCACAGTGCAGCTACCCGTCGTCCAGTCAATTCGCGGGTTATACCGGCGCAGCCAATCGCGTCCCAGTAAAATGTCGTGCCCATCTAGTGTCGTCACGAGCATTTCCTGTGTAAATCCAAAATTTATCCCGCAGCGGACTTTGACTCTCTCCACCCTTTCCCGTATGTCCAGTGGCGTGCCGTCAACTAAGTGTGCGTCTATCACAGGTAAACAACGGCTAAGTGTCAGTTGCAGTTTTCGTGCAGTTGCGGTATTAACTAAACTGTGACTTGCTCCTCCGTCGATAAAAATCTTCACTGCTGCTCCCTGTATTTTCCCGTGAATCAGTACTGGGCAACCCGTCGCTGTACCCTCCTTATTCATCCGAGTCCGATCGATAGCATGAATCGGTACTGTATCTCGGTGAGGGTCGGTGGGGTTGGGCGAGCAGGCAGCCTCGTCAGTAGTTGGCCCGATTCCTACTGACTGCTGGCGTTTCCCTGCCTCGGAGACTCCCTCCCTTGCTCTGCTCCGTGGCGCCTCAGCTCCGCTGGGCATTCGCTCTTGCGATGGCCCGGCCTATTGCAAGCAAAGCAGCGCCCCTTAAATGGCGCGGCAGCTGCATACGTCGCAACGGCATGTACGGTGGCGTGCTCGATCGGTCCCCGACGACGATGTCCGTAGTAGAACTTTGGTCTCGGACGGCGCAAAATGTCGATTTTTCTTGTCGAGCGCGAGAACCTCGTTGAAGTTCGAGAGCCCGCGTAGCATGATCTCATGCGAGATGTCCGGCTTCAGCCCTCCGACGTAACGGACCACCCGCTCCGCTTTGTGCATGTAGCCGACTTGCTCGCATAATGCAAGAAAACCACTCGTGTAGTCTTGAACCGACCCGAGCTGCCGCCAAGTACGCAGTCTCTGACGCGCCGAAATAGAAGCCGCGATTGGCTCAAAGCGCGCCCGAAGCCCTGCGCACCACGCATCCCACATGCTGTACTGAGCGGTTTCGCAGAATGAACTCCAGGTGACAGCTGGACCCGTGGGCCCTTCCTCTTGCGATGGTGGCTCGTAGGCGCGTGGCGACATCACGATGACTCGCCACCAGTCCATGGCGGGCCCCTCAGCAGCGAGACGGCATATCGGATCTTCGCTGCGTCCGACTCGACGTAATTCGCGTCGAAGAAGACGTTCATCGTGAAGACCCACGATTGAACCGTCGGACCTCCACGCTGGCTCGGGTCGAAGCAGGGTGTGCGTTGCGGCTTGAGTGGCATTGGTGCCATGATGGCCTGTTCGCCACTTGTCGCCGCGAACTCTACGTGTCGACGGGCTTCACGAGGCTCCCGCGGGCTTGGTGCGACTCTGTTTCCCCCCATGCCTGGCATCGGTTGGGCGGCGCCATCGCTGGCTGCACCTGAGCGCTGTCCCACGCTGTCGTGTTGTGTTGGTGTGCCGGACGAAATGACGATCGGCTCGTCCGATTGTGCAAATGCATTTGTCGGTGCGTGTGGTGGCGCTGGAGTATTCATCGTGGATTGCTGACGCGCGGAGTCACGTTCCGCCATGAGCGTCGCAATTTCGAGCGCCGATTCTTCAACTTGGCGCACCTGCGTCAACGTCGCGAGCGTGAATTCGGCCATGGCGGGGGTGTCGGGCAAGCTCAGCGAGAGCCTCTGTCGTAGCCGTATGTGCTTACGAGAGAGCACTACGAGCGGCGGTGCTGTGTCGCTGAGAGACGTCTACCCCTCCCAAAAAAATTGAGATAGTGAGGAAGCGAAGGTGTGGGTGCGGTCCGAGAAGAGATCGTAGGCTCTGAATACCAAGTGTTACGAGTGCAATTGAGTGAGCGAGCGAGAATTGCACTATCGAAGCAAGAGTACAATGGGCGAAGGCATGAGCGAAGAATATATAGCGAAACTTTAGTGGTAACGGTAATGGACTGTGGTTGTCGCGCGGCGGGCCTGGGACTGAGGTTTGGGGAAATGTCGAAGCGGAGGCCCGGAGCGCGGGTTACCTGCCGAGTCGTGAGGTCGGGGTGCGACGTGCGAAGGTGGCGGGAGGATTGTCGATGCGAGGGTTGCGAGTGGTAACGGTGCCGACTGTGGTGCTACAGTGGTGTACGCGCTGAGCGGGGACGCGAAGTAAGGAAAAGGAATACCGTATCCCCCCGGATATACCCCCATGGGGGGCAATAATAAAACAGGTTTTTTCATGGGGGTGGGCTTATAATCGAGTAAATTTATAAGCGCCGGCGTTTATAAAATGACATACATATTTTTTATATCTTTTAACACCAAACTGTAGGTCTCGTGCTTGCCTTTTCAATCGAGTCGAAGTTACATGGGATCGTCTGTGAAATTCTCGCGCGCGCTGGGAGATACACCCAATCTGACTCACATCCAGCTCCTGATAGGTCCTGCTGACTGGACCCGCATCCAGTGCAGGGTCCGAATGTGAAGGGAACCGAATCTGCAACATATCCGCCTGCTAAAGTAAAAATCGTTACAGCTTTTTGAACACATTTCAAATTTTAAAGTTTACGTGCGCTTATAATAAAACAAGTTTTTTCAAGGGGTGCGCTTATAATCGAGGAGGGGATATAAGCGCCATATGCCAATTAGAAGCGCCAGGCGCTTATCCTAGGGTGGCGCTTATATCCGGGGGGAGACGGTATTCCTTACATCGATAATCAATCTATTTTGCCCTCACAAACTACCGTAGCTCAAGGTGGTTCAACAGCTTTCACTAAACGCCAAATACAACACCTTTATCAGAGTCTTGAAAGATCCTAAGGGCTTTTCTCAACCCAACAACGTGTTCACTGCCGGAAACTGCAATTAGTGTCGTCACTATGTTAGTGCTACGTGAGAGACCTAAGTAGGGTGTACATCTACAGGCCATCGCTACATCCTCCTCACCAGCAGGGTGTACGTATCAAACAACTGGCTGAACAAACACGATATGTCCTGATTGGACGGATAGGGCGACTAAGGTGGAGGAGAGGCCGAGAGGAACAGGGAGCGGAACGGAACGGAGAGAGCACGGAGGTTGAGATTTGGGATTGGCTCAGCCCCTAAGAATGCACTCTCAGTGATCTTGCCAGTGTGCTTGCCCCCTGGTCTCCGAGCCACTGTTATTTGAGCTTGTCGCGGGCTCTACTGCGGCCCTTGCTGGTGGGTGCCTGCATGCTGTACTCGCCTGTGTCCCCATCCACATGCAGCGACCCACTGGCCAGACGCTGCACGGCGGCCTGCAGGCTGGGCTTGCAAAGCGCCTCCAGTTCCTCCCACAGCCGCAGGAACTCCTCGTGAGTGCGCGCCGCGCGCTCAAACTCTTCCTGCCGCATGCGGTTCATCTTCTTACGCGTCGTGCCCCCAGGTGTGCTGCCCCCCGAGGTGAGCCGCTGTGTGGACTCCACATGGCGCCGCCACGCGTCACGGCACTCGTCCGCCTTGCGCCGCACTACGGCACACGCCTCCTCCATCAGCTCGCTGCCATCCTCCACCGCCACCATCGCCCCCTTCCAACGAGCCACAGCTGCCGCGCGCCGAGCCTTCTCCTCAGCCACGGCGCGCCTGGCGGCGTCGAGGCGCTCGAGAGCGGCGGAGACACGGGCCTCTGCGACGTCCACGGCGTGCCTCTCCTTGTCCGCCTGCACCTCCAGCTGCCGCGCACCCGATGAGAAGCGCAGCAGCGCCTCGTGCTCCAGGCGACTCACCTCGTCCATCTCGTCCGCTCCATCTGCTGGCCCACCGCCCCCCTGCCGCACTCCCCCCTGCCCTGATGCACTGCTCGGGGAGTAGCCTGTGGGGGAGAGCCGAGAGGGGCCGTGGAGGGAACCGCTGTGCTGACCCTGCTGCTGTTGCTGCTGCTGCTGAGGGGGATGCGGAGGGTGGTGGTGGTGGTTGTGGTGGTGGCGGTAGGTTTTGCCTTGGGAGGGGCTGGCCTGGGAGGAGGAGGCGCTGGAGTGGGAGGGGCTGCCTTGAGACGAGGGGCTGGCGTGGTAGGGGCTGCGCGCATAGGGGCTGGCGTGGGAGGCGGGGCTGGCATGGGAGAGGGAGTGCAGGGCGAGGTCAGAGGAGCCCAGAGGGGCACGCGGGATGGCCACTGTCAGCGACGAAAAGGACGGCGATGCCGCGTGGTGCACCGCGTGCGATGATGCCGATGCTGCTGTTGCTGGTGCTGCTGCTGCTGACGATGACGTGGGTGGAGCATGTGCGTCGGATGGAGACCCCCCCCTTACACCATCATGGGAGCTGCCAGAGGCCATGGCAGTGTCTGTGGGCCTGCCAGAACTCTCCTGACCACCGGGTAGGCCCTCTCTCGCCTTGAAGCGGCGCAGCAGCAGCGTGGCACTGGGCTCGGGGTCCATGTGGCCTCTACCCAGCCCCTTCCTCCTGCCCGCACCTGATGCCGCCGCTGCTGACAGCAGCGCCTCCGCGTCCTCCGCCTCCCTCTGCTGCTCCTCGTCCGCCCCCACATCTCCCCCGCGCCTGCGCGCCCGCTCTTTCCCCTTCTTCCATCGCCTCGCCAGCTCCCCTGCTGCGGGTGCGGCCGCCGCTCCTATGCCCTGCCACACCCCTGCGTCTCCCCGTGAGTCAAAGAAACGCGCTGCAGCATCATCCATCTCTGCTGCTAGTGTAACCTCATCCCCCTCCTCTCCTCCCTCCACTCTTCCAACTGCCCCCTCTTCTGCCCCTTCTTCTTCCCCCACTCTCTCTTCCTCCCCCACTCCCTCTTCCTCCCCCACTCCCTCTTCCTCCCCCACTCCCTCTTCCTCCCCCACTCCCTCTTCCTCCCCCACTCCCTCTTCCTCCCCCACTCCCTCTTCCCCCCCCACTCCCTCTTCCTCCCCCACTTCCTCTTCCTCCTCAAAGTCCTCCTCTTCCTCCTCTTCCTCCACTTCCTCCCCGCCCTCTTCCAATTCTTCAAATTCCTCCTGCTCGTGTTCCTCCTCCTTCTCAATCCCCTCTTCCTCCATCCCCCTTCCTCCCTCCTCCTCCTCCGCCTCCCCCTCCTCCTCTTCCTCCGCAATACCACCACCGTTCACCAATACACCCATCCCATACTGCCCGTCTAAGCTCCTCACACCCCCTTCACTCCGTGCACTTCTCTCTCCGCCGTCCTCACCCCCCTCCCCCGCGTCCCACTCCGCGCCCTCCCCCACGCCACGCTCCCCATCCATCTCCCAGCCCCCCAGCACCACTCGCTCCCTGCGCTCCCTGCCGCGCATTCGCGACGCGCCACGGCCCCTGCCGCGCCGCTCGCCGTCGTCCCCATGCGGTGGCAGCCCCATGGCGCCCTGTGACCCCGGGCTGCGCACCTGCACCTCCTCGCCCTGCTCGCCGTCCCCCCGCAGGAACGCCAGCGGGCGCAGGCGCCGCGACGACGCACCCAGGTTGGGCGTCATGGGCTGCCTGTGCCACGCGCGCACGCCCCGAGAGGGCACGCCCACCGCATCCCACTCATGCCCGCTGCCGCTGCTGCTGGTACCGGTGGCAGCAGCGTCGGGCAGAGTGAGAGCAGCATAAGTGGAAGGTGGTGGTGTAGTGGCGGTGGTGGAGGGTGGAGCAGGCGCATCAGGCATTCCCTCACTGCCGGCAGCTGCAGCAGTGGGGGCGCCTCCAGAAGGATCAGTGGCAGCAGCAGGGGCTGCAGCGGAATACAGGTCCCGAGGGCCGACCATGTGCGCGCCATGCAGCACAGGTGCATGTGAAGAAGACGCCACGGGCGCAGCAAGGCCGGATTCCATGGCGTCACCACCACCATCACCATGTGCAGCAGAGGCAGCAGCAGCAGTAGGGCAGAGCCCAATGGCATGGGCAGCATCAATCTGCCGGCTGTCGTGAAGGTTGTCGTCGCTGTGCGTGTGCAGGGGAGCGGACAAGGTAGCAGGCGACACCATGGATCGGAAGCTGGGGGCATCTGCAGGGGATGAGCCCAGCAGGGGTGATGGGGTGGCGATGGCCGTGGGTTCAGGTGGGGAGGTGATGTGCGCGCCATGCTGCTCATATGCGTGCTGTGTTGGGGTGGAGTGGGCATTGGGAGAACCTGTAGATGGTTCGGATGCAGGTTCAGGGGAGGCAGTGGGAGGTGGAGCAGCAGCTGCACTGGCCGCAGCTGCAGCAATGTGGTGGTCCGTGTGAGAGAACGACCTGGATCCTCTACTCGCACTCCTGCGCAAACTCCTGCCACTGTTATCCCTGTCCCGCGCGCTAACCGCACCGCCACCAGCATCACTGCCAACAGAGGCACTGGCAGCAGCAGCATGAGGAGCAGTGGCAGCAGCGGCAGCGGTGGAGGGGTGATCGGGGGGCGTGGCTTGGAGCATGAGTTTCTTGAGCTTGGCCTTCTCCTCGATCATGCGCACCTCCTGCCTTAGCTTCTCCAGCTCCGCCCTGTGCTTGCGACTCAGCGTTCCCTTCTTGCCTGCACCCTTGCTGCGGCTGCCACCCCAGGTGCCGCCATACGCGAACGCCTCCTTGCTGCTGCCCCTGCTGCTCTCCCTCTCCTCGCCACGGGCCACCCCACCTCCTTCCTCCTCCCCCTCGCCCACCCCGTTCTCCCCTTCTCCCGCCTCTCCTTCTTTGTCGCCTCTGCCCTTTCTCCCGCCCCTGTCCCGCGCACTCTCCCCCTCCATGCGCGCGCTGCCACTGCCAACAGCTCCATCTGCCGCATCCACGCGTCTCGCCGCGCCCTCCTCCCACGCCTCGCCCACCCCACGCGAGAACCCCCTGCTGCGCGAGCGACGTGAGCGGGTGCTGCCAGGAGTGGCGGGCGTTGCAGGGGTGGCAGGAGTGGGCGGCACCCAGGGGCCGTGGGAGAGGCAGATGGCAATGAGGTCGTCCCGTGCCGTGCTCGCGTGCACGGGCGCGTCTGACAGCACCCCCGCTAGCACCTGGTGGGGTTGCTCACGCATGCGTGGGGGGGTGAGGAAACAGGAAGGGGAGAGAATGGGGTGGGAAGAGGCATGGGGGAAGGGAAGCAGGTGGGCAGCATGAGAAGCAACATGGCGTAGAGGGCAGTGGCGGTGATGATGAGAGGAGTCAAGCAACACAGAGACACAGCCAACATGTGACTCATGGGTCACTGTCGCACCCATACCGCTCATTCCAGCACACCTCACCACAGCAGCGCACTAGCTAGCCGCCTAACATGCAAGCCCACCCACGCCCACCACCCCACACGCCCTCTCGCCAGCCCTTCCCTGCACCACTCCCCCTTCCTTCTCCCTCTCCCCCTCCCGCCCCCTCCCACTGCCGCCCCCCTGAGCAGCACCTGGAGCGCGCCGGTGTTGAGGCGGAGCACGTCGGTGGCGTCCACGGCGTCGCGCTGCGCCATCACGATGCCGCGCATGCCCGCCAGCTCGCCCTGCTCGCCCGCTCGCAGCCCCTCCACCGTGGCCAGGAAGCGCGCGTGCATGGGCGTGCGCGGCGCCAGCGAGTCCCAGTGTGCGGCGCGGTGCAGGAAGGCGGAGAGCAGCTCCTTGTCGCGCTGCAGGAAGCTGCTGCTCATGCGCCGATACATCTCCGACGCCGCCCACCCACTCGCCACTCCACTCCCACCGCCGCTCCCACCACCACTGCTGCTGCT
The DNA here is from genome assembly GCA_948144175.1 of Closterium sp. NIES-65. NCBI lineage: Eukaryota > Viridiplantae > Streptophyta > Zygnematophyceae > Desmidiales > Closteriaceae > Closterium > Closterium sp. NIES-65. Next base: position 4,643,405 of record CANXME010002591.1, read on the forward strand.
CCTGGCCACTGCCCCGCTGCCGCCGTCACTCGCAGCAGAAACAGTGCCACCGGTGGGCTGTGGCGCTGTGGGCTCATCCCCGCCCGCCACTGCTCTGGCTCTCAGAGCAGGAGGGGCGGGCCATGGCACGGGCGTCGCACCTCTGCCCCCCCCGCCCATCCCTGACCCCATGCCCTCCCCTAAACCTCGTAATCTCTCCCTCCGCCCCGCATTCGCCTCTGCGTCCTCTCCCCCACCCGCCACCCTCGCCTCTCCTCCTCCTGCCACTGCCCCGTCCGTGGCGTCACTCCCCTGCATGCGTGCGCCCGCACTGCCCGCCACACGCGCCACCACACCATGCCCCGCTTCCAATGACCCCACTGCCTGCTCCGCCTCACGCACCCCCTCCACTTGTTTCCCATCCATCCCCTCTTGCCCTTCCCCCTCCTTGCCCGCGTCCCCCACGCCCCTGGTACCGCCCTCCTGCTTCTCCGCCTCAGCCCCCTCGTCATCCCCCCTTTGTGCGGCACCTGAACCTGATGCCACGCTCACTGCACTTCGGGACCCATCCCCGCGCCTACCATCGCGCTGCCCACTCTCCTTCCCGCCCTCGCCCTCCCCCACTATGCCGTTCCCTTGCCCCTCCTCCTCCGCGCCCCGCCCCTCTTCTCGCCCCACCGTGTCCCCTCCCGCGCCACGTTCCGCCACTCCCTCCGCCCCTCCCTCGTCCCCCTCCGCCCACTCGTCCGCGTGCTGCTCCCCATCGGGCGCGGCGAGCCAGGAGGGCGAGGCGACGATGAGTTCGAGCAGCTGCTGGCGGCGCAGGCGCCACAGCCCGTCGTGCTGCGAGAACAGCAGCGCCAGAAGCTGCAGCGTCTCGCGCTTCTGGCTCTTCAGATCCGCCTCCGACAGCCCGTGCGCGCGCACCACTGCGCGGAACGCCTGCGCCCGGCCAGGGGTATAGCGCCGGCGGAGCAGTGGGGAAGGATGAGCGAGTGGGGGATGTGGGGTGCGCGGGCTTTGAAGAATGGGGTGAGAGCAGCTAGACAAAGCAGCTCGCACAGGCAACGGGGGAGAAACAACAAGCAGCGACAGACAGTGGAGGATTGGAAGAGGGGCGGGGAAAGCGGGCAGGGGGTGAGGGAAGGGACGGGAGGGGTGGGAAGTAGGGGGCAGGGGTGTTCTGAGCAAAACGACAACAGGGCGTGTGAGGGCGAAGCGTTGACGAATGGACGACCATGGGAAGGGCGCGTGGGCTTCACCGCGAGCACGCGCGGGTAAGCACCAGAGCGGACGCTCTGCATGTAGTCGAAGACGTAGAAGCGCGTGGAGGGGCTCGCCTCCAGCGCCACCCACGCGTCGCGGTGCGCCAGGAACTCGCGCATCACCCGCACGTCCTCCGCGCCGAACCCCAGCTGCCGCGACAGCCGCCACCGCTTCCAACCGCTCCCTGCCGCCCCGCCCCCCGAACCCGCCTCCCCTCCCCCGTTCTGCTCCCCTCCGCCGTCTTCCGCCTCCCGCTTTCCCCCGCCTGCCCCTCCGCCCCCCGCGGTGCCCTCAGAGCCCACGGCGGAGACCCCGCTGGCGGACTCTCCGCCCGTGGAGCTCGCGAAGGAGCTCTCGCGGTCCAGCCACCCGCGCAGCGCTGCCGCGTTTCCCCGGCCCACCGTGCCGCCCACTGGCAGCGCCGCCGTGCGACTCCTCCGCCACTTCCATATATCCCGCCGCGACCGCGGAGTCACCGCCCCGCTCGGCGATCCCGCTTGCGCGGAACTCGGGCCCCCCGCCGCCCCTAGCCCCCCGCCCGCGCAGCCCATTTCCGCCATGGCGCGATCCAGCTCCTCGTCCGTGGGGCTCATCGCGCCCCCCGGCGGCATGTCGCGCGCAATGTCGGCGCGCGGGTTGCGCGCATAGGACGCGTCGGACGAGGCGGAGCGCGGCACGTCGCCCTCCGCTGAAAGCACCGCTTGCCCGCCTGCCACCGCGCCAAACTTACCGCGCGCGCCATCAACACCCCCTGCGCCCAGTCTGTCGAGTCCCGTCCCCCCCCCTTGCTTCTCTCTGCCTTTCCCCGACGGCTCTCTGGCGCTGCCCCGCGGAGAGTCCTCCGCGCCGTCCTTGCGGTCCTTGCGCGACAACCAGCTCCGCAGCTTCACGTCGGGGATCATACCGCCGCGCCTGCCTACCGCTGCCCCGTCTACCGCCCGCCGCCGCCCGTTGCCCAGCCCACTCGCCGTACGCCAAGCGGGCGCAACTGGACGCGCTGCTCGACTCCGATCCGCGCTGCTCTCGGCTTGGCCTCCGCCGCTGCGGCTGCACTGCCTGAGGCTCGTGCAGTGAGCCGACGAGAGGAAGCAAGGCGCAGCCCTAAAAGGCTCTGGCTCTTCTACCGCGCGCTCTCTCCGCTCGACTCACCCCAGCAGCTCCTTGCACCAACCCTTAGATCCGTCGCGACGGCCTCCGCGGCACGGGCGCCATGGCCTGGTGCATCCAGGTCCCTCTGCCAACAGCCGCGCCTGCCACCGCACTCAAAGCGGCTCCAAGGTTGAGCTCTGTGCACGTGGCGTGTAAGTCACGAGGCGCCTCGCGCCTCGGGCAACGCATCGCCATAAGCGTGTGATTGATAACTTGACGCCGCCTATATGCACAGCGGGTGTCACCTTCAGGCTTACAAAGCCTGCCGTTGTTAGTCGTACGTTTGCACGTGAGTAGTTGTGTATGTGACGTTGAGGTGAAGTAGCCTGGGAGAGAGCGAGGGAGGAACTATGTGTTGGGCAAGTACGGAGCGGGGGAGTAGGGAGAAGCTTGTCAGAACAAACACCCCACTCCACCCATCCACAACTGGGCCGCGAGCAGGCTGAGCTGGCAGGGAACCAACGAGCCCGCCGGACCACGCCCCTCCCGCCAAACAAACACTGGCCCGGACCAGATTGGCTCGGCAGCCGAACCGAAGCCTCCTATGACTTGTAAACAGAGTTCACTGTACAGCCCATGTTTCGATGTTTGGGCTGGTGTGGTGAGGTGAGTATGGTTGCGGTGCTGCCCGTCCAACCACCTCAACAGCTTCGGGACCAGGGCTGTCGCTTGCTCTGTGCTCAGAACTTAGGGCGCGTAACTTTTTCGCTATTCATCGTCCGGACGGAGGCCCCGTCCGAACTTTTGTAGGGTTACTAAAGTCGTCACAATTCGTCAGACGGTTCGCAAGACCCCTCGCGACGTCGCGATCGCCCGTACGAGGAATGACACTTTTCTGTCAGTTCATCGTCCGTTCTACGCTACTGTCACCGTCCGGACAGCATTTCGGACCGTGCGGAACCCTTGCAACGTCATTGGTGCGCGAGACACATTTTCAGAATCAAATTTCCCACTCCAACTTTCAATTTGTTTGTGTGTTGTACTCATAGTAGCGCGAGCAAGAGGACAAAGTGGTTAGAAAGTTTAAACATTACGGAGTCGCAAATGCATGCTTGCGAATTTGGCGATGTGCTGGTGAGGTAGGTTATGCTCGTTACTATTTCGCACGAATTTCAAAATTCGAAACTGAAAAAAAGTGTCACAATTGTGGTACGGACGCTTCGTTGTCCGAACCACATCCTCATCCGTCCGGACGGAGCTCCGTTCGGACGTTTTGCGGGCTCCGTCCGGACATTTGACTAAAAAAAAAAAAAAAAAAAAAGTTACGCACCCTTAGCGGGCTGAGGTGCCCTGAGTTCAGCCCTTATTTATCCAGGTTGAGTCAGATATCAACACTTAGATCCAGGGATGCACATCCTTCTGCACTTGAGCGTAAACGCATCGTGACAGTAGATTGTCAGAATGTTATGCTTGTCTAGTGTGCAGTGGGGTACTCTATAGCGAATACAACCCAAATTAGGGTTTGCTATATGTACTGCCCTGCTTACTAGTGAAGTCCTCTTTCTGCTTCTAATTTTCTGCTTGCCTTTCTGACATGGTTTCAGAGCATTTACGCTCCTCAGCGACCGTGATTGCCGACTTGTTGTCGATGCAGAGGATGTTATGTGATGCTATCACTTGCATTCACGTCTGTCTGCCTCCCATCACATGTTCGTGCGTTGCATGCGTGGTGTGAGCGTGTGCAAGAATTTGTGTTTGATGTGGTTTGGTTTGTCTGAGTGTGTGTGAATGTTATTTGGCTTGAGCAGCTATCTGAACTGACTCCTCTGCTCAAGAGCTTTCCGACGAACCAAGTATCGCTTCAATCGGAGCACGAACAAGAAAGTTACGAACGTTGGAAGTTCGTATGCTTTTGATATATGGTTGTGGTGACTAGGGGAAGTTGTGGGGTGGACTCCATAAGGGGTATAGACTTTTGGGGGTTGGGAAATTTGTCAACATCACTGTAGATGCTGCCAAATGGTTGGGAGGTGCCAAACCAGGTTGGCAAGTGTGGCCAAGTTGGGCAAGGTGGATGGCATGGGTTGGAAAGTGACAAAAGTAAAAGTGGGGTTCCTATAGGGAAGGGATTTGGTGTGCTTATGGGGTTTCCTTGGTTGGGGACTCCTTGGGGACCTTCCCTCTCGTCCTACTCTTCCCTCCCACCTGGTTAATTGCTACTCTTACTTCCTTGTGTGGTAATCGTGGAACTTGTGAGATTATTGTGTTTGAGTTAAGATTCTATGGCAGCATACCCCCTAGTGCGCCGAAATTGATAACTCAAGAAATACTTCACCTTTTTGTACGATTCAACTTGGGAATTGTAGCCACGGAATAGAGCTACAATATATTTGGGTTTAGTGAAGTTTTGACTGTGAACTTTTCGTCGACGGAGTTTCTTGTGAGCGCGACTTTTCTGTCCAGAAATTGAGACCAACGATTTTGAGAAATTTAGGCACCTAATCTTCATAGACTCCGTCCTTAGTTTATAACAAGTGGTATCAGAGCTGATTAAGGACTTTGTGGAGAGTCTACTGAAGTGTGAAGACCCTCCTAGATCCACCATGGCCTGTGGGCGTGCCTAAGTGGAGTTCTGGAGGTTGGATGTGACTTCCGCTAAGGGGAAACTCTGCCGAAATTTCGTTGGCGCCAACTCTTGCAAAGATTGTGTGGATCTACATTGTGACCAGCAAAGGGGGGAGCTGAAACCTCTGATTGGGAGCAGAGGAGATGAATCAAGGGAGTGGAGATGCAGCTAAGAAGAGGAGTGAACCGCCACCATCCAAGATCGAAGCTTTGGATGGCTCCAACTATGAGGAATGGAGCGGGCAGATGCGGAGCGCCTTCAAGCGCTACAAGCTGCTGAAAATTGCAATGGGAGAGGAGAAGATGCTGGGGGAAGGAGATGCCCACGATCGGTGGATTGAGAAGAGCGCGATGCTGTACGACCTCATCCTCCAATCGGTCAACAACTACATGTTCCAGCACATCAAGAATCTGGTGGAGTTGGATGATTCCGGACCGAAGGCATGGAAGCTGCTACGCGACATGATTCAGCCCAACACGCTGCCGATGATGATTGTGTTGGAGAAGGAGGTGGCTGCCCTCTCCATGAAACCGGGAGATGATGTGAAACCGGTCCTTGACAAGATTAAGGACACATATGCGAGGATGGCAGCGGCGGGCAGCAAAGTGTCGCAGATGCAACAGTGCACCAAGATCATCTCGGTGCTCGACAACTCGTGGGACAACCTCATCCCCACCCTCAACGTTCAGCAGGACAAATGGACGCCTGAGTGGCTACGGCAGCAGATTATGCAGAAGGACTTCCGCAGGCGCCACACGGGAGGTGGTGCTGCCAACAAAACTGCTGAGGGGTATGGAGCTGCAGGAGGCAGCAGAGGAAGAGGGGGTGGGAGAGGCCGTGGGAGAGGCTTTGGCAGAGGGAGAGGCCGAGGTGACTACAATGAAGGGCATGGGAGTTTTGGTGGCAGGGGGAGCACCCGAATGGAGGGAGCGTGTTGGTACTGCAAGAAGGCTGGACACCCATGGTTCAAGTGTTTCAGCTGGCCTGAGGGATGGGCGCCCCCAGGCATGAAGCCGCCAAGTGGTGAACGTGCACGAGGTGGCGCTGTGCAAGGTTCAGGTGCACAAGGTGATGGTGCACATTTAAAGCCGACCCTGGGATGTTCCTCATGGTTGAGGATGTGCAAGGGAGTAGGGGTGATGTGGGTTAAGGTTGTGATGCACCCCCTCACCCACTGGGTGATAGATTCAGGTTGCACAAGTCACATGACCCCACGGGCAGATTTGCTTGACGAGGTAAAGCCCCCTGGGAAGATAAAGTTTGTGGCTGCCGCTTCAGGTGCCTTGCTTCCTATGATTGGTGTGGGAAATGCCAAGGTAATGGGAGCTAATGGGGGGCTTGTGGGGCTGGGGAATGTGCTGTTGGTTGAAGGTTTGTCCGCTAACCTCCTCTCTGTGCGCCGGCTGCAGAAAAGCAAGGCCAAAGTGACCTTCGGCCCAACCAGCTGCCGTGCAAAGCTTGGGAAGTTGCTGCTGTGGGATTCGGAGGAGAAGAGCAGCTGCATCAAGGACCTGTGGCAGCTGCCAATAATCCCTTGGAATGGGAAACCACCGGCAACGGCAGCGGCTGCAGCAACGGCTAAGGCATCTGCAGGAAGAGAGGAGACTGCACAAACTGATGGGGCCCTGAATGCAGTCAAGAAGGTGCAGCAGGCACAGCAGCCACATGGTGAGGTGCTTGCTGGTGTGGATGCGACCACTGCATGGGCAAAGGCTTCATATGGGAATGGTGATGCCGATTGGTAGACGTGGCACGAGAGATTGTGTCACATTAACATTCCGATGCTGCAGAAGTTAGTGAAGTTTTGATCGTGAACTTTTCGTCAACGGCGTTTCTTGTGAGCGCGACTTTTCTGTCCAGAAATTGAGATCAACGATTTTGAGAAATTTAGGCACCTAATCTCCATAGACTCCATCCTTACCTAATAACAGAGGATGGTCGGCTTCCCAGCGTCGAGCAGCTTGGATTCTGCAAGGAGGAAGCGAAGTCGACGCCCCTCCTTGCCGGCATCCGTGGCCGCCACGTACTTCGACTCGGTCGATGATAATGTCGCGCACTTGATGCGCGAGCTCGACCAGGAGATGGCGGCTCCTCCGTAGATGAACGCGTAGCCTCCCGTGCTCGTCCGATTCTGCTTGTCGTCCGCGTCGACGGCATTGATGTAGCCGATCAGCTCCAACAATTCAGGTCCACCGCCGAACTCCAGGGCGGTGTCGCGGGTGTCAGCGAGGTAGGCGAGGTAGCGGTCGACCTTGCGCCAATGCTGGTCGCTCCTCACTGTGAGGCTGCTCCCTAGCTTGCTGCAGGCGAACGCGATGTCCGGCCTCGTTGTCGTTGCCGCGAACTGCAGCGAGCCGACCTTCTGCCGGTACTCCTCCTCTTCGCGCTACTGAGCCTCCTCGTCGTCGAACGTCAGCTGAGCGTAGGCGTCGACCGAGACCGGCGTCTTTGGGACTCGACCGCCCTGCTCCTCGTCGATGAAGCGCATGCGCAGCTTGTTGGCGTAGCCCTGCTGGTGCAGCCACAGCTTCCTGGCCGGCCTGTCGCGCACGATCTCCAGCCCAAGGTACTTCACCACCGGCGAGATCTCACGCAGCTCGAAGGCGGCCTCCAGCAGCTCCTTCAGCATCACGGTGCTGCTGCTGGCGGCGAGCAGGTTGTCGACATAGACCAGCACCTAGCAGGTCACTTCGTCGTCGCTGGCCTTGAAGTAGAGCGCCTCGTTGACCTGGCTCTTCTTCTAGCCAGCGCCCAGCAGCACACTGTCGAGAGCCCTGTACCACAACAGCGGTGACTGCTTTAGCCCGTAAAGGCTCTTCAGCAGCTTACACGCCCGGCCGGTCCTATCGTTGAAGTAGTCCATCTGATACATGTAGAGCACCCTGTCGAGCTTGCTCTGCAGGAAAGCGTTCTTCATGTCGAGCTGCATCAGGTTGAGGTCGAGGACGGCGACGATGTTGAGGAAAATTCTCAGCGTGACGTAGCTACTCACCAACGAGTACGTCTCGTTGTATACGGCGCCGTACACCTGCGTGAAGCCCTTCACGACCAGCCTCGCCTTCTCGCGTTCGACGGTGTCGTCGATGCGGTACTTGGTCGTTAGCACCCAACGGGTCTTCATGATGTTCTCCCCGCGTGAGCGTTCGACTAGCTCCCAAGTCCCCATAACGATGAGGCTACGGATCTCTTCTTCCATAGCGGCCTGTACCGCCTCGCCCTTCCAGCTCGACAGCGCCTCCTTTACCGTCATCGTGACGATTTCCTAGCGGTAGTGAAGGTACTTCATCGCAGGTCGAGCTCCGGCAGGTCTTCATCCTCCTTGGCATCGTCGTACAACAGGTCGTCGTCGACCTCGTCGTACAGCGTGGTGAAGGGAGCTGGCGGTAGGCAGGCGTGGAAGCTCAACCGCTCCGGCGGCCGCCGAGCTCGACCTGTGCGTTGCAGATCAGGCTTCGTGATCGGCACTTCCACCACGTCGCTGTCGGTGGACTCCTCACCTGCCGGCTGCTCCCCTTCCTCGTTGACGTCCTCGTCGTCGACCAACTGCTTCGACCCTTCGACCGGCTCCTCGTCTACTGCTGACTTCGACAGCTCCCCTGTCGACCGCTCCGGCTGCTGCTCCCCTGTCAAGTGTACACCTGCTGTTGCCTCCTGTTCGACCGACTCCCCTGTCTGGTGCTCCCCTGTCGTCGACTGCTTCCCATCGTGGTCGACGAGCTTGGCGCCTTACCGACCGCCGGCGATGCCACTGGCCAGCGCCACAGGCAACGCCATAAGGCTCCCCTTATCGCCGGTGGCCGACATAGGTGGCAAAGCAGGCTGATCTGCGACAGGAGAGGGAGGATCATGAACAGGGGGAGGTGGAAGAACCACCACAACATCCTCATCAGCAGGCTCGTCAACTTCGGCGAGCAGTGGAACCGTCGCCGTTGAGGTGTCCGTCGGCGGGTGTGCCTGCGTCCGCCCCGACACCGGTCCATACGTCGCCTTCCACACCTCCAGCGAAAGCGTCTCGTAGAAGATCACCTCGACCCACGTGACCACCTTGTTTTTGGTCAGGTCGAGCACCTCCCAGCCTTTGCTCTCCGGCGACACACCCAGGTGAAGTCCCCAGCGAGCCTTCGGTGCCAGCTTCCCACCACGTTGCTGCTCGGGATCCAGGAACTGCACCATGCAGCCCCACACCCGTGCCAGCGTAAGGTCGGGCTTCTGCCCGGTCAGCAGCTGGTACGGAGTCGTCCCCGGCGGCGTCGTCGACCGCTCCAAGCAGTTGCGCACCCAGATTGCTTGTCGTAGAGCAAGGTGCCACCAGTGGTGCTGCACGCCCATGTGCAACAGCATCGTCTGCACAGACTCGACGACAGTGCGCATCTCCCGCTCAGCCATGCCATTCTGCTGCGGAGTGTAGGGGCACGTCAGGTCGTGGACGATGCCCTTCCCGTCGACGAAGTCGGTGAACGCCTTGCCGAGGAACTCCCCTCCTCGATCAAAGCGAAGTGACAGCACCGACTTCTTCGTCTGCTGTTCCACCAGCATCAGCCACTTCTGGAACTCCCGCAACACGTCGCTCTTTTTAGCGACCGGCATCACCCACACGAACCGAGTATGCCGATCCTTCAGCAGCAGGAAGTACAAGCTGCCATCCTTGGCAGCCACCCAAAATGGCCCGCACAAGTCAATGTGCACGACAACCAGAGCCTCCTCGGCGTCCGAGCCCTTGTCGGGGAAGGTGTGCCGCGCCAGCTTCCCTCCGACGCACGAGACACACGGATCTGCTCCGGTTGACGGCGTAATGTCGAGCCCAACGGCAACTTCATGCTTCGCCGAGCTCTTGATCGTGTCGACGCCGACATGCGCGAGTCTTGCATGCAGCAGGGCAGGGGTTGTCTTCGTCGTTGAGACAATCGTCCGCAGAGCCACCACCTCAGTCGGCAGCGACCGCGTCGAGCAGGGGCGAAGGTCGGTGCAGAGGACTCGTCCGGTGTAGCGTGCTCGACCGAGCACCTCCCCGGTCGCAGCGATGAGCAGCATCTCGTCGCCGTCGCCCTGCAGCTGCACTCCGCTCTCCTTCAGTTGGCCGGCTGACAGCAGGTTTACCTGAACACCCGGAACATAGAGCACGTCGGGGATGAGGACCCGCTTCGCGGCCTCCCCCCGTAGAGCGATGGTTCCGCAACCCTCGACAGGCTACAGCGACTCGTTGAATCCACGCACATGCTTCACACCATTGCTTGGCCCCATGTCGATGAAGACTGCCTTCATCCCCATCAGGTGGTGGGAGCATCCGCAGTCGAGCAGCACCGCCATCGAGTTGGCCTGCACAGCTGCCGCCACCTCCTGGAAGTCCTCGCTAGCCTCCGGCACCAGCGAGACCATCGGCTCCACCACGCTGACCATCGAGCACGACGCCTCCCTGTCGCCTCGGCCCTTGCCGCTGGAGCTGTTGACGTCATTCGTCGACGACGTCGTCTTCGACGTCAGCTTCTCCTTACGCGGCTTTGCATCTCGACGGGGGCGACGACTGGCTGATCGACCACGGCCTCCCTTGCTGTCGTCCTCGTCGCTGTCATCGCGGTCGGGGCACTCGAAGGAGAGATGGCCAGGGTCGCCGCAGATCCAGCACTCCCGCCGTCGACCACCACCTTGTCGGCCCTTGTCACGCGTCGACCTCTTTTCGTTGACGTCCTTCGTCGATCGCCCACCTCCGCTACCACCCCCGCCTGGCTTCCCGTGCTGCTCTGGCTGACGATTCGGCTTCGTCGGTGCAGCGTAATTTCAGAATCCCAACCACTAGACCATTGGGATAAAATGGCTTGTTAAGTAGCGGGTCAGTGCGCCCATAACCCCCCAGGACAACGAGCCTGTAACCCTTCCCTAGGATCAATCGGGGATCACCAGTGAACCTCTGACACCCCCCCGCACTAGGATGCCCGAAGTGCACACACTGGGATTCAAACCCGAGACCTTTGCTCTGATACCATGTCAAAATCCCAGCCACTAGACCTCTGGGATAAAAGGGCTTGTTTGTATAGCTGGTGAGTGCGCCCATAACCCCCCAGGCCGACGTGCCTGTAACCCTTCCCTAGGATCAATCGGGGATCACCAGTGGACCTCTGACACCCCCCCGCACTGGGATGTCCAAAGTGCACACACCGGGATTTGAACCCGAGACCTTCGCTCTGATACCATGTCACAACACTGACTTAACTTGTAACCGGGTTTAACTAGGGGCCTAGGCTTAGTAGCCTAGGCCAAGCGGGTGTCGAGTAGTTTGTGCCAAGGAGAATTGAAGAAATGGTTGGAGGTTCAATATAGCACACGCGTACATATAGCAACCTAATAAAGGTGAAAGAGGTGCACCACCATACAAGGGGATTGCACAACAGCTACACTATAGGCAGATTATACTAAATAGATATAAATATATTGTGACACGTAACTCGCCTGCGGAAGGAACTCCGTGGGCTGCTCTGCCTCCTGCATTGCCTCATCCTGAAGGATCTAGCTGGTAAGGGAGTCATCGTCGAGGGATTCACGTATGCCGGACACCATCGTAAACCTCCTCATGAGGTTGTAGCTGCGCGGCTGGCCCTTGAGGACGTGGGTGATGTAGGGCGCCGTCGAGTATTCGGCGCCCGCCATCCTCATCTCAACTAGGATCTGTCGAGCTCGGTTGTAGTAGTCCGTCACTGACTCCTGCTCGCCCATTCGAATGTGAGTCATATTCTCCTCCAGCTGTCCGATGTACAGGTCGTCCCTGGCCTGGTACGTCGACATGATGAAGTGCCATGCCTGGTGACCAGCATCCAGTCGCTCTCGACAGCTCCTGAGCGCTAGCTGCACCATCGGCGAGCAGCACCTCGAGATGACCATGAAGGTAAGCAGATGAGTAGAACGAAACTCCCCGCGCAGCTCGACACCCTCCTCGGGCGGAATTGGCACGGTGCCATCGGCGAAGCCCTTCAGCCCGGCGACCTCGAGCTGAGGTTCGATCGAATCCCTCCAGGTGATGAGGTCCCGTCGACCTTGCAGCGGTGCGACAGTGATCCGGTCCGGCGAGAACTTGAAGTAGCCATACGCCGGTGCAATCCCGCCCACCGTCACATGCATCGTCGCCGACAGCCCTCCACCGCTTTGTAGAGGAGAGCGACGTCGAACATCAATGTTGGCACGCGAGCTGCCTGTAGCCGCCGTTGACCGCTGCACTCGCACCTGGATTCCGTCGACACCTCCGTCGACCTTGATCACCCCTCTCTGCCTCGTGCCTTCGTTGCCGCTGATTCGTGCACCACCGTCGACCTCGTCATCGACGCCACATTCGTTGCACACCGGTCGAAGAGAAGCAGGACGGGAAGGGTGTTCCATCGCCCACTGCGACCGGATGCCCAACTCGGCAATCACCAAGGGGATCGTCCCGTACTCGCCATCCGCGTGGCGTCTCCTTGCGTCAGCCAAACGTGCCTCCAAGGTGTCCGCTACGCCCGCATCAACTACAGGGTCGACCATGGCGACCATCGTTGCTGCCGGCCTACGAACGAATTAGTAGGTGCAAAAGTCGGCTCCTATCTGAAGGTATTTGCGGGGCCGTCCACGCTCACCGCACCATGTGGAGAGTCACTCTACAACGGTAGTAAGCTAGACTACGGGGGTTGGCACGAAATACTAGGAGTGATCGTAGCTTTGCTTAGTTCCTTAGTGCTTGCACATTCACGGGAGAAATCGGCAAGAGTTTCCACTAGCAAAGTTGGAATTACAGAATGATAGAATAAGCAACGGCAACCATGACTATATCAGGCACCTAGCAACCCTGCAGCTAGCCTGGTCGACCGCTAGCACAGCTTGGTCGACCGCCTGCCAGCGTTGCGTAGAGGAGCCGTGCCAGCGCTTCAGAAGGGCGACCTGCCAACAGAGCAGGTCGACGGCGTGCCAACGCTGCAGCAGAGCGGCTGTCCAGCGTTGCCCCGTAGAACACAGCAGTGCCCACACTCGCATGTGCGCGCAGACGTTTGGCCCGAATTGCCTCGTTGGGCATCCGTCGGCTGTTGTCTACGCCTGACGAGCCACATTGACTTCGGAATACCAGCCCGAATTCGCTTGCGCCACTGCGACCTTGACGACGTTTGCGTGCCTCCGCAGAACTCGTCGAGCAGGTTACCTGGTCGACCCGGTCGACCACCAGGTGCTTCCGGTCGACCACCACTGCTTCTGGTCGACCACCAGGTCCCTCTGGTCGACCACCAGGTGCCTTTGGTCGACCACAACTCCCGTCGAGCTACCCCCTGGTCGACGGATCCCTTTTGTCGACCAGAACCGTCAGCGGTTGTCGCCGAGCTCACTTCGTCGACCGCTGCTCTCTTGTCAGGTCGACGGACTGCTCCGTCGACCTCCCGGTCGAACTGCAGGTCGTCGGACTGCTCCCGGTAGAGCTGCAGGTTGACGGAGACCTCCCGGTTGAGCTGCGGGTCGACAGAATCCTCCTGGTTGAATTGCCCCTCCTGGTCGGCGGCCCACCCGTCGCCCAGACCCATCAGTTGCAGCTGTCGAGCTCCATGGTCGACAGCAGCACCACTGCGGTCCCCTGCACCTCGACGATGCCTGTCGAGCAGCTCTCCCACTGTGAACGGTCGGTTGCTACTCCCATACATCTGACCAAGTCGTCGGCATTGCCCAAGTGAGGGCGGGGCCAAGAATCCCTTCCTGTTAACATAAACAATGGGAAGATTCATAAAATATAATAAAAATGATAGTGCACGACATTTTTCGGCATTCCTTCCCGTGCACCTCACCAACGCGTACAAGGCAGGCAATTCTTTGCCCCGTACTGATAACGGTGTATAGCCGCCATCGCGCATCACACTAAGAAAAGGATATTGGACATGATAAGTCTGCTAGAGTAGGTGAAGGAAGTATTAGTAGTGGAGACCTTCATTGTAAATGACAATGTTGACTATAATGTAGCATTACACGTAATATATGTATCATAGCTAGCCATATACCCTAACTGGTACATTCCCTTATTAACGGTAATACATGTATCTCTACAGTAGAAGTGGCTATTGCGATCCCTTCGTGTGAAAAGAATGACGAATGTATGAACTAGGAAAGTGTGTGATTCATATATGAAACCCTAGAATTGTGTACCCCTTAGTACCTAACCCACTACAGCCTACATAGGCTAGATAATATATGTTTGACACACCCCCATAGGCAAGGTGGGGGAGAACAAGGGGTCACAAGACCAGTCAAGCAAAGCAAAGCAAGCTCAGGGTGGATCACAACGTCACCACACATTCCGAGCACAGGTTCAAGGCCACAAGGCCAGTTCACATGCAGGATCATATATATAAAGGTAAACAAGCAAGTGCAGGTATATATAGATCACAGTACAAGCAAGGTCAAGAAGTAAGCAAGTGAGGCCAAGTAGGCACAAGACCTAGCATCGTACAAAAGCGCTGATGATCACAAGGCTGAATGCCTTGGTAAAGATATCAGCAGTGTTGGCCTGAGAGGCCACGTAAGCAAGGTGCAGCTGACCACGCCGCCGCAGCTCACGAGCAAGGAAGTAGCGAAGAGCAATGTGCTTCGTTATGTGCTCCAGTCTGTGCTCCCGACACAAGGCCAGCATGGCCTTGTTGTCTACGTACAGAACTGGAGGAGAACGAGGCGGCTCTCCCAGGTCGGTCAGCAGGTAGGTGAGCCAGCGTAACCCCTGTGCAGCCATGGCCCCTGCGTAGATCTCGGCCTCACAGCTGGAGCCGAGAACAGAAGACGGTAGACCGCCACGAAACAGAGCCGGAACCAAGGCTGAAGGTCTAACCCTGTAACGACCGCTGCGTAGCCAAGTTGTCAGCCCAAGAAGCGTCTGCGTGACTAGTGAGGACCACTGGACTCCGCCCTCCAAGCACGAGCCCCATGCGCGACGTACTGCACAGGTAGCGCAACACCCTCTTCGCAGTAGCCATGTGCTCTGTTCGGTGTCTCCAAGGAGCAACATAGCGTGCTAAGATGCTAAGAGGGTATGCAAGGTCAGGTCGAGTGCAGGTCATCAGGTACATGAGGCAGCCAACAAGCTCTGGATACCGGCCACTCGGCTCTACGGACTCATCCGAAGGCAGAGCTGAGAGCGAGTGGCAAGTAGACAGAGGAGTGGCCTGAGGCGAGGATTACGTGATGTCGAAGCGCTGAAGGACCTGCTGCACCATGTGTGACAGAGTTAGGGTAATGGTGCGCCGAGCTCTGTCCCGGGTGATCTGCAAGCCAAGATAGCTACGCAGTTCACCCAGGTCTATGCACGTGTGTCTCTTCTGCAGCTCGGATTCACGTGGACGAGTCCAGCAGTGTCAGCAGTGGCAAAGACCAAGTCATCGACGTACACGAGGATGTAGAACGGCGGCACCGAGGTGTCGGTGCGTAGAAACAGCGACGAGTCGGCAATAGAAAGAGCAAACCCAAGAGCCGCAAGCGTAGTCCTCAGTGTGTCGTTCCACTCACGGGGCGCCTGGCGGAGACCGTAAACTGGCCGCCGGAGGCTCCACTGGGTGCGAGGAGGAAAAGACCCAGTGAAGCCAGGTGGGTGGTGCAGCCAGATCTCCTCGTGCAGGCTGCCCTGCAGGAAAGCAGTGCTGAAGTCAAGAGAGTGAAGCTCGTAGTCGCGCTGAGCGGCTATGTGCAGCAGCACCCGAAGAGTAGTCATCTTTGGGGTGGGAGAGAAGGTCTGAAAGTAGTCAACTCCCTGCCGCTGACTGAAGCCCCTAGCCACGTACCGCGCCTTGAAGACAGATGGAGAACCCGTCGGCCGCTTCACCCTGAAGATCCACATGCCACTGACGATGTTCGCCCTAGGGGGGGGAACCTCGTCAACGTAGGTGGCTGTGGACTTCTAGGAAGCCATCTCTGCGTCCATAGGTGTCTGCCACTGGGAGGAGTAGGGACCCTCTATGGCCTCTGCGTAAGAGCGCGGGGTCGGGATTTCTGGTGCATCCGGGTCTCCCTCAGGGGCAAGCAGCATGGCCACGAGATGGGGTCTTGCAGTAGCAAAACAGTGGAACTCCTCCTGCCTGTCCTCAAGGACGTCCGTGCTAAGAGCAAACTCACCCCCGACGGACGGAGGATAGACAGACTCAGACTCAGCAACAAGACTAGCGGTGTAGTCTAGACGACAGTGAGCAGCAAAGTCGACAAGCTCAGCAACTAAGGCAAACGCAGCAGTGGACTCAAAAGAAGGGTCAGTAACTTCAGTAGCCAGGAGAGAGTCAGACGCCGAGTCAGAAAGAGCAGCAAGAGAGGACTCAGGAGGAGACGGCAAAGGGACATGCAGTGGAGCAGTGGAGGGACGCAGTGCCATCTGGTGTGTGCGTGGGACTGCAGGAGGACGCTGAGGCGGAACACGTCGACCAGTGCGAACAGCACGAACAGGCGACGCTGGACTCGACTCAGGCTCACGACGCTCAGCAAGACCTCCACTAGGACCAGCGTAGGGAGAAGGGGCAGGCAATGGACAGGCGCGCAGTAACTGTGACGCGGACGGGACGGGCTATGGACACTCTAAGGCAGGAGAAGGACCAGAAGAAGGCGGATGGCCTAGAACCTGCTCAAGGAGCGGAACGAAGTACGGCCGAGGCCCCGTAGCACCTCCAGAACTAGTTGGGACAGCACCAGCACCCCCAGCGGCAGCTCCAACTCCAGTAGCACCACCAGCTCCAGTAGCACCTCCAGGAGCACCAGCAGCGCCAACTCCAGTACCCCCAGGAGCACCTGCTCCAGTAGCACCTCCAGCTCCAGAACCTCCAGCTTCAGATTCAGCAACACCTCCAGCTCCAGAACCTCCAGCAGCTCCAGCGCCAGAAGGACCACCAGAAGACGCAGTAGCTCCAGCTCCTGCACCCCCAGCAGCGCCTACACCAGTAGCACCGCCAGCTCTAGCACCAGTAGAACCACCAGGCCCAGCAGCTCCAGTACCTCCAGTACGAGCACCTCCAGGACCCGTGGCTCCAGCACCCCCAGCAGCAGTAGAACCTCCAGCACCAGTAGCAACACCAGCTCCAGCAGCACGACTCTAACGCAGAGCAAACCACTTGCGCATCTCCTGTGGAGAGGGTAGCTCCCGCCGAGGCGAAGCACCTGAAGGACCACCAGGCTCCGGACGCCGAGGCTCCACACCCCCAGACAAAGCAACCCCAGGCTCAGCACCCCCAGACTCAGCACCCCCAGTCCCAGCACTCCCACTCTCCGCACGCTCAGGCTCAGCACCCCCAGACCCAGCACCCACAGGCGCAACACCCCGAGCAGCACCAGAGTCAACAGCTACCTCAACAGGCTCGACTGCGTCTACCTGAGACACACCTGAAGAGGCAGGACCCTGAGGGGGGAAGGGGTTAATCGGGGGGGGACCTGGCACGAGAAAGAGCGGCGGGGGGGGGAGGGGGGCAGTGCTGTAGGGGAAGAGACGGTAGTACGGAACCGACTCGTCAAACATGACGTCCTGGGAGGATAGAACATGGCGCGAGGTGGGGTGGTAAAACTGCCAACCAGGCACGTCAGGGGGGAAGCCAAGGAAGACGCAGGGAACAGCACGAGAGGAGAGCTTGTCCACAGACAAGTCTCGGACAAAAGCCCGAGATCCCCAGACACGGAACGCAGGCGCATCGCCAACCTTCCCCGTCCACCGCAGGGTGGGGGAGGTCTCCGGCAAGGAGACCCGGGGCTGAAGGTTGATCTGCTGCGCCGCGTACTGAACCGCGAACGGCCACAGAAAATGGGGAGCAGCCGCATGGATCATGGACGTACGAGCGACGTCCATGACCATGCCAATGCGGCGCTCAGCAATCCCATTTTGCTGTGGAGAGGCCGGAAGCGTGAACGTCTGGCGGATGCCCCTCGCACGGCAGAAGGCTCGCAGAAGGTTGGAGGAAAACTCTCAACCTATGTCGGAGTGCAGACGCAGAACAGGAAAGTCCGAGCCAAAACTCCTCCTGAGCTGGAGATGAGCAGCGCGGATCCAGTCGATCAACACCCCAGTGACCTCACCCTTGGTGCGCAAGGGGAAGACTGCGGTGTAACGCGAGTAGTCGTCAACCACCAAGAGGAAGTAACGCTTGTGACCCTGTCCACGTACGCGGGCTGGGCCCCACACGTCCATGTGAAGAGTCTGCAGTGGAGCCTCTTTCGGCAGAAACTCAGAGGAGTGAGGAGCGGCGCGCTACCGCCCCTCGACGCAAGGAACGCAGGTGGGGGCAGGCCCTGGAGGAAGGGGAGGGAGGGATCGGGGGAGACCAGAAACAAGTTAACGAAAGGCCACGCCTCGGAGACGAGGCAGGGAGGGGTGACCAAAGCGGTGGTGCCAGAGGAGAGTCTGGTGAGACAGGAGACGACACGAGTAGGGGGCAGACTCAGGACCAGACCTGGACGCTGCAGCAAACACCTGAGCCGACGCAGCCACCTGACCAGACGTAGTAACCGGAGGAGACTCAGTAGTCAGTGTGTATAGGCTCGACCCCGGCTGATGGGTGAACGTGGCCAAGTGTCGGCCCGTCTGAGCACACGTACAGTGGGTCACTCGCTGACTTGCAGGAGTGAACTGGTCAACCCCCCCATTCTGTAGGTTAGCACCACTCACCAGGTTCGTAGAGAACGAGGGGAGGTAAAGACCTGACAGGGTGCCAGAAGGGGCCGCCGGACAAGGTAAGACAGTGGAGAAGTGGGCAAGGACAGGACCCCCGGCGGACTAAGCGGCGTGAGTGTGGTGCGGTCTCGAAATAAGGAGCGGGAAGCACCCGAGTCAAGGGTGAAAGTGTGCAAAGCCTGAGCCGACGTGGTACCTGAGAGAGAAGACTCACCAGCACCTGGGGCAGCAGACTCACTAGCACCTAGAGCAGCAGCCTCACCAGCACCTAGAGTAGTAGCCTCAATGCCCGGGTCAGGCGGAACACACAGGTAACAGTCACCCTCATCACTAGTAGACACAACATACATGGCAGCAAGAATAGCATCATAATCGAGATCAAAGATAGCAACCCCCGACCTAAGCAGCTCGCCCCAGCGAGGGATCTCAGCGGCGTCAAGGATCTAGAGATGCCAGGCGTCAGTCAGGCGGCCAAAGCAGCACTTGGTGGTGTGCTGGCCGCCGCATCGCTCACCAGTGCGGTCGCCAGTACGCAGTACGTAGGCACAGGGACCAGCACCCCCACCCCGATGACGCGCAGTGTACCACTCACGAAGCTGCTCGGGGGGCGGGGTCTCACGCGTGCGCTGCTGCTGCTGGCGCTGACCACCACCGAAGCCGCCCCGCTGCACAGAGCCACCCCGACCTGCTCCACTGCCGCCGCCGCCACCGCCGCCACCTCTGCCGCCTCCGCTCCCACCGCCACCACCGCCGCCGCCTTCGCCTCCACCGCCGCCACCGAAGCCCCCACCCCCGCCACCACTCCCACCGCCACCCCCACCCCCTCTGCCTCCTCCACCTCCACCCCCACCGCCCCCTCCAGCTCCTCCAGCTCCCTTGCCCCCCTTGCCCCTGCCGTTGCGGCGTCTCCCGCTAGTAGCAGGCGCAACGCCGACCGACTCGGTGCCAACGAGGTCGACCGCAGCAGTAGAGGCAACAAAGGGAAAAAGGGGGGAGGGGGAGCACCCCTCAAAGAATGGGGCACGAAGGTCACCATGAGAGGCTCCTACAGGGACTATACTCTTCTCAGCTGCTAGGAGGCGCTCCTCGAGGAGGTCAACGGTGAGTGTGGTGGGGCAAACAGAGAGGAAGTGGTCCCTGACCGGACGAAGGGAGTCAGGGAGCCGGGTGAATAGGTAGTAGAGGGTGATGTACATGGGGGGGGGGGGTTCTTGGCGCAAAACTCAGCAGGAAGCGCAGCGCGGTAGTGGGTGTCACTGGTGCGAAGGTGCGTAATGAGGTCAGCGACTGTGGGGAAGGCGGCGAGGTCAGGGAACAGGTACGGCAGCATGAGGCGACTAAGGGCAGCAGTGGCAGGGGACGAGTAGCGTGCAACTACAGTGTCGTACAAGGTCTTAGCACTCTTGTACTGACTAAAGTGTGCGCGCTCAGTGGACGGCAAGTGACTACGCACAGCAAGACGGGCAGCAGCATCGCGTGTGGCCCACTGTGAGCGAACAGTGCTGTCAGCATCGGCAGTAGGGGCAGTAGAGGCGCCAGACGTGAGATCGAACAGCGAGAGACCGTCTTTCCTATCGCACTGCAGGAAAAGCTGCAGATCATCGACCTAGACCTCAAAGTCGACAGCCCGACCCTCAACATCAAAGGTGAGAACACTAGGGGTAGCCATGACAGCAGCAGCAGCAGGCTAGCAACAGAAGTGGCAGGCTAGGGGCAGCTCAGTAGGAGAGGCGCGGCTCGGCGGTGCTCTCACCAGGACGGGAGGGTAGAGGTCCGCAAGTGGTGGGGCAGGGCCGAGGCGCGCCGGCAGGGATAGGGCCGCGACGAGGCGGCAAAGGAGAGCCGCGCCTTAGCTGCAGGGCAGGGCCGGTACAGCGGCGGCGGCTGCAGCCCTGGCAGCAGCGGCGGCGGCTGGTGTTATCGGCTGCGGCGGCGGCTGCGGCTGTCATGGTAGCGGCGGCTGGGGCTGCTGCTGTTGGCGGCGATGGCGGGGCAACAGGGCCGTGAAGAGCCGGGGAGGGGCCGTGAGGAGGGGCCGCGACGAGCCGCGAAGGAGCTGCGGAGGGGCTGTGAGGGAGCGGCGAAGGGCCGCGAAAGGCCGTAGAGGAGCCGCAAAGGGGGCCGCGAAGGGCGGTGAAGGGGCCGAGAAGGGGCCGCAAAGGGCCGTGAAGGGGCCGCGAAGGGCGGCGACGCGGGCGAGAAGGGGCCGCAAGGGGCCACGGAGGGGCCGCGAAGAGCGGCGAAGGGGCCGCGAGGGGCCGCGAGGGGCCGCGAGGGGCCGTGAGAGGGGCTGCGAAGGGCCGCAGAGGGGCTGCGAGGGAGCCGCAAAGGGGTCGCGAAGGGCCATGAGAGGGGCCGCGACGGAGCCTTAAGAGGGCGCGACGGGCCGCTAAGGGCAGGGGACGCGACGGGAGGGCAGGCACACGGGGCGCGACTAGGGCTGGGGCGAAGCGCGCTCCAGGCAGGAATTTTTTTTTTTTCGATATCGTGGTGGGCCCTAGGAAACGTTCCCACTAGGGAACCTGCTCTATACCATGTGAAAAGAATGAGGAATGTATGAACTAGGAAAGTGTGTGATACATATATGAAACCCTGGAATCGTGTACCCCTTAGTACCTAACCCACTACTGCCTACATAGGCTAGATAATATATGTTTGACACTTCGGAAACCTTGTTGCAGCCATTAACATCCGATACGGTTGTGTCAGAACATATAGCTTACTTGTTTGTGTAGGCTATAGTGGGGTATCCCATAGGGGGTACAACACAATTAGGGTTTCCTATTTGTACTCACTTCGTTCATACTCATTTCATTCTCGTTCAATTCTTCTCATGGAATCAGAGCAGGTCCCCTCCTAGGGACTGTTCCTAGGGCCCACCGAAGCGCGCCCCGAGGCGCGCGTTCTTTTTTTTTTAGCGACCCTGCGTGTCGCCCCTACCGTCGCGCTCCCGCTGCTCCCTCCTCTTACGGCCGCCCGCCCTAGTGCCCTGACGGCCGCCCGCCCTAGTGCCCTGACGGCCGCCCGCCCTAGCGCCCTGACGGCCGTCCGCCCTAACGCCCTAGCGCCCTGACGGCCGCCCGCCCTAGCGCCCTGACGGCCGCCCGCCCCAGCGCCCGAGCGCCGCCCGCCCTAGCGCCCTGACGGCCGCCCGCCCCAGCGCCCGAGCGCCGCCCGCCCTAGCGCCCGAGCGCCGCCCGCCCTAGCGCCCGAGCGCCGCCCGCCCTAGCGCCCGAGCGCCGCCCGCCCTAGCGCCCTGACGGCCGCCCGCCCTAGCGCCCGTGCGCCACTCGCCCGAGCGCCCTGACGGCCGGCCGCCCGCCCTAGCGCCCGAGCGCCGCCCGCCCTTTCACCCTTACGGCCGCCCGCCCGAACGCCTGAGCGCCGCCCGCCGTCGCCCCAACGCCCTAGCGCCCGACGCCCGCGAGCCGCCCGTCGCAGCCGCCCGTGAGCTCCCTGAGCCGCCCGCGCCGCCGTCCCTGAGCCGCCTGTGCAGCCGCCCGCGAGCCGCCAGTGAGCCGCCCGTCGCGACACCAGCGCCGCACGAGCCGCCCGTACAGCCCAGCAGCCCGAGCCGCCCGAGCCGCCCGCGCCGCCCCAGCAACCCGAGCCGCCCGAGCCGCCCGAGCCGCCCGAGCCGCGCGAGCCGCCCGAGCCGCCCCAGCCGCCCGAGCCGCCCGAGCCGCCCGAGCCGCCCGCGCCGCCCCAGCAACCCGAGCCGCCCGAGCCGTGCCGCTGTTCCTGAGCTGTGTTCCTCTGCTGCTGCACTACCCGACTCTCCCAGCCCGGTGAGACTTTCAGCTGCTGCCATGGCCACCCCCAATGTCCTTACTTTTGACGCTGAGGGGAGGGCCATTGACTTTGCCGTCTGGATTGAAGACCTGCAGCTGTACTTACTATGTGATGCGATAGATGAGGTCTCTCTCTTTGACTTTGTCTCTGGCGCTGTCCCTGCCCCACCTGCTGATGCTGACTCTGCCGTTCGCTCCAAGTGGGCGACCCGCGATGCTGCTGCACGTCTTGCTGTGCGTCGCCACCTCCCTTCCTCTGAGCGTGCCCACTTTAGTCAGTGCAAGACCGCTCAGGCCTTGTACGACGCTGTAGTTGCACGCTACTCCTCCCCTTCCTCCGCTACCCTTAGCCGCCTCATGCTACCGTTTCTCTTCCCTGACCTCGCTTCCTTTCCCACTGTCGCTGACCTCGTTACCCACCTCCGTGCTAGTGACACCCGCTACCGCGCTGCCCTTCCTGCTGAGTTCCGCGCTGCGAACCCTCCTCCCATGTACATCACTCTCTACTTTCTCGTCACCCGTCTCCCTGAGTCCCTTCGTGTCGTTAGGGACCAGTTTCTCTCTGTCTGTCCCACCACTCTCACTGTCGACCTCCTTGAGGAGTCCCTGCTAGCGGCTGAGAAGAGTATTGTCGCTGTAGGGGCCTCTCGGGGTGACCCTCGCACCCCCATCCTTGAGGGGTGTGGTCCTTCCCCCCTGCTGCCCTCTGTCGCCTCTGCCGCTGCGGCCGACCTCACTGGTTTTGAGTCGGTCGGCGCGGCGTCTGCCCCCAGCGGCAGACGCCGCTCTGGCAAGGGCAAGGGGGGCAAGGGAGCGGGTGGAGCTAGAGGGGGCGGTGGAGGAGGCGGTGGGGGTGGCGGGGGGAGTGGGGGTGGCGGGGGGGGTGGTGGCGGGAGTGGAGGTACTGGTGGCGGCGGTGGAGGCGGAGGTGGCGGCGGAGGTGGTTACGGAGGAGGCGGTGGGAGCGACGGTCCTGGTGGGGGAGGTGGAGGTGGAGACGGGGGTGGCGGTGGAGGCGGGGGTGGAGGTGGAGGCGGGGGTCGGAGTGGCTCGTCCCAGCGGAGCAGCTCTGGGGGTGGTCAGCGCCAGCAGCAGCAGCAGCAGCAGCCGCAGCAGCAGCCACAGCAGCAGCAGCGCTCTCGCACCGTCCCCGCCCCTCAGCAGCTCCGTGAGTGGTACTCGCAGCGTCAGCGTGGTGGTGCGCTTGGTCCTTGCCCCTACGTTCTTCGCACCGGTGACCGTGCAGGGGAGAGGTGTGGAGGCGCCCACACAGCCCGCCGCTGCTTTGGCCGCCTGACTGACGCCTGGCGTCAGCAGTTTCCGGAGGCAGCTGAGATCCCCCGCTGGGGAGAGCTGTCTAGGGCTGGTGTAGCTATTTATGATCTTGATTTTGATGATATTCTCTCTGCTATGTATGCTGCGATTGGTAGTGATGAGGATGACTGTTACCGGTGTTTCCCGCCCGACCCGGGCATTGGTACTGCCGCGTCAGGTACTAGTGAGGCTGCTGCTCTAGGTGCCTGTGCGTCTGTACTCTCAGGTGCTGGTGAGTCTGCCCTCTCAGGTACTGTGTCGGCTTCGGCCTCTCACACCTTCACCCTTGACTCTGGAGCGTCTCGCTCCTTCTTTAGGGACCGCACCACTCTCACGCCGCTGAGTCGGCCGGTTGCGGTGTCCCTGGCTGACCCCTCTGGGGGGCCTGTCCTGTCTCGCTTCTCCACTGTCCTCCCGTGTCCGGCGGCCCCCTCTGGCACCCTGACTGGTCTTTACCTCCCCTCGTTCTCGACGAACTTGGTGAGTGGTGCTGACCTCCAGGATGCGGGTGTCCACCAGTTCACCCCTGCTCGTCAGCGGGTGACCCACTGCACGGAGGCGGATACAGGTCGCCACCTGGCTACGTTTACACGTCGGCCAGGGTCGAGCCTGTACACACTGACCACTGCTTCTCCTCCAGGTGCTGAGTCTGGTAGGGTCCCTTCGTCTGGTCAGGTGTTTGCTGCAGCGTCCAGGTCTGGTCCTGAGTCTGCCCCCTGCTCGTGCCGTCGTCTGTCCCACGAGACCCTCCTCTGGCACCACCGCCTTGGCCACCCCTCTCTGCTTCGGCTCAGAGGC
The DNA here is from genome assembly GCA_948144175.1 of Closterium sp. NIES-65. Taxonomy (NCBI): domain Eukaryota; kingdom Viridiplantae; phylum Streptophyta; class Zygnematophyceae; order Desmidiales; family Closteriaceae; genus Closterium; species Closterium sp. NIES-65. The sequence continues at coordinate 4,667,889 of CANXME010002591.1, forward strand.
ATGGCCTCGCGAGTCCTTGTGTCTGGTCTTCCCCGGTCTCTCCCTCCCCTTCCTCTGGGCCCTGGCCCCACCTGTGTCCCCTGTGTCGAGGGGCGCCAGCGTGCTGCCCCTCACTCCTCCCAGTTTCCTCCGACAGAGGCCCCGTTGCAGACGCTTCACATGGACGTGTGGGGCCCAGCCCGCGTCCGTGGACAGGGTCAGGAGCGCTACTTCCTACTGGTGGTTGACGACTACTCGCGTTACACCACAGTCTTCCCCTTGCGCAGCAAGGGTGAGGTCACTGAGGTGTTGATCGACTGGATCCGCGCAGCTCGTCTCCAGCTTCGGAGGAGCTTTGGCTCTGACTTCCCTGTTTTGCGTCTGCACTCGGACAGAGGCGGAGAGTTCTCCTCTGGCCTCCTGAGTGCCTACTGTCGTGCGCGAGGCATCCGTCAGACCTTCACGCTTCCGGACTCACCGCAGCAGAATGGGATTGCTGAGCGCCGCATTGGCATGGTCATGGACGTCGCTCGTACGTCCATGATGCATGCGGCTGCTCCCCATTTTCTGTGGCCGTTTGCGGTCAGTTACGCTGCGCACCAGATCAACCTCCACCCCAGGGTCTCTCGACCGGAGACCTCCCCAGCCCTGCTGTGGACGGGGAAGGTTGGCGATGCGTCGGCGTTCCGGGTCTGGGGATCTCGGGCGTTTGTTCGCGACCTGTCTGCGGACAAGCTGTCCCCTCGTGCTTCTCCCTGCGTCTTCCTGGGGTTCCCCCCCGACGCCCCTGGGTGGCAATTTTACCACCCCACCTCTCGACGTGTTCTGTCCTCCCAGGACGTCACGTTCGACGAGTCGGTACCCTACTACCGCCTCTTCCCCTACCGCACTCCGTCCCTCCCCCCGCCCCCGCTCTTCTTGGTACCAGGTCCCCCCCCGGTAGTCCCCCTCCCCCCTCAGGGTCCTGCCCCTTCAGGTGTGTCCCAGGTAGACGCGGTCGAGCCTGTCGAGGTCACTGGTGACTCTGGTGCTGCTGCGGGAGCTGAGCCTGGGGGTGCGGAGTCTGGGGGTGCTGAGCCTGGAGGTGCCGAGTCTGGGGGTGCTGAGCCTGGGGGTGCTGAGCCTGGGGGTGCTGTGCCTGGGGGTACTGGGCCTGGGGGTGCTGAGTCTGGGAGTGCTGTGCCTGGGGGTGCTGAGCCTGGGGGTGCTGCGCCTGGGGGTGCTGTGTCTAGGGGTTCTGAGCCTGGAGGTGCTGTGCCTGGGGGTGCTTCGTCTCGCCGGGAGCCACTCTCCCCACAGGAGCTGCGTGAGTGGTTTGCCAGGCGCTGGAGGCGTGCTGCTGGTGCGGGTGGTTCTTCGGCTGCAGAGGGTACTGCTGCCGCGCGTCCCGCCGGTGCTCGTCCTGTGGGTGCTGGAGCTGCTGGGTCTGAGGGTTCTCCTGGAGCTGGTCCTGCTGAGGGTGTTGGCACTGAGCCTGCCGTTGGCGGTCCGACTGACAGTGCTCCTGGTGCTGCGGCTGGGGGTTCTGGAGCTTCTGGTGGTGCTGCTGGAGGTGCTGCTGGAGTGGGTGCTCCTGCCGGGGCTGCTGGTGCTGTTCCTGCTGTTTCTAGCGTCGCCGCGCGGCCCCGACCGTACTTCGTTCCGCTCCTGCAGCAGGTTCTTGGTCTTACACCTCCTCCTCCTCCCTTAGAGGGTCCGCAGCCTGTCCGGTCACAGCCACAGCTACAGCCTGCCTCCCCTTTGCCTGCTCCTTCTCCCTACGCTGGTCCGACTGGAGGTCTTACTGAGCGTCGTGAGCCTGCGTCTCGTCCTGTGTCGCCTGTTCGTACTGAGCGCGCTAGTGGTCGCGGGTCGCGTCAGCGTCCTCCTCCTGTCCCTGGCACGCACCGGATGTCACTGCGTCCGTCCAATGCTCCTCTGCGTGCCCCTTTGCCTTCTCCTCCTGCTTCCTCTCTTCCTGCTCTTGCCGACCCGGAGTCCGACTCTCTTCGTGCTGCCAGTCCTACTGTCACGCGTCTCCTGGCTACTGCTGTCACTGACCCCTCCTTCGAGTCGTCTGCTGCGTCTGCCCTTGTCACTGAGCTTGTCGACTTTGCTGCGCGCTGTCGTCTAGACTACGCTGCTCGTCTTGTCACTGAGTCTGAGTCCGCCTGTCCTCCGTCCGTCGGGGGTGAGTGTGCCCTTGGCACGGACGTCCTTGAGGACAGGCAGGAGGAGTTCCAGTGTCTGGCCGCCGCTTCACCTCGTCTCGCGTCTGTACTGCTAGCCCCTGAGGGAGACCCGGATGCACCAGACATCCCGACTCCGCGCTCTTACGCGGAGGCGATAGAGGGTCCCTACTCCTCTCAGTGGCAGGCAGCTATGGATGCAGAGATGGCTTCCTGGAAGTCCACAGGCACCTACGTTGACGCTGTTCCCCCTCCTGGGGCGAACATCGTCAGTGGCATGTGGATTTTCAGGGTGAAGCGGCCGCCGGGTTCTCCGCCTGTCTTCAAGGCGCGTTACGTGGCTCGTGGCTTCAGTCAGCGGCAGGGGGTTGACTACTTTCAGACCTTCTCCCCCACCCCGAAGATGACCACTCTTCGGGTTCTGCTGCACGTTGCTGCTCACCGTGACTACGAGCTGCACTCTCTCGACTTCAGCACAGCTTTCTTGCAGGGCAGCCTGCACGAGGAGATCTGGCTGCGTCGCCCACCTGGCTTCACTGGGTCTTTCCCTCCTGGTACCCAGTGGAGTCTCCGGCGTCCAGTCTACGGTCTCCGCCAGGCGCCACGTGAGTGGCACGACACACTGAGGACTACGCTCGCGGCACTTGGGTTTGCTCCTTCCACTGCCGACCCGTCGCTGTTTCTGCGCACCGACACCTCTCTGCCGCCGTTCTACATCCTCGTGTACGTCGACGACTTGGTCTTTGCCACAGCTGACACTGCTGGACTCGCCTACGTGAAGTCCGAGCTGCAGAAGAGACACACGTGCACTGACCTGGGTGAACTGCGCAGCTACCTTGGCTTGCAGATCACCCGGGACAGAGCACGCCGCACCATTACCCTGACTCAGTCACACATGGTGCAGCAGGTCCTTCAGCGCTTCGGCTTCACGTACTCCTCGCCTCAGGCCACTCCTCTGCCTACTCGCCACTCGCTCTCAGCTCTGCCTTCGGATGAGTCCGTAGAGTCGAGTGGCCCGTTTGCAGAGCTTGTTGGCTGCCTCATGTACCTGATGACCTGCACACGACCTGACCTCGCATACCCTCTTAGCATTCTCGCACGCTTTGTTGCTCCTGGGAGACACCGACCAGAGCACATGGCTGCAGCGAAGAGGGTGTTGCGCTACTTGTGTAGTACGTCGGGCATGGGGCTAGTGCTTGGAGGGCGCAGTCCAGTGGTCCTCACTGGGCACGCAGACGCTTCTTGGGCTGACGACCAGGCTACGCTGCGGTCGTCACAGGGTTACACCTTCAGCCTTGGTTCCGGCTCTGTCTCGTGGCGGGCTACCCGCTCGTCTTCTGTTCTCGGCTCCAGTTGTGAGGCTGAGATCTACGCTGGGGCTATGGCTGCACAGGAGTTACGCTGGCTCACCTACCTGCTGACCGACCTTGGAGAGCAGCCTCGTTCTCCTCCAGTCCTGTACGTAGACAACAAGGCCATGCTGGCCTTGTGTCGAGAGCAGCGACTGGAGCACAGAACGAAGCACATTGCTCTTCGCTACTTTCTTGCTCGTGAGCTACAGCAGCGTGGACAGCTGCGACTTGCGTACGTGGCCTCTGAGGCCAACACTGCTGATGTCTTCACCAAGGCACTTGCGCCTTGTGATCATCAGCGTTGCTGCACGCAGTTGGGTCTTGTGCCTGTCTTGCCTCACTTGCTCTCCTCTTGACCTTGCTTGTACCTTCGCATATATATACTCTTGCTCTTGCTTGCTTTACTCTTGTATACCTCTATATATGATCTTGCATGTGAACTGGCCTTGTGGCCTTTGAACTTGTGCTCGGAATGCGTGGTGACTTTGTGATCCACCCTGAGCTTTGCTTTGCTTTGCTTGACTGGTCTTGTGACCCCTTGTTCTCCCCCACTTTGCCTATGGGGGTGTGTCAGAACATATAGCTTACTTGTTTGTGTAGGCTATAGTGGGGTATCCCATAGGGGGTACAACACAATTAGGGTTTCCTATTTGTACTCACTTCGTTCATACTCATTTCATTCTCGTTCAATTCTTCTCAGGTTGTGACACTTGAAGCATATCGCAACTTCATAATACTGGTTGGTCAACATTCGCAACAGTTGATCCGCGACTGTTGACATACGTGCCCTGTATGGGCTAACGCGGTAATAATACGGATATTCTGTTCCAACATGGGTACTCCGTGGACGCAGAAATCACTGCAGCAGAAACGCAAAAAATACTACTGTGGGAGAAAGTTTTAGGAGTCTGAAAGGTTCACGAAACTATTTGGGTACCAAACTATGCCTCGCTCCGACAGATCTTAGTGGAGGAGTTCCACCATGTGGCACATTTCTAGAATAACAAGACCTTAGCGGGAATAGCAAAGTATTATTATTGGACTCTGATGGCAGCAGACGTGCAGCAGGTCGCCACCTCATGCGACATGTGCTAGAGGATGAAGAGTAGCAAGCAGAAAGAAGTAGGGTTATTTCAGCCTCTACCCGTACTGGGACAACCATGGCAAGTCGTTATTCTATATTTCATTACTGGACCACATTCGACTCCACGAAAGCATGCCGATATGCCCGTGGTGATCGACAAGTTCTCTAAAATGGGACACTTCATCCCTACCAACGCCATGGCTACAACTGAAGCAACTGCTTGCTTCTTCTTTGACCGTATTATCACCACCCACGGCATCCCTGCGACACTCATCTCCGACGAATACCCAAAGTTTACGAGTAAGTCTTGGAGGAAATTCATGGTTTTGTTCTGGACAAAGCTTGCAATTTCTTTGGCATACTGTCGAAGTGAAAGGCCTTGCCCTCGTTTGGGCGCAAGCATTCTCTGCGACGACGAGGTGAATTTGACAAAATGATCATCACATTGGATCAGCCCGTCCTCTGAAACCGCGGTGGGTTTTCGAGGAGGTGGTCCTCTGATTCACCAGCCCACCAACGAGCTCTGGTCGACGGGGTGCTGTCCGACGAGCTTGTCCTCTGATCTGCTAATGAGTCGCGCGATCTCTGACAGACAAGTTGCAGTCCGAAGAGCCTAGTTCTCTGATCGAAGGGCGCCGTTTGGTGAGCCTCGTCTCAGCGAACTGGTCAGCTGAATTCGCACGACTGCGAAACTCTGCGAAGGCATGCGAAATTCGCTCAGGTGGTTCTTAGCAAAATTTCACCTGCGGAATGGCATTACGTGCTCGATGGTGGACACCTGACGAAACCGTAGGAATGATTTCTACCTGGCACTTGCGCAATGTCTCTAAAGGTGCAACCGTCTACCTGCACCTACTCGGCAGGTGCACACCTGCGCAGATATTCACATGCAAATGCAGCGTTGGCATGCCACCCTTCTGCTACGCTGGCAGGCTGCCCTATTGCAGCGTTGGCGAATTGCTCTGATGCAGTGCTGGCAATTTGCCTCGCAGAATTCTTGCTAGGGGTTCCAATGCCATTCTAGTCATATCACTTGCATGCCTTTTTTTTGGTTCTCAATTTCTCAACGTTCTTTTCAATTCCTTAGTGGAAACTGTGGACAAATTTCTCCGTGAAATCAGCAAGTAGTAGAAACTAAGCTAGGGCGCTACGATTACCCGCACAACCCCGTGCCCTCTTCCGTAGTCCACTCCCGTTGTAGGGTGACTCTCCGGACATACCACCCCCAGAGTGATAGACATACACAGCGACTCAATCAGTTGGTTGAACAGTTACTACGCACAGCTTGCGAAGAAGTCATCAGCCATTAGGATCTCTAGTTTCCGAACCTGGAGTTCGCCTACAACAACACATCTCATGCGACCACAAAGAAAAATAATCTCTTTATGTTATGAGCGTGAAACAATCACCCCACAACAACCAACCACGTCGGAATACGTCCAAGCCGGACACGACTTCGTCGCCACCATGCAGCAGCTATGGGAGAAGATCCAAGAACGTCTCACCACGATGCAGAATCTTCATAAGCAGTATGCAGATCGACAGTGACGAGACTTCTCAGCAGCGGTCGGAGATCAGATGTTTGTTGACATATGAAACTTGGAGCAATCCCATCTTCCGTCCAAGCTCCGGCCTCGCTTCTGGTCCTTTTTGTCTATAGAAGTTGTGTGTAGGCCCCGTCCTTGCTTAGGCGGAGCTGACTTCGTGGTCAGGTGTGCGGGAGGTGCAGCCGACCTGCATCAGTGGGCGATGCCGACTTGGGTGAGCTAGTCGACCGGTGTGGTTGACTTCCGTGGCGCCACTGCGAAGCTGCCGACTTAGGGGTGCCGGCGGCCGACTTGGGTGAGCTCTTGTCGTCGCTGCCGTAACCGCCACTCCCGTGGCCTCTATTGAAGTTGTTGCTGCCAAACCTTCCTCCCCCTCGTCCTCTGCCTCTTCCTTGACCATATCTACGACCAACGCTCGCTGCACCAGCGCCATCCGCACTCGCCAACTCACGGCGACGGCAGTCCTCTTCAAGGATCGCGCGCTTCACGTCTTCAAGCGAGAGATGGGCAGATCACGGTTCAAGTTGATGATGAGCGAGGACCACGATTCCGGGAGTAGGGCCAGCAACTTGGTCTTCTTTTGGAGCTCACTGTAGTTCAAATCAGCTCCTTCAAGTCGCGTCAACAAGTCAAAGAATTTCTGCACCCCTTCCTCAACCGCTTCATCCTCTTCAATTCGTAGTGTTGTCATTTGCCGTTCCAACACCACAGCTACCGCCGCTGTTGCAGGAGCGTGTACACCCTTGAGAGCAGCCCATGCCTTTGGTCCCTTCTCTGGTTCACGCTGTAATGGCTTGATGTGACGGATTTGGCTGCTCCCCAACGCTTGCCGAAGTAGGAGGTAGCCTTGTATGCTCTTCCGCACCCACGGGCTCTTGTCCGGGTCGTTCTCGTGACGCTTCTCCGTTCCTTCCATCACCTCCAGCAGGTCATAGTGTTCAAATACGTTCTCCATTCTGAAGGACCAATCAGTAAAGTTGTCACCGTTGAACTTGTCAAGGCCAAACACACTAGGCTCATCCCTGGATGGGCCAACACTTGGTTGCACGGGCGCCATGGCTGAGTCACAGGGTTGGCCATGAGCTTGGGCGTCTCCACTGCCACCAGCACCTCTGCCACCCCTTTCCTCAAGTCCATCCATTGTCGAAACTGCTCTAAGGGGCTCTGATACAACTTGTTACGGTCACGGTAGGCTTCAATGTGCCTAAAACGAAAGATAGAGTGCACAGTCGGATTTCTGCACAGCGGCTTTAAACGTTCATAGCGTTCTGGTCACAGCCTCAAATGACCTGATTCAACTTGGATCTGGAGCGTCTTAACGTTGCCTACAATAAGCAATCTAGATCGCACGAGTTCACCAAGTATTGACAATATAGCGTTGATTTGAAAGAACGGCACTATGGCAGCCACTATATTCGTAGAACACAAATTAGGAAGAGTTAGGAAGAGTTACGAGTTGGGAATGACTCCGAGCTCCTACAAACCCCAAGAGCCAAGGTACAGTGATGTGGAACAGTGCCACACTTTCCCCAACCAAGAAGGGTCTCGAAACCACCCACCACAAGGGCCTACACCAACTAAAATGTTACACTACACAAAGTAATGTAACTATCTTCAATAACTTGAGGTGTACCCTTTTGCAGGCTTCGAGATCACTCGAGTCTTGACACCAAGGCTCGGGTTCTTCATCACAAACTCATCCTTGAGTTCTTGATGGGTCTGCTGCACACACCTGCGACACGTCGAACGTTCGACACAGGACAAAATAGAAATCGCGTGAACCACACAAACGACAAAGTAGAAACCGCGCGGGACACACAAATTGACCGCGTAACACGCGACTAACGATCACTCGCTATTGACTAGACACACACACACACCCGACATCACGACCCATCATACACACACTATTTTAAGCATGAAAGATATATTATGTCATGCCCTCACACCATTCCATGCACAGACGCATGCACGCACACGGACATCAAGCCGGATGCAAATCGTAGGGTTGCACCAACAGAACCGACTTATCACTTACCTAAGTTCTTCGTAGGCCGGCAGCCTGTGCGAACTATGACGCATACCCTGGCAGAGGCTGGTGGGGTAGAGGATATGTTAAAAGCACGTCTGGCTGATGCGACGAGACGCCATAGAGATGGCGAGTTCGGGCCGGTGCTCCCCTTGGAGGTAGATTTCTTGGAAATCCGAGCGTAGAGGGTGACGGAACACCCTTCCCGACCTGCATCTCCTTGAACGGTGCGGAACGAAGGCGGTGTCGACGAAGAGATTGACCGCGGTGATCAAGTCGGTGGCAGGGAGGGCACGAGGAAGATAGGAGTGATAAGGTTCGTCGACAATGGCGTCGTCAGGAGTCAGGTGTGGGTGCAGTAATTGACAACGGTTGCAGGCAACAACTCGACGGGTGACGTCGCTCATCTTAGTGAAGTAGTGGGAGGCCCACGTTGACGACACATGTGACGGCGGATGGATCACGCCGGCGTACAGCTACTTCAAGTTTTCGCCAGACAAGATCTCCGCGAACACGCTGTTGCAAGGTCGACATGACCTCATCACGTGGAAGGATGCTATTGAGCCTCAGCTGGAGATCACCGGGCTGAAGGGTTTCGCTGACGGCACCGTGCCAATTCCGCACGAGGACGAGGTCGAGCTGGGCGGGGAGTTTTGTGCCGCTCACCTGCTCACCTTCATGGTCATCTCAAGTTGCTGCTCGGCGATGGTGCATATTGCGTTGAAGCTGTGTCGACTTCGACTGGACGTAGGCTACCAGGTGTGGCAGTTCATCATGTCGACCTACCAGGCGACGGACGACTTGTACATCAGCCAGCTGGAGGAGCAGCTCATACACCTCCGAATGGGCGAGAAGGAGTTGACGATGGACTACTGTAATCGTGCTCGACGACTCCTAGCTGAGATGCGGATGGCGGGCGTCGAACACGCTACGACATCGTACATCACGCACGTCATCAAAGAACTGCCAAGCAGCTACAACCTCTTGAAGAGGCTGATGGTGGTACCCGGCACGCGTGAGTCGCTCGATGAGGATTCCCTAACCAGGTACATCATCTGAGATGAGGCGATGCAGGAGGCAGATCGGCTCAGGGAGCTCCTTTCGTAGGCAAGCTACGTCGCTCCGACGAAGCAGGATCGTCAGCAGCGGCAACACGGAAAGTCTAGCGGAGGTGGGAGGCCGGTGAAGGACGCCGTCCGGACAATATCATCACGTGACAGTGGTCGTGGCAGCGTGATACACAAGATCCGTCACATTGAAGACTTACGACGAAGTTATTTCTCAAGTAAGCGCAGATCCGCTCAGTATGATTGCGCACGTTCGTCTTAGCTACCACCTCAAAGTTGAGTTAGGTCAAAAGGTGGTCTATGGAGTGAGAACCAATTGAAAACGTATAGCTGCTGCTTTCACTAGAAAGGATGGAGGAAGAACAAACATGAAGCATATAATAAGGAGTTGGGGGGTTTCAAGAGAACCTTGTGAGGGAAGGCTCTCCAAATGCTTAGGAAGGATGGTGGGAACCTTCCTAGCATCAAAGATGCAACCCTCATTATGAGGTCCTTGAGGTGTCACTAGCAAAGTTCAATCTGCCTAGGTGTTGCAACATTTGCAACCCATGCTAATAACCTCTAGCCACCCCAATCCAAAAGTCAAAGTTGCCTTCCTAACAACCCAAACCAAAGATCTTTTTCTAATCATGACCCAATAATCACCCAATTTAGTTAATATCCCAATTCAAGATAGATTTCCCAAATCTTGGAAATCTTGTAACTTGGGCGATTTTGGTCGGAATAAGGCGATCTTGGTATCGTTGGAAAGCTCTGAATTTCACCTGCACTTGGAGAAAAACACAGAGGTGATATAATCCAACAGCCATGCATAATGATTTATGCTCATGCAACCGACGCAAGCATGAATTGCACGAGCACATAGCAGGACGTTATGATGACATGCACGCATACTGACGTGCATACAACACATGGATGGTCGACGCTGCAAGTGCTGGGTCTGCGGAAGCGCCAACCACCTCTCCTAAGACTGCCCTGACCGAGAGGTGTCTGACAACAATGACCACAAGGGAGGTTGCGGGAGGTCGGCCAACGGTCGTCGCAGTCAGGACGAGAATCCACGGCAGGAGAAGCAGACATCGAAGAAGACGTCGTCAACGAAGGACGTCGACTCCTCCATCGGCAAGGGTCGAGGCAATGGAGAGGCTTTGTGCTCGATGGTCGGCGTGGTGGAGCTGACAATTTTGGTGGCGCCGGAGGCCGGCGAAGACTTCAAAGCGATTCCAGCCGCTGTGCAGACGAATCATACGGTGGTTCTGCTCGACATCGGTTTCTCGCACCACCTGATGGGGACGAAGGAGGCCTTCGTCAACATGGCGCCGAGCGGTGATGTGAAGCACGTGCACAGGTTCAACGGGGCTCTGCAGAACCTCGAGGGTTGAGACACTGTTGCTCTGCAAGAGGAGGCCAGGAAGCAGGTCCTCATTCCCGACGTGCTCTATGTCCCAGGTGTGCAGGCGAACTTGTTGTCGGCGGGCCAGCTGAACGACATGGGTGTGAAGCTGCAAGGCGATGGTGACGAGATGCTGCTCGTTACCGCGACTGGGGTGGTGCTCGGTCGAGCACGCTACACTGGCCGCGTCCTCTGCACCGACCTTCAGCCCTGCTCGACAAAGCCGTCGTCGACGTCGACCAAGGTTGTGGCTCTGCGGACAATCGCATCGGCGATAAAGTCAACGTCAGACAGGTGGAACGTGAGGCTCATGCACATTGGCGTCGACACCGTCAAGAGCTCGGCGAAGCACGAAGTCGCCACTGGCCTAGACATCAAGCCGTCGACCGGGACAAACTTGCCGTGCGTCTCTTGCGTAGGCGGGAAACTTTCTCGGGATACCTTCCCCGATAAGGGCTCTAACGTGGAGGAGGCCCTGGCCGTCGTGCGTGTTGACCTTACGGACCATTCCGAGTAGCCGCCAAGGATGGCAGCTTCTACTTCCATCTGCTGAAAGACCGGACGCGCTACGTGTAGGTGGAGCCGGTCGCCAAGAAAAGCGACGTTCTGCAAGTGTTCGAGTAGTGGCTGCTGGTCGTGGAGAGGCAAACCAAGAAGTCGGTGATGATGCTCCGCTCTGACCGCAGAGGCGAGTTCATGGGGAAAAACTTCACTAAATTCGTCAGCGGCAAAGGCATCGTCCACGACCTGGCTTGTTGTACATTCCGCAGCAGAATGACAGGCGGAGAGGGAGATGCGCACGGTCATCGAGGCCGTGCAGATGACGGTGCTGCACATGGGGATGCAGCACCATTGGTGGAACCTCGCCCTGCGGCAAGCCGTCCGGGTACGCAATTTCTTGGAGTAATCGACACTATCGTTGGGATGACGTCGCACCAGCTACTGACAGGCAAGAAGCCCGACCTCACGCTTGCAAGGGTGTGGGGCTGCATGGTACAGTTCATGGTCCCCGAGCAGCAGCGCGGTGGGAAGCTAGCGCCAAAGGCTCATTGGGGGCTACACCTGGGTGTGTCGCCTGAGAGCAAGGGATGGGAAGTGCTCGACCTGATCGACAACAAGGTGGTCACGACGGTCAAGGACATCTTCTATGAGACGATGTCCCTGGAGGTGTGGAAGGAGACGCATGGGCCGACATCGGCACGGTCGCATGGTCGTCGAGCGACGTTGTGGAGGTTGTTGGTCAACCTAATGACGATGAAGGGGAGCTGTCCGCAAGGGACCTGTCCACCGACAGCGATGTGGTGGAAGTCAAAGCCGCCGAGACTAAGCTGCGACGTTTCACTTGTGCCAACCTTGGCAAGCCTCGCGAGAAGGTGAGCTACTATACTTGCCTGCCGTCGACCTCCTACAGCACGTTGCTCGACGATGCGCAGGACGGCGTCGACCAACGCGAGCTAGACCCTGACGTGTACGCCGACCCAAAGCATTGCTGGGACATCGCGACGATGATAGAGAAGGAGGCGCTGGCAAGCTGGGAAGGCAAGGCGGTGAAGGCAGCGATGGACGGGGTCATTCGCAGCCTCATCGCCAATGGCACATGGGAGCTGGTCGAACGTCCGCGCAGGGTGAACATCATGAAGAACCGGTGGGTGCTGACGACGAAGTACCATATCAACGATACAGTCACTCACAAAAAGGCACACTTGGTCGTAAAAGGCTTCAGACATGTGTACGGCACCGAATACGATGAGTCTTACGCGCCGGTCAGCAGCTACGTCATGCTGAGAATCTTCCTCAGCATCTTTGCCGTCCTTGAGTTGCACCTGATGCAGCTCAACATGAAGAATGATTTTATGCAGAATAAGCTGGACAGGGTGCTGTATATGTACCAGCTGACTACCATGATGATGGAATCGTTCGGGTGTGCAAGCTGCTGAAGAGCTTCTACGGGCTGAAGTAGTTGTGCTGCTGTGGTACAGGGCCCTTGATGAAGTGCTACTGGGCTCGAAGAAGAACCAGGTCGACGAGGCTGTCTACTTCAAGGTCGGCTACGGAGGAGTGATGTGCTGGGTGCTCGTCTACGTCGACGACCTGCTCGCAGCCAGCAGCATGTCAAACTATAATTCTATAGTTTGTGTAGTTCTAGTCTAGGTGTTCTCCCTTGTGATATTTTGTACTTGTGCTAGGGTTAGGTTTTGCATATATCTTGTTTGTACTTTCTGTTTTAGTCAATTTGTACATTTTGACATGGTATAGAGCTAGGTTAACCCTAGCGAGATTTTCCCCTTAGGAAAAATCACTCGACTAAGTTATGGGCCCACCTAGTCGCGTCCCGTACTAGACCCCCCGAAGCGCACTTACCTTAGGACCCCGTCGCCCGTAGACACCTCCCCCCCCTCCCCCCCCCCCCCCCCCCCCCCCCCCCAATCGCCCGTCATTCGCTTCCCCCCGTCGATCGCGGCCAGATTTTTCCCCGTCACCCGTCACCCGTCGCGGCAGTTAGTTACCGGGCCCCGCAACCTTTCGTTAGCGGGCCCCACGGCCCTTCGTTAGTGGGCCCCGTGGCCTTTCGACCGTGGGCCCCGAGGCCCCTTTCGTCAGCGGGCCCCGCGGCCCCGTTGTTAGTTGCACGCACGCACAGCAGCAACCGTGCGCACGAGCGACCCGTAGCCTCACCAGCTCACCACCATCGTAGCCGCCGCCTCACCCGTTAGACGCGGCCCCACCCGTTGCCTTATCCCCCGCCCGATCTGTTGGCCGTCGCCTCACCCGCGATCTGCCGCCCCATGAGCAAAAAACCGCCGCCACACTAGAAATCGGCCGCCCCAGGAACTGAAGCCCACTGTTTTAACCGCCCCACCTAGTAACAGCCGCACCAGACCTGTAGCCCGCCGCCCCAGACATATCTGCAACCCCACCCACCATTCGAGTCACCTCACCCAAAATCATCCGCCCCACTCAGTACTCTCCACCGCGCAGAACCGCACAGAAATGGACAGAACCGCAAAGAAACGCACTGAACTGCACAAAACTGCACAGAGCTGCACCCGCTGCCCCACCCGTTCCAGCTAGAGCTGCTACCCCACACATTCCAGTCACCTCTCCCGGAATCAGCCGCCCCGCCCGGTACTCTCCACCCCGAAGAACCGCACAAAACCGCGCAGAACCGCACTGAACTGCACAGAACCGCACAAAACCGCACCCGCTGCCCCACCTGTACCGGTCAAAGCTGCCCCCCACGACCTCAATCCTCCGCCTCAAGAGCTGAAACCCGCCACCAGCAGTACCAGTAGCAGCAGTTTAGGCTGCCCCAGCGCTCGAGCAGCAGCTTAGGCTACCGCCAGCGCACCATCAGCAGCTTAGGCTGCCCCCGGCAGAACCAGCAGCAGCATAGGCTGCCCCCAACGCCCGAGCAGCAGCTTAGGCTACCGCTAGCATACGAATAGCAACTTAGGCTGCCCCCAGCAGAACCAGCGGCAGTTTAGGCTGCCCCCAGCGGAACCAGCAGCAGCATAGTCTACCGCCAGCAGCAATTTAGGCCCACGTGCCAGAACCACCCCCATTTCTAGGTACTCACATGGCTTGTACTAGAGTTCTACTGAAGTAGGGCCATCCGCAGCACTCCCGGCAGTGGGGACCTGCGGGTCCAAAGTGTGGAGCCCCCTGCAGTGGCTCAGCTAGTAGTGGGCGAGACGTCGGCCCCTGCGGGTACCATGCCCTGACAGGCCCTGGTGCTGGCACTACCTGCTGGAGTCCTCATCACTCTGCGTCCAGCTACTACCGTCGACTCGACAACATCCACCGTGAGCGTTTTGGTCCTCACGATATTACACCGCACTGGTCCTCGCGACCTCGCCAGCGCACTGCTGCACCAGCTGAGTCTCACCTACCTGGTCTAGGACCGTTCACGGCTGCACGAGTAGAGACCTGTGTTTCCAGTCTTGGTGCGCGTGTTGTTTTTCCAGTCCAGGCGCCTCTGAGGGTCTTTGTGTAGGAGCTGCAGCTACCACTATTCTAGCACAAGCCTTTTTAGCTGGTTCGGGTGCGACCTCACAGACTGCACAGCTTTTCTTCACACTAAACTCTGGAGCATCCAGCTGTTTCTTTCGCGACTGTACTGTTTCTCAGCACTGCGCACTCCAGTCACTGTCGCCTTGCTGACCCCTCTGTGGGACCCGTAGTTGCCCGCAGCACCACCACTCTCCCGTGTCCGGCAGCTCCCTCTGGGTTCCTCACAGGTTACAACACCCCCTCGTTCTCCAGGAACCTGGTGGGTGTCAGTCACCTCCACGACCTAGGTGTAGTTACTACTTTCCCAGTCGACGAGCCTGTTGCCTCTTGCCCAGTCGGTAACACTGGGCCCCCTCTGGCCACTTTTCACAGGGACCCGGGCTCTGGTCTGTACTCACTACACATTAGGTCCCCCCACACTTGGTCAGGTCAGGTCAGGTCAGATAGCTGCTGTGTTGTGTGACTGTCGGTCCCTCACCCACCCGTCAGTCCTCTGGCACCACCGTCTAGGTCACCCGTCGTTCCCGCGTCTCAGTAGGATGGCACATTACCGTCTGGTCTCAGATCTCCTAGAGTCGCTTGCACCGCTTCCCCGCTCACCTGCGCCGCTGTGCACTCCTTGCGCCAAGGGTCGGCAACGCGCTGCCCCTCACTCCTCCTCGTTCCCCCCCACCACGGCTCCCTTCCAGACCCTGCACTTGGACGTCTGGGGCCCCTCCCCGGTCCGTGGGCCACGTCAGGAGCGCTACTTCCTAATTGTGGTGGACGATTATTCCCGCTACACCACGGTATTCCCTTGCCGTGGCTACTAGCATGGGGTGGCGCAAGGCCACGGGTGACGCCAGTCTCCCTTTGGGCAGGTTCTCCGGGCGTAGCAGCTGACTTCCATGTCTGGGGTTCTCTGGCTCACGTTCGCGCCCTTGGCTCGAACAAGTTGTCTCTGCGCACTTGTGCCTGCGTCTTTCTTGGCTTCCCTTTGGACGCCTCCGGCTGGGTGTTCTATGACCCGATCACCTACCAGTTTTTCACTTCTCAGGACGTCACATTCGACGAGTCTGCCTGTTACTACAAGAGTCGCCCCCACCGAAGTACTGAGGCCTTTCCCCCCCTGCTGTTCCTCACCCTTGAGGCCCCCCCAGTCGCCCCGGTAGCCCCGGCCCCCCGTTCGTGTTCTGCCCCGTCAGGTGTGTCGCACGTCACTCCGCATTCGTCCCCCCCGCAGCATCCAGTCCCTATCATGTCTGGGGGTGCGGGAGGTGCAGTTGCGGAGGGTGAGGATAGTGGGGCCGTAGGACCTGGTGGTGTCGGCTCTGGGGGTGCAAGGGTTGTGGGCGTGGATGTCACTCCTGTGGAGGACACGGCAGCCTCGAGTCGGCGGCCTCGCCCCGCGTCACCCCCTGGCTTCCCGCCCGTCCCGCAGTTTCCTCTTCGTTCTTCTCTGCGGGCGGTTGCTGCAGAGCCTGCAGGTGTTCCTGTGGCTGGTGGTTTCCCGTTCCAAGGGAGTATGGGCAACTGCCACAGATCCTTGATGCAGCTGCTCTTCTCCTCTAGGTTCCATAGCAGCAGCTTCCCAAGCTTCGCACGGCAGCTGGTTGGGCCGAAGGTCACTTTGGCCTTGCTCTTATGCAGCCGGCGCACTGAAAGAAGGTTAGCGGACAAACCTTCAACCAACAGCACATTTCCCAGCCCCACAAGCTCCCCATTAGCTCCCATTACGTTGGCATTCCCCACACCAATCACAGGGAGCAAAGCACCTGAAACGGCACAAACTTGATCTTCCCGAGGGGCTTTACCTCATCAAGCAAATCTGCCCGCGGGGTCATGTGACTTGTGCAACCTGAATGAATTACCCAGTTAGTGAGGGAGTGCATCACAACCTCCCCAACCGAGCCCACATCACCCTCACTCCCTTGTCAAAGTAGTAGGCCCAGGCTTAGTAGCCTAGGCCAAGCGGGTATGTTGAGAGGTTTGTGCCAAGAAGGAATGTCGAGAATGATTGTGTTTACAATACAACCAAAGGTACATATAGCAAACAAACAAGAGCTGCACCAGGTTTGTATAACTACACTAAAGCTAATGCTACAGGCAGTTGTAAACATATATAATCTATATATCGCGACACACCCCCTTAACTGCCTGCAGCACATAGCGAGAGAAAGTCACACCCCCTGAAGTGGTATAGCAGGTGCAGTGGGAGACGGCAAAGAGATAAGTGAGGAGGATGAGGCAAGAGAGAGAGAGAGAGAGAGAGAGAGAGAGAGAGAGAGAGAGAGAGAGAGAGAGAGAGGAGAGGTAGGGAGATAAGAAGTAAGGAGGAGGTGAGTGAGGGATGAGGAGAGGAGGTGGGAGGGTGGCCCCAGCGTCCCCTCTTACTAACTTCCTTGTACGAGGAGGGGGGCGGGGGGGGGGTTGAGTGGGGGATGAGGAGAGGAGGTGGGGGGGTGGCCATGGCGTCCCTGCTTACGAACCCCCACATCCCAACCCCCCATCAACCACCCCCCTTTAACCTCACCACTCATGTCAGACGCCTCCTGGAACCGCACCCCCTCCCCCCCTCCCTTTCTCCAGCCCCTGACCCACCCATAGTAGTCCTTGCACGGATCTTCACACGGCGGCTTGCCCCCTTGGAACTCAACCAGATACGGACAGCACGGGTGAAACGGGTCGGGCACAACCGGGTATAGACACCACGGGTGAAACGGGTGGGGCACAACCGGGTACGGACAGCACGTGTGAAACAGGTGGGGCACAACCGGTACGGACAGCACTGTGAAACGGGTGGGGCACAGCCAGGTACGGACAGCACGGGTGGGGCACAGGAACGACGGGGTAGCAGCACAAGAGACACGGGGCAGAGGGATGATAGGGGGAGGTGTGGTGGCAGTTGCTGCAGTTGGAACATCCACCCACACCCCCTGAACCTCCCCCCCACAACAGCAACAGCGACAGAGAGAGAGAGGAGGAGGCGTGGCGACAATTGCTGCAGTTTGATCACCCCCTCCATGTCACACCCCCCCCCAACAGCTGCAGTCGCGGTAGGGAAGGTAACGGGGAGGGGAGACGGGCAGGTGGCCGGGTACAGGTGGGGCATCGGGTTCCAGGTGGGGCGGCGGGAACGGTTGAGGTAGCGGGAACAGGTGGGGCAATGGGTACGTGACGAAACGGCAGTAGCGGGCGCGGCAGATGCAAGCGGGGCAGAAACGGGTCGCGCAGGTGCGGGTGGCGGGTCGCAGGTGGGCTTGCTGGCACTCTCGTTGGCGGGTTTGACGGCGGGTCTGTCGGTGGGCCCTGTGACAAGCTCGTCGGCGGGTCCGTCGACGGGCTTGCTGAAGGCGGGTTCGCAGGTCCGCTGGCTCGCTCGCTGAAAGCGGGTCTGCGGATCCGCTGTCTCTCTTGCTCGCGGGTCCGCAGCTGAGCTGGGGGGGCCGTAACGGTGGGGCGCGACGAGCGCCCTCGCGCAGCTCATCGTCGCTAGCGCAGGAGCAGTGGTACATTGAGCCGGTGGGGCGACGGGCAAGCGACGGGCCAGCGATGCGCGTAACGGGCTGCGCAACGACCTGATCGAAGGGGCGCGTCATAGGAGTAGGATCTTAGTAGCTCGATACCATGTCAAAGTAGTTACTTAGCTGGTAACTGGGTTTAAGGAGGGCCTAGGCTTAGTAGCCTAGGCCAAGCGGGTATGTCGAGAGGTTTGTGCCAAGAAGGAATGTCGAGAATGTTTCTGTTCACTGTAGGACCAAAGGTACATATAGTAAACAAACAAGAGCTGCACCACCAACCAGGTTTGTATAACTACACTAGAGCTAATGCTACAGGCAGTTATTAACATATATAATTTATATATCGCGACATCCCTTCCACATCCTCAACCATGAGGAACATCCCAGGGTCGGCTTTACCTTGTGCACCATCACCTTGTGCACCTGATCCTTGCACAGCGCCACCTCGTGCACGTTCACCACTTGGCGGCTTCATGCGTAGAGGCGCCCATCCCTCAGGCCGGCTGAAACACTTGAACCACGGGTGTCCAGTCTTCTTGCAGTACCAGCATGCACCCTCCGTTCGGGTGCTCCCGTTGCCACTAGAGCTTCCATGCCCCTCGTTATTGTCACCTCGGCCTCTCCCTTTGCCAAAGCCTCTCCCGTGGCCTCGGCCTCTCCCACCCCCTCTTCCCCTGATGCCTCTTGCACCTCCGTACCCCTCAGCAGTCTTGTTGGGTGGCGTCTGCAGAAGTCTTCCTGCAGAATCTGCTGCCGTAGCCACTCAGGTGTTCACTGGTCCTGCTGAGTGTTGAGGGTGGGGATGAGGTTGTCCCATGTGTTGTAAGCATTGTGATGATCTTGGTGCACTGCTGCATCTACAACACCGTGCTACGCGCCACTGCCATCCTCGCAAAGGTGTCCTTGATCTTTTCAAGAACCGGCTTCACATAATCTCCTGGTCGCATGGAAAGGGCAGCCAACCCCTTCTCCAACATGATCACCATCGGCAGCGTGTTGGGCTGAATCACGTCCCGCAGTAGCTTCCATGCCTTCGGTCCGTAGTCATCTAGCTCGACAAGATCCTTAATGTGCTGAAACATATCGTTGTTGACCGACTGTAGGATGAGGTCGTACACCACCACGCTCCTCTCGATTCATCGGCCATGTGCCTCTCCTTCCTCAGGCATTTTCTCTTCTCCCATTGCAAGTTTCAGTAGCTTGTAGAGATTGAAGGCGCTCCTCATCCGCCCGCTCCATTCCTCGTAGTTGGAGCCGTCCAATGCTTTGATCTTAGATGGTGGCAGCTCATTCCTCTTCTCAGTTGCATCTCCATTCCCTTGACTCATTTCTTCTGCTCCCAAAAACAGGTTCCAGCTCCCCCGTTGCTGTCCACGCAGAAGTCCCACTCAATTTCCACAAGTGTAGGCACTCAATTTCCACAAGTGTAGGCGCCAACGAAATTTTGGCAGAGTTTCCCCTTAACGGAAGTCACATGCAACCTCCAAAACTCCACTTAAGCACGCCCATAGGCATGGTGGTTCTAGGAGGGTCTTCACACTTCAGTAGGCTCTCCACAAAGTCCTTAATCAGCTTGGATACCACTTGTTAAAAACATGAATGCAAATGATAGCATCACATAACAAGCTTTTCGGCGTTCCTTAGCACTTGTATATTCACGGGAGAAATTGGCAACACTTTCACTTGTTAGAGACTAAGGACGGAGTCTAGAAGATGTAGGGGCCGAAAAGCTAATGAAAAAATCGTCAACTTCAATTCTGGACAGGAAAGTCGTCGTCACAAGAAACGCCGTCGACAAACAAAGCACCTTTAGAATTATTTTACACTCTATTATGTTCTAGCCTTTGACCGAGGCTATCTTTCCCAATTTGAATCGTATCAAAATATGGAGTATAACTCGAGTTATGAATTTCGGCGCACTCGGGGGTATGCTGCCATAGAAACTTAACTCAATCACAATTGTTCTCACAAGATTTCAAAGAGGATTGGAGTGGCAAGAACCAGGTAGGAGGGGATGAGGAGGACGAGAGGAAAGGTCCCAAGAGAGTCCCCAACCAAGGAAACCCCCATGCCACACAATTTCCCTCTCTATAAGCACCCCAACTTTGACATTTGTCACTTTCCCAACTCCACAATTCACCTCACACGAGTTGGCCACACTTGCCAACCCAATTTGGGGTCTCCCAACCACTTGGCATCATCTACTGTGATGGGGTCAAATTATCCAACCCCAAAAGTCTATACCCCATATTGAGTCACTCCACAAATTCCCATGATCGCCGCACCACGACCACAACTTCAAACGATCATAACTTTCTCGTTCTTGCTCTGATCGCAACGTTTCTTGATTCATCAGAAAGCTCTCAAGTAGAGAAACCATTTCAGAGATTTGCTCAAGCACAATATGACGAGAAGAAAAGGATGGTCATTAGGTCAAGGGGAGGGGTACAAGAACAGCATCGAGTGAAATTCTGTACCCCCTAGTGCTAACACCCATATAGCCTAAACAACATAAGCATATATGTTTCAAAAAGCACCAATAGGCAAAATGGGGGATAGCTAGAGAAAGCAATGGCCATAAAACAAATCAAGAGAAATGACAAAACAAAGCATAGGGTGGAACACGAAGTCACCACACATTCTGAGCACAAGCAAATGGCCACAAGGCCAGTTTACATGCAGAGTTATATAGTGTAGAACAAGTAGAACAGTGATCAAAACCTAACAAGTGTAAGCATGCAGGTACAAGTATATAGATCATAGTTCAAACAAGGTCAAGAAGTGAGCAAGTGAGGCCAAGTGAGCACAAGGCCTAGACCTGTACAGAAACGCAGATGATCACAAGGTGCAAGTGCCTTGGTGAAGATATCAGCAGTGTTGGTCTAAGAGGCCACGTAAACAAGACGAGGCTGACCATGCTGCTGCAACTCTCGAGCAAGGAAGTAGCGCAGAGCGATGTGCTTCGTTTCGTGCTCCAGTCTGTGCTCTTGACACAAGGCAAGCATGGCCTTGTTGTCGACGTACAGAACTGGGGGGGAACAAGGCTGCTCTCCCAAGTCAGTCAGCAGGTAGGTGAGCCAGCGTAACTCCTGTGCAGCCATGGCCCCTGCGTAGATCTGTTGCACCATGTGTGACTGAGTCAAGGTGATGGTGCGCTGTGCTCTATCCCGGGAGATCTGCAAGCCAAGATAGCTGCGCAGCTCACCCAGGTCTGTGCATGTGTGTCTCTTCTGCAGCTCTGACTTCACAAAGGCCAGTCCAGCAGTATCAGCAGTGGCAAAGACCAAGTCGTCAACGTACACGCGGATGTAGAACGGCGGCAGAGAAGTGTCGGTGCATAGAAACAGCCACGGGTTAGCAGTCGAAGGAGCAAACCCAAGAGCCGCAAGCGTCGTCCTCAGTGTGTCATGCCACTCGCGAGGCGCCTAACTGAGACCGTGGACTGGCCGCCGGAGGCTTCAGTGGGTACCTGTAGGAAACGACCCAGTAAAGCCAGGTGGGTGGCGCAGCCACATCTCCTCGTGCAGGCTGCCCTGCAAGAAGGTTGTGCTGAAGTCAAGAGAGTGAAGCTCGTAGTCACGCTAAGCGGCGACGTGCAGTGGCACCCGAAGAGTGGTCATCTTCGGGGTAGGGGAGAAGGTCTAGAAGAAGTCAACTCCCTGACGCTAACTAAAGCCTCGAGCAACGTAATGCGTCTTGAAGACAGGCGGAGAACCCGGCGGCCGCTTCACCTAAAAATCCACATGCCACTAACGATGTTCGCCCCAGGTGGGAGAACCTTGTCGACGTAGGTGCTTGTGGACTTCTAGGAAGCCATCTCTGCGTCCATGGTTGTCTGCCACTAAGAAGAGTAGGGACCCTCAATCGCCTTTGCGTAAGAGCGCGGGGTCGGGATGTCTGGTGCATCCGGGTCTCCCTTAGGTGCAAGCAGCATGGACACGATATGAGGTAAAGCAGCTGCAAAACACTCAAAGCCCTCCTGCCTGTTCTCAAAGACGTCCGTGCCAAGAGCACACTCACCCTCGACGGACGGAGGACAGAAAGACTCTGACTCAGCAACAAGACTAGCTGCGTAGTCTAGGCGACAGGTGGCAGCAAAGTCAACAAGCTCAGCAACTAGGGCAGACGCAGCAGTGGACTCAAAGTAAGGGTCAGTGACAACAGTGGACAGAAGACGTGTGATAGTAGGACTAGCAGCACGAAGTGAGTCAGTCTCGGAGTCCGGTCCGTCAATAAGAGAGGACGCTGGAGGAGACAGCAGAGGGGCACGAAGTGGAACAAAGGAAGGACGAAGTGCCATCTGGTGCATGCCGGGGACAATAGGAGGACGCTAACGCGAAACACGACGACCAGTGCGAACAGCGCAAATAGGTGACGCAGGACGAGTCGAAGGCTCACGACGCTCTGTGAGATCGCCGGGCTGCTCAGTGTAAGGAGAGGGAGCCGGCAGTGGGGAGGCTGGCAGTAGATGTGGCTGTGAGTGGTCAGGCGGTGGACACAGTAAGGGAGGAGTAAGGCCAGTAGAAGGCGGGAGACCAAGATCCTGCTGAAGCAGTGGAACGAACTACGATCGAGGCCGCACAGCACCTCCAAAACCAGCTCCGACAACACCAGCACCCCAAGGGCCAGCACCTCTAGCTCCAGGGCCTCGAGCAGCTCCTACGCCTGCAGAACCACCAGCTCCAGTAGCTCCAGTACCTCCAGCAGCTCCAGCTCCAGCATTTTTCCTAGCTCCAGCAGCTCCAGTACCTCCAACAGCTCCAGCTCCAGCAGCACCCCCAGCTCCAGCAGTACCCCTAGCTCCAGTAGCTCCAGTACCTCTAGCAGCTCCAGCTGTAGCAGCACCCCCAACTCCAGCAACTCCAGTACCTTCAGTACGAGCACCTACGGGACCAGCGGCTCCAGCACCTCCAGCAGCTCCAGCACCAGCAGCACCTCCAGCTCCAGCAACTCCAGCAAAACTCTAGAGGCTCCTGCGCCGAGAAAACCACTCACGCAGCTGCAATGGAGAGAGAGACTCCCACCGTGACAGGAAACCCAACAGACCTCCAGGCTCAGCACACTAGGGCTCAGCACCCTTGGGCTCAGCACCTCAGGCTCTGCACGCTCAGGCTCAGCACCCCCAGGCTCCGCACACTCAGGCTTAGCACCCCCAGACCCAGCAACCCCAGGCTCAGTACTGCCAGTCTCCGCACGCTCAAGCTCAGCACCCCCAGGCCCCGTACCCGCAGGCTCAACACCCCCAGACACAGGACCCCTAGCAGCACCAGACTCGACAGCTACCTCGACAGGCTCGACGGGGTCTACTTGGGACACACTTGAGGGAGCAGGACCCTAAGGGGGAAGGGGGCCTACCAGAGGAGGACCTGGTGCGAGGAAGAGCGGCAGGGGAGGGAGAGGGGCAGTGCGGTATGGGAAGAGACGGTAAAAGGGAACCGACTCGTCAAACGTGACGTCCTGAGAGGACAGGACACGGCGCGAGGCGGGGTGGTAAAACTGCCAGCCAAGAGCGTCAAGGGGAATGCCAAGGAAGACGCAAGGAACGGCGCGGGAGGAGAGCTTGTCCGCGGAGGTATCACGGACAAAAGCATGACATCCTCAGAATCGGAACACCGACGCATCGCCAACCTCCCCCGTCCAACGCATATGTAGTTTTGAAGACAGGCTGACTAGTCCGGTCACCTGTGCAAATGACATACGGGCGTGGACCACTATCCCCAGCCACCCCACGCTGAGCAAACCACTCTTGTAGCTCCTGGGGCGAAAGCTGACGCTGCTGCTGCCTCTGACCACTACCCAAGCCTCCCCTCTAGCTCGTACCTTCCCGGCCGCCACCACTGCCACCGCCTCCACTCCCACTGTTGCCACCACTGCCGCCGCCACTACCGCCACTCCCGCCACCACTACCGCCGCCACTACTGCCACTGCCGCCACCACTGCCGCCACCTACACCTCCACCCCCACCACCACTTCCGCCACCGCCGTCCCCTCCACCGCCTCCACCGCCCCCACCACGACCTCCACCTCTGCAGCCCCCACCGCCCCTGCCTCCCCTGCCTCTGCCGCTGCGGCGCCTCCCACTAGGGGCAGACGCAGCTCCTACCTCCTCAGCACAAAGGTAGTCAACAGCTGCAGTAGAGGCGACTGAGGGAAGAAGGGGGGAGGGCGAACACCCCTCAAAGAAGGGGGTGCGAGGAGTGCCACGAGAAGCGCCTACAGCGACTATGCTAGTCTCAGCTGCAAGGAGGTGCTCCTCGAGCACGTCCACAGTGAGGGTGGTGGGATCAACGGCTAGAAGGGGGTCCCTGACAGCGCTAAGAGAGTCAGGGAGGCGGGTGACTATGAAATAGAGAGTGATGTACATGGGATGAGGGTTCTTGGTGAGAAACTCTGCGAGAAGCGCAGCACGGTAGTGAGGGTCACTAGTACGAAGGTGAGTGACAAGGTCGGCTACTGTGGCAAAGGTGGACAGCTCTGGGAACAGGTAGGTGGCCTAGAGCAGCAGTGGCCGGGGAGGAGTAACGAGCGACTACAGTGTCGTACAATGCATTTGCAGTCTTATGCTGTCCGAAGTGAGCACGTTCGGCTAAAGGCGGGTGGTTGCGACTGGCTAAGCGAGCAGCATCGTCACGAGTAAGCCACTGTGAGCGAGTCGTACTATCAGCTGTGGCGGCAGGGGCGAGAGAGGTGCTAGACGTGAGGTCAGACAGTGAGACTCCGTCCTTGGAATCGCTCAGTAAGAACAGCTGTAGGTCGTCGAGCCACGCATCGAACTCTATCGAGCGGCCCTCCGGATCGAACGTGAGGACATTGAGCGTAGCCATAGCGGGCAAAGCGGTCGTTTGCGCTAGTAGCAGAGCAGCACGCAGACAGGGCAAAGCACGGCGATGGCCAGCAGGGCGACTCTTAGAGCATCAGAGCGGTGTAGGGCAGGGCGGCAGTCAGTAGGGCAGGGTGGTGCGGCTGTTAGCGGCGCTCAGGCAGGGCGGTGCGCCAGCACGGGCAGGGCGGCGCGGCCAGCAGGGCAGTGCAGTAGGGTAGTGCAGTGCAGGGCGGCCAGCAGGGCAGTGCAGGGCAGAGGTCAGCAGGGCAGTGGCCAGCAAGGGAGTGCAGGCCAGCAGGGCAGTGCAGGGCGGCGCTCAGTAGGGCAGGGCGGCGCGGGCCAGAAGTTCAGGGCAGTGCAGTCCAGTAGTGCAGGCCAGCGGTGCAGGGCAGTGTAGGGCGGTGCAAAACAGCAGGGCAGTGCAGGGCGGCACTCAGTAGGGCAGGGCGGCATGGACAGCAGGGCAGTGCACGGGCAAGGCAGGGCAGGGCAGCCGTGCGTGCAGAGCAGCAGCGCAGAGTAGGGCAGGTGCACGGGGCAGAGCTTACACGTGCAGGCAGGGCAGGGCAGTCGCGCTTGCCGGCACTACACTGTGCAGGGCAAGGACAGTAGTGCAGTAGAAGTAGGGCAGCTGCAGCAGCAGGGCAGTAGGGACAGCGGGCCGGCGAGGTGTAGGGCCTGTACAAGTGCACGGGCGGCAGGGCAGGTGCGCACGGGCCTGGCGCAGGCTGTACGGACTGCGTGCGGGCCTAGAGTGGGCTGTACTGGCTGCTCGCGGGCCTGGCGCGGGCTGTATGGGCTGCGTGCGGGCCTGGCACTGGCCGTACGGGCTGCGTGCTAGTCGTGTGCGGGCTGTACGGGCTGTACGCGGGCGGCGCGCGGGCTGTATGGGCTGCGCGAGGGCGGTGATCAGGCTGTACGGGCTACGCGTGGGCGGTTCGCGGGCTAAATGGGCCTGGCTCGGGCTGTGCGGTCCACGCTCGGGCGGTTCGCGGGCTAAACGGGCCTAGCGCGGGCTGTACGGTCTAAGCTCGGGCGGTTCGCGGGCTAAACGGGCAGATTTTGGGAAGGAAAAAAAAAAAGCTAAATGGTGGGCCCTCTAAAAAAAAGGTCCTTAGGAAGGTCCCGCTCTAAACCATGTCGAGAAGAATAGGATGGTCATTAGGTCAATGGGAGGGGTACAAGAACAACATCAAGTGAAATTCTGTACCCCCTAGTGCTAACACCCATATAGCTTGAAGAACATAAGCATATATGTTTTGACACAATATCATTCACACATACTTAGGGAATCCAAACCACACGAAACACAAATTCTCGCACACTCCCATACCGCGCATGCAACGCACGAACATATGATGGGAGGCAGACAGACGCGAATGCAAATGATAGCATCACATAACAAAACTAAGGAAAGTAGCATTATAGAATGATAGAACAAGCACTGTCTAGAATTACTACTTCAAGGACCTAGCAACCCAGCAGCCAAGCCACACGAAACACAAATTCTCGCACACTCCCACACCGAGCATGCAACGCACGAACATATGATGGGAGGCAGACAGACGTGAATGCAAATGATAACATCACATAACAAAACTAAGGAAAGTAGCATTATAGAATGATAGAACATGCACTGTCTCGAATTACTACTTCAAGGACCTAGCAACCCAGCAGCCAAGCTGGTCGACCGCTAGCATAGCATGGTCGACCGCCTGCCAGTGTCGCGTAAAGGAGTCATGCTAGCGCTGCAAAAACGCGGCCCGCCAACACAGCAGGTCAATAGCGTACCAACATTGCAGCAAAGCGGCTGTCCAGCGTTGCACCCGTGGATGACAGCAGTGTGCATGCAAGCAGGTGCGAGCAGGCGATTGGACCGACATGCACTGTCACGCTTCTGTCGGCTGTTGTTTGTGCCTCACAAGCCACATCAACGTCGAGATACCAGTCCAAAGTTGCCTTTGCCATCGCGGCCTCGACAACATTCGCGTGCCTCCGCAGAACCTCGCCGAGGTAACTTGGTCGACCGGGTCATCTACCCGGTGCCCTGGTTGACGGCCTCCCCCGTTGACCACAACTCTAGTCAAGCACCACTCTGGTCGACGGAACCCTCCGTCCCTTTTGACAGTATGGTGTTGCCGTCCCATCCTCGACGGTTCCTCGACAGCCCCTCGCAGGCCGACGGACTGCACCGTAGACCTGACCTGTCGAACTAGGCCGCCGGCTTCTCTTCGTCAGCGGCATTACAGAATTTGGTTGACCAACCTCGTCGACCTGCACGCGTCGAATTTTGCGAATGATCGGCCGCACCTTCCACGCACCTGACCACTACGTCGGCTTCGCCCAAGCAAGGGCGGGCCCAACACTCCAATCCCATCAACACCAGCATCAGTCTAGATGTAACCGATGTCGGCGCATGCAAATCCTTGAGCATGGTCCATGCCTTCGGGCCCACAAGCCGCTTCCTCCAGAAATTGCATGATTTGTGCTCGTTGATTCTGCTCCAGAATTTGCGACAAGAGGTAATAACCGACGGACGCCTTCTCGTCCCATTCTCCCACGCTTGGCCTTTCTTCCTTCCCGATCATCACCTTGAACAGTCCCACTTGCCTGAAGTACAACTGCATCTTCTACGCCCAATCGTCATATCCCATGCCGTTAAACTTCTCAACCGTGAAGTTCCTCAAGACCTCTTTTAGTAGGGATCCCTGGCTAGTTTGTGCCATCCTAGACATTGAACCCCCACATACTTGGCCTCCGCTTCTTCCTTGGCTCGAGGACCCTTCAGCTCCATTTTTTACCATGGTGCTCTAACGGCACAACGAAGTAACCAGAGCTCTGATACCACTTGTTAGTCATAAACCATACTAGCCTAGATGCTAAACTCCTTTCTAACGCTACCAACACTCTCCTTAGAGTCACCTTCAAGGGCCCCTGGGTGCTTGACTTAACAGCAGCCCCTATCCAGGGGTCCAAGTGTGTAGAGAGAGAAGCTTGCAGCAGTAGTTTAGTTGTCGCAGCACACGTTTCTTCTAGGCGTTTTCAAATCTTTAAACGCTGATGTTGTTATTGGAGTAGGTACAGAAGGAAGAAAGCCACTCAAGTTGTATATTGAACAAGCAAACACAAACAGATTTATACCTAGCCTAGTCTATTCTAGCTTTTCCTATCCTATTTTACTTTTCCTGTTCCAGTTCATGTAGCGCGAGCACACATTGAATTTCCCTCATATTCCATTCTATTTAAGCTGGCATGCACGTCGCTGAAACATTTTAAAATTCATGCGCCAAAAAACTCGACTGTGCCGATCCAAGAATTATATTTTGCGCCAAATTTGAACGATTGTGATGAGGCCTCTTTGAAAGTTGGTCGAGCAATTCCGAGCTCATGCTTTCAGCAAACAGTAACTCATTACATGTGCCTCTCTCTTGAGGCGCGAACATCCTTTTGAGTGCACTGTGAGTGCTATTCAAAACAGAATTTTCTCGAGCGTCTTGCTGGTCTGGCCACCAGCACTAAAGACGATTCGCGAACACCTGCTCGCGCATTAACGAAAATGAACGGCTTATTATACAGGCGGTCACAAACAAGGGCTCATTATGAGAAAAAGTTACGATGCTATTGGAAATGAGTATAGAATCTATTTATTTATCACGGATGGTCACAAAATCGAGGATATTATCACGGATAGTCACACGCTAGCCCAAAAACTAGGATTTTGTCATAAGACGAAACGTTTGGTGTATAAGCTATAACGGCCTTAAACTGTTGAGATTTGTGAACATTTAACTGGCGATTGGTCCTATCATATATGCGTCTATGTCAAACATTGTATATGTTACTGTTCTGTAGGCTAAAATGGGTTTAGCCTTAGGGGGTACAACATTCTTAGGGGGCCGACAGCTGACATGACGCAGACGCAGACGCAGCTACCTGAGGGGACTCAGTGGTCAGTTTGTACAGGTCCGAACTCGGCTGCCGAGTGAAGGTAGCCAGGTGACGACCCGTCTGGGCACACGTGCAGTGCATCACACGCTCATAGGCAGGGGTGAACTGGTGAACACCCGCGTCCTGGAGCGCGGAACCCGCCACCAAGCTCGTAGAGAATGAGGAGAGGTAAAGGCCCGACAGCGTGCCAGACGGGACAGCAGGACAAGGGAGGGCAGTAGTGGAGGTCGCAAGGACCGGACCCCCTGAGGGGTCCGCCAGGGAGACAGCAACCGGTCTAGGAAGCTGCTATAGGGCAGTGCGGTCGCGAAAGAAACAGCGGGAAGCACCTGAGTCTAGTGTGAAGGTGTGCAGTGCCTCAGTAGACGCTGTACTAGCAGACGGAGACGCACTAGTACCTAGGGCAGCAGCCTCACCAGGACCTAGAGCAGCAGACGCACGAGCACCTAGAGGTGCAGCCTCACTGGTCCCACTACCCGGGTCGAACGATACACGCAGGTAACAGTCACCCTCAACACTAATAGTCAATGCATACATAGCAGCAAGGATAGCATCATAATCAAGAGCAAAGATATCAATCCCCTTCTTAAGCAGATCAGCCCAGCGGGGCAGCTCAGAGGCGTCAGGAAACTGCTCGCGCCAGGCATCGTCGAGGCGAAAGAAACAGCGCTGCGCCGTGTGAAACCTCCCACAAGTCTGGCCACAAGTCTGGCCAGTGCGGTCACCTGTGCGGATGACGTACGGGCAGGTACCTCCACCCCCAGACCCCCCACGCCGAGAGTACCACTCACGGAGCTGCTGAGGCGACTGGGTCTCGCTGGGACGCTGCTGCTGCTGCCTTTGGCCGCCGCCGAACCCGCCACGCTGCACCTCTCCACCGCGCCCTCTGTCAGAACATATCTATAGCTTATACTGATGTGTAGGCTGTAATGGGGTATCCCATAGGGGGTACAACCCAGTTAGGGTTTCATATTTGTACTGCTTTCATTCATAGTTCATTCATTCCTGTTTTCCTATTTTCACATGGTATAGAGCGGGTCCTACCTTAGGACCGTTGTTTGGGCCCACCGACGCGCGCCCCGAGGCGCGCCTTTCTTTTAGCGACCCCTCGGGTCGCCTTTTCACTCGCGGCCCCGCCGCCTCCTCTGACGCGGCTTTGCCGCCTCCCCTGACGCGGCCCAGTCGCCTCCCTTGACGCGGCCCCGCCGCCTCTTTTAACGCGGCCCCGCCGCCTCCCTTGACGCTGCCCCGCCGCCTCCCTTGACGCGGCCTCGCCGCCTCCCCTGACGCGGCCCCGCCGCCTCCCCTGACGCGGCCCTGCCGCCTCCCTTGACGCGGCCCCGCCGCCTCCATTGACGCGGCCCCGCCGCCTCCCCTGACGCGGCCCCGCCGCCTCCCCTGACGAGGCCCCGCCGCCTCCCCTGACGCGACTCCGCCGCCTCCCCTGACGCGGCCCCGCCGCCTCCATTGACGCGGCCCCGCCGCCTCCCCTGACGCGGCCACGCCGCCTCCGCTGCCGACGGCCCCGCCGCTGCACTCTACGGCCCGCCGCTGCACCCTGCCGGCCCGTCGCTGCTCCTGCCGGCCCGCCGCTGCACCCTGCTGGCCCGCCGCTGCTCCTGCCGGCCCGCCGCTGCACCTACCGGCCCGCCGCTGCACCCATCGGCCCGCCGCCTCTTACGGCCCGCCACTTGCACCTGCCGGCCCGCCGCTGCACCTGCCGGCCCGACGCTGCACCTGCCGGCCCGACGCTGCATCTCCCGGCCGAGCCGCCCCAGCAGCCGAGCCGCCCGGGACCCGAGCCGCCCTGCCGCCGAGCCGCCCGGGAGCCGAACCGCCCTGCACCCGAGCCGCCCAGCCGACGAGCCGCCCGGGAGCCGAGCCGCCCTGCACCCTAGCTGCCCAGCCGCCGAGCCGCCCGGGAGCCGAGCCGCCCTGCGCCCGAGCCGCCCAGCCGCCGAGCCGCCCGGGAGCCGAGCAGCTGTGCACCCGAGCCGCCCGGTCGCTGAGCCGCCTTTCTGCTGACTGCACGACCTGCCCTGCCTGGTGAGCACTGTCCCACTGACACTGCGAGCTCTTTCCCCACTGCTTGCACTGCGTCGCTGTCGTCACCATGGCTACCCCTAGTGTCCTAGCTTTTGACGCTGAGGGTCGCGCCATTGATTTTGAGGTCTGGCTAGACGACCTGCAGCTGTTCTTACAGTGCGACAGGGCTGACGACCTTTCTCTCTTTGACCTCACCTCTGGCGCCTCTCCTGCCCCTGCTGCTGATGCTGATCCCGCTGTCCGCTCTAAGTGGGCCACCCGCGATGCTGCTGCACGTCTTGCTGTGCGTCGCCACCTCCCTACCTCTGAGCGTGCGCACTTTAGTCAGTACAAGAGTGCTCAGACCTTGTACGACGCTGTAGTTGCGCGCTACTCCTCCCTTGCCACTGCTGCACTGAGCCGTCTCATGCTTCCCTACCTCTTTCCTGACCTCTCTGCCTTTCCCACTGTCGCTGACCTCATTACGCACCTCCGCACTAGTGACACTCGCTACCGCGCCGCCCTTCCTGCTGAGTTCTGCGCTAAGAAACCCCCCCCATGTACATCGCTCTCTACTACGTAGTCGCACGCCTCCCTGACTCCCTTCGCGTCGTCAGGGACCACTTTCTCGCAGTCTGTCCCACCACTCTCACCGTCGACCTCCTCGAGAAGGCCCTCCTTGCAGCGGAGAAGAGCATAGTCGCTGTAGGTGCTTCTCGTGGTGACCCTCGCACCCCCATCTTTGAGGGGTGCTCTCCTTCCCCCTTGCTGCCCTCTGTTGCCTCTGCTGCTGCTGCCGACCTGCTTGGTCTTGAGTCGGTCGGCGCGGCGTCTGCCCCTAGTGGGAGACGTCGCTCCAGCAAGGGCAAGGGGGGCAAGGGCGCGGGTGGAGCTGGAGGGGGCGGTGGCGGTGGCGGCGGTGGCGGCGGAGGGAGTGGGGGTGGCGGCGGGGCTAGTGGCGGGGGTGGTGGTGGTGGTGGCGGCAGCAGCGGCGGAGACGGTGGTGGTGGTGCCAGCGGTGGTGGTGGAGGCAGCGGCGGAGGTGGAGGCGGCGGAGGTGGAGGCAGTGGAGGCGGCAGCGGAGGAGGCAGTAGTGGTGGAGGAGGTGGAGCTGGTCGGGGTGGTACCCAGCAGCGTAGCGGCGGTGGTGGTGGCCAGCGCTCGCACCGGCAGCAGCAGCAGCAGCGCTCGCGGGACATCCCTTCGCCTCAGCAGCTTCGTGAGTGGTACGCTGGGCGTCAGAGGGGTGGGGGTACTGGTCCCTGCACCTACGTTCTTCGTTCCGGCGACCGCGCGGGTGAGCAGTGTGGGGGTGCCCACGCCACCCAGCGCTGCTTTGGCCGCCTGACGGACGCTTGGCGTCAGCAGTTCCCTGGGGCTAGTGAGATCCCTCGCTGGGATGAGCTTCTCAGGGCTGGTGTAGCGATCTTTGATCTTGATTTTGATGCTATCCTTACTGCTATGTATGTTGTGGATTATAGTGAGGAGAATGAGGGTTACCGGTGTTTTCAGCCCGACCCGGGCATTGGTACTGCTGCGCTAGGTGCTTGTGAGGCTGCTGCTCTAGGTGCCAGTGCGTCTGCGCTCTCAGGTACTGGTGAGACTGCGCTCTCAGGTACTGAGTCGTCCTCGTCCTCCCTCACTTTCACACTTGACTCCGGAGCTTCTCGCTCCTTCTTTCGAGACCGCACTACCCTTTCGCCGCTCGCCAGGCCGGTTGCGGTCTCCCTTGCTGACCCCTCTGGGGGTCCTGTCCTGTCTCACTTCTCCACTGTCCTCCCGTGTCCGGCTGCCCCTTCGGGCACCCTGTCGGGTCTGTACCTTCCCTCGTTCTCTACGAACTTGGTGAGTGGAGCGGACCTGCAGGATGGGGGTGTTCACCAGTTCACTCCTGCGCGTCAGAGGGTGACCCACTGCACGGAGGCTCGCACAGGCCGACACCTGGCCACGTTCTCACGTCGGCCGGGGTCGAGTCTCTACACCCTGACCGTTGAGTCTCCTCCTGTCCCTGCGTCTGGTCAGGTGGCTGCGTCGGGTCAGGTACTTGCTGCTGCGTCCCGGTCAGGTCCTGAGTCTGCCCCCTGTTCTTGTCGCCTCCTGTCTCACGAGACTCTCCTGTGGCACCACCGTCTTGGCCACCCCTCCTTGCCCCGTCTTCGGAGCATGGCTTCCCGTGTCCTTGTCTCTGGTCTTCCCCAGTCTCTCCCTCCTCTCCCCTCCGGGCCAGGACCTTCCTGTGTCCCCTGTGTCGAGGGTCGCCTCCGGGCTACTCCTCACTCCTCCCACTTCCCCCCGACAGAGGCTCCCCTGCAGACGCTTCACATGGATGTGTGGGGCCCAGCCCCCGTCCGTGGGCAGGGTTACGAGAGCTACTTCCTGTTGGTGGTTGACGACTACTCGCGTTACACCACAGTCCTCCCCTTGCGCAGCAAGGGTGCGGTCACTGAGGTGCTGATCGACTGGATCCGCGAGGCTCGTCTCCAGCTCAGGAAGAGCTTCGGCTCGGACTTTCCTGTTCTGCGTCTGCACTCTGACAGAGGCGGAGAGTTCTCTTCTCGCCTTCTGCGAGACTACTGTCGTGCACGGGGGATCCGCCAGACCTTCACGCTTCCGGACTCACCACAGCAAAATGGGATTGCTGAGCGCCGCATTGGCATGGTCATGGATGTCGCTCGTACGTCCATGATGCATGCGGCTGCCCCCCATTTTCTGTGGCCGTTTGCGGTGAGGTACGCAGCGCATCAGCTCAACCTTCACCCCCGGGTCTCTCGGCCAGCGATGTCCCCAGCCTTGCTGTGGACGGGGAAGGTTGGCGATGCGTCTGTGTTCCGTGTCTGGGGATCTCGGGCGTTTGTCCGCGACTTGTCTGCGGACAAGCTGTCCCCTCGTGCTGCTCCCTGTGTCTTCCTTGGCTTCCCCACTGACGCCCCAGGGTGGCAGTTTTACCACCCCTCCTCTCGTCGTGTTCTGTCCTCCCAGGACGTCACGTTCGACGAGTCAGTCCCCTTCTACCGTCTCTTCCCCTACCGCACTCCTTCCCTCCCCCCTCCCCCGGACTTCCTTGTGCCGGTTCCCCCCCCGGTAGACCCCCTCCCCCCTCAGGTTCCTGCCCCCTCAGGTGTGTCCCAGGTAGACGCCGTTGACCCGGACGAGGTTACTGGTGACTCTGGTGCTGCTGCGGGTGCTGAGCCTGGGGGTGCTGACTCTGGGGGTGCTGTGCGCGGGGGTGCTGAGCCTGGGGGTGCTACTGCTGGGGGTGCTGGGCCTGAGGGTGCTACTGCGGAGGGTGCGGAGCCTGGGGGTGCTGAGCCGGGGGGTGCTGTGCCTGGAGGTGCTGGGTCTGGGGGTGCTGGGTCGGGAGCTGCTGAGCCTGGGGGTGCTGAGCTGGGAGCTGCTGAGCCTGGGGGTGCTGCGTCTGGAGCTGCTGAGCCTGGGGTTTCTCCTGCTGCTGCGTCTCGCCGGGAGCCCCTCTCTCCACAGGAGCTGCGCGAGTGGTTCGCTCGCCGCTGGAGGCGTGCTGCTGAGTCTGGAGGTGCTGCTGGAGCTGGAGCTGGAGCTTCTTCGACCGTCGAGGGTGCGGGTGCAGCCGGTCCCGGAGCTGCTGGCCCTGCAGGTCCTCCTGGAGCTGGAGCTGCTGAGGGCGTTCGTGCTGAGCCTGCTGCTGTTGGTCCTGCCGCTGGAGGTGTGGGTGGCGCTGGTGCTGTCGCTGAGGGTGCTGGTGCTGTCCCTGCTGAGTCTGGAGCTGCCGCGCGGCCTCGGCCGTACTTCGTTCCGCTCCTTCAGCAGGTTCTTGGTCTTTCTCCTCCAGTAGAGGGTCCACCGCCTGTCCAGTCGCAGCCCCTACTGGAGCCTTCCTCTCCACTGCCTGCTCCCTCTCCTTACACTGGTCCTACTGGAGGTCTTGCTGAGCGTCGTGAGCCTGCGTCTCGTCCCGCGTCGCCTGTTCGTGCTGCTCGCGCTAGTGGTCGCAGTTCGCGTCAGCGTCCTCCTCCTGTCCCTGGCACGCACCGGATGTCTTTACGTCCGTCCACTGCTCCTCTGCGTGCCCCTTTGCCTTCTCCTCCTGAGTCCTCTCTTCCTGCGCTTGCGGACCCTGAGTCGGACTCTCTTCGTGCTGCCAGTCCCACTGTCACGCGTCTGCTTGCTACTGTCGTCACTGACCCCTCTTTTGAGTCCACTACTGCGTCTGCTCTAGTCGCTGAGCTCGTCGACTTTGCTGCTCGCTGTCGTCTCGACTACGCTGCTAGTCTTGTTGCTGGGTCTGCGTCTGTCTGTCCTCCGTCCGTCGGGGGTGAGTGTGCTCTTGGCACGGACGTCCTAGAGGACAGGCAGGAGGAGTTACAGTGTCTAGCGGCTGCTTCACCTCATCTCGCGTCTGTACTGCTTGCCCCTGAGGGAGACCCGGATGCACTAGACATCCCGACTCCGCGTTCTTACGCGGAGGCCGTAGAGGGTCCCTACTCCTCTCAGTGGCAGGCAGCTATGGATGCAGAGATGGCTTCCTGGAAGTCCACAGGCACCTACGTTGACGCGGTTCCCCCTCCTGGGGCGAACATCGTCAGTGGCATGTGGATCTTCAGGGTGAAGCGGCCGCCGGGCTCTCCACCTGTCTTCAAGGCACGGTACGTTGCTCGTGGCTTCAGTCAGCGGCAGGGAGTTGACTACTTTCAGACCTTCTCTCCCACCCCGAAGATGACTACTCTTCGGGTGCTGCTGCACATAGCCGCTCAGCGCGACTACGAGCTTCACTCTCTCGACTTCAGCACTGCGTTCTTGCAGGGTAGCCTGCACGAGGAGATCTGGCTTCGCCGTCCACCTGGCTTCACTGGGACTTTCCCTCCTGGCACCCAGTGGAGCCTCCGACGGCCAGTCTACGGTCTCCGCCAGGCACCGCGTGAGTGGCACGACACACTGAGGACTACGCTTGCGGCTCTTGGGTTTGCTCCTTCTACTGCTGACCCGTCGCTGTTTCTTCGCACCGACACTTCCCTGCCGCCGTTCTACATCCTCGTGTACGTCGACGACCTGGTCTTTGCCACAGCGGACACTGCTGGACTCGCCTACGTGAAGTCCGAGCTGTTGAAGAGACACACGTGCACAGACCTGGGTGAACTGCGCAGCTACCTTGGCTTGCAGATCACTCGGGACAGAGCACGCCGCACCATTACCTTGACTCAGTCACACATGGTGCAGCAGGTCCTTCAGCGCTTCGGCTTCACGTACTCCTCGCCTCAGGCCACTCCTCTGCCTACTCGCCACTCACTCTCAGCTCTGCCTTCGGATGAGTCCGTAGAGTCGAGTGGTCCGTATGCGGAGCTTGTTGGCTGCCTCATGTACCTGATGACCTGCACACGACCTGACCTTGCATACCCTCTGAGCATTCTTGCACGCTATGTTGCTCCTGGGAGACACAGACCGGAGCACATGGCTGCAGCGAAGAGGGTATTGCGCTACCTGTGCCGTACGTCAGGCATGGGGCTAGTGCTTGGAGGGCGGAGTCCAGTGGTCCTTACCGGCCACGCGGACGCTTCTTGGGCTGACGACCAGGCTACGCAGCGGTCGTCACAGGGTTACACCTTCAGCCTTGGTTCCGGCTCTGTCTCGTGGCGGTCTACTCGCTCGTCTTCGGTTCTCGGCTCCAGTTGTGAGGCTGAGATCTACGCCGGGGCCATGGCTGCACAGGAGCTTCGCTGGCTCACCTACCTGCTGACTGACCTTGGAGAGCCGCCTCGTTCTCCTCCAGTGCTGTACGTAGACAACAAGGCTATGCTGGCCTTGTGTCGAGAGCAGCGCTTGGAGCACAGAACGAAGCACATTGCTCTCCGCTACTTCCTTGCTCGTGAGCTGCAGCAGCGTGGTCAGTTGCGACTTGCGTACGTGGCCTCTGAGGCCAACACTGCTGATGTGTTCACCAAGGCACTTGCGCCTTGTGACCATCAGCGCTTCTGCACCCAGCTGGGTCTTGTGCCTGTCTTGCCTCACTTGCTCTCCTCTTGACTTCACTTGTACTGTGACATATATATATACCTGCTCTTGCTTGTCTAGCTTTATATATATGTCTGTACTCTTGCTTGTGAACTGGCCTTTGGCCTTGCTCTTGTGCTCGGACTGTGTGGTGACTTTGTGATCCACCCTGAGCTTTGCTTTGTCTTGCTTGACTGGTCTTGTGACCCCTTGTTCTCCCCCACTTTGCCTATGGGGGTGTGTCAGAACATATCTATAGCTTATACTGATGTGTAGGCTGTAGTGGGGTATCCCATAGGGGGTACAACCCAGTTAGGGTTTCATATTTGTACTGCTTTCATTCATAGTTCATTCATTCCTGTTTTCCTATTTTCACACCCTCCACCAGCTCCACCGCCGCCACCACTGCCACCACCACCCCCGCCACCTCCACCACCGCCGCCACAACCACCCCCGCTTCCGCCACTGCCCCCCCCACCACCAGCACCACTCCCACCACTGCCGCCACCGCCGCCGCCCCCTCCACCCCCTCCACCACCACCTCCCCCGCCGCCACCTCCGCCACCCCGGCCCCCCTTGCCCCTGCCGCCCTTGCGCCTCCCACTGGGAGCGAACGCAGCTCCAACCCCCTCAGCACCTAGGAAGTCGACAGCAGCAGCAGATGCAATGGAGGGGAGAAGGGGGGAGGGGGAACATCCCTCAAAGAAGGGAGTGCGAGGGTCGCCACGAGAGGCACCTACAGCTACAATGCTCTTCTCATATTCTAGGGAGTTCCTTCTCGAGCAGATCGAAAGTGAGGTCTTTGGGAGAGAGAGCAAGAAAGTGGTCCCTGACAGCGCGAAGAGAGTCAGTGAGGCGATTGACTAGCTGGTAGAGGGTGAGGTACATAGGGGGAGGGTTCTTGGCTAGGAAATCGGGGGGGAGCGCGGCACGGTATCGGAGATCATTAGTACGAAGGTGAGTGATGAGGTCAGCTACAGTGGCAAAGGCAGACAGATCCGGAAAGAGATAGGGCAGCGAGAGACGGCCTATCGCAGCAGTCGTAGGGGAGGAGTAGCGTGCAACTACAACATCATACAGCTCCTTAGCGGTCTTATGCTGGCCGAAGTGCTCGCGCTCATCTAACGGCAGGTGACTGCAAACGGCTAGGCGAGCATGGGCGTCACAAGTCTGCCACTGTGAGCGAGCAGTACTGTCAGCCGTAGCAGCAGGTGCGGGAGCAGCGGACGTGTGGTCATATAGGGAAACATCGTCCTTGGCAGTGATCTAGAGGAACAGGTGCAGGTCATCGAGCCAGACATCAAACTTAATCGGTCGGCCCTTAGCGTCAAAAGTGAGAACAGTGGGACTGGCCATAGTGGCAGTAGCAGTAGCAGCAGTAGCAGTAGCAGTAGTAGCAGTAGCAGTAGTAGAAGTAGCAGTAGCAGGAACAAGAACAGTAGGTGCTGCAGGTGGGGCGGCGCGGCTCGATCAGGGCGGCACGATTCGGGCGGCGCGACTCGGGCGGCGCGGCTCGAGCAGGGCGGCGCGGCATGGCGCGACGGTGGGCCTGCGCATGGGCGGCTGTAGCGGGTGGTCGGCTGTGCGTGGGCTGCAGTCGCGCGCGGGCGGCGGCTTACGAGGGCTACGCGGCGGCCTACGCACGGGGCTGCGGTGTTTTGGACAGCCAGGAGGGCCGGTCGACGGGCGGCTAGCGGGCTGCTCGTGGCGGCGCTGGTCGCGCGGGCGGCTAACGGTTGGCGCGCCCGCAGAAAAGGCCACGCGCGGACTGCTAGCGGGCTACGCGCGCTAAAAAAAAAAAAGGCCGCTCTTGGCACTAGCGAGCTGCGCACAGGCACCAAGAGAAGGAGAGACGCACGAGGGCGCACTAGGAGAGAGGCGCTCGAGGGCGCTAAGTCGATACGGCGCTCGAGGGCGCTTCTAGCCGTGGGCCCTTAGGTAAGTGGTCCTAGGTCTAGAACCTAAGCTCTTAATACCATGTCAGAAACAAGAAGTGATTGAACTAGGAAAGTTGGGAGTACAAGTATGAAACCCTAAAGTATTGTACCCCCTAAAGGCTAACCCACTGTAGCCTACACAGCAATAACATATATAATGTTTGACACTTTGACAGTGGTAGCGCGAGGAGCTGCTTGCTCGAACTCTTGAGCAACTGACATTTCGAACAGCAGCCAATCAGAACAACTAACATAGGTGGTGGCACGAGCACCTGCTCACTTGCTAATGAACCGAACTCGCAACGCGAACATCAGCCAATCCCATTCCTCCGAAACTAGTCACTCGAACAGTTGCAAACTCACTTCTCAAGTCGAACTTGCATCTTGAGCAAGAACAACTCGCTCTGATTGGTCCCAAAAACACTCAATTCGAACTTGCAGCCACCCGACCTCGAACTGACATCTTGAGCAGCGAAGTGCAACCTTATTGGTCGAAGTTCGCTTCGCCCCTCCCACTCTAAACACCACCATTTTCCCCATGGCTTGTTCCCATTGGTCGAAAGTGCACTCCACTTTCACAGGTTCGCCCTTTGCCCCAGCTGCAATTGACAAACCCTTGATAAGCGAACAGGTTGACAAGTAGAATAAAAAAAAATGATTTTTTTATTGTTCCCAACAATGGCGCCGTCTGCGAGAGTCTTGATTCTGAACATCCATTCTCCGCTGAGAATTTTCCTCCCCTCTTCTTGTCGGTGTGGTACCAGCTTCTAGGTTCCGCACCTTTGGAGTGCAGCGACTTTGGCGGCCATGGCTGCTCTCCACATCTCAGCATCGGGTCCTTACAGAGCTTGACGGACAGTGGTAGGCTCAACCAGCTGCTAGTTCCCACACGGATGGCCGAGAATGCAAAGTCCGTTGAGGTTGGATTCGGCTGCGTTGGTTACCTCAACCACGTCGACATCATCGAGAGGGATGTCGCGGATGGTATCGCGAGAGGAGTTGTGATTGGGGTCTTCTTCCATAATTGAGTGCATTTTTGCATTTGCGTAATCGTGTTGTACCTGTACTGCTTCGTGCTAATCGGGGTATGTTGGGAAGAAATGTACGGTACTAAACTCTTCTGTAACGGGTACGAATGGTGCCTCTTCTGATGTTGGTTCCTCTAGATACTGTCCCGCCAGGTCAACCTCATCCCGATCGCTTGCGTAATTGTGCCCCCCCTGGAAATTGTTGTTTGGTAGGCTCTGTACAATGCGGTGTTGGCGGTATAGTGGTAGTGCCAGTCTTTCGTAGAAGATGCAGTCATGTGAACGTGTGACTTGGTGGGTGGCAAAGTCGAGGATGGTCCAAGCAAGGTACTCCGGTTTGATGCCAAGGTGGATGCCCCAGCGTGCGCAGTCTTCAGATTTTACGATTTGGGCAGTGTGGGGGCGGTACTGTACGATGCACCCGAAAATTCGAAACATGCGCGTCTCTTGGTGCTTGCCTGTCCATTCCTTAGAAGTTGAGTGTTGTTGGGCAGGGCTTTCGAAGAAAGCATGTTGTGCAGGCGTACAGCATATGCCATGGCATAGGGCCACTAGATGGTTGGCAGCTGGCTGCTTCATGAGGGCTCGCATTTTTGTCGCGAGGCTCCTATTGGTCTGATCCGCCAGTCCGTGTTATTATTGAGCGTAGGGGAGAGAGAGACCATCTGCATAATTCCCTCTTCCGCGAAGAGGTTTTTGAACTCCTCTATCATGAACTCCAGTTCCCTTCAGCATCTTGCCTTCACTCTGGGTTTTCATCATCTTGAGCAACAGATAATAGCACTGGCGATTGCTAACGTTTGCAGCCCAGACGAAGCGCGTGCCGGCGTCGATGAAGGTAAGAATATACTGTTCTCCTCTTATTCCTTTTGCCGTCAGCACCAGAAAATCGCTGTAGACTTTATCGAGTGTTTGTGTCAGAACATATATATAGCTTATACTATTGTGTAGGCTGTAGTGGGGTATCCCATAGGGGGTACAACCCAGTTAGGGTTTCCTATTTGTACTCACTTCATTCATAGTTCATTCATTCTCGTTCTATTCTCAACATGGTATCGAGCAGGTTCCCCCGCGGGAACTGTGCTTAGGGCCCACCACCTTCAAAACTTTTTTTCTGCCCGGAGCGCGCTCTGGGCCCTTGCTCTCTCCTTTTTGGCCTGCCCTGCGGCCCCCTAGACGCCCGCGCGAGCCGCGCTTTGCCGCCCGCGCACCGCCCGTCTCGGCACCTAGCCGCCCGCGCCCGCCCGTTCAGGCACCTAGCCGCCCGCGCGCCGCTCGTCCCGGC
Organism: Closterium sp. NIES-65; assembly: GCA_948144175.1. Taxonomy (NCBI): domain Eukaryota; kingdom Viridiplantae; phylum Streptophyta; class Zygnematophyceae; order Desmidiales; family Closteriaceae; genus Closterium; species Closterium sp. NIES-65. Next base: position 4,709,029 of record CANXME010002591.1, read on the forward strand.
CCTTAGCCGCCCACGCGCCGCCCGTCAGGGCTCCTAGCTGCTCGCGTGCAGCCCGTTCAGGCCCCTAGCCGCCAGCGCGCCCGCCCGTTTAGGCCCCTAGCCGCCAGCGCGCCGCCCGTTCAGGCCTCTAGCCGCCAGCGCGCCCGCCCGTTCAGGCCCCTAGCCGCCAGCGCGCCGCCCGTTCAGGCCCCTAGCCTCCCGCGCGCCGCCCGTCAGGGCTCCTAAACACGCACGCGCCGCCCGTTCCGGCCCACAGCCGCCCGCGCGCCGCTCGTCACGGCCCCTCGCCACCTGCGCGCCGCCCGTCCCGGCCTCTAGCCACCCACGCGCGCCCGTCCCGGCCCCTAGCCGCCCACGCGAGCCCGTCACGGCCCTTAGCCGCCCTCGAGCGCCCGTTCCGGCCCCTAGCCACCCACCCGCGCCCGTCCCGGCCCCTAGCCGCCCACGCGAGCCTGTCCCGGCCCTTCGCCGCCCTCGAGCGCCCGTCCCGGCCCCTAGCCACCCACGCGCGCCCGTCCCGGCCCCTCACCGCCCACGCGCCGCCCGACCCGGTCCCGAGCCGCCCTGTGCCGCCCGTCCCGGCCGCGCTCTCCCGTCCCTGCTGCACGACGCTGTCCCGGCCCCCCCCACGCCGCCCGCCAGCCGCCGTGCGACCTGAGCCGCCCGAGCCGTCTCCGCAGCTGAGGAGCCGAGCCGCCCGAGCCGCCTGTGCCGCTGACTGCCCGAGCCGCCCGAGCCGCCCGCGCCGCTCGAGCCGCCCGAGCCGCCCGAGCCGCCCGAGCCGCCCGAGCCGCCTGCACCGCCTGAGGAGCTGAGCCGCTGGTCCTGCGAGGCTGCTGTTGCTACTGAGCCGGTTGAGCTGCTGTGTTGCTGTGCTGCTGTGCTACTGCGCTGCCCGACCCGTCCTGTCGGGTGAGACCGTCTACTGCTGTCATGGCTACCCCTAGTGTCCTCGCTTTTGACGCTGAGGGTCGCGCCATTGACTTTGAGGTCTGGGTCGACGACTTGCAGCTGTTCTTGCAGTGCGATAGAGCAGACGGCCTTTCTCTCTTTGACCTCACTTCTGGCGCCTCTCTTGCCCCTGCTGCTGATGCTGATCCCACTGTGCGCTCTCAGTGGGCTACCCGCGATGCTGCTACACGTCTTGCTGTGCGTCGCCACCTCCCTACCTCTGAGCGCGCGCACTTTAGTCAGTACAAGAGTGCTCAGACCTTGTACGACGCTGTCGTTGCGCGCTACTCTTCCCCTGCCACTGCTGCACTGAGCCGTCTCATTCTTCCCTACCTCTTTCCTGACCTCTCTGCCTTTCCCACTGTCGCTGACCTCATTACGCACCTCCGCACTAGTGACACTCACTACCGCGCCGCCCTTCCTGCTGAGTTCTGCGCCAAGAACCCCCCCCCCATGTACATCACTCTCTACTACGTAGTCGCGCGCCTCCCTGACTCTCTTCGCGTAGTCAGGGACCACTTTCTCGCAGTCTGTCCCACCACCCTCACTGTCGACCTCCTCGAGAAGGCCCTCCTCGCGGCGGAGAAGAGCATCGTCGCTGTAGGAGCTTCTCGGGGTGACCCTCGCACCCCCATCTTTGAGGGGTGCTCTCCTTCCCCCCTACTGCCCTCTGTTGCCTCTGCTGCTGCTGCCGACCTGCTTGGTCTTGAGTCGGTCGGCGCGGCGTCTGCCCCTAGTGGGCGACGCCGCTCTGGCAAGGGCAAGGGGGGCAAGGGTGCGGGTGGAGCTGGAGGGGGCGGTGGAGGTGGCGGTGGAGGCGGCGGAGGGAGTGGGGGTGGCGGCGGGAGTGGTGGAGGGGGTGGTGGTGGTAGTGGTGGCAGCGGCGGCGGAGGCGGCGGAGGTGGCGGCAGCGGTGGTGGTGGCGGCAGCGGTGGCGGTGGAGGCGGTGGAGGGGGCGGAGGAGGAGGCGGTGGTGGCGGAGGGGGTGGAGCTGGTCGAGGTGGTACCCAGCAGCGTAGCGGCGGTGGTGGTGGTCAGCGCCCGCAGCAGCAGCAGCAGCAGCGTTCGCGGGACATCCCTCCGCCCCAACAGCTCCGTGAGTGGTACGCTCGGCGTCAGAGGGGTGGGGGTGCTGGTCCGTGTGCCTACGTCCATCGTTCCGGCGACCGCGCGGGTGAGCAGTGTGGGGGTGCCCACCCCACCCAGCGCTGCTTTGGCCGCCTGACGGACGCTTGGCGTCAGCAGTTCCCCGAGGCTAGTGAGATCCCCCGCTGGGATGAGCTTCTTAGGGCTGGTGTAGCGATCTTTGATCTTGACTTTGATGCTATCCTTGCTGCTATGTATGCTGTGACTATTAGTGAGGAGGGTGACTGTTACCAGTGTTTCCCGCCCGACCCGGGCATTGGTACTGCTGCGCTAGGTGCTTGTGAGGCTGCTGCTCTAGGTGCCAGTGCGTCTGCGCTCTCAGGTACTGGTGAGACTGCGCTCTCAGGTACTGCGTCGCCTTCGTCCTCCCTCACTTTCACACTTGACTCCGGGGCTTCTCGCTCCTTCTTTCGAGACCGCACCACCCTCACGCCGCTTAGTCGGCCGGTTGCAGTCTCCCTGGCTGACCCCTCTGGGGGTTCTGTCCTCTCTCACTTTTCCACTGTCCTCCCGTGTCCGGCTGCCCCCTCGGGCACCTTGTCTGGTCTGTACCTTCCCTCGTTCTCGACGAACTTGGTGAGTGGTGCGGACCTACAGGATGCGGGGGTTCACCAGTTCACTCCTGCGAGTCAGCGGGTGACCCACTGCACGGACGCACGCACAGGCCGGCACCTGGCCACGTTCTCGCGTCGGCCGGGGTCGAGCCTCTACACCCTGACCACTACGTCTCCTCCTGTCCCTGCGTCTGGTCAGGTAGCTGCGTCAGGTCAGGTGTTTGCTGCTGCGTCCCGGTCAGGCCCTGAGTCTGCCCCCTGTTCGTGTCGCCTCCTGTCTTACGAGACCCTCCTGTGGCACCACCGTCTGGGCCACCCCTCCTTGCCCCGTCTTCGGAGCATGGCTTCCCTTGTCCTTGTCTCTGGTCTTCCCCAGTCTCTCCCTCCCCTTCCTTCGGGGCCAGGACCTTCCTGTGTCCCCTGTGTCGAGGGGCGCCTCTAGGCTGCTCCTCACTCCTCCCAGTTTCCCCCCGACAGAGGCTCCTCTGCAGACACTTCACATGGACGTGTGGGGCCCAGCCCCCGTCCGTGGGCAGGGTCACGAGCGCTACTTCCTGTTGGTGGTTGACGACTACTCGCGTTACACCATAGTCCTCCCCTTGCGCAGCAAGGGTGCTGTCACTGAGGTGCTGATCGAAAGGATCCGCGAGGCTCGTCTCCAGCTCAGGAGGAGCTTCGGCTCGGACTATCCTGTTCTGCGTCTGCACTCGGACAGAGGCGGGGAGTTCTCCTCTCGCCTTCTGCGAGACTACTGTCGTGCACGGGGGATCCGCCAGACCTTCACGCTTCCGGACTCTCCACAGCAAAATGGGATTGCTGAGCGCCGCATTGGCATGGTCATGGATGTCGCTCGTACGTCCATGATGCATGCGGCTGCCCCCCATTTTCTATGGCCGTTTGCGGTTCGGTACGCGGCGCATCAGCTCAACCTTCACCCCAGGGTCTCTCGGCCTGCGATGTCCCCAGTCTTGCTGTGGACGGGGAAGGTTGGCGATGCGTCTGCGTTCCGTGTCTGGGGATCTCGGGCGTTTGTCCGCGACTTGTCTGGGGACAAGCTGTCCCCTCGTGCTACTCCCTGTGTCTTCCTTGGCTTCCCCCCTGACGCTCCAAGGTGGCAGTTCTACCACCCCTCCTCTCGTCGTGTTCTGTCCTCCCAGGACGTCACGTTCGACGAGTTAGTCCCCTTCTACCGCCTCTTCCCCTACCGCACTCCTTCCCTCCCCCCTCCCCCGGACTTCCTTGTGCCGGTTCCCCCCCCGGTAGACCCCCTCCCCCCTCAGGTTCCTGCCCCCTCAGGTGTGTCCCAGGTAGACGCAGTTGACCCGGTCGAGGTTACTGGTGACTCTGGTGCTGCTGCGGGTGCTGAGCCTGGGGGTGCTGACTCTGGGGGTGCTGTGCGCGGGGGTGCCGAGCCTGGGGGTGCTACTGCGGAGGGTGCTGGGTCTGGGGGTGCTGAGTCTGGAGCTGCTGAGCCTGGGGGTGCTGGGTCTGGAGCTGCTGAGCCTAGGGGTGCTACGTCTGGAGTTGCTGAGCCTGGGGGTGCTGCGTCTGGGGCTGCTGAGCCTGGGGTTTCTCCTGGTGCTGCGTCTCGGCGGGAGCCCCTCTCTCCACAGGAGCTGCGCGAGTGGTTTGCTCGCCGCTGGAGGCGTACTGCCGGAGCTGGAGCTTCTTCGACCGTCGAGGGTGCTGGTGCCGCCGGTCCCGGAGCTGCTGGGCCTGCGGGTCCTACTGGAGCTGGGGCTGCTGGAGGTGTTGGTGCTGAGACTCCAGCTGTCTGTCCTGGAGGTGGTTCTGCTGCTGGTGCTTCTGGAGGTCCTGCTGCTAAGGGTGCTGGTGCTGTCCCTGCTGAGCCTGGAGCTGCCGCGCGGCCTCGGCCGTACTTTGTTCCGCTCTTGCAGCAGGTTCTTGGTCTTTCTCCTCCGGTAGAGTGTCCACAGCCTGTCCAGTCGCGGTCACTGTTGGAGCCTTCCTCCCCACTGCCTGCTCCCTCTCCTTACACTGGTCCTACTGGAGGTCTTGCTGAGCGTCGTGAGCCTGCGTCTCGTCCCGCATCGCCTGTTCGTGCTGCTCGCGCTAGTGGTCGCGGTTCGCGTCAGCGTCCTCCTCCTGTCCCTGGCACGCACCGGATGTCTCTGCGTCCGTCCACTGCTCCTCTGCGTGCCCCTTTGCCTTCTCCTCCTGAGTCCTCTCTTCCTACACTTGCCGACCCTGAGTCGGACTCCCTTCGTGCTGCTAGTCCTACTGTCACGCGTCTCCTTGCTACTGTCGTCACTGACCCCTCTTTTGAGTCCACTGCTGCGTCTGCTCTTGTCGCTGAGCTCGTCGACTTTGCTGCTCGCTGTCGTCTAGACTACGCTGCTAGTCTTGTTGCTGAGTCTGCGTCTGTCTGTCCTCCGTCCGTCGGGGGTGAGTGTGCTCTTGGCACGGACGTCCTAGAGGACAGGCAGGAGGAGTTACAGTGTCTGGCTGCTGCTTCACCTCATCTCGCGTCTGTATTGCTTGCTCCTGAGGGAGACCCGGATGCACTAGACATCCCGACTCCGCGCTCCTACGCGGAGGCCGTAGAGGGTCCCTACTCCTCTCAGTGGCAGGCAGCTATGGATGCAGAGATGGCTTCCTGGAAGTCCACAGGCACCTACGTTGGCACGGTTCCCCCTCCTGGGGCGAACATCGTCAGTGGCATGTGGATCTTCAGGGTGAAGCGACCGCCAGGCTCTCCACCTGTCTTCAAGGCGCGGTACGTCGCTCGTGGCTTCAGTCAGCGGCAGGGAGTTGACTACTTTCAGACCTTCTCTCCCACCCCGAAGATGACCACTCTTCGGGTGCTGCTACACATAGCCGCTCAGCGCGACTACGAGCTTCACTCTCTCGACTTCAGCACTGCGTTCCTGCAGGGTAGCCTGCACGAGGAGATCTGGCTGCGCCGTCCACCTGGCTTCACTGGGACTTTCCCTCCTGGCACCCAGTGGAGCCTCCGACGGCCAGTCTACGGTCTCCGCCAGGCACCGCGTGAGTGGCACGACACACTGAGGACTACGCTTGCGGCTCTTGGGTTTGCTCCTTCTACTGCTGACCCGTCGCTGTTTCTGCGCACCGACACTTCACTGCCGCCGTTCTACATCCTCGTGTACGTCGACGACTTGGTCTTTGCCACAGGGGACACTGCTGGATCCGCCTACGTGAAGTCCGAGCTGCTGAAGAGACACACGTGCACAGACCTGGGTGAACTGCGCAGCTACCTTGGCTTGCAGATCACTCGGGACAGAGCACGCCGCACCATTACCTTGACTCAGTCACACATGGTGCAGCAGGTCCTTCAGCGCTTCGGCTTCACGTACTCCTCGCCTCAGGCCACTCCTCTGTCTACCCGCCACTCGCTCTCAGCTCTGCCTTCGGATGAGTCCGTAGAGTCGAGTGGCCCGTACCCAGAGCTTGTTGGCTGCCTCATGTACCTGATGACCTGCACACGACCTGACCTTGCATACCCTCTGAGCATTCTTGCACGCTATGTTGCTCCTGGGAGACACCGACCAGAGCACATGGCTGCAGCGAAGAGGGTATTGCGCTACCTGTGCAGTACGTCAGGCATGGGGCTAGTGCTTGGAGGGCGGAGTCCAGTGGTCCTTACAGGTCACGCGGACGCTTCTTGGGCTGACGACCAGGCTACGCAGCGGTCGTCACAGGGTTACACCTTCAGCCTTGGTTCCGGCTCTGTCTCGTGGCGGGCTACTCGTTCGTCTTCGGTTCTCAGCTCCAGTTGTGAGGCTGAGATCTACGCAGGGGCCATGGCTGCACAGGAGCTTCGCTGGCTCACCTATCTGCTGACTGACCTTGGAGAGCCGCCTCGTTCTCCTCCAGTGCTGTACGTAGACAACAAGGCCATGCTGGCCTTGTGTCGAGAGCAGCGTCTGGAGCACAGAACGAAGCACATTGCTCTTTGCTACTTCCTTGCTCGTGAGCTACAGCAGCGTGGACAGTTGCGACTTGCGTACGTGGCCTCTGAGGCCAACACTGCTGATGTGTTCACCAAGGCACTTGCGCCTTGTGACCATCAGCGCTTCTGCACCCAGCTGGGTCTTGTGCCTGTCTTGCCTCACTTGCTCTCCTCTTGACTTTACTTGTACTGTGACATATATATACCTGCTCTTGCTTGTCTAGCTTTATATATATGTCTGTACTCTTGCATGTGAACTAGCCTTTGGCCTTGCTCTTGTGCTCGGACTGTGTGGTGACTTTGTGATCCACCCTGAGCTTTGCTTTGTCTTGCTTGACTGGTCTTGTGACCCCTTGTTCTCCCCCACTTTGCCTATGGGGGTGTGTAAGAACATATATATAGCTTATACTATTGTGTAGGCTGTAGTGGGGTATCCCATAGGGGGTACAACCTAGTTAGGGTTTCCTATTTGTACTCACTTCATTCATAGTTCATTCATTCTCGTTCTATTCTCAACAGTTTGTACTGCTTGGCTCGTGGTACCTTTTCGTCAAAGAGGGTGTGACGCAGTGCGGCTTCCGGGCAGACTTTGCAGTTAGGTAAATCCTCTTTTGGTTTAATTAACTTACCATCGGGTAGTAACATCGTGTCTTCTGTGAACACTTTGGCATTGATGCAGTTGTTGAGCAATTTGTCTGATGGATGCCCAAATCTTTTGTGCCAAATGTTGGCATCAGCACATTATGTCTGCGTGCATGTGTCGAACTGCTTTTCTCGTGCCAAAAGATATTATGTTGTCTCTTTTTCCTCATTGTCCGGAGGTTCTTTAGGAACAAGAACTTTAACTACTTCCATGCGAAGAGTCTCGGGTTTCATCCTGTGATATGATCCGCTTGAGTCGCCGATGGTTGCGGTGTCGGTTGTCATGGGAAGCTCTAGCGGTCCTCCCCGAGGTGTTGGCGTAATTTTCGGGCGACGGTCTTCTGGCTAAATGATTTCACCTTCTTTGAATTCAGTGTCGCCAATTGCTGCTCCCCTTATCTCAAGGTGGGATAGCTCCTTCTATCCGTCATGAGGAAAATGAGGTGAGGTCCATACTCGATCAATGATTCCTCTTCTTCTTCTGGTGCCATTTCGGTTACCTCCGGTACTTCTTCCTCTCCATGTGCTTCCATAACATTGCCCCATCCCGTTTCGGCTTAAACGGCTTCACCAGGGCATGCTCCCGATCCTATGCCATGCGTTACCAAAGCTACATCCACCATGTCCCATCCTTCAGTAGTGTTCCAGCTGGTGGATTGTTCAATTTTGAGCCAAATTGCTCATGCCCATCCTCCACTTGAGCTTCTCCTCTTTCTCCTACCGAGCTAATTTCTTCTCCTTCTTCCACTGTCCGTGGTCCGGTGTCTGCAGGGTTGGTAGTTGAGGCGACGGGTACCACGAGGGCGCGGAAGGTTCCGTCTGGACCTGGGTGTTGATAGTCCGTGTCCTCCGGATGACTCCAAGTGGGTGGCGACTATCAAGATACAGCTAGAAAAGTAAAAATGAGAAAGGAGAGGGCTTGCACTAGCAGCAGTTGAGATACATATAGGAAACCCTAATTGGGTTGTACTCGCTATAGAGTACCCCACTGCAGCCTAGACAAGCTTGATATTCTGACACACCCCCATAGTCAAAGTGGGGTATAATCAGCACAGCAAGCAATCATAGAGCAGGTTCACCAGTACAAGCAAAGCTAGAGGCATTCACAAAGGGCAAGTGAAGAGGAGGAGGCTGGACAGTGAGAGGAGAGGAGATAGGAGGCGTCGGCTGAAGCTGCAGACACACGGGCAACAGGAGCGCGCGCACCCAGGCTACCGGAGCAAGGGCCCCGGACTACAGGAGTAACTGGCTCTGCGGCTAACTCTGAGCGGCAAGAGCAACGGACCCACACGCGACAGGTGCGGCAGGCTCTCTGGGCTACCAGCGGCAGAGCCCCAAACTACAGGTGCTGCGGACGAGAAGACGGTAGCCTCCGCTCAACCTCCCCTAACTGACCCACCCCCTTTCACACACCCCTTGCTGCACCCCTAGCTCCACTCCCACGTCACCCCCCTAGCACCACTCCCTTAGCTCCCACACACCCACCCCCCTCAGTGGTAGGTGCAACAATGGGAGACGGAGGAGGAGGAGGACCAGGGGACGGTTCACACACCCACCACCCCCATACCCGCCACCCCGCAGCTGCACAAGGGCAGGAGGCGGCAGGGGTGGCTCGCGGGCTGCAGAGGCGGTTCGCGGGCTGTAGGGGCGGTTCGCAAGCTGCAGGAAGGCAGCGCGCGGGCCCCCGAGGGCGCCACGACGGGCGACGGGAGGGGGGCCACGCGCGGGCCCCCGAGGGCGCCACAACGGGCGACGGGAGACGGCGACGCGCGGGTCCCCAGGGCGCCGCGACGAGGCGATAGGAGGGGGGGACGCGCGGGCCCCCAAGGCACCGCGACGAGGCGACGGGAGGGGGGCGACGCGCGGGCCCCCAGGGTGCCGCAACGAGGCGACGGGAGGGGGGAGACGCGCGGGCCCCCAAGGCGCCGCGACGAGGCGACGGAAGGGGCCAGTGCGCGGGCCCCCAAGGCACCGCGACGAGGCGACGGGAGGGGACAGTGCGCAGGCCCCTAGGGCGCCTCGACGAAGCGACGGGAGGGGGGGGGGGGGGGGGGGGTGCGCGGGTCGACGGGGTAGGAAACCGCCGCGCGCCTCGGGACGCACGGCGGGCAGAAAACCGCCGCATGCCACGGGGTGCACGACGGGCAGGGCAGGGCATCGCGCGGCCAGCAGGGCGGCGCGATGGGCAGGGCAGAGCCACGACGAGCAGAAAACCGCCGCGTGCCCTGAGCGCGTGGCGGGAAGAAAAGACGCCGCACGCCACGAGCACGCGGCAAGGAGAAGACGTCGCGCGCCCGGGGCGCGCGACAGGCAGTGTAGCAGCGGAAGCATTGGGTGGGCCCATCCATAGGATCGACCAGGGAGGGTCGACCTGCTCTGACACCATGTCAAGATACAGCTAGAAAAGTTAGAATGGGAAAGGAGAGGGCTTGCACTAGCAGCAATTGAGATACATATAGGAAACCCTAATTGGGTTGTACTCGCTTTAGAGTACCCCACTGCAGACTAGACAAGCATGATATTCTGACAGCGACGGGTGCTCTGGAGGGTCAAGAACAAGGATGAGGTCTTTGTCGCCAACTATTCCAGGTGAGTCGAAGTTCAGCACAAACACTTCGTTTTCACTTTTTGCCATGCCGAGTAGGGTATTCTTGAGGATTAATTGAAAATTATCTTCAAGTGTGCGCAGTTGAACACCGCATTTCATCAGCGGGGCGGCTCACAGGAGGTTGAACGGAATTTTTGGTACAACGAGGGAGTCGCTGAAGTGGACATAGAAGTTTATGTCCTTCGACTCCAGTTGGATCTCTCCGCGCCTTCTCGCATAGACTGGCTGGTTGTTGAGCAATGGTAATCTCGTCTTCAATGAAAAGTTCCTCACTGCTGAGGATAAACTTGCTCGATGAAACCATATGTTGTCCGCAGCAACTATACATGTACCACTTGTTAGCGTCCTTCTTCTTCTTCCAAAGATAACTACTACAACGGGAGCTAGACTATGGGCTAGGCACGGGTGCTTGTGCGATCTCTGCGTTTCTTGGTCCTTAGTCGTTTTCCTAGTGCACACACAGCTTGCTAGTTCACGGGGAGAATTGGCAAGAGTTTCACTAGAGAAAGTTGACAACAATGGTACAAAGAAGTTGGCATGGCAAGACTACATCAAAGCTAGCATTCAGGTCGGTCGACTGCCAGCGCAGCATGGTCGACCGCGTTCCAGCACGACTTAGTCGGCCGCGCTCCAACAGTGCAAAGTCGACGGCATGCTAACGTCACAGGTTGACGGCATGCCAGCATTGCTCCCGCAGAACAGCAGCGCACCCGCTTCGCAGGTGCTCGCAGATGATTGGCGGGAAGAGCCTCGTCACCTGCAGAACGCACACACCAAGTCATCCTCGTGCCGACAACTCCACCTGATCTGCCATGTCGACCTCCGGATACCACCACCGAAGTCGGACTCGCCAACTTCGCCTGGGTGACCGTCGCACTCCTCCGCAGAACCTCGTCACCCAGGTAACCTGGTCGACCAGGCAACCACGTCGACCAGCTGCTCCCGTATGTGCCCGTCGACCTCCCAAGTCGACGACCACCCCAAGTTGACCTCACCAGGTCGACCACACCCCTGGTCCACCAACTCCAGGTCGACGTCATTCCTGGTCGACCAGCTCCACGTCGACCAGCACTCCTGGTCGACCAGCTCCATGTCGACCAGTGCAGTTGTCAGCCGACCACCCAAGTCGGCTACCTG